>OX402559.1:4880000-6080000 GCA_948098915.1 Lampropteryx suffumata
GAGCTGTGGGCGCGCGGCGGCGGAGTGGATGCGATGCCGCAGGCTGGCCGGGCCGCGGAGCGCGCGACTGCCGGCGGCGCGGCCTGCGCCGTGCACCGCGCTCGAGCCCTCCCCGCGCCCCGCACATTTGCGCACTGCGCAAACCCGATCAGCTGATTCCCGCCAGAAGGTCGGCCTACGCTCGCTCAGGCGGCCACTTTCCCTCACCTAGGCTTCCCGTACTGCCATGCCACTAGCAGGCTGACCTCAACCGAGTGGAAGAGTGGCTCGTTTGCACGTTTTCTTTAATTGCATGCAATGCATAGTAGGTAACTTCGCAGGACAGTATTTTGAGTAGGTATATGTAAATCCACTTGGCCCATATAGGGTAGCAATAAAACCGAATTGTTGTTAAACTCTGTTTACTACATATACTGCCTCGCAGATACTTTCATCCCAATGTGTTTAGTGCAAAATAGCTTGCACGCAGCGCGCCTTATCAAACATAGTAGGTACCTACATAGGTAGTTACTACATACTTACTCGCACAGGTCTACTCATAAACTTATAAATTTTCACATATAAAATACCTAGTTTTCGGTAATAACCATTTGTTCTAATTATTATAAATTAAAAAATGTCTCTGTCTAAATGTATCAGCCTGTTTATTTGTTTGTAACCTTTTCACGACCAAGCGGCTGAACGTTCTTCCCTATTACGTAACTCGTGACAACCAATGACTGGCTTCCGGAGTTTTTTCAGTGACTTGCAACTTATTTTGCAGATATTGCTGTCTCGTTACTATTGTTATTAATTTCAATTATTGATAGAAAACAAATTATATTATTAACACTAGAAATATCCATAAACTAGCTGTTCCCACAGATGGGCTCGCTAAAGTTAATAAGTCTTTTATAGGGCAATGTGTACGCTTTTATAACAAGGTCCCAAGCGACGTGTTAGATTTGTCGATTGGCAAATTTAAAAACGTAATTAAACAGAAACTGTCTATTAAAGCATATTATAAATATTATTTAAATGACAAAAAAGCTTGGGATGAATCTGCACCAACTTGACTCGGCATCCGTAACAAAATTGGCAAGGATCATACAAAAAAGTGTTAAGACCAGACGAGTTTCTTGCCGGATTCTTCTTTAACTGGGGTTAGGAGGAACCGGCACTTAGATTCATTAGCATGTAAGAAGACGATTCAAAGTGGTCCTTGTAATTTTATTGAATTGAATTGAATTGAACTGATGGGTATCAACATACGAATACGATGGGTACGTCAGATTATATACGTGGTGGGCCAAATAAGCAGTATTTCTTTTTTTTCTTTTTTTTAACACAATCACACGCTTGTGTTTGTTTGGCGTTGAGGTAGTTTCTGAACTCCGTTCTGCTGATAGATTTTGTGCCTGTAATTTTTAATAAGTTTCATTAGATTTCGATTCTACGTAATCATAATATAAATGAAGGTAGTTAATTATAATAAAACGTCATGAATATATACACTATAATAACCTGAAAAAATATTTTTAGAGTCGGTATAGCTGTGTCAACCATGTATTTGTTTCACGATGTATTTGTTTCCACTTTTTTTAATTACAAAATCCCTTAAAGTGGTCTAAGCAAATTGTGCTTGTTTTTGTAGAAACCAATTTTGTTTCCCAGTTGCATCAATCATTTTTTTTTAATGTTTGATGCCTTGGGAAAACTGAAACCAGAAGATATTTTATTTCATCAAAATACATCTGTAATTTTCATCTTACCTATCCACTGGACACCATAGGTCTTAAATACATTTAGAATACAGTCATCAAAACAAATACAGTACAGTACAGTAAACAAAACGTTATTTCTGTTCTGTGGTCTAGATACCTAGTCCATTGAAAAGTTACATTTGGGTATGCATTTGTCAGAGGACGCAATTTTATTTTTTTAATGTGTAGGGGGGGTCAGTAGAAGCTTAAGTTCAAGTTTGTGGGGTCGGCACCCTTGTCCCCCGGCCGCCATCTTGGAAAAGGGGGTGCAAAGGGTTTTCGCGCTGTATCTCGTAAACTAGTTACCTTACAGAAAATTTAATCAAACATAAAATGTAGCAAATTAAATTTCCTACAATTTTATTTCTATTACTTTTTATCGTCAAGTGACCAACAAAAAAGTTATAAACAAAAATAAATGAAAATTTTGTTTGTTTGTTCTAGGTTTTACAGCGCTCCAAACTTAAACGGATTCTCGAATGCTCATAGGGATGCAATAAAAACTAAAAATTAGGCTTACTTTTCTATCTATATTTTTTTTATTCATACAATTTATTATGATCTTAACATTCCTATGCTATTATTGAACTATGTTTGACCCTTTTACCCACCACCTATGAGGTATAACATGGGCAAAGTCAAATTTATAAAAATTTTGCAGAAGCATCCAGAGTTAGCAAGTGGAACTAAATTATTTATGAGTGAGAAAGTCGAGTCATCGTTACTCAGTGTTGTTGGCGAACGTTTTTTCGTCTTTTTATATGGCGGAAATAAAGACGATACTCTAGACACTCTGCGATACAAACGATTTGCTAAGACAGTGACAAAAAATGCATTAAAAAATGCATTAAATTTTTATAAATTTGACTTTGCCCATGTTATACCTCATAGGTGGTGGGTAAAAGGGTCAAACATAGTTCAATAATAGCATAGGAATGTTAAGATCATAATAAATTGTATGAATAAAAAAAATATAGATAGAAAAGTAAGCCTAATTTTTAGTTTTTATTGCATCCCTATGAGCATTCGAGAATCCGTTTAAGTTTGGAGCGCTGTAAAACCTAGAACAAACAAACAAAATTTTCATTTATTTTTGTTTATAACTTTTTTGTTGGTCACTTGACGATAAAAAGTAATAGAAATAAAATTGTAGGAAATTTAATTTGCTACATTTTATGTTTGATTAAATTTTCTGTAAGGTAACTAGTTTACGAGATACAGCGCGAAAACCCTTTGCACCCCCTTTTCCAAGATGGCGGCCGGGGGACAAGGGTGCCGACCCCACAAACTTGAACTTAAGCTTCTACTGACCCCCCCTACACATTAAAAAAATAAAATTGCGTCCTCTGACAAATGCACACTAAGGCCTAAAAAATGTAACATTTTAATGGACTAACCTACGTATTGCAAAACCATCATGTTTCAAGAATAGCAACATTATTATTTTATTTCTAAAATGTTTTCTCCGGAAAGGAGTAACTTCTACAAGATTTGACGTTAGAATAATAATACTTGCTGTCAAAAGACACCTTATAGTCTAAGAGCCCGTGAACCCCAGACCTTCGTTATTTTATAAAAGCTGAAAGTTTGTCAGCGCATGTCACAGGTAAGAACCATGGACCATTATGAAGTTTGGGCTTTGGCAGGTAACCGGTACTAAAGGTTTGTAAAATACCGTTCTAAATTCATCAAACAATAATGTGTGATTTTTTGGTATCACCTTCAGAATATTATTAAAAATCACGTTATGAACTGTCAGACACTTAACATCGTGGCAACCCCTTGCCAGACACACTTGATGTTCACCTGCGGTCTAGGGAGGGGCTTGTGGCCATGGCTCGCAGTGCTCTGTCTTGTAAGGCGCTCTGCTTTACAAGACAGAGTTCTGCGGGCCACGTCTGAAAGCAACGAAGCGGGGACGTGCTTGGTGTGAATTTTCCTAGTCACTTGTTGGAGGAGGACACACGCAATGTCTTTTTCTGACTTGCGGCAGCTCGTTATCCCCACACAGGGTCGGGAAGACTCGTGGGCCGAGTGATCTTGGGGGTCTTTAAAGAACGGATCTGAGGGCTGTTCGTTATTGGCTCACGGGAGGAGCGGCGGCATTTTGCGAGGAGGTGTCGTCGCATGTACCCACCCAGGTATGCTAAGGAGGATTTTCCTCCTTGCCAGCGCCGGCCGCTCGGTATTCGCTGGGTCGTCAGACCTTAGTGGGACCGAGTGGCGGAAGGGATGGGGGCTTCCTCCGCGCGTCTCTTCAATGAGGGCGCAGTGGTTGAAGCGGGGACGAGCTTGGCGTGTAGTTGCCTGGTGAAAGAAGTTGGCAGAGGACTCTGCAGTACCCCTACTTCTGACCGGCGGCGGCACTTTGCGAGTAAGTGTCGTATATACACCCAGCAGGCCCAGGAGATGGGATCTCCTTTGCCGACGTCTCGCCGCACGGTATTAGCAGTTTCTTTTAGATTCTTGTGGGACTGAGCGGCGCACTGGGTCCGTGGTTAGTCGGAATGAGGGCTCCCGGCTATCTGTTCGTGGGCTCGGGGAAGGCGGCAGTTAAGATGTGTGACGTGTTCTGCCGTAAGCACCGGGCGGGTGTGCAGGGGTGGCTTGCCATTCCTGGGATGGGCTGTGGCTGCAGCACTTTGCGAGAGGGGCGGTGCGTTCCTATGGAGATCCCGGAGCCCCTTGACATGCAATGAGGCTGGTCACCGGGGAGTTTTAGTGAGTCGTCTGTCGTTTTTTAGACAGCCAACCTTATAGGTATTCCATTTGCACTCCTCAGTGCATTGGAAATCTGGTAGCAGATTTCTCCTTGTCAAAAAAAAAAAAGGTACTTATCGGAATTGTCGTGGTACGAAATTTCAATTTCTATTTGTTCTAGTATTACTTACCTACTGGTCTAACTCGACTCGGCGCGGCGTCCGTAACAAAATGAACAACACAAAAAATTCATACAAAAAAGCGTTAAGATCAGACAAGATTCTTGACGCATTCTTTTTGAACTGGAGATAGCACCTAGTTGCATATAGTTTTTATGAAGAAGATTCAAAATGGTTCATGTAATTTTGTTGTTATTTTTTCTTTCTGTCTTTCTTTTGATATTTTACGAACCTATATAGGTGGATAGGTAAACCTACTAAGATAATATAATTCACCAAATGCAAACGAGTTTCGAAAAATATTTGATTTCTTAGGAAATATTAGGTTTTATTACATGCCGCCATTTTGAGATGCTCTTACACTGTAAACCTTTGAAAAATAGTGTAAAGCTCGGTTCCACTTCCATTTGTGAACACAAGTAAGTATTCAATATTAAATAAGTAATGGTTTATTGTCGTTCAAAATAGCCTTTCAATCAAGAACTTGAACTGGGTCTAACTAAACTGACTGACTGACTAAGGATGATGTGAATGTAAACAGGTGTGGTCGTACTAGAATCAAATATTTTTGAACGCATCTTTAGATTTACAATTTAGTTCCGCTCAAGTACGTCAGGTGGCGTCAAATACGAAGCTATAAAATATAAACATCACTTCCGAATTCCGGTTGTTTGAGTGACTTTTTAATTATTTTGGTGTTTACTGGTTATAATTTAATTTTTACTTTTAACCAATATTTTTATTATAATTTTATTTCCAGAACAGTTTATAAACATTTGCGAAAACTTGTAGCAGTTGATAGATTATTCTGCGCTGCGTGCGTTGTTCATTCAACCGACCAACCAACCAAACCAACTTCTGACTGCTGGGTGGGATTTCGGATCGATGTTTGGGCCTCTGTTGCGAAGCAGCTACATTCAAGTTTCTGCATCTCGTACTTGGAACTATCTATCTAATTTCACACAGTTAATTTGGTGTAAACTGAAATATCTACGTGAGTTGAGGGTAAGTTTTACACTAAGTTTGACATAACTATTATCTCCAATGAAGTCGCAATGAATCTAACCAATATGGCGTCAGTGCGCAAATTGTAAATAAATTCTGACATCTACGTAAGTACCAGATAATCCACACAACACCTGTGCATTGCATTATATGTTGTTACAAAGTACGTTTCAACGAAGCACATGAACATATTGATTGAGACTGCATTATCACCTCTACCTTGTTCATCCTCATTCATGCTCAATTTTGTTTTGCTCTGATCTGAAATGAACAGCAAATTTACATATTTCATTAGATGCTAGTGTGTTATACTTCCATTCATTACATCTAATGTTTAGCATTATGTACTTACCAAAGAACCTAATTATAGTTTTAGTTCAAACTATAAAAAAAAAACCTGGGAACCTACATAAATCAATCTTGCTCTAATAATTGGAAATTATATACACCAATTCAAGGTCCCAATATGTTTGTGTTGAAATTAAAATTAAAATTAAGAATGACCAAAAGTTGACGGTCTAAAAACTTTATTCTTTTCAGCTATATCTGGATACGAGTTTTGGTATAATTTTATTCAGGTAAGTGGAAGTACAAAGACAGTACTTTCCTTATATTGTTGGCTGCTAAAATAACATATTGACCAACATCATATTACATACTATTGTAATAGTGATGGCCATTCACTGCATGATTTCGTTTCACTTCATAAGTTTATTATTATTTTGAAATCATTGCCTTGGCATTGATGAAAACAATATTTAGGAAAGCTAATTGGATTCAAACTCTTCAGTAACCTTTATTCATCTATTTATTTTGTTTTAGATGAAACTTATTATTTTTTTTAATTTACTGTAATTGTGTTGACATTTTTATTAATGTCCACTCATACCGATAAGATTATTCTCATGTGTATTTAAAGTTCAATTTTATGGTGAATGCTATAAATTACAAACAAATTTTGATGATTTTTATTTTTCATTAAACTAATAGGTATGTATACCTATTATTTTAATAAAAATTAACCAATATACAGACCTTGTACTGAACTCATTAAATGGTAAATAAAACTTCATCTCTTAAAAATAAATATGTAACTAATGCAATGTGATGGTACATAGTTAATTAGTAACACAGTTACTTTTACTGCTTACCTGTAGTAAATGACATAGTCATGGTTATCATCATAACCGATGCCCTGTGGCCAGAAACCTATTATTGTTACTTATCATAACCAACCTCAAAATCCCAGTGCCGAACAAAAGATAAAAATGTTTACTCTCAGTATACCAGTCTGTTGCATATTTACAAAAGGTATATCAAATTCGATCTTCCCATTAATATTGATTTTTAACAACACTAATACCTATAACAATAAGACCATGAATAATCTCATCATCTAAAACTAGGTAGTGCCAATTTTTATACTAAAGTGAACCGATACATACCTCTAGGTGCTCTTAATAAAAATGAATTCAATGAATTTTATAGTGATTGTCTAAAATAGTGCACACAGAAATAATAATAAAAGTAGACATAGGTACTGTCTGGTTTTAATCAACATGGGTTAATTCCATAATTTAATTACCTATGAACATTCTGCTTTTTGGTGTTTGTCTTCCTTACCGAAGATGTAAAGATGTTATAAGCTCGTACCGTTTTCAGATGCCGCGTACGCGTAGGAAGCACTATGCGTCGCATTCGCGGTCGCGCTCTCGTTCCTACGATGTGAAGCGGCGCAGGCTGGACGACGGCTCAGCTGAGGGCACCTACAGGAAACGGACTCGTTCCAGGGATAACAACAGGTATGGAAATGATTTAAATAATAGTATCTTGTGTAACTCTACTCGCAATGATGCTTTTTTAAAGTCCTGGCCACTGACTATACCAAGTTTCATAAATATCCAGTTGTTTCATCAACAAACAAATTACCTATATAACCCACCAATAGGATGCCAAATGTGAGGCATTTTCGATATTGATTCAATAGAAGATATTAAATATTATAACCATCATCTGCATGCTCATATTCCACTTAGTGGGGTCGGCACAACTGGTTATTTTTTTAACATTTCTCTATTTCATCATTCTTCATAAAATATTGAACTGACTGAGGTTGCTCGATATCTTCGATCAAGACCATCTTGCTGCTTACATGGTAATAAATTCAGAATAGTAGACATAATGTAAATTATAATGTATTGTTGCTGCCAAGCTGAACTTTGTTAGTCTCACTAAGATAAAAGGCGCCATCTGTCGGTCTACACTACACACTATGCACGCACTAAGCCTGTCTGCCTGTGTTCTTGTTTAGTTCTCGCGACTCACGCTAGATGGTGCTTGCTATCTAAAAATATTTCAAGAAATTTCAAAAAAAAATAGAACCCGTAACTCGCAGTGGGTTATATTAAATGAGCTATAATAGATACCATAAAATAGACCCTATAAAGAGTAATTTTAAATTTTAAATATTAAATATAAACTTGTTAATTATAGTATTTTTAAACTCGCGATCAGAATTAATATTTTTAAGTATTAAAAGATACAAGGATAACGGGTATTTATCGCGTAAATCTTTAAATTATTTACTTACTTTTTTTAATAATAGTAAGTACCTATACAATTACACCTATATTTATATTTTTATTAGCTACTTAATTTCCATCCAAAGGTTTCCTGGTAGAATTCGCTATTAGCGATAAAGTCACTGATATGAACTCCTTCATTCGTAAGAAGTTTCTGTTTAGTATGTTTGACAAGAGACATTGGCCTCAATTCTGTTGGCACCAACCTAACTAATTTTAGCTAAAATTTGGTTTTGAACTGTCAAATTAACCTTTGGTATGCTGCTGCTACCAACTTATAATAATTTAATTTTATCTAACTTAATTAAGTGTTCCTAATTTAGTTAGATGCAGTTACTAAATATATAACTAACTAACTAAATATATTTTAGACAATTCCTAATTTTAGAAATGAACCAACCGAATTGCCACCATTGTCATATTTTTGAGATCATATCTTTAATTTTTCAATTTCAAATGATTACGTTAATTCTTTAGTTGAATAAAGCGTAGTATTTCTCCAGTCATCGTATCTTTATATGTATCAGTCATTCTTTGTATTGGGTTTAATAATATTGTTATTGTAATGTATATGTAAAGAGTTACGTATATATCAATTTTTCACTTAAATTGGATAGTTGCTATCGATCTCGTGATCATGGCGCATGTAACTGTGCCGAAATATCGGGAAAAAGTGAAACTCACATTTCATTGTAAAGGGTACCTATCAGAATGCCCATGTAGCAAAACGACTTTATTAACAAAACGCCAAGATCGTGAAATGTCTTAGTATTCAAGTCGTCCATAAAGTAAAATGCCCTAGTAGCAAAACGTCCGGATTGCTCTTAGCCAGTACAGTTGAAGTGAATAACCTCATTTCTTATCTTTCGATGGGAACCTACTTGATTTCGAATCAGGATATAACTTTATTTCTCTGTCTTTGCTGTCAATGTTTAGTGTCAGTGTCCGTCCCAAGTTTAATTCTTTTATGATTTATTCAATAGTTCATAAATTATTATTTAAACTTACCTACTTAAAGCATAATTATCATGGATGAAATTAATTTGATATTTATTGAAAGTCAGAAAGGAAAGTCTGTTTTGTTAGGCTATAGATTTAACTGCAGTACTAATAAATAATAGTTTAAAAAAACCAAAAAACACGCTTTATATAGAAAACCAAACTGAAAATAATTTTAATAAATGAAGGTAAGAAAAAAATGTTTTATTTAAAAAAAAGTGTGGGGTGCATGGTGTCAGTAGTTATAAATATTTCATTGACAGATATGAGAAGAAGTATTATCATTTCGATAATATCTTAAAAAGCACCCCACGCTTTTTTTTTAATAAAACATTTTTTTCTTACCTACATTTATTAAAATTATTTTCTATTTTTTAGTTTGGTTTTCTTTATAAAGCGTGTTTTTTAGTTTTTTAAACTATTATTTATTTTCTACTTTTTAGTTTTAGGATAATCGGTTTTTTTATATTTTTTTATTATTTTTTTCGAATTATTGCATTGTCATCAGTCTTTGACAGGTGTGCAAAATTTGAATGAAATCTGGCCGTTTAAAGTGGGTCTAAATCGCGTCCTTTTTTTTATGTTTTTAATTTTTTTTTTCGAATTTTTGCATTGTCATCGGTTTTTGACAGGTGTGCAAAACTTGAATGAAATCTGCCCGTTCAAAGTGGGTCAAAATCGCGTCCTAAGGAGTCGGTTACATACTAGACGTGCGCGCCGATATCAAATTGGCCGGCGGCGGCGCGCCGACCCTGCGGATCGGCGCGGCGTGGCTTAATTTTTCTTTATGTTATAAGTAGGTAGGTACTTACCATAAAACGGGAAAAGAGACTGCATAGAAATTAATGAAATACTGGAGCAAGACGTTAGGTAGGTACCTGGCTGGTAGCAGTAGAATGAAAATGAAAAAAAAAAAAAAAATTTCATTCATATGATAGCATATACAATGTTTAAATACACTTTGATGATGCTCCAATTTTAAATAGGAAGACCTTTCAGCGGTCCATAATATAGAAGTATCCTTAGTCAGGCTTAGTCCGTGACTTTTCACCTTCTGTGTCAGTCGATTTGATCTGCAAAAGGATGTTTAACTCCAGTATTTCGTCGATTTCTATCACGCTTAAGATTAGGCTCTACATAAAACATTACTGTAAACTCTGAAATTAAAGTTTATTATAGAAAAAGGATCAGTAATAAATTATTAGGCATTTTCTTTGCACAAATTAAAGTTATCGTGAATAAAAATATTTTTATCCAAGCGAGTTAAGCGTGAACGCTTGCCATTGAGGACCAGTCCCGCTACCGAAAACACCCGCTCACTTGGCGTACTAGTAGCGGGAATCGCCAGCACGGAGGCTTAGCAACGGGAATGCCGATTTTTTGGCCCTCCAGAACTTGAGAATGTTATCATTTTCAAGAGTTTAGCTGCTGCCAAGAACCTTCAGCACTCTTGATCTGCTGCATTGGATTCGTAAACAAAGCTAGACCCGCCACTGCAATGTTTCTTTAACAGTTTGACAATAATGATTCTCTAGGCGAGCTCACTGCAGCAGGTGCCCCATCCGATGATGTGAAACCTTAATTTTTAGTTGCTCTGCGAGAAATGGAGTACGCGTTGAATGTTTGCTTTCTAGATAGGAGTTAATCAGGCTTAGGTTGATGAATCGAGGGTCGAGCAGAGCCGCGGTGACAATGTTTTCGGTAATTGGGAACCTTCTGTCAAATTTTGCCAGCATTTTATTTTTCAGCGTTAGCATTAAGTATAAGCGTCTTTTCATCAGTTAAAGAATTTAGAATATCTTTGATTTCTAAATGAAACGCCATTGCTAAATTAAGCGAAGCCGTCTTTTGAGTGGATAACATTTCTACGACTTCACGGAATTTACGCAAAAACCTGATGAGATCCTCTAAAAGGCTCCACTCCTGTTGGTATATTTTTACATCTTCCTGACCAACCTGGGTTAACATGTTATTGACTGGATTTCTGTTACAAAAGTGTGCTAAACTTTCCAGCTTAGTTAGCACACTATGCCAGCGGGTTGGCGTAGAAGTTTTGATTGAAGGCACATGATTAATGCTACCAAATTCACCATCGATCACTTGTGCTGATTCTAATTGAAACTTGGCTTCCTCATCAGCAATCGGCTCATTCTCATCACTCTACAAGTTTTCTGATACGCGCTTAAATTGTTCATTTTCAGCCTCTCGTTCCAAGTCCGGTAATCGGTAACGAATGATTGTAAGGATCTTTTTACATTTGTTTAAAAGTGTTTCTACTTCAGGAACACTACCGATCCCATCTACAGTAACTAAGTTGTGTAACCCATGCTCTAAGCATAAATGGCTGTAGATACCAGAGAGCGAAATGGCACTGTTAACGTCTGTAGGTAACTTAATAGAGTTATTTTTATTGTAGACCAAAGCGCTCTTTGGTTTCGTACAACATCAATTTAATTTTTTCATCCCATTTTTTTCTGCTATCAGTTTGGTGCACAATGTGAATGTGATTTTTACGGCCGTCATGATCGAACTTCGAAATTTAACTAAAATGGCCGCACGTATGAATAGCTAGCGCGACACGTAACCCCTCTCTCTCCCCGGGGTGCAGCCCGGCGTCTGCCGGGCTGCACTCCGGCAGACGCCCGCCCGCACGGTCCCGCGGTTAGTCGGCGCGCCGACTCGTAAACACTGGGGCGGCGGCGCGGGAAAACAGCGGCGCGGCGTGGCGGCGCCGGCGCGGCGCGCACGTCTATTACATACAAACATACATACAAGTGAAACTAATATAAAGCGTATAAAAATAAAAATGGTACATCGCTTTGGAGATGCGCTAAGCGTGAAGAATTCAGTGCATCGGTTACACTAAACGAGGGACAAACTGAGGTCTTTAGAGAATCGGTTCATACTTGCAACAGAAATACCATTCAAAATAAAATTGATCATGTGATGGATCAATGCAAACAGAAGGTTCGCTCAAAATTTACTCCTGTTAAAAAAAATATGGAAAAAGTTTTAACAAAATCTGATCTGATCACAATTCCAAATTACGACTCTAAAAAAGATACTTTGTATTGTGCTAGACGAAAGTTCTTGAATCTGCAGAAAACTGAATTTTCGCACTTAAATGAAGTACAGAGATACCAGAGATTCTTTCAAAAGATTTTTTAGTCAAGATAGATGGCGCTGACAATGATCAAATTTTCATATTTTCTACAAATTTTTGCCGAAACACTACATATGAAACATATGGCAAATGAAGATAAAATGTTTTTCGGTTACGGTACTTTTAAGGTAGGTAGGTAGGTAGGTAGGTATTTATTTTGTCAACTATATACCATGCACGTGGACATTGACAGTTGTGCGGAAAGTACAAACGTTGTGCCATATTTATTTGCATTGATGCCGAATAAACGCGAAGATACATATATGTAGACTCTTTAAAATAGTCAGACTTTTTTGATATTAACATCATGCACGTTAAGTGCGACTACGAGTGTGCACAGCAAAATGCTTTTCAAGCGATGTTTCCTAATTCTAAAGTATCGGGATGCTTCTACCGTTTTATTTAATGGATAAATTTACTTTACACTTTAATGCAGCTGTCTGCTTAAAATCCAAAAAATTTAAAGTTTCTGAGACCAGTGAGGGCGAAGAAATAACACGGCTTGCTGGTAATCTACCGTTAATCCCCGCGATAAACATAACAAAAGTTTGGTTGAGCATCAGAGAATATGAAAATATGAATTGTGACCAAATGTAACAATTTATAGAATATTTTAATAAGCAGTGGATTATAAAGATATTCCCAGAAAAAGTAAGCTGCTTTGGCCAACGTCATCGCACAAACAACGCGACTGAAGGTTGGCACAGGAGGTACACGGAGGTACATTCACGGGTTGGCCCAAAAAAGACCTTGCCGGCGTTTATACATGCATTAAGAAAAGAAGCAAACTGGCAAGAATTAAGAGATCTTTATTCGAAGGCCAAAAACGAAAAAATATTACGTTATATTTGATAGAAAATATAAGCGAGAAATGAAAAAATTAAACCAACATGTAACCCATGAAAAATATAACCCATATAAAGCGAATCATATTTGAAGACAGATTTTGAAAAATAAGTAGTGTTTGAGGTGACAACCTCTGTGGCGCAGTGGACTATGGTCCGGCTGAGAAGGTTGCGGGTTCGATTCCCGCCGCGAAATGTTTGTATGATCTGCAAGTATTTGTCTCGGGCCTGGATGTTTCTATGTATAATTTGTATGGACATACAGCAGAATTCGCCTGTTACGACTTCGTTTATAACGCCTAACCGTTTTTAGCGACGGATATGCAAACACAAGTTAGGTTCTATACAGACGTACTATGAAAACATTTCCGTTTAGTACGACTCCGGTTTTAGCGACCAACTGCTTAGAACGACCTATTTTGACAATAAATCGGCCGGTTAGAACGACGCGCAGTGTTTTTTTACGATACCAATGCACCCCGCCAGCCCACATCCCTGCTTTCTTCCTCGCTTAGTATGATTAGCGCGCGTAAATTACACTCCGTATTTTTCATCTGTTTTGTTGATGTCAAGGACTCGTTACGAGCGTTAAAATGAGTTCCGTGAAGTAAAGGTGTTTCTCAATTGCAGAAAAAAGAGAAAATATTACAGCGTTTAGAAAGCTTGTGATTCAAATGTAACCTTTGCAAAGGAATTAGGCGTGTTTTACTCTAAAATCGCTTAAATTGTACTGTCGTTTTGTGCGTCGTCCTGTTAGTACGTCTAAATGTCGCAGGTCCCTTAAAGGTCGTTATATCCGGATTCTACTGTATTTACAAACAAAAAAAAAAAGTAGTCGTATATCAGTCATGTGGTAGCCATAACACAAGCTCTGCTTACTTTGGGGCTAGATGATGCTGTGTGAAATGTCCGGCATTATTATTATATTTTTTTTCTCTTGATTCTTAATTCTTGCCGGTTAGCCACTTTATTTATTGAAAATAATTACGTTTTAAAAACTTAAATGTATTGTTTTATTTATACTGCACTGACTGTACTTGTCGTTTTACACATACAGACTATTTTCATTTTCCATTTCCAGACGTTTTGCTACAAGGTAACTTTCGCATCTTAGTCAATTCTACTAAAGTCTTTTTGCTATCTAGGTGTTCTGATAGGTACCCATTGTAAATATGTCGTTTTGATTGAAAATTATTTTCAAAACCATGATAGTTTCATGTTTTAATATTAGGTACCTGTTTACAACAATTCAGCAACAAGTTACGAGTATATTCATAATTTGAACAGATAAGATGTTATAGAGAAAATAACGGCGTTTGTAACTGCAGGTTAGAGAAAGGTACCCACTAGTTAGGGCTCCGCACGAGTTGCTAGTTGCCTGATTATATTCCTATGCAAGGTTTTGTGGATCTAATCTTTGCAATACTTCCTTGTGTTAGGCTTAATCGTTTCGTTATTCGTTCGTTCGTTTCTAACGATGGCACATAAAAAAATACTACTTAAAAATAATATTGTGGTAGCCTCTTTGTTAGGGCTTGTCAAGAACTCCATTTAAGTACCATGTTTCATTAGGTTTTTCTTATAAATACTTTTAAAAACTCGTATAAAACAGCTGTAAATCTTACTTTTACACACTTTTCACACTTTATCAGTATTTCATTTTCATTTTTTTTTAAATAATTACAGCCTCAGAGTCATTAATGATTACTTAAGCAAGCTAGTATAGATTTGACAAGAAAAATCGAAGGGTCTACCGTATAAACTAATGTTAAAATCTGTTGCCATCTCTATTTTTTGCCATTACAATGATAAGGACAGAGCCTGTGATTATAGGACAGGGTGAGGTTTGGATCGATTTAAGTAACCATTACTTAATGACTCTGAGTGTGGCAGTTAGTAATTGATTAAAGTATAGTTGGTTTTTTAGTCTTAGAAGTCAAAAGTTTCTCGTATCGGAGAACAGTTGTAAGATGTTTTCTTTTTGTAAGTTGCGTTTTGATTAGGTAGGTTTTGAGTTCGTTCACATTTTCGTAGATAGATGGTATAGCTTCAATTTTCATGGTTTCCATAAAAATGTACATAGTTCAATTAAATACTAGCCAAAACCAGATATTGTGAGGCTGTAAGTGTCAAATGTTTTAAAACTTGAGTTGCTAGACTTACCGTACCTATATGGAAAAGTGGTCAGATTACTCCGTATAGTGCTGCCTTAAAACATCGGCCTTCGACGTATCACTTCGTGGGAGCGCTCTTGACTTTTTGCGATACCGGCATTGACATTGCTTCACATAATGCTTATTGTTTTATTCTCATAACCAAGTTTTACTTTCTTGACTAACTGGGCTTACTTTTAACCAAAGCTCGACTTATTGAATTATTAGCAGCTTAGAAATAAAAAATAATTATGAAGTCAGAGCCAGAAATTATAAATATGTCAAAATACATTTATGTATGATAGACAGCTAATTTTACCGTGTTTCGCAAAGTTCACTTTAAACGTTGGCAAAGTTCTAGAAATCGATAAAGATATTCGTATAGCATTGGTTACGTTAGGTGGCTGCATGACTGTATTATTCCAGGGGCCATGAACTCTGTTTCTGCTTCAGAAAGCTATGCAATTATTTCAAATCTAAAGGGCTATAAATTTATACCTTGCACAAAACGGACAGCATCAGCAGCAATTACTATTTCTGCTGATAAATCAATTGTTAAAAATAATTGTCTAAACGAAGCCTACTCAAACTCCGATGATTCATGTGGCAGATAAAAACAAGAAGATAAAGCTTGAGAAAAATAATACGAAACCTCTATTTACTACTTTATTTACTACTTTGTTTAGCCTAATGCAACAGAACGGAAGGCACATCTGAAAAAATAAGGCATAACTTTAAAACCTCTTAATTATAAGTAAAACACTGTTAACTACCGATGTGGACACGTTGTAACGTTGAGTTTACAAGTGCAGAGTACCGTGTCTACAGTTATATAAAGTGCCCGGATCAACACAAAAAAATCTGAATAGACTTGCTCTGGGAAAGTGCTAATTTAATTGCAGTCTCATTTGTTAATATTGTGGGACTTTAAAACGGGTTTTGAACCCACCCACCTGGTAAATTGTAATATACATTGCACGATTAAAATACTAACGTGTTCTATCTTTTTAATAAGTATGAATGCCTAGTTTGCTTGTACTTATGCATGTCGGCTCTGTGTGTACGCGTCAATATGTTTTCATTTTCTTGTGTTTCGCAACGTTTGTATGCCAAGGACCTGAGAAAGGTCGATTACTAAAACGGTAATCTTTATTTTATCTGCGAACGAGCAATACGTGATTTCGGTTTTTACAAAAATGACACATCTTCATAAATTGCATTTATTATGCACGTGTACTTGTAAAGCAGCGTGTCAGTCACAATATATTCGTGGACGTTTTCTTGAACATTGTGCAAACCGCAAATAGAACAGTTGCCAAATAAGGAAGCGGCTAAACCGCATTGTTATTTGGTGAAAACAAAAAAAAGCAACATCTGAAACCACAATAAGGATTGCGTACCAATTGTCGCAAGACTTGAGTGTCTCTCGTATTAATCAGGTGACAAGACAAATGGTGGGTCGAAGTCGCAGGCTCGCGGGGTTGCCTGGTGGGGGCGAGAGGCGTTGTTCTTGACACAGTAAAACTAGAAGTGCAGTAGGTAGGTTGCAGCTGCGCCCACACCCGAGCTTTTTGCAAACAGATACTGAAGTGCCGTTAAACGAACAAATACAAAACATAATTAGTTTTTGGTCCTTTTCCAAAACGATTAATTGTGTACAAAGTACTTTACAAAGTACGAGTAAATAACCATGCCCGTGTGTACATATTTCAGTATTCCGACTAACAAGACACGCTATACCTAATTACTATCATTTTAAAAATTGTGAAAGATTAAAATCTAGACATTCTAGTCTAAACTAATCAGCATTATGATTTATTACGCGAAATAAGATACGAAAACATGATAATTAATTATATTTTTACTTTCAAGCTACGTCGACGTAAAAAGTTAAGAAAGTAATGATGAAAGTGTGGTATTAAGTGAAGATATTGTATGTGTGAATATTTGATAACTAACTATATTCGCACACTGCGGTGACATCTCGTTATTATTGCGGCTTCTAAACATATTTGCTTTGAGATTTGAACGGTTAAGTAAGAGTAGTTCCTATACATAACTTATTTATACCTACACTTTCTCTATTACCACTAAACTGTAAAGTAATATTTATGTTGGTTAGGGTTTATAAAGATATTAACCGAGGCAATTTGCAGAATATTGCATTGTAATAGGTATTTTGTGGTGCATGGGGACTTGACTTTGCTGGGTTTCCAACCCTCAAGTCATGCGTGCGCGTGCGTGCTCTAATCGTAGGTAGTTTTGCTTGCACCAAATGTGTGTCCAAAATCCATTGGTTAATTAACATTAACATAATATAATTGCAAATACGTCTCAGTCGTTGAAGGAATATACGAAAACTAGAAAATTATGCAAGACTTGCAAAACTAAGGTGCATGTAAGACTTCTTTGCATCGTTAAGGGCATACATACTGTAAACTTTTTTTAGGGTCACCTTTTTATTTCAATGGTCATTGACCTGACTAAGCACTTAAGCACATGCTTTACTGGGTGGGTTCTTGCCAGAGAACGAAACTTATTGCATGAGATTATCTTTTATTGGCCTGTCTGTGTTGATCTCGGCCAAGAAACGCTTTCCATGTCGCGAGGCGGAACGCAGCGCGGCGGCCGTGGTTGGGATTTATGACAATACAATGTAGGCACGTATGTATAGGTATTGTATCAATTGTCTGCTTGTTGCACATTGGATAACTCGTGCCCTTATACACTTCCTGACATTACTTTATTTGCGATCTTTTGATTTATCGCTGAGCTTTGCATGTAAATACAGCATTGTTAACGAATTCTTCTACTTTTCATTTAGTAAATGTCATCTGTCTTCATTATTATGTAACATTTTTCTCAATGGTTAGGGATAGTTGACTTCTGTACACTAATAAGTTTAGCTTTTTATATAATCTAAACACATTCTAAAATGTCATAGTAATCGAGTTGCACTAAATAATAAAAAAACAATAATGCCGTCTCATTGAGGGGATTTCTTTCGATAGGTTACGTCGTCGTCTGGCGGTCACTTTATATTTTGCAATCGCGATTTCGTTTACTTCTCGACATAATACCATCCGTTACTTTGCTTAGCTACACAATTTTCGTCGCTTCGTTTTACGCTCGCCGCACCAAATTACATAATTTCATCCGCGGTCTCGTTAAGGTTAAACGAATCGAATCATAATAGCCAGTCGGGCAAGCACATAGATAACAATCACGGAATGGTCGAGTACCTACATTCAAATTGGTTTATGTAAATTCAAGACATTTTCCAGTATAACTAAACCAATGTTACGCTCGGAATTAGTCTCGTTAGCTGAATGCCTGAGCCGGTATTTTTTGATCCGACAGAATGTAGCTGTGTGTGAATATGTGACGGATTCAACGACCGTTTAGTGAGAGCTGGACGGTTTATCACGCCACTAAAATGTAGCATTGAGTGCGCAAAATTATGCTACACAACATACTTTTCTAAAATTAGACTTTTAATTCGTTGCCAAAGCATGTCGATCGACTGTTTGGGACTAGTTTTTGTTCTAGCTGCGTCGTTTGACGGTAAACATGAATCGATCGATACGATCAATATCCCAAAAACATTACTGGTTTTGTTCATTAAAAGATGATAAAGTAAATGACAATAAAATCACATTTGTTAAAAAGTTACAAACATTAAAGTATCATATCAATAAATCATCGGGAATACTTTAGGTTGTGCTGGTAAATTATTAAAACATCGTCAATATAATTTGTTATTTTAGAATCAATAAAAGGTAATTAATTATCCAAGATTCCAATCCCGCTTAAATTTCATTGTATTTTGTTGGTTTAAGCTCTGGTGAATGATATATGATACAGGGTGATCAAGGAAGAATCAGTGATATCATGAGCAATTTACTTGCAGTGTGAGATGCGTTATGTGTGTGGTGTGTACCTATTAAACATAATACGCACGAACCAAGAAACAATGGTGCCATTGTCATGTCCTCGGAAACAGTCGCGGCTCCACATTGCATCAATTTGGATCGATTGATTGATCGATTTGGAGAAAACTTTAATTAAAACTTTAGTGATGCGATCCAATGTTTGCCTATCTAAATAAATAATTATTTTGATCATTTATGTGTATATATTACATGCGTAAGTTCTTGAAACGCGTTAACTTTGTCGTTCGTTATATGATCGCATTTACATAGATAGTAGGTCAATTTTTTTAAGAAAATACGTAGTATGCGAGTGTAGTCGATGCTGGTACCGTATGTGGTTGTGAATTGCAATAGAACGTATTTGTTGGGAAAGTAAGCATAGTTACATAAAGAGCGGTTTGCAGAAGGTATGGCGTCGCTGGCGCTAGCATGACATCGTCATGCTATTCGTACTAGTGAGACAGGTATTGCATGAAATGCACTTTTCTGCATTCAAGACACGGTATATGTTCAGGGCTAGTTGTGGAGGAAGCCGTTAGTTGTTTTAAGGTGCGGACAGGAGCGCGGTCCAGCCGGGATCGATTAGCGAACCGGTTCTCGGTGCGTTGACTCCTGAGGGCCATGCTTGGGCACTGCAGGTGTTTGCGGTCTCGAAATGTGCACCTTTCCATTCGACGCGCGACACACCATACATACGTGTCCTCTAAAACCTCCTGCTTTTTTCTGCATTTCCTGTATGTTTTCTGATTGAGGAAATGTCAAGGCAGTAATCAAAAAGCCTAAAAAAATTGAGTCACAAATCACAATATGGTAGTGGCAGCGCGTACGCCTGCCAGAAGTGCTAATTAAATAAATTACAGGGCGGTCGGTAAAGGTTTAGGGTGAATGAAACTGTTACTCAATTCGTGTTTTTCCTGTTTTCGAAACTTGCAACGTTTAACTTAACTGTGCCAAAGTTACCGTTTGGATGGCACTTTCATTGTTACATTGTTTAGAATCTGGAACAGAAATTAGGTTTTCGTAATCCGAGAACTGTTTTTTTGAAAGTAAAATATTATTTGTACACTGGACTTAATAAAACATGAAAACGTTGCGAAGTCCGTACTTATTACAGTTAAGTTTATGTATAACAATAGAGGACCGGCATTGTTTTAACTGTTCATAATGAAAGTTCGCATAGTAATATATACGAACCTAGCATAACACACCGAGTATATCACTTATTATCATAGACGCACTAACTCTCGGTACGTCCGCCTGGTTTCACCCGGCGGATGACAGACCTCTGTCGGTATCTCGCATTTTAATTGCGTACGTCCGCTATTGTGTAATTAGTAATTACAGACAGGTGTTTCTATTCCTACATGGCTCACTTATATAATACTAGCTGCGGACCGCGGCTGCGCACGCGTGGTACCTACATAAAAAGTAGCCTCAGAGATGTCCTCAAGATAAATAAATAAATATAAAATATTAGTGGACAATTCCCACAGCCTTATTTAGTCCCAAACTAAGCATAGCTTGAATTATAATGACCAGACAACTGATAGAACACTTAATATATTTTTAAATACATACAAATGATACTTTATAACACCTATACACAGAATAAATACCAATGTTTATCCTGGGAGGGAATCAAACCCTCAGCCTACAGGGCAGAAGGCAGAGCCAGTCTGATAGGCTGATAGGCCAGTCAAAATACAATACATTTCCCTACATACTAAATTTCCTGAAGATCTGTTCAGCCGTTTAGTCGTCTTCTTCTTAGTCGTTAGTCGTGTCACTAGTTATGTCGAAGCAGCAGTGTGCGCCTCAGAGGCCGCACTTAGCACACACACAAATCGCAGCCGTGCACTTGGCACACATCGTCTTCGAACTTTTTAGGTTCCAAGACTTGCTCGTTTTCCTCACGATATTTTTATTTAAAAATGCACAGACAAAGTCCTGAATTAATTTTATATTTCTCATAAAAAAAAAATCAACGACTCCTGTCCTTTGTAATGTACTTATTCTTATATACATCATTCAAATATCATTCAAAATACAATTCTGTTGCACTATTCATGTTTATTTATAGGTCTAGTTGTGGAATCACATATTAGCAGTACTTATCGCTGTCATCACGAGCTGCCGAAAAAATATTGGATCGCGTGTATTTCGATTTCTTTGTTCGAACCGTTCTTAAATTCTTGTCTTTATTATCGTCCCTTACCTAATATTTATGATGAAGTATGAATGTTATTATGAGATGGAAAAACAGGATGTAATTACATAGGCATGCCCGTTACGTATATCATTAATATATTGACGCTAATGTTGATTTACGTTAGGAAATGTGAAATAGGAGCAGTGTTGATAAAGAAGTGATAAAAACAGCTGGCATCGTCCTGCTTGAAGGGACGGGCTGGATCGGGACGAGCGGGGGACGTGGTCGGACGTCGAACCCGCGTGGGTCGAGGGTCAGCGTCGCGACATACCTTCATTAGCGCAATCGTGCGTCTGCGCACATTGCATGCACTTTCTACCATATACTACATTTGCATACTCTACCTATTTACATTGTCTACAACTTAATTATATTAATTTGCGAAAAGAAAGGTAAAAAAATAATATACGTATTTTAAAATGATTCCCTAGATTTTGTCAAGCGGAATCTACTTTGGACTAGACTAAACAGCTTATTGTAAATAGCGAGGCTGAGGGCTCTACTAAAACGTAGTTTAATATTTTTGCGTGGAAAGCGTCGATAAACCAATAAAATATGCAGTGAGTTGAGTATCCCCAGGGTCTACTTAAGGTTATTTCATGCTTTGTTATTTATTGCCTATAAGTGTTTATTTATTTTGTGGGTTGTAGAAATTGAAACTTGTATTACCTAAGTCAGATCCGTTGACCTCTAAGCAGCATGGCAATGAAAGTGTACCAATTTATTGTCACGTCGTGTCGGAGATAAACTAAGACCGGTGTCATTAATCTAATTCGCCTCGCTAGACGTATACAATGAATTAGTATGAGTCAATCGAGAAAGTAAACCAGTAAGCATTGTTCCGAGTGGATGCGCGTTGTACCGAGTGCGTGGGCGCAGGCAGCGGCGCGAATTAAAGCAGCTCTCTATTCATTACTCATCGTTATTGCTATCGCCATTTTGGGAGACGAAAGCGAGTGTAGGCACATCCATTGTATCTTGCCTACCAATGTACAACGCATAAAGCTCCATGTTATTATTATATTTCAAAGGGGGCTATTTTTATTATATTCTCGTTCATGGTCACTATTCGATTCGCCACACACGAGTGCTTCTCGTATCGATCACGCTGGGTAAGCGCTTATTTGAGCGCTCACTGCGCCTTCTCACTTCGACGGTTACTGTAAAAGTTAAATTTATACAGTTTTAACCGCAGACTGAAATAAAGCAGCTTAATGTAACTAATACATAATAAGTATAATAATGTGATTCTTCGTGAAACGTGCAGGCAAGGCACTGTTAGAAAGTACCGACAACGCGTGCAAGAACGATAATTAAGATTGTATTTTCCTATCTCCGTCTTAGCAATATATATTTCACTTAAAATAACTGCTTGTAGAAAAGATTTGCTACTGTTTAGTTAGCGTTGTTGATTTGAATTAAGGGCTTGCTGACATTTCGGATACAATATTTTCGGACGCTTAGGCCGAAATGACACTTTCAATTTTAATTTATTTTTAGTGACATTTCGGACACCAATAATAAACGCTGTTTTGTACAGTCAGGTAACAAACTTAAACTGCCAAGACGAATTCAATGATATCACATACACATACATAAATACGCATCTTAGCAGTTAGGTATTAAAAATAACATGTAAGATTTGAAAGACAGTAACGAGCGAGAGAGAGCTAATGTATAAACTAGATCTTAATTAATAGAAAAGTCTGTTCTCTATCTCTTTTTAACCGACTTTATCAAAAAGGAGGAGGTTCTCAATTCGTCGGTTTTTTTTAATGTATGTTCACCGATTACTCGATAACGGCTGAACCGATTTGGAAAATTCTTTCTATATAATTTTCCAAAATTCCAAAGAGTGAGTCCAGTGAGTTTGAGCAAAACGAGCCCGAAAAACCCTATACGAATATAGTTACGTTTTAAAAACTAAAAATAAACCGACTTCATTGAATGAAATTTGAGCCTATAATACATTTTTAGTGGAAAGTAGATGTATTTTGTATATTATAATATGGGTAGGTCAAATAAACGCCACGCTACAATGAGACAGCGAGGTATGAAAGTACATGAAAACATCATCGATATATACAATTTTTAGATTTTTGTTGATGTTTCAGCTCGACCGATTTTGATAAAATTTATATGGGACCACCCTTTCAAACAATTAAAGAATTTTCCAAATCGGTTCAGCCGCTTTCGAGTAATCGGTGAACATACATAAAAAAAAAAATCCGACAAATTGAGAACCTCCTCCTTTTTTTGAAGTCGGTTAAAAATGATGGTTGTCAAGGGTTTTTTTACTATAGTATAATATATGGTTACCTATATTAGATTTAAAAGCAATATTTATAAGATGGACATTACACGTTTTTAATTATTTCTTTTTTTTTTTTAACATGTAGGTACCTACATACACAGTTATGATTCCGAAAAATGGCGCTATGACTTACTCTAAAATATAAGTTTTGGAAACTCTCTTTTTCTTAGTACCTAGTAGTAATCTAATCGAATATAAGTTAAAACTTTTCTAACTGATCGTACAAAACCGCTTCAATATTTTAATGGTGTCCGAAATGTCGCCAAATAAATAAAAATTGAAAGTATCTTTTCGGACAAGGTGTCCGAAAATATTGTGTCCGAAATGTCAGCAAGCCGAATTAAGTCTTGTCTGATTAACTTTCATTAAACATTATTATCAGTCAACTGATCACTCACACAAAGACGAGTGTTTTACATATCACAACAAAATATAGCATTGTTTATAGCTTTGACGACCTCTGTGGCGCAGTTCTCTAAGGTTCGGCTGTGACGCAGAAGGTTTATAATGATCTGCAAGTATTTTTCTCGGGTCTGGGTGTGTCTATGTATAATATGAATGTATTTACAAAAAAAAAGTATATAAGTAGTATATCAGTCGTGTAGTACCCATAACACAAGCTCTGCTTACTTTGGGGCCAGATGATGGTGTGTGAAATGTCTGAGATTATTAATTATTAATTATTTATTTATTGTACCTATTCCAAAAAGTTAAAAACAAGATCTCGTTCGTTGCCCTTCCTAACTTAAACACATAATTAAGGCAAAACGAGCAATTTGTTATAAAATGACGATAGCCACGTGATTTACCTCTTAAAAAACAGACTAGATCAAATATTCTTACATATTCGCTTCCATGCGAAACTTTCTAATGTTATGTGATAACTAAGTAAGTTGATAACACAAACAAAACAACATCTTTACTAATATTATAAATGCAAAAGTGTCTCTGTCTATCTGTTTAATTCGGGAAAATAACGTAGGCTACTTTATGTCTCAAAAAAACTCCTTGAAGGGATAAAATAGGGGATGAAAGTGTTTTTGGGCAACTCATATTTCCTCAAGTTAGGGATCTGAAAATTTATAATTAATAAGGCTTTTGGTACGAAATAAAGAAATGTGTTTCAATGTTTTTTAGCAAAATAATTCTTGAAGGGGCTACCCCATTAGGGGAATAAACTTATGAGATATTCTTTAGATTCACAAAATGCATTCTTTCATAAACAAAAAAAAGGTTCTAAGCATAGGCCTACGAAGTTGTGGGTAACAGCTAGAACTTTATAAACGTAATATACGCAAATAAATTTGCTTTATTGGATGATAACCAACGTGTTGCCTTGTCACTAGGAAATACTTTTTTAATACAAAAAGTAAATAACCGAAACTCAATCGTCTTAAAAATAAAGAGGGGTAGGATATGGATAATGGGGTTTATGGAAAGCCAAGTATTATACCACCAAAACAAGTTTCTAGATATTAAAACATACATTTGTGTTGTGAACATAGATGATTGTCCTTTGTCTATTATAATCATATCATAAGTAGTTTAGTTTAGTTTATTTATTTAACCATTTCGTTACATTAACATAACATTGGCATGTCAAATTGTACAATACATTGAATTATTATTATTTCACTTTTATTCTAAACTAGTTTTATTGCTACTCACGTGTGCAAATCGGAGAACGAACAACTCATGTACTCATTTGTATGGTAGAATGGGTGGCATTCAAAGAATGACTTTAATTTTTGTTTGAACTCATTTAGCGGGAGCCTTGAGTATTCTATCAATTCAAATATATATGCGTTCTATCAATCATCTGGATCCCTTAGTACAAGCTATGCTTAGGCTATGTAGTGTGAATTGTCCACCAATATTTATTTATTATTCGGATTAATAATTGCTTTCTTAGTCAAGGTAAAAAATGATAAAGCAGCAGAAGATGACGGAATAAAAAATTTAGATAACTAATACCATCCTACTAGAAATATTTAAACTAAGTCTATGAAACTGGAGAAATACCAAATGACTTAAAAATAAAGCAGTCAAGTGCAAAAGTCGCGCCTGAGAGGGTACCAACCTACTTTAATAAGCATCGTGGTTATTTTACCATCGGTAACTATAACTAGTCCAATTATACCGCCCTAAACTATGAAAGCACCGAACGTTGTTCTGACGAAAAGATAAGTCTTATTTTAATAAGATAATTTTAATCATTCTTTTAAGAAAAAAATTATGTATATGTATTGAAAGACAAAAATTGTAAGTAATAGTTATTTTAAAAAAAACCAAAACCGGCTTTGATATTACCTTTACCTTTACCCCTTTGATATTAAATATTACCTACTCTAATTATTGCGATATGAGCTTTTTGTCGATGAGTTCTTTCAAAGCCCTAGTTCTGATCAACTGACAAATACCTATAAAGATATTGCGATCACTAATACAATGCCCTAATTGCGACACATGCATAAGGTGTTAACCGTTGAAGAGTTTCGTAGGATATCTTCAAAGCTCATCGTCTGATCAACTCGCGAGTACCTATAAAGCTATTAATAATAAATAATAATAACTCCGGATTTCACACAGCATCATCTGGCCCCAAAGCAAGCAGAGCTTGTGTTATACCACATTACTGATTATATTATTTATATTTAAAAGCCATTGCCTGTGATCACCGATGTAATTCCCTAATTGCGATACACATGCGCTGCTTGCCGTTGAACAGTTCTGTAGGGGGTATGTGCAAAGTTCATGGTCAGGCCAGTTGACTAGAAGGTACCTAAATAGGTATTCTCTAACATATCTTACTTTGATAATCGCTAAATTACGATACGATTGCTTTCATCGTTGAGGAGTTTCGAGTTTTCATGTTATCCTTCATCAGATACGGTATAAGATAAATAAATACTATTCAAATAGTTTAACAATTTGGCGGAGATATCAGGTAACATAAATAACCAATAAGAATACAATCGAATCGAGAATCTCCGTCTTTTGTTTTTAGAAGACTGATAAAATGTGTGACTGCTATCCAAATTAAGAGAATGTTTGTAAATTTGACATTGCATTTTTTTTGTGTTGAACGTATTAATGGTTTTCGTTCAATACGTTTTTAGGGTTCCGTACCGAAAAAACGGATCCCTTATAGGATCACTTTGTTGTCCGTCCGTCCGTCCGTCTGTCTGTCAAGACATTTTTTCTCAGGAACCCGTGGAGGTATCAAGCTGAAATTTATATCAAATACTCAGGTCTACTGTTCCTTAAAGCTGTGAAAAAATCAAACTTCTAAGCCAACGCAATCAAAAGATACAGCCGTTTATGCCGCAAATTTTCGACAATCGATAGGGAATCAAAACCTACAGGGTACTTCCCGTGAACTCAGAATCTTGAAATTTGGTACGAAGCAACGTCTTATAGCACATATAAAGGATAAATTGCGATAACCGTACATTTTTAGTTAAATCATACAATAAAAATATTTTTAATAATTTTAAACTTACTACCCCTTTTCTCATGAACACGTAGAGGTATTAAATTGAAATTCATATATACTCAGGTCTATAATACCTTTAAGCTGTAACAAAATCAAACTTCTATGTCAACGCAATCAAGAGAAACAGCAATTTAAGTCGCATATATTCAAACTCGCAACTCGCAAGGGAATCAAAACCTACAGGGTACTTCCCGTGAACTCAGAATCTTGAAATTTGGTACGAAGCAACGTCTTATAGCACAGTTAAAGGAAAAATTGCGAAAACTGTAAATTTTTTGTTACATCATCCAACTATGACTCGATTGTCGTGATGGGTGAAATTTTACTTATATACCTATAGGTTTGTACGGAACCCTCGGAGCGCGAGTCCGACTCGCACTTGGCTGGTTTTTTTTTGTTGTTGATACTAGTGTTGTGAGAACTTGCTTCTTGCAAAATTTAATGAATTTAGCTAGGTCAACGAGAATTAACCCATATAGGCTTTGATTTACTGGCGAGTTTCGTAATATTTATTTTTATATTTTTTGATTGCGTTGACTTTCAGGCTTGATTTTTTACAGCTACATGGGGTCCTTATAGACCTTAGTAGACCTTAGTATTTGATATTAATTTTGCCTCGATACCCTCCACCCGTTCCTGAGGAATGGGATCTTGACACACAGACGGACACAGATGGAACGAATTGCGTTAAAAGTTCTTTTTTTCCTTTTGAGTAACGAAACCCTAATAACATAAATAACTTACATTCCTAAAGAAAGTGAAATGTGAAATACAGTGAAATGTGAAAAGCATCATACTATCGTACTATTCAGAAGAAATAGTGGTAAAAGCGAAGAGATGCCATCTTTAGCATTAAGCATCTTTATTGATGGAAGATTTTATTGACATGGATTTTGGGTTAAATCTTACATAGTATTTATAGATTTCATAAAAGCTCTCGCCAAGTAAAACTAGAAAAAAATAAAGAAAAATATCACTAAGAAAAATTGGACAAGATTTTACTGACAAAAATAAAATATATTAGCTTTACAAACATTAAGAAATCATTATAGAGGTAGGAACTTAAAGAAGAACAGCTAAGATCAATCAAAGGTGCTTTCACCACTCTCTTACCACTCATATTTAACGTTGTTATTGAATCGGTCAAATAAAATATTTAAAAAAAATTGGCATTAAGTACAATTAAAATATATATAGTGATATAATATCACAAGTTCTAGATATAACACCAGATATAAATGGCAAAGCAGGCAAAATCAAGCCTATATTCACTTCTAACATATATTTCGATATGTTGCCAAAAATAAAATCATATGTTTCTAGTATAGCAATGTCCCATAATATAAACGACGTCGATTATGACACAGAGAGATTAAAAGATCCTAGAAGTATTCGAGATGTAGTTGTGCAAAAAATATGGAAAAGATTAGCCGGACCGATAAAGTAACAAATGTGGATGTTGTAAGTAAAGTTAAGAGAATCATTTTCAATAGGGTCCTTCCCTATTGAAAATGATTGAAGAAAGAAGAGGACACATTATTGATTGGCTTTTTCATCAATAAAATAGGACCTAAAATGGTTATATCCATAAAATGTGAATGCTAAACCGTTAAGTAAGTTAAACCGTTGATTGTACACAAATAATTACATTTTAAGTAGATATCCAAAAGAGCCTTTCTCTTTTGAAATTATAAACCGTGACAACTTTTTTAAACTTTCACTATTAGTAAGTCAATCATATTGTGAAATACAATTCATAAATAAGTTGATATTAATTGTCTACATTCAGAGTAAATGTAGGCGTTTCGAGGAACACATCTCTTCTAAAAACTTTTCATCAAACCAGTATTGTGGGTTCGGGCTCTGCTCGCGGCCTTTGATGGTAGGCGTCTAGTGAAAGCTACTTGCCATGGACCTGTTTATGTCTGTTTATTAAAAACTTTGCTTAATTAATGCTCCGTTTCACAGAATCATATTAATTCGATTCTAAATCTTCCCAAATGTTTAATGATGTAACAAAAATTAATGAAATCATTAAATTTATAGCATTTTAAACAAAACGAAGAAAAAAATAATAATAATCAAACATCAATTTATAATTTACATAAGCAATCATTATTTTTTAAGCACATGTTAATGGGTAGACGCTTGACGCAACGGATTGGTGTTACATGTTTTCTAAATATCGAATAGTCCCAAGTCCTGGGGGCCTACTCTTGAAATCAATAAACGATATATCGGGACTATAATCGTGCAAAACCCTATTCTTAGCTACATCGTTTCGAGTCGTTTTGAGCCATGGAACAATGGAAATTACTTTTGACAATCGATGTCGTAATCCTTCACAACAGACGATTCGATTGCCAACTGGCTTGAATTTGCCAACGAAACAACTGTCGATTCGACTGAATTCGACTTAATCGAATCGGTTTGCAGAGTACCTAGTCGCCCTGATAGCTAGATCTATTGTATTCATATTAATGCAAATTACAATGTGTTATACCAAACACATTTATAAGCTTAGTCTACAGGCCACCCAAAGTAGAAATACTCTTGAAACGCTAACCAGCACACGTTTGAGAAAATAAAAAAAATATGACTTTTTTTTATAAATAAAATTAAAATAGGACAGTAACGGGTTACGTTAAGACTTTACATTTATGTCACGTCAAATAAAACGATATAAATTAATGTCAGTTTTAGCTGTGACCAGTGTACCCTAATCCATTCATTCTGACAATATATTGCTGTTATTTAGTTTTATAATAAACAAACAAGTTTCACCGCAAAATCATCGAAAGTTGTTTTCATAGATATTGACGTCGAACACATGTTACAATGGTGACAAAAACACACAGTAATGAGTTCACACGAATTGAATGAAATACAACGTGAAAAGATGTGGGGAACCGGAGCAAGTGTACACTTAGACCTATAACAGTTAACGGTGGGGTCTAGGAGACTGACTCATCTACGGTGAATGATCACGTTAACCCAAATTGTCAAGAACACTTATTGTCTTCAATTGCTTTATTTATTTAACTCGATTGAAATGTATTTATTGTTCTCGGGTGAAAGCGCAAAAGGAGATAAACGATTGTGGTACTTAAATTATCTGTTTTATCCACTCTAGAGACGCGCTGGAACTGGTCATTTAGGTATTTTGGGGCAATTTACCACATGGTAAATCTTTGTACGCTTTAAAACATAAATGGCTCTTTGTTCGTCAGACTGGTTGTGGATTGCTTGCGTGTTGGGGAGCGTTTGTCGCAGCATTGACATTGACCGTCGTTTTCAATGTCTGTCATAAGTGGCGTGGCATGCGTTATTACTACCCACCCAGAAGGCAATAAATAAGTACTAAGATCAAAAATTTAAACATACCACGACAATGCGGAATTCAGTACAAATAATAGGCGCCTACTTCCATCTGATAAATATTAAGTCAAAATGATTTCCTCTAACGCTAAACGAAGCTAATTTTAAGAGTAATTTGTTGTTGAAACAAAGAAAAATTTCAATTGAAACAATAATTTTGGGGGTCTGAGGAATCCTTGGAAATTAGCTGGCAAAGTTGAGTAGTGATTCTGCAATTGCTTTCTTTAAAATTAAAACTAAAAACTTAATCATTACAAAAAAAAATTACCGCGATATCTTAATTTTGCTTTAGAGAATGCGACGTAGATACAAATACAGTAGATTGTATTATTGGTAAATTATTCCATTCTACTATCCACTCGCACATTAAACAAAGCAATTTATGCTAACGCAGCTTACTAAATAAAGAGTGAAGACTAATCGTGAAGGCACGTAGTCGATTATGCAAATGGAATCGCTTATTCCCTTTTTTGCGTGAAATAAAATACGAAATGTACGTACGAAGCTGTCTATGCACTCATCGCAATGTTTACTCAGGGCAGGCAAGTCAGCGCGTCAGGTGCTGGTCACGATTACGGAAGTGCAGGCGTGTTATACGTACATGGTACCTTCGTATAGATAGACGATTTGAATCATTTTTGCAAAATACCAAGGAACTGATATGTTTGCTTGCTTGCGCACGAGTAGTTATTAAAGTGAGAGATAAGATTCCTCACTTTACAAGAACGAGTATAATGACAGGAGACCTTGTCAAGTATCGATATTGGTAATCCTAAAGGGAAGACAAGTAGGTAAACGAGGTTTCCGTTTATGGATTGGCAATGCATCGGCCGCCCACGTATTGTTCGATATCGATGGAGGCGTCACACTAAAACACTGCAAATGATCTTTTGGTAATTCATTCGTTCACGGAAGTATTTAACTGTCAGTTGGTTTCTTGCCAATCGATATTTTTTTTGTAGAGATAAATAATGTAGAAATCATGAAAGAGTTGTTCCGAAAAAGTTTAATTGCAAACATACTTATTAGACTTATTAGACTTATCTACCCTTAAATCTGAACGTTCAACACATTTTCCTTATTGTTTCTCGATTTACACGGTTATATTTTCAAGTACTTAAATAATAATTAGGTTTATTAGAGAATTATCGTGGGCGGGCAAAGCTCACAAAAGCTCCTTTACGCTCTCTTCTCTGCCTCTATACAGCAGGTCGCTTTTATTTTCAAACTTCTATGCAGATGGCTTGGCGATGCTGCTGATGATGCGGCTCTGCTGTAGCCCACTCTTGACGACCTTGATTGTTCTCCACCAACGGTTTTATGCTTACATTGGATTTCCCTATTACCAAATGAAATATTATCGCAAAGCGAAAGTATTTCAATACGCCCGCCTGCATGTATATTTCCTTCTGTTTCTTCATTCTTCTTCTAGTAAAATGACGTGTTGCAAGTGTCAATGGCTTAATGGTATGGCCTTCTTTTCGACAAAATTACAACGAGCTTCCGTGTTGTGTATGCGGCGTACAATTTCAGGGTTCCGCTATTCGATCAGTCTTTTGGTGATTCAGTACAAATAAGTAGTTTAAAAAACAAACAATTTTAAACTAATTGTCACAGAAAAACTATGTGCTACAGGATGAAATAGGTTTGTTTGTAAAAGTTAGTGGCCTAAGCTGCGTTACGACTCACAAGTCATCCCATACCTGGCTAGCTTATTTTATATCATACAAGAAATTCTTTTGCCACCTCCTGTTTCAATCATTGGCCCAGCTCGCTTTCATTGTAATTATTGTATTGACATCGAAATGTGACAGTTTACACAAGCTCAATCAATATGGATGGAAGTAGATCTAATTGTAAGCCGATTAAGATCATCAAAAAACTGGTTTTTACATTATTATTTTTTCCAACGCTTTTCGGAAGCACGCCAATAAAGCTTAAAAAAAACAACTTTCCCAGATCGAACATAAAATTTCACCACCCACTCTCTGTTTTTCATTGCAAAACAATCATCATCTCCTTTCTAACCGCGCACATCATAAGTGAGACGGCGACCTCGAATACAAATTATGGGAACAAGCAATTTCTTGTATGAAGGATGACGAACGCTTGTAATGCGACTAGCGACACCTACGCGTCTTTTCAGCGAATCCAACTGTACGTGGTGTAGCACCACTTTCTGCCCTAATTACAAGCTTCGAAGCGGCTTTTGACCACATTTTTATCCAGTGACTTGACTATATGTACTGGAAAATACGTCAAGCACTAAAAATTTCCAATGTTCGCGTGACTAAACCTAGAATGGATGTGAAATTTTAAACCATTAGTTATGTTTTGTCATTATGATAAAGATTAAGTAATCTTGGATCTCCAAAAACGAAATTGATTTGTTTTATAATTTCCTCATCAATACTGATTACTTATTCGTGGATACCTATGTCGAACGAATCATAGTTCATGTTTACGAGTGCGTTTATTTTATCATTCACAACAAACCTTTTTATTGTCTTTTCTGGATATAAGGCTTTACCAGACATATGAGTCACAAACACGTACAGGATCTTTGTTGTGCTTCCGAGAAGTTTAACGGGCGAGTCTTTGTGGGAAAGGCATTTTTATGCAGGTCGACGGACTGATTTCTCCTGTCTCACTTATCCGACTACCACCTAAATGTCTTAAACATCCTGTGATATGTTCGATTACTCTTTCTCCTGTTCTAATTACAAAAGCCCTGAGTGGGACACTATCCGATAATTGCGTGCTGTAGCTTGTCGGATTAGTATTGTTCAGATATATAGGTAAATGAACTGAGCCGTTTGGCCGATACTGGCCTCGATGATTAATGAGGTCCGTTACTTTTGACTCAGTTATTATTGCGTTATTTTTTGAAACACTTTGGACGACAGTATACACCGCCTCCATCATCCTCCTAAGTACAGTAATTACCAAGAAACTAGTCATCTGGCACATTAGAAACCTACATTTCAAATCGCGGCTAAGATACATGAGACCAATCAAGATGAAGTCCTATATGGTATAGGTCGGTTCTTTCAAAAGGAATAATAATTGAGACCGAAAAAATGTGGTTTTCTCACTAACATAAGCTTAATAGAGTAGTGGTGAAGAATCTTAGGGCTCCAGGAAGTCTATATAAGGTTGGTATTTTGATAGATCATGTTGAACTCACGCCTGCTAGTGCTAGATCAGGTTTCTGTAGATTACCATTTATGGTATCGGATTAATTTGCCATGGTCAGTGTTGTCGGATTGGCATAAAGCAAGTCTGAATTGTATGAACAGTCGAGTTCAATATTGTTGAGACACTACTGACTTTTATTATTGAACGATAAATGTCAATAATTTAAACTTAGATGTCACTTATACCTACATATTGAGGTTCACATCACAATACATAATAATGTTTCGCTACTTGACTGATCATTATTAACATAATAAAGTTTTGTTTCATCATCACCCCGGACCCATGACGGACACTTCCCGGAAAATCATATAAAATTTACGCACAAAACGAGGATAGGAGGATGAATAGAAACATAACATGATTTTTTTATAAGTAGTAGAAGGAGTATTACATAGGATACGTGGGGCGAATAGCCCGTTGCTTGAATTAGCCTAGTCACGGGTAATTTGGGTCACTAAACCTCGACGTTCGTCGGCTTCTCACTGCCATTTACCGCGGTGCCATTATTTTTTTTGCGGATATTGTTAGTCTGACTTAGTCACCTACTGTTTAGATTGTTTTGTTTATAAGCATGTTTGGCAAATTAACATAATTTGAGTATGTAAGTACAAGTTTTTACGTATGCTTGAATTTGAACTGTAATTTTTTATTAAACAATCAACGTGTAGGAGTAACGAAACCTAACGGTTGTTTAGGAAGTAGCCTTTTTATTGATGGTGATACAAGTGTCATATTTTATAGTGCGCGTCCACGACAAGGAGCTAAATTGGTGTCTCCATTGTGCGATATTCATGTTTGATGAATATCGCACAATTCATGTTAGGTGAAATAAACTATAACTAAAACCTAATATTATCATACAGGCAAAGGTTGGCGCTGATAATTGAATTAGCCATGATACTTCGGCTTAAGGCCGTTTTTAGGGTTCCGAAGTCCAATTAGGAACCATCTTAATAATTTATCTATGTGTACAGTCATGTCATGTAATTCATCTCGTTAAATAGGTCTTATGGAGAAGTAAATAGGGTTCGAACAATTTTTTCTACAAATAGAAGTTTGACCAAAATGAAGCTTTGATGTTGTAATTTTTAATTGAGTCCAGTATCTGTCGTCATCATCACTCTCCCCCACCTACCAGCTAAACCGCTGTTTGGGAATACCTGAAAAGTAAATATATTATGATGCATATATTATAAGGAAAACTATCACCGCTATTAAGGCTTCTAGATTATGAGTATAAGAGCCCGAAGAGTAAATAAACCTAAAAAAAAACATGATCGTTACGTATACAAATTTATTTCGTCATGCTCACTAGATGGTGTTGAATTTGTTTGAGGCCTGAGTACTGGTCACGCATATCCTTACTGAGTTTGTAAGCCATCACTCTGCTTAGCCCAACAAGCGCTTGGCCAATTTAATTAAACATGAGCAATGGTTATTGTTGAATTATAATGAAATTAAGTTTATTGTATATGTTATCTGTAGTCACGATTCCGCAAATGATTTATTTGTTTCCATACCAGCATTTATGATTTTGAATAAAAAGCTTCGTACAATATGCATACGAGTATGAAATTGCCAGCATTGATATCGGGTAGGTTTCGATTGTGAATATTTTTGTTCTGTCAGTGCCCCAGATGCATACATTATAATGTTCAGTTAATGCAGTGTGGTTTCGACACTGCTGTGCCGACCTTCTGTACCTCGATGTACTGTACATGATTTCATTTCATTAACTTTTAAGTTAGGTATGTTTACTTATTTGGCCAAGGTTCATTATATTAATAAATTTTATTTCTGTTTCAGGTAAACTTGATTTGATTCAACTAAACGTTAAGGTGAGGTTTTTCGACCAAATTAAGTAAACGTTTTTTATTTATTGCGTAGATAAATCACCCTTTATTGAACATTTAGCAATAGGAACAACTTTAGGTTCATCGCGGTTAATATTTGGATGGGTGGAATTTATATCTGAGCACTTCTGTGCTTCAGAGGAACGTTCAGCTGTCTGTACTGCCTTTAGCAGTCGTCTGAGCAAGACGTAGGCCTATACAGAGGGTGCTTATACCCTAAAAATTGCGTCCCCAGGTTTACCACCAGCTAACGAATGTTCATATTAGCCGCGTAGGTACTTACCTACTTTGCACTACACAGGCAGGTCTATTTATGGAGACCATTGTCTGTGGTTTTGTATTTTCCTCCTCATGTTATACTTTGCTCTGTTTCTGTAATATCATGTCTGTTTATTGTCTCCTATTTCCTGCTCCCTTGAATTGAACCCACTCGAATCTAGTTAACCAACATATTATTGCTATCTTCGAAACTGTGTTTCATTCAACTCCTTGACTGACTAACCTAGTTGTGTCGTGACCTAGAAAATTACTTAGAAATGACTTTAGTCGAAAAAATAGCGAACAAAAAAGTAAGATGATATAGTTACCACCAAACAATATGAAACTAGATTGAACAGAAGACATCGACAAATAAAAAACAAGTATCAATGAATAAAATACAGCCGGTAATAATAAAAAAATCGAATTTATACTACGGAGACCAAACTCTTTTTTTTTAAACGGGACTAATTTTGTCTGCTGGTAGTTAATAAAGTATTGCACTCAGTTGGATGCAGGCAGCAGCGACGGCGTTCGAACTCGTACCTCGCGAGCTAGTATCTGCTTTGTGGTAGTTAAGGTCAGTGCTCCTGCGTTTGAACGGGTAGAGCTCTCGCGTTAGAGTCATAAGTGTGGACGGTGCCGGTGGCAGGCAGGAGAGAGGCGCGGCAGCGGTGGGGTCCTCGCGCGCGGCCCCGCGTTGTTGCTTCCCTTCAGTTTAGTCGCAGCGGTGCACGCACACCGCACGCAGTTCTCGCGCGCGCTTCGAGAAGGTATCCACAACGCGACCGGTCTCTGTCGATGCCGTACCGTCGTCGGTCGCACGCACTCGTTTCCGGTGGTTGCTCTCCTTCGAACGATCGACCACTTCGATCACTTGCCTCGCATAAATATGTTATGACAGCTTGCGGTTTTCCTATGCTGAGCTCTATAACCACACCGTGACTTGCAACCACCGCAGACGTTTGTTGCAAGAGCCGAGCTAAAGTTTCTAAAAGTGATTTACATAAAGTTACAAGTGACAACTATTATAATAAAATAATTATACTTAGAAAGATGTAGAGAGCTAAACGTGCAGTTATTTGATATAATGTATTTCCGTTATGACACAACTTCAAAACAATTCAATTTAATATATCAGCAAACATGCCATTTGATGTTTAGTTATCTCATACTGTATGTGTGTTATGTACACAATACATAACTTACCAATATATAAATAACGCATTGGTTTCATTAATTTTATAAATAAGTAATGATATTGATATAATAATTGATACCATTTTCTTTCAAGATTTACAAAATTGAGAATGGTTGACTACTATTTTGTAGTTGAGCCAAATCATCGAAATGAAAAATGTGAAGTTAAAAATATGAGTCGATGCATGCAAGTTATGTGAATACAGTACAGGCTAGGATGTATCGGGTTTGGCCATATGGTAGCGTTTCAAACCATATTAGGGACGTCACCAAGGCGACACTTGTTGCACTTATACGGCACAACTGCTCTACAAAGTAAACTAAGATACAAGTGAGGCTTTATCTCAGTGTCCTAGTTTGTTAGACCCAACTCGAAGTCTCTCATCATCATCATTATAATCGCAATGAACTGTTGATAGTTGATTGTAAAGCATTTGACTTGATCCATACCATAACTGCATGCGCGTTATGCAAGTTGCAAGCTGAGTAGAGACAGCGGCGTCGCATGCCGAGCAGGGCGGTTCGTTGACCAGTGCGTTGTCCCGCCATTGCCTGCCGCCCACCGCGAAGGTCGCGGCCCACACTCTCATACATACATTTTATGCATCTTTACTTAATATTATCAATCAATTTAACATTTACATCGATTATTTATCTACAAATCAAAACTGCGTTTAGTTCTCGTCATCATCAGTCAGCAATCTATTATTTGGAACTTTTTAGGTTGAGCCGAAATGTGTTCAGTGTTTAGTGCTAAAATAAAATTACTGTCTAAAGATTAGTTAAAGTAATTACGTGGCTTTTTTTGATCTCAAAATGGTGACTTCGAGAATACCGGCATATTCTTTGAGTTCGGAGTTCAACAGAGAGTTCAGAAGTTTCCGAATAACGCGAGCTACACCACGATCAACTTTATACGCTCCCGCTATAGTCCCCATTCACGAATACCCGCGGGTTAGCGTGCACGAGCGGCGGGAAGCTCTGAAGGCGGCTCTCGCCAAGGCATGGTCTTCAAAAAGCAGCGATAAAAAGAAGCACGATACTTGGACTGTTCCTAATGAACAGAGCAGGGCCGCAATAATGACTGCAGATTTCAACGGTAAACCGCTGAGAAAAAACGGAGATGTATCACGTGTTGCTCTGGCTAAACACGAATTTGAAAGCAAAGATGCAGAACGAATAGAGGCTATTGATCACAAAAATGACAGCAGTCAGCCCGCCAGCTTTAGCTACAGTCGAGTGAACGACAGCGTTTTAGATATACAAGAAACTCTCAAAAAAGGCTGTGATAAAGGTTTACATACTAAAGACATAGGATATAGCGACTATCTTAGCAATGTTCCTAAAAGTAAAACTAGTTTCGAGAGCAATTTTCTCAAACAGAATCACGAGGATAGGTATATCAGCAAACGAAACGGGTATGACATCTCCACTAAACGAGTCGAAAGAGACATTAATCTTAACAACGTCGAATATAGCAGCCTGAATGGCGACACTTATGATTCTTTGAAGTATTCGCGAACAGCGAACGGAACAGAATCGGTGCAATATAAGAATTACAGTAAAGCAGAAACCGTTAAAAGCAAATTGCTTAGCACAGATAGTCCGAAAAGCGTAACGTCTTGCAACGGCGAGAAGCTAAACGGATATTGTGGATTGGAGGTTCGTACTAAGGAACAGCAACGCCCATTGACTAGCGGACCCAAGGCAGTGGTAGAGCAGAGGCTAGCGGAAAGACTAGAAGTCAAGGTTGCTGAGCTACCTGCCCTCTACCGCGGGGTTGACTCTTGGACACCGAAATCAGCCGCTTTTCAGAAGAACATGCGAGATCACGAATGGAGCGTATCGTATGTACCTATGACATGACAAAACCACGTTTCCCGACTAACATTTCCTTTGCCCTTTACCCTATTTTTATTTTACACATCTCCCTGAATTCCTCTCAAGAAGTGTGCGTTATGAGTTGTTGTTAACTTCTTACCGTTCATAATACGATTACATAGACTTTATTCATGTCAATTAAACAGAAATACAGTATAAGGAACATTCAGCATTACATAATTGGGGCTAATAAGCCAAACACTTCTAATTAATTCTAATTTATGGTAAAATGTGTGCGATTTAGTTTTATTATTTATTGCGTAAGTTGAGAGTAGCAACTTTCCAAACTACACTATACATAAAGCTGTTCGTCAGGCTAGAAGAGTTTTAAGTCGTTGAAACGATAAGTACCATCGCGAGAACTGGCCCGAACTTGCTTACCTTACACGAACATACATCCCCAATAAATCAACACTACCATTTTAAAGCTTTTTAATTAATGCGTTACAGGCGGAGTTAATAATTGCGACGAGATATTTGAAATTGATTTTATTTCTGTTTCGGATATAATTATCAAACATCTGCTTGACATGTGTGTATTTATTAGGTGAATGCGTATCAAATTTACGGAGAAATCGGGATGCGAGTATTGTGTCACACGAACAGAAAGCAGGACCATTACGATGCTACGTAATACCATTTATCCAAATAGCTCTCAGAAAGCGCTCTCTTCAAAACCCGTGTAACCCGTGTTTATTTTCTGCTATGGGTTCAGTAATATAATTATTATATTCATTGTGGCAGTAACTGCGATAACCCTGGCTGGTTGTGCAAAATCATTACACAACTGGTGTGACTCACCATTGCTGCGCTTTGCTCTGTCCTGCTGCTGGTTGCTTAATGTCTTCGCCCATTATCGCTATCTCACTAAATTATTTTCGAAAACGTGTCCTCTATAGTATAGAGGACTTTTTATAAGGATTACAAAAAAATATAATATAAGAAATTTTACTAAGGTATAGAGTCTATACCTTAGTAAAATTTCTTATATTATATTTTTTTGGCAAGAGTCTCACATCTCATGGTTCGTTGGAATATCTTAAGCTGCATATTTTATTATCTAGATTCCACTTACAAACCATCTGTGTTTAATTAAGCTGAGATTTCTCAGCTTAACTGCCTACCGGCCTTTTAGTAGTGTTGTGTTATCAATAACCCCTAATTGACTGTACTAATGATATGATTGCGCTAACCATATGCAAATTTCGTTAAAACTTAAAAGTACACGAAAAGAGTCTCTGTCTGAGGCGCTCTTTAATCCTTGCAGTACATTAGTTCGAAGAAACTGATGAAACGATGAGAAGAACTTACAACTTATCCTAATATATATTTTTATTTGAACTTTAATTTAATTTTAGTTTTGTGGGCGCGCCAGACTCAGCCATAGCTCAAGATTTGTCTCGATAGTGTAGTTAGTGAATGTTTCAAGGTCTTGTCTTAGTTTGTTTGTATACTTAAAAAGAATTTGTCAACTTGTTAGGCGATTCGGCTTCATGACGTAATGAAAATGAAGTTTCATTGTTGTTGTGAGCACAATAATTTATTTAGAGCAGCATTAAGATCAAAGCGAGATAGATAACTATTATAATATTAACTTTTATTTTAAAATTATTACAGAAATGTACAGAATACTAAACAATAATATAAAATACACGTGAAACAGTTGAGCTATCTAAGGATATGTTTGGCCTATTAGCATTGCCATTCAACGTGGCAATGCCTCCAGTTTCTTAGGGACGTGGCAGTGATCTAGATCAGTGGAGCTATCTATAGATCGTTTTAAACGGTCCTTAGATATTAACTTGGAAAAGTAAGCATGTTTCAGATTTAAGAAGCTTGTGTCAGGTGAAATAAATAAATTGATGCGTGATTAGTGATTAGTGGTTATTAGCTAAAAGATTTTACTTAAACCCTCTTTCATATAATTACATAATTAGCCAGCGTGGCGTTAAAGTATGGTTGTCCTTGTCATTCTAATGTCAATTAATAAAGACTGCAACAGATTTCAACAACACAATATGTAGTGTGTTATAGGATAGACCCCGTGTTATGGGTTTATAGGGTAGAGGATTAATCTTTTCAATTTTTTTTACACATTTTGTTACTAAAAAATTTCTACGATTTATTTTCATTGACACTGGCAGAGGCTGTAGTTGCCCCAGATGCTACCTATTGTATTTGGACTAGTTTTGTTACGTCCTTCCAGTTAGCCATGGCTTTCGATTTCGCAGTTTTTAGCAAACTTGGTAAATGGTAATTGTACTCCCGTTCCACTCTCGCTTCGACTAATGTGAAATCATAAAGTTATGTTATTCCTCTTTATCTAAGAGACATTAATAAATTAATAATTGTAAATCCTAGATGCAAGGCAGGTTGCAACGGGGATACTTTTGTGGATAAATATTTGATTTCTATAGAACCAGGATGAAATCATCCACTCCCTGCGCACACGTAAACATTTTTTGTGTCCAGTTTGCTCTCACTTAATACTTACTCATTGACGATCGAAAAGTGTTTGGTGTCGGTAACTGGAAACTAAAAGTCGTCAGTTGAAGACACAAGCAACATTAACAAATTTCCTTACAATTGTACTGAGTTTCTCCATCGACGTCCATCGTAAGACTGACGGAAAATAAGCAACGAATTGTACCAGTGGCCAGTAGTAGCAACGGACGACTGTGTCCGATCACCGCTACAGGACACAGCAACTACGGTTCTCTGTGATGGTGTACCGTGTCGGCAACAAAAAGTGTCTACGTTTGCGCAGCTTCTAAGATAGATAGGTATATAAATAAGTAATAAGAAGATCTAAAGAATCCAAATCAGGCCAGAGAGTTTTTGCTATTAGCAGATATAGCACCCGTTTTGCTATTAGCACATATTATTCTTTAGATCTTCATTATAGATAATTGATTCAGGCGTGACTTTGCGGAAATCCATTACAAAACAATAAATAGATGGACAAATATTTAGTACTATTCCGCCAATCTAAATAGATTGGCCGAATAGTACTAAATTGTAAACAATTATACATTTTTAAGTGTCTCTTAGATAAAGAGTAATTTTACATAACCTTATAATTTTACACTAAATTGTGAACATAATCATAAACTTAATAGGTTAGGGAACTAAAGGAAGTAAAAAAGAATTATTAAATGTTCAAATTGCTTACCCTACTTCCTACTTAAATCAATGAAAGTGAAATTACGAAACAGAGTATAACAGAGAAGATGATTCAATCCGATACACGTGTTCGGTGTTTCTAAATATAAAGAACCGTTGTGTGAATACCGTTCTTGGTTGAACGTTGACCGCATTGTATATTAACATTTTTTCTTCATTGCATTTTCATTACTCTTATTCGAACAATTACCCTGGTATCCAACATTTAACACCAATAAGTAAATAGAGACAGGTCTATTGCAAGTTACGCAGAATGTTGTTCCGCGGCTGATTGTATAGGAACTTTCTTACCAATTCTAAAAACGTTTATTTGTTTCATTACTTATACAAATATAGTAGAGTGCTGTTCACGTCGTCTCGTCCCCGTGACTGCCCCGGCACCGCCGGCCGTGTTCAAGTAAAGCCACAAGTTGCAAATAATTTTACATGTACTATGGTGTGGCCGTAATTAAAAAGTCCAGATTATGTATGTGTGTGACGATATATAATTATCGGATCGCTTTATAAAACACAATATTAAAAAAAAGACGGAATTCTACATATTGTTTTTTTCTTTTCAAATAGGTACTTGACTACCAACAATATAATTGTAGTTCAAATCAACTAGGTATGTTGACATACAATGGGCTTACTACAACCTCTTAGAGCAATATTAAAATAATCATAAATAATCATAAATAAATAATAATCATGCATTGAAATTTCGTACTACGACCTTCAATAAGTTAGCTATTTTAATATTGTAGGGTTAGTGCAATTTTGGTGACGTCACGATGATTTGTTCGCTCAATGTGTCTAATTTAAAATGGTTCCTGTCTTACACAGAATATATGAAATGATATAAGTTTAATATTTGAGGCATCTCATACACACTCTATTTTAATACGAATAGGTATGCTTTAACATGCGGCTGATGATGTCGGTGCCGTTGATCGTCGAAAGTGAATTTTCCTGTTTGTTATTCGCGATCACATCAACGCGTGACGTGCTTGGCTTTGTTAAACGTTGATTTGATACCACTATCAAGTAGCTGTTTAATATACTGATTGACACGCGTTGTGTAATTATACGTGTCATTAAACATCATATACTGTTGCGTAGTGAGATCAGTTTTGAAATAGAGATGTATACTGTTTTAATATTACTGATTGATCTTACAGGTAAGTTGATAATAGCTCTGTTCTGCACTGGGATGTGGATTCAATCCCCACCGAGGACAAACGTTAGCAGTGGTGGTTATTGAGTAAACTAGAAATCTAATAATTGTCATGGATAAGCTCGAAGCAATGTTAGATCAAAAGTAATCTATATTTGCGTTGTTTTTAGGGTTCAGTATCTCAAGGGAAAAAAACGTTTATAGGATCACTTCGTTGTCCGCCTGTTTGTCTGTATGTCCAGACCCATTTCTCAGGAACGCGTAGATGATTCAAATTAAAACTAATTTGCAAATTCTTACCTATATGGTCCCTTTAAGCTGTAAATAAATATAGCATCTAAGTCAATGCAATCATAACATACGGCCCAAATACGGTCATTTATGAACATAGATGTTTGTTTTGTGTCTGGGAGTTATAAAGTATCTGCAAATAACATCCACTCGCAAAGACTTCAGTTTATTTCGTGATCATGGCGAATGCAACTGTGCCGAAATATGGGGCAGCAGAAAAACTCTCATTTCATGGTGTAAAAATTATGTTCAAAACCATGATAGTTTTAAAAGCCATGTCCATAAATGTATGCAAGTACTATATCAGTCATCTGATTCCCATTGTGTAAGTTTTGCTATGCTAGGGGCTAGATGGTGTTATGTTGAAACGTCCAAAATTTTTTATTTATCCTGGGTATGTTGAAGATTGCCAGTAAATCAAAACTGTTGACCAGTATGAAATTTGTCAAGAAATAAGGTCTCATAGTGCAAGTGAAGGAAAACATTCAAAAACAGTTAATTTATAGTTAAATACGTTACATACGAGGGCGGGTCAATAAGTCCGTGACTTTTGGAATAAAACACAGATTTTTTGATAAATAAATAATTTTATTTTTCAACGTAGTCTCCCTTGAGCTCTCTGACACTTTGTCCAACGCTTCTCCAATTTTTTTATCCCTTCCAAAAAATAGGATTTGTCGAGGTCCTCAAAATAGGCCTTTGTTTGCGAGATGACTTCATCATTGGAGTCAAATCTTTTTCCACCAAGCCATTTCTTCAGGTTTGGGAACAAGAAGTAGTCACTCGGAGCCAAATCTGGAGAATAGGGCGGATGAGGGAGCAATTCATAGCCCAATTCCTGGATTTTTGCCATGGCAACTGCACATGTGTGCACCCTTGCATTGTCTTGGTGGAAAAGAACTTTTTTCTTGGACAAATGAGGTCGGGTTTTTTTCAAATCGTCATTGAATCGGTCCAATAAGTTGGCATAATATTCCCCATTGATTGTTCTTCCCTTTTGAAGGTAGTCAATGTGGATTATCCCGCGTGCATCCCAAAAAACAGTCGCCATAACTTTATTGGCTGACAAACCCACCTTGGCCTTCTTTGGCGCCGATTCACCCTTAGAAACCCACTGTTTTGACTGTTGTTTGGTCTCTGGTGTGTTGTGATGGATCCATGTTTCGTCCACGGTTACAAAACGGCGCAAAAACTCCTCCATATTGCGATTAAACAACGCCAAACCTTCCAGTGAAGTTGTTACACGATTGCGTTTGTGGTCGACTGTGAGCAAACGCGGCACCCATCTTGCGGAAAGCTTTCTCATGCCCAAGTGATCATTCAAAATTGAAACCACTGAGCCATGCGAGATCCCTACGGCTTCCACAATCTCTTGCACTTTCAATCTTCGGTCGGCCAACACCATATCGTGAATTTTTTCGATTGTTTCGGGTGAAGAGACCTCAACTGGGCGTCCAGGACGTTCGGCATCTTCAGTGCTTGTACGGCCACAACGAAATTCAGTAAACCACTTTTTTACCATTGAAATCGATGGTGCAGAGTCCCCATAGTATTTATCAAGCTTAGCCTTGGTCTCGGTAATGGTTTTTTTTCGCAAAAAATAATGCTTAATAAGCACACGAAATTCACTTTTTTCCATTTTTTCCTCAAATTAGTGGGTAGTCTGATAAAGATAGCTGTCAAACACAAACTAACTGACACAGCAAGTTCAAATTTTGACAGGAGTCAACTGACAGATGCCTGTTGACAGGAGTAGTGTTGCTTTTTCAGTAAAGAGGTCTAGTCCATTAAAATGTTACATTTTTTAGGCCTTAGTGTGCATTTGTCAGAGGACGCAATTTTATTTTTTTAATGTGTAGGGGGGGTCAGTAGAAGCTTAAGTTCAAGTTTGTGGGGTCGGCACCCTTGTCCCCCGGCCGCCATCTTGGAAAAGGGGGTGCAAAGGGTTTTCGCGCTGTATCTCGTAAACTAGTTACCTTACAGAAAATTTAATCAAACATAAAATGTAGCAAATTAAATTTCCTACAATTTTATTTCTATTACTTTTTATCGTCAAGTGACCAACAAAAAAGTTATAAACAAAAATAAATGAAAATTTTGTTTGTTTGTTCTAGGTTTTACAGCGCTCCAAACTTAAACGGATTCTCGAATGCTCATAGGGATGCAATAAAAACTAAAAATTAGGCTTACTTTTCTATCTATATTTTTTTTATTCATACAATTTATTATGATCTTAACATTCCTATGCTATTATTGAACTATGTTTGACCCTTTTACCCACCACCTATGAGGTATAACATGGGCAAAGTCAAATTTATAAAAATTTAATGCATTTTTTAATGCATTTTTTGTCACTGTCTTAGCAAATCGTTTGTATCGCAGAGTGTCTAGAGTATCGTCTTTATTTCCGCCATATAAAAAGACGAAAAAACGTTCGCCAACAACACTGAGTAACGATGACTCGACTTTCTCACTCATAAATAATTTAGTTCCACTTGCTAACTCTGGATGCTTCTGCAAAATTTTTATAAATTTGACTTTGCCCATGTTATACCTCATAGGTGGTGGGTAAAAGGGTCAAACATAGTTCAATAATAGCATAGGAATGTTAAGATCATAATAAATTGTATGAATAAAAAAAATATAGATAGAAAAGTAAGCCTAATTTTTAGTTTTTATTGCATCCCTATGAGCATTCGAGAATCCGTTTAAGTTTGGAGCGCTGTAAAACCTAGAACAAACAAACAAAATTTTCATTTATTTTTGTTTATAACTTTTTTGTTGGTCACTTGACGATAAAAAGTAATAGAAATAAAATTGTAGGAAATTTAATTTGCTACATTTTATGTTTGATTAAATTTTCTGTAAGGTAACTAGTTTACGAGATACAGCGCGAAAACCCTTTGCACCCCCTTTTCCAAGATGGCGGCCGGGGGACAAGGGTGCCGACCCCACAAACTTGAACTTAAGCTTCTACTGACCCCCCCTACACATTAAAAAAATAAAATTGCGTCCTCTGACAAATGCATACCCAAATGTAACTTTTCAATGGACTAGTCAGAAATTCAAAAAGTCACGGACTTATTGACCCGCCCTCGTACATTAAAACAAAAACCATTGTTTGTTTGCAAACATGCAAACGTATGTCGAAGTATAGGAACATTTTTCAACTACTGAGTGCTTGGTCATTCATCCAGCTTATCTTATCGCTAGAACAATTTTCGGTGCTTGAATAGTTTGTTACCGAGTAGTTGCCCCGAAATGCACAGACGGTAAAATAACCGTGATGGTGAAAAAGGAGGTAGGTAAACAGGTGCGGTTACCTCTCGAGCGCTACTTTCGTACTTCACCGTTTTTTTTACACATAGTATATTTATTCATCCTTCTTACCTAACAATCTGTGCTCAAGTTCAACCTGTTATTCTGTTCCTAAACAATGAAGCATTAGGATTGACATAGATCACCAACGCCCGCGCAGCTTGCTCGAGGAATTATTCAACTTGTTAGGATGCGTTGAACCTTCAGGGTATAACTTTACAGGCTTTGTTAAATATAATATTAAAGAGACAGTCATCAGATTACTGACTTCGACATCAGCGGATATATTATCGGTATTTTTAATAATTGTAGTACTTACTAATAATATGCTTAATACTAGTATTATTAAAATAAGAAAGATATAACATATTCGTGCAAAGATATCTAGACCACTTTGAAGGTCACCATCAGATCGACCTGGTGGCGGATCTGGTTCATTTGTGTTATTTTTGTGTAGTTGGTGGATAGAACCGTAATGTGGATAGATATGGATAACACTATTTATGTCGAACCAGTATGATGAACGGTTTTAAGTGCGCCTCCAGAGAGGCGGAGGCTCCTGTCGTGCTCGGCACATGATGTTTTCCTCCACCGTATATGAATGTACTGGCGTAGCGCACATACATTATAAAACCTATTTTGTGCACGAGCGGAATCGAACCCTCCACTTTAGGGTCTGAAGGCGGGCCACTACCACTAGACCATAAATGCTCTCATCAAATTAATACGGTTTTTAAAAAGTACACAATATGCTGTACTAACATTACAATACGTGTTAATATTAACCCGTGAAAAAAAAATCGCATATTGTTATATTAATATAAGCGCTGCAGCGCCTGTCTAACCCAATTACATGAAGGCTTAATTGCATTAGTGTAACGCGCGTTCATTTCTTTGCATATTTCCTTTGTTCAAGCAGTGTTTGTTTACAGACACTTGGCAGTGTAATCTATGTCTTTGGCTCTGATATGGCTGAACAATTTGGTAGACTATCTTACACTGACATAAGCCTAGTGACAGTGCCACAATATTTAGGGGTTTTTTAGTGAGTGCAGGTGCAGGGTTATCCATTTCAATAAATATTGCCACTAGTAATTTGTTTATTGGTTATAGCACTAAAGATTAGTATCCGCTCACTGATCACACCTACTGTTTGTAATTCTACCCTTATTTTAATATCGTGCAACTTTCGATATTTTACGATCTATCTGTTTAATTTAAGGTTTCCTTATTTCCATATTTCCATATTTACAAATAAAATGTTACTGCAAATGACTAGGCGGTTTTGAATGTTAGATTGTGATGACGGTTGTTTTGAAACGACCATTTAATTGTATGCCGTTTTACTTCACAAAGTATCTCCCGCGCAATCGGCGCTGGCGTATCGAAGCTGGCAGTGCGTCCGCGACCGCAGCCCGTGCCGGATCCTCGTTGAGTGAACCTCTTGTGACATACATCTCATCGCGTCGAGATCAGATCATCTTTCTCATAATTCCATCTTTATGTAACCAAGACATGTTATAAATCTAATTAGTTTTATTTTGTCTGCAAAAATCACGTAATTTTAAACGATTTACGGGCTGAATGATAATGAACCGTTTGACGTGGCCTTGACTTAACCGCAATTCAGTATTATACAATACGTTTTTTGTTAGCTAATGGTATAGGTTTTATAGTATCTAAAAAGGCATTCAATATAAATTCTCGTTAGTTTAAAGACGCAGAGATAGGTCGATACAAAGTCATAGATACGGGTTCATGGGTATGGAGCGCTATTCGAGCGGTACTCAGCGTATGCTGTTTGCCGTCATCAGATCATCTCTTACAACTCGCAGACCCTCATTACGGTTATGAATGTACGCCAAAGTTAGTAAATCTAAAATTTAACCAACCTAACGCACACCGGAACCTCACCGAAACGTTAACATAATTTATTTCTTTAGTTTTCCTTAACACTAACCCTACAGCCTGTCGATGAATGATTTCACAGCTCGGAGCATTCGTGGCGACGGAGAAATGAACGCTCCAAACGATCGCACCACCGGCGTTCGCCTACGTCACATAGGCGGAGGAGACACCACCGCGACGACTCTTCATTGCGCTCCCCAGATCAGGTCAGTATTCTGTTCCATTCTAGTTGCTTTTTAGACGATGAATGAATGGTGTGGAATTAAAATCCAATTGTTCGTGAAGTGTTCACCCGAAAACCTGTCGGTTTCCATCTCATATCTGTGTCCTCGTGTACTTGTCGTAACCATAGTGCGGAACCAGAATAAAGCATAAACGTCAGCGTGCCTGTTTGGGATAACACGCGGGACAGGTTTGGCTTGCGACTGCGCGTGCGCGTGCGCCATCGCCCGTGAAGATGTGCGCGAGAGACGGCGACCTCCTCGCGCTTGCGCCCGTGCTATTTGCGTTCGCCTTCGTCACTCTGTACAGCTTCAGTCAGTCGCAAAGCTCAGCCGGCCGCCTGGCGCGTCTCTGTCGCACCGAAAATTGAGTCCGCCGCGTCGGGCTGCGGCCGGCCTGAGCCATGGCCGCACAGCCGCCGCGACTACCGCCTAACAACTTGCTTTTCTGTGGACCTCCTCCCTCGTTACCCCAAGTAGTGTTGCTGCCAAATGACGTCCTTGGCGTCGGTTCCTTCTACTCACCACCTGAAACTTGTACTCAAACAAACGATGAGGATGCTTTATACGAAATAAACAACGTGGGCGTGCCAACCTATGGTGGAACATTTGATGGTCAAGTTGAGAACAACGTGCTCGAAATAGATAAATTAGCTTGTGACTTGCCACCGGAAAACTATTTACGAAGGACGCATAGTTTTGATATATCTGATATATATACTTCACATCTTCGTAGCAAAATTGACTCGTGTGCGTTGCGACATCGAAGGTCTGAACCAGACCTATCAAAATATGGATTGTTTGTGGAAGCAGAAGTGACTGTAGATAGTGAACCCATAGAACCCCCACAACTTGTACTTAACAACCCCTTCTATAATGGATCTATCGCGTTAGACACGACACAATTTAATCAAGCTATGGTGATGCTACCTGAAAACTACCTCGGCTTCGAAGATGCGTTTGTCCCTAGTTGGAATTACAAACCGGACTATGTGGAAGGAGACTTCAATACAGGATTGTATTATGACGGGCTACCGCTTATTCCTTCGAATGATCCATGGTCAGTTTATGGTAATGACAGTATAGGATTTCAATATTACTCTACACAATATGAAGCACCTATAGGAGAACCAAACGATGTCCATTATATGCCTCTAACGGATTTAGATTATGCCACACCAACGTATATGAACTTACCTGTAGTCGAAGAAGCTAGATTAGAAAATACCGAGGCAATAAACTTACTTCAAAATACACTTATTGTAACAAATGTTGACAATAATGCCCACTGTAGTAATAACACGTCAAGTATTGTAACAAATCGACCGGCTGAACTACCGCCAGTTGTTTTAGAGAACAATGCAGTGAATGATGACGAGAAAGTTAGTGCAGTCGAGTCTTCTACTAATAAAGAATCCTCTGTACAGTCTGAAGAATCTGTAAATGCTGATATTTCCAATGATGTAACATCCAGCCTGGCATTTGTCCCTAGTAGTAAAAGTTCACAGATGCCTGACGGTGGCGATGATACGAACGATGACACATCTCCATGCTCTACCGATTACCACGAAGCTTCTGCACTTGATTTAATTCAAAGCCTTGACGAACTTTCTTGTTGTGATAGCACAGACTTTTCACAAAGTCGAGATGAAATTTCACCAATACCTGCTGATGAGCCTAATACAAAGATTGAAAATAATAGCGAAGTTATTACTGATAACAAGATAAACACTCAAAAAGAAGCCAAAGATGTGGCGTCTAAGTCTGCATCTAATCTACCTCTAAGTGAACTGCCATCCATTCCGATACCCGAGTGCTTACCAGTAGCACATCAAGTATTGAAAAAAGAATCAACTCATGTGGAGCAACGAAATGAGGAGGTGCAGACGAACAGTATTCCAGTAAAAAATGATTCACAGATAGCAGTCATGAAGTCACCCGTACAACCTTCTGGCTCATGTGTCAAAACAGATGTATCTCCCATAAAAACACCACAAAACGTACCGCTTCCACCAGCAGTACCCTCGTCGTGGCTAAAATCTAAACAGTCTACTTATGAAAAACCGTTAGAAGTGCCGAAGATTTGCATACAGAATGTCGATAGTTTGCAAAATAAACTAGACAAGGTAGATGCAGTGCCTGCTCCACCAGCACGGGTTAAGGTGCATCCGCATGCTACTATAGAACCTCTGCCGTCTTGTTCTTTCGCACCAGCTCCGCTGCCGCCGCCGGCGCCGGTTCAAGCAACTCAACTGAAGCCTGAACAAACGAAAGAAGTAGAGGTCAGCTAACAGACTATTTTACGCATTGCAAAATTAACCTTTCAAAGTTGAATGAATTCATGCCGTTAAAAGTAGTGCGCAAACGCTGCCAGCGAGTCTATTGGGAGCAATGCGCAGCTATTTTAGCACTATATTATTAGGTCAAGGATTTTATAAATGCATCCTTGGTCAAATTAATATTTTTCTTATTATTTTATACCAGTATCTTATAATATCATAATCTGGTTGTCACAATACTAACGATAATAGTTTGTTTTTTGTTTGGTTATCTAAAGAATAGAATGCTTGCTCAACTTTTATTCCAACCACAGCTCAAACCCAAGAAGGCTTGCTTAGCAAGCCTCGTTATTCTTAATATTAGATAGGTACTAATTCTATAATCGCACAACCATTTGAATACCTTCTTAATACTCCATCATATTAAAATCATGTTGCAGTCCTACTTATGGTAGGTATCTTCAGGATAAAAACCGCAAGATACTAAAGGGTGCAATCAAATGTAGCTAAAAGCCTTGCCATCCATTTATAGCGGAGATCCGTTTTTATATCGGAAACTAAAATAGAAAAGCAGCTGGCATAAAACTATGCGGTTCTTATGATAAATACTAGATGGCGCCACGTGCTATGATTTCAGCAGCTCTGAACATAACACTAACAACGCATGCGCACAGAAATAGTAACGAGATGATCACCTTCACCTAGGAGTCGAAACATGCTCTCCTAAAAAATTTTAAGTATCTCTAATAATATATCTAAACATCGAGACATTTTATAACATAATAATGTTGGATAATTAAATAAATAATACGTCTAGTACACAATACAAAAACTGACAAATATAAGTAAGAATAAAAGTTATCATTTTATGTGAGCGTGGTGGGTGACCACCATGAAAGTAAAATCTCCTATATCGCTTTGCCTGTATGTAGTTGTACACGTACCTACACACGTTCGTATCATATTGACTTGATAGAGAGTAATCAAGACGCGTACACTACAAAACGCATGACTCAATTGGTAGTTGTTGTGAAACAGTATCTATTAATTTAAAAACTTGTTTAAACTGCTTTGAGTCAAATGCCGTCTTTGTGATAGAACCCCCCCGATTCGAGAAACGAATATTTATTGGCCCTAAAAATATTTTAAAAGTTAACCAATAAAAAACATAGTTATCATTTTGTATGATTGCGAATGTTTGTAAAATAATAGATTTAGTCTAGTCTGGAATTTATGCTACTTTTTAAGTACATCATGTACCACGCGGGCACAGCCGCGATCAGCGTAATAATAATGCTTTGCATAGCTCAGCTGGATATCAATATAATGTTTATGTCCACGTTAATCTTCATTTCTTGGAAGCCATGGGTCAAGTTTGCAGTTTAGAAGTATGTTATCGTTTTATATTGATATGGCCCTGTGGTGTGGTGTGCGGCGGCGTGCTCGCCTAGCAAGGCGGACAAGCTGATATGGTCTGATAAATGCGGTGCGCCTGTTGTCTTGCTCACCTATCTATTTGGTAATGCCCAGTTCCTTCCGGCTGACCTTGCGGCTTGCCGATATTGCTCTTGTTACTTATGTAGCCACACTTTCATATTAAACACAGGTGTATACTACATTATAGTTACATAGTAGTTTACCCGTGTCCGTCTACGAGGCGAACGGCAGGCAGGTTCGTTCGACATTCGTATTATCATAACCTTTTATTATTGTTATTGTTTTAAACTTATCGTTTTATTTAACTGAAGAAGTGACAGTCCGATACGTTATATACTTGGTGTATAAACGAACAACTACTTAAATTATTCCAAGAAAAATATTAGTAAGTAAAATGTACTATAGTGAATAATCGTATTGCGAGTATCGTGTGCCGTGACACGTCAGTTGAACGCGGATATATCCTGTTCAAACTGAAAGCTCTGTTACAATTGTCTCATTCGCCATCGTTAATTAAAGTGCCTCGTTGTCGAACATCTTTTTAGTTTAGCTAGCGTCTCGGATCCGCGCGGTTATTGACGAGTTCTGTTATTATTGTGATAATAAAAATTGTATGCATTCTTTCATACGGTCGTTCAATATAAACCATTATAATTGGAATAATTTGAATTCAGTGCTGTGTCGTTTAGTGTACATTATACATTCGACGCTACTGACTGTAGCGGTATCGCTAGTCGCAGTTGTGTAACAACCGGCCGTGAGTTCGCCCGCCCCTAAAGTAAAACGGGTGTTTACTATACACTGCATAATACAGTTTTACAATTTCATAAACTATGTAATAATATGCTAAATGCATAATGTCAGAAGTAGCTTCGAAGAATTATCGTGCGCGGGTTCCTCTCAAGCTTACCTCCTTTTACGAGCTTTACAAGAGGTTTCTCAAGGATCACGGGTGCAAGTGGCACGATGTTTCGAAATTACTCTCCGTAATTGCGGAGATCCTTTTTGATGTTGACGGCGCTTGTAGTCGACTGGTTGGAAAGGTCAGTTAAGTGTCTCAAGCAAGTCACATTACATTCATGTTGTTCATAAAACTAAAATACAGTATGTACTTGTCTCTTATATTCGCTTGCTCAGTGGTATGCATGCCTCTATGGTAAATTTATTTATTTACCAAAGCTCTAATGTTAACTTTAAGTTCAGGTACATTTATATCAATATATAGCATTAGCACAACACAATCTGCGAAAACAACATAATAATTAAGACGAATCCCTCTATTCTTATTTCGGTTGTGATGTGGTACGACAAAGTATGTAGATGCTTGCTATGCTATGCTTCTATTATTATTAAAATCAACCAGAAAGGAACAAGCACATCAGGACAATACAATGTCTTTTACCTGTGATCATTATTGTTGACGTGCCTCGATCCCTTCCATTCGTTATAACAGCTGTCCGATGAACAGTTCTCTATCTACTTTTCGGTGTACAAAAACTGCTAACTGCAAATGCAACTAAACTATTCTTGTACAGTGTCAGTATCTTATAATTACATTTTCTCAATAGTTCATAGTGTTGATAAGTTATTATTAGCAGTGTTGTTCGTTTTAATCATCTTTCAAACTACCAACATCATGAAAACGTACAACTTTTTGAGACCCATCCAAAAATTTGTTGATTTCAACTTTCCTTTATTACCAGATGATAGTTATATTATTTCAGGGGTATGTATAACAATTGACATATATTATGCTTATTTTTAAACACATTTCAAATGTTCACAAAATGAATTTAATTACGTTAATTATTGCATACATTTAATGTTAAAATACTTCTTGCAATATAAATATAACAAGGAAACTTTGTTACAATATATTGATGATAACGACCACGCGTATAACTCGTGTCAAAACAACCGCGTGCGCAAACCCTATTACGGAATGTCATAAAGTTTTGAACTCATTGTAAAAATCATTTAAAAAAACCTTCAGAAAATTTATGTTGCTGAAAGAAACCATCGTGACTATTTTGATTTAAACATTAGAGTAATACATCAATCAAACATAGTATAATATAAAAAACTTTTTTGCAATTTTACAATTATTTTAAATACTTAAACTTTATGCTTATACGATCAGTGAACTAATGCGATGCGGCTTAGATAGGCTACTTACTGATGACTTGAGAACCCATACTGAATATTAATCCAATTAAATTATTTTCTTCCATTTGTTACCTATTTGGTAGGTACGCAATAAGGCATTTCTCATTCTCGTAACCTTTGGTTTAGTCGACTTACCAAGGTCGGCATTTAGATGAATTCAGACGAAGGTATTTCAACTACTCGCATAAAAGTCGTATGCAAATGAAAGTCACAATGCTGATTAAAAATGAATTCGAAAGTAACATTTACGAGCACTTAACCACGCTAACAGATATTTAATCCCACTCGCAATTAATACATATTTTGATCTGCAATGAAACCTTTATGTTCATTATATTTTACATGTTTTTCTTTTTACCCCCAAGTCATGACACTAAAATAAATCTTATGAATGACTGTACGATAGCGTGTAGAATATTTTAACATCGTTTTGGTGATATGATGTCTGGACTGGTACAAAAAAGCATGTTTAGCAATCGTGTCGGATATGTTTTATCAAGAGTATTCTGGACCATAACATCGCGCTCGGAATCAGTAATGTGCTTCCACAGACTCTTCAAAGATAACGCTCGCACGGCTTCTAAAGATAATTATTGTCGGTCAACTTATATATAAAATCAGCTGTACGTACCTATAGATACGTTTAGTGAAAACGATGTAATTTGCGATGGTTATCTTACGTGTTGGCCGCGTGCGCGAATACCGCCCGTGGCATCAGTTGGTATTGTTCAGAGCTCGTCCACGCTCCACTAACCTAATTGCCTACCTCTTATTGACAGAACTGTCTTGGCTATACCTCGCCTTTCAAAGAAAGCATGTATGTGTAACGTACGATAATTGTATAGCAACATCATTAAACTTGAGGATATAGTGGTCTACTTACTGTTCTCCGGCATTCTTCTGTCATGGTTTATGGAGCATGTTGTCTCATTTATTTAGAGAAATTGACATCTTTGTAAACATGATTACAAAAAATGTGAAGACGTAGGTAATGATGTGTAATGTGAAGAAATGTATTCGCGACGGGCACCTCAGGAGTGCGCGGGAGGGCGCTCCCACGGGTTGCCGATATTTTTAGTCCGCGACCATTACTTGGCACCGACGGCCGCACTCGGCTGCGCTAGTGATCTTTCTGAAATTTGTTCGCTCTTAGGTGCGCTCTCAATCTCTAGATAGCCTCAGTCTTATGCCCGGTGGTGAAGCATAAGACCGTGTAAAACAGTGAAAATTAACCTATCATGTTTGGGCTACCTGTGTCGAAAGTGAAGTTATAATGTTTATAAAATATGTGATTCATCCGGGGTGAAAGTAATTGTAGTAGTATTACGAAAATCTATTAAAAAAAACCAACATAATGACTAGTGTAAGCGCGACCGGCAATGGGACAACGAGCCCACGGCGACAACGATACAACCGCTCATCTACCACTAGTGTAACGCAACTTTTGTCTGACGGATACTCCAGCTTTATAAATCGACTCACAAGACGAGGGCCCTCGGAGAAATCTGAAACCGGGACTGATACCAAACTGTCCGCTGCACGCTCACAGTTTGATGACAAACTCCTGTTAAATAACAGTTCCGCTTTAACAAACGTTCGACGTTACGATCATAATGGGCACATCTCACCGTACACATCGCTTACGTCGAGTGTTACTGTGCCCCCGGGCGGGAGGAAGTTGCATGAAGATCGCCCGTTTTCTTACCTGGGCGCACCTACATCCCGCATCCACACATCACCTTTACATTCTGCTACTGGTATTAGCGGCCTGGGACGTAGTGACTCATTTCGCAGAGCACACATGAAAGATAAATCATCGCCGATCACTAAACGATATCCACTGAAGGAAGCCAATAATAATATTGAAAGCACCATTTTCTTGGGCAGTACTCGAAGTCGTTTGGAAGACAAATATTCTTCTGTATTAGATAGAATCGCAGTTCAGAAAAAGGAAAGAGCTAGGAAGGAAAAAGAAGATCGTGACAAAACATTGGAACCTGAACCGATGACTAGGGGATTAATGAGGAGTTTTACGACAGCTGTTTTCGGTGAAAATTCATTCAAAAGAAACAATTACTCGGGGGAAAAAACTCGAGACAAGACCCCTTTCAGAAATACGTCTGATCGAAGACTATCAAATAAACATAAAGATGAACATAAAAATGGTTTCGATGTAACTTTACGAGATCGCACGCATTATGGCAAAGATAGAGATAGTATCTATAAAAGACACCAACGTAGATCGTTAAGAGCTGAAAAGAGTCAAAATAACGAACACAAAAATGGTAAGCTGTTTCTGCGACCAATAGATATCAGCATACAAAGCACCCGAGATCTCATATCGCCACCGCTTGGCAATAAAGACCTTCATTCTAAACATGTATCAACTAAGACCCCTGCTTCGTCCCCAGCGCGAGATATCGGTAAACAAAGACAAATTTATTTCCCATCGAGCGACGAAGATGACGATGATAAAACTCCCGTCGGAGATAGAACGGTCAGCGAGCGAGAAGCCAAACGGAAGGAGATCCAGGGCCTGATAATGAAGTACGCTCATCTAGACGAAGCTTATGGACGGATCGGTAACAAGGACAAAAATAATGCAAGTAACGAAACGAGCACGGCCTTGATGCCGGAGCCTCTGGGCGTGGGGGACATAGTGGCGCTACCACCCGAGCTGCGTAGCCGCACCCGGCCGCAGCGGCCGCGGCATCTGCTGCGGCGCGCGGTGACGCCGCCTGTAAGCACAAGCTAACCATCCAACCAAGGCTTGCGCCTGCGCCTCTGTGTGCTGCTAACAAACACCCGGTCCGTTAATTTCACTATAATATCTTCTCCAAATATTTCTCAGATTTATCTAATCTTTGAGATTTATATCATCTAATATTGCAAAAAGTACTTTTTAAATGACAATTAGGTACGTACAGAAAATAATATTATGCGTAAACATTTAATCTAGCCTAGGTAAGAAAGACGATCAATAAACAATACTGTAGTTGTTGTACTTTGTGATATACTTGTAAATACTCGTATATTTTAAAATGCAAATATTAATTTCATTGAATGCATGCATATCTGGCATTGCGGGTAATTCTACGATACCCTTCCCTTAAAAAAATATAAAATGTATTTTGAGGGTGGGTTTGTCAAACATATATTATATTCAGTAATCTGTCACCACTAACAGCGAAGCTAACCGTGTGAAATGAATTAGTCTATAGATTAACTATTATTGTGCATGTGTTGAATTATCTCGTTCGTATTTTGAACTTGAAAATGTCACTATTTTGTGTCAAAATATTTACCCATTCTAAAAGCAAACTGAGGTCGATATCTGGCAGTGTTAGTATGCAATTGTGATTTTGAAACAGTCTAGAAAGGTTCGGGTGGACACTTATCCTATTGTATGTGCGAAAGGTTGCGTGCGTGTCTCGCTCGAGTGCTAGGTGTGCGTCGGATCCCACCCCGGAAGTCCCGTCCCGGTCCTCGTCCCGCGCGGCGGGCGGTCGAGGCGCTCGGCTCGGTCGCTCGCTCCGCCTCCGCAGCGCCCACCCGTACCCGTCTGCCCTCTAACAGCATGTACGACACACCATACCAATTGTCGCTTGTCTGACGGGCAACCGTTCCATTGTCTGATTGTTGGGTACAACACTACTCGGGTCGTGGCGATCTCGTGGCGCGCTCTCCGTGGCATGTGGCGTGGTGCGTGCGGTGCGTCCTCGGTGCGGCTTATGCGGCGGACTCCTCCCCTGCGCGGCGCCTGCTCCTCCTGCTCCCGCTCCTGTGGACTCGTGGCGCCTGCAGAGCTCCCGGGCACGCTCTTCCGTCAAGGACGACAAGGACGGACACCTGTTCTACTGGCCCGGATATGTCATGGGAGCGAGATGTTCGTGTCCACAACATAACTATGCAAACAATATACACACATTACATAAGTACACTGCACACTCACTACAAATTACACACAGATATACATTCATGTAAACTTTATAAAAGTCTCTGAAACGTTACATTTCACACTATACAGATACAGAAGCCCCTAAAAATTTCTCTGGCTGTTCGAACAGCCATGCCCTTTACAGTTCAGTGACTCGTCCTAAAGAAGAATTAAAACTTTTGATTTTTAATTTTGTTTCAACGTTATAATGAACAATGAAGTTGCTCATTAAATGCCTCATAAACATTCCATAGAGTCATGTTGGAACGTCATCTTACCATTGGTTACCAACAAACAAGCTGAGCTCTTTTGTCGTGAATTTTCAATATTCATTGTGCTTAAATTATAGAGCTCTCAATGAAATATAAGAAAGAACCGATGCCAAATTCCATCATGACTTTGTTCTGTATAACAAATGAGTAATATACCTCGGTTTTATTTCAGACAAAATCATCGACACGCTCGGTGAGGGCACCTTCGGCAAAGTGGTCGAGGTGAAGGACTTAGAAATGTAAGTAATATTGCACATTATTAACTAACAAATGATTACCTTGTTTGTGAACTGTACGTACTATCCATCATTCAGTATGTCTAATCTAATGCATCTAGACTAGTGATCATAATCTAAGAAGAATATAAGTTTGACATGACATTCTGGCATGCTTACCTCAAATTCTACCGACCGACACGAATGCCATCGCACCGTGAAAGACATTTCTATCTAGTTTGTTCCCAGATCTTGTTTGGATACTTAAGATTCTAGCTAACCGAATTAGGTTTTATAAGGTGGGTGATGTCGTTTACCTACCCAGTACATGAGCGTCGATGACACACATTGTTTGGCAGTGTGCGCCTTACGTCAATTTATTCCCATCTATTTTCGTTTATCTCTCTATACTTACCTTAAATCCGAGAATTTAACAAGCTATGTCTTCAATAGATACAACAAAGATCAATTTTGTATTTTCAGGGAGCACAGAATGGCTCTCAAGATAATCAAAAACGTAGAGAAGTACAGAGAGGCTGCAAAACTCGAGATAAACGTGTTAGAAAAGTTGGCAGAGATTGACCCTGACTGTAAAAAGTGAGTATTTTGTTTATTATGCATCGGTAATGTAACGAGGTGGTGCCGCGGCATCATTGTTGATAATGGAGGCGGACTCGCCTGATGCCGGCGAATGTTACAATATTCGACCTTGCACGTTTATATGCGACGTTATGCTCCTTGCTGGCACGCCGCCAACGAAGAACTCGATGTCAACTTCAAACTAAATTACCGTCTGCCGTTCGGATCTCTAGTACATACGTGAATGCCCTTGATTTTGAAATTTATACTCGATAATTATGTTAATAAGATTTCTTTCTTTTGCAGCTTATGTGTTAAGATGTTAGACTGGTTCGAATATCACGGGCACATGTGCATCGCATTTGAAATGCTCGGACAGAGTGTATTCGACTTCCTGGTGAGTAACCGTTTTATGATTCACATCTAAATTCCAAATTGTACGTTTAATTAGCTTGCAAATCTTACTGATGAATCTTTTAAAACCCATGGGTTACCTTCTCTTATCAATCACCACTTGTGTGCAAAGATATAATAATATGCAATGTCGTCAAATATCCGCTCCATACCATGGAATAGACAAGACAGATATATGTGAGACCGGAGTTATACTCATAAATAACTAAATTACCGGCACTTGGCACAGTTTGTGAAAATGAAAACTATTCATGGATATGGACATTATTTCATCTTCTTTAACTATGTGTAGTGTTAAACTGGCAGGGAGAATAATTTCTTGGGAAAATTAACTTAATTGCTATAATTAGGTCTCCAAGACAGATTTTTCTACATTTATACGTCCCGGTTTCGCACGGGTGCACTTCTACCCGTGTTTTGATTGGCTAATTTGAACAAAGAGCGGTTATTGTGACCTAACTATAACAGTTAGACATATTATAGCCTCGTGGACTTTTTTTTTATCATGAGATTTCGCAGTGCCCGCCAAACAATTGTTTATTCTTAATCTCATTATTTTTTGGACATTAAATACATAAATAAAATACTCGCTATCAGCGAGTAACATGGGCTATTTTCATGTAGCTTATTATGGGTGAATTCATTTAAAAAATCGGTCAAGAAGTTTGTGATTAAACTCTTTTAGACTGACTTTGTGCGGCATACAAACGTCCCATTTTGTTTTTCAGTGTAAAAACATCTTTCGCGTCTATATTAAAATTATAATTTTTTAAAGTTTTGTTGTCTGGCTATCAGCCTATCTGTTTGTTTGTGTATTTGTATCTTGGGAACGGACATAGGCTACATTTTATGTTAGCACTACGCGTGCGATGCCGCAAGCAGCAGCTAGTTTATAAAATAAACGTAATTAAACAATGTTAGTACTTTTGTTAAAGTATAAATTGTAATTTGAATTACAGAAAGACAACAACTACCAGCCGTATCCACTGGAGCAAGTGCGGCACATTGCTTACCAGCTCATATACAGCGTGTTGTTCCTACATGACAACAAACTCACACACACTGATCTCAAGCCGGAGAACATTCTGTTTGTCGACAGCGACTACGAGATATGCTCCGTCTATAGCCCCTCTAAAAAGGTATGTTATATAACAGTTTATTATATATTTTGAGAAACTAGTCGTGGTCACGTATTATTTTGTTAGAATTCTACAGCATGAGTCTACCTTGGTGGGTACCACTAGCCAGGTGATATTCTGTAGTGCAAGCATTACTGTTTAGGAACAACACTGGAACAAGCTAAATTACTCGACAAACAGACAAAAGTGCTTCAGCCTAGGGCCGGCAATGTGCGTTTGATACCTCCTAGTATTTGCACGCGTACTGGTTACTGCAAGGTTACTGGTCATAGGTCCAGTAGGGCCGTATATTTGTTTACCTAACAGTTGTATAAAAAAAACTATTTCGATTCATCCAGAGAATTTTCATCAAAATGTATAGTAACAACTCGGGATGGTTTTGAATGTGTCGCATTTTATTGTAAAGACAGGTCTCATTAGACGCCGTAACAAAAAAATCTTAATTCTATAGGCAGATCTTGGGTGAAACGGGGATGGGTTGCCCGAGATCTGCCAATGTATTAATGAGTCAGGGTGACGAGCGATTCGTTGACCTCGTGCTTCTTGGAATCGGACTATAATAGATGCTACACACAAACAATGGTTGGCACAAGACTATTAAAGATAAAAAAGTAATAAGTACATTATTCGTTAAGTCTGCGTTCGGAGGCGTCTCTAAATGCAAAATGACCAGCAGAAGAAGTTTATTCGTTCACTCCGTAAAACTTTCTCCTAAATAAAATCTCTAAAAAGATAATATTTCAAACCATTGCTTTTAATAATCTTTGCCCAGGTGATCCTTCACTTATGTTGCCTTTGACTTTTGCCTTTGACGTTTCAAAGTGATCCTTGTGATTGTATTGAATAAAGTATCTTTTGACTTTGACTTTGACTTTTGTAATGAACAAGATTGACGAATCGTAAAACAACACCAGATTTATTATAACAATAGGAACGATCTCGTATAACCGTCCAAATCACACTGACAATAAATTTTTATCTTCGTGGAGATTGATGGTCGATCAATGATTTATGAACGTAATTTAGTTGCGCTGAAGAAAGTAGCTTTTGCGGAACATCTTTCCCTACTCGTTGCTTGTTAGAAAGTTGTTCCCGCTCCATAAGGTCATTATGATCGATGCGTTTCAGATAACTTCCAGTCGATAGTGGAAAAACTTGATGTGCTGTACTTAAACAGTCAAGACTTCAATCAAGTCTGTAATCAATCAACATAAAGTAAAATTGATCCTTGCCATACCATAAATAAATAAAATGAATATTGCTAGACAATGGCCTTAATTCTGTTGGCACCAACCTAAAACCTAATTTTAGCTAAAATTAGGTTTAGAACGGTCAAATGAAACTTTTGTATTCTGCTGTTACCAACTTATCCTAATTTTATTAAGCATTCCTAATTTAGTGAGATGGTACCAACCGAATAGGCTTTACAAATGCTATGACTAACTAAAATATATTTTAGACAATTCCTAATTTTAGAAATGAACCAACCGAATTGCCACTAATACACACGCACCATCTAATCCTTAACTAATCGTTGACTGGGCTCATAGATCAGTTGGTAGTATCTCGTCTTCTAAGCTGTAGGTTCTGGGTTCGATTCCCTTCTCGGATCAACATTTGTGTGATGAACATATATGTTTATTCTGTGTCGGAGTGTTATTATAGTATTTAAAAACATAAAAGTATTCCATCAGGCATCTGGTTCCCCACAAGCTATGCTTTGGGGCTAGATGATGTTGTGTCGAATGTGCACTAATTTTTATTTTATATATTAATTTAAGCAAAGCTATAAGTATTCTATACTTGTACTACCATAGCCTTATTATAAGAGATCTTTGGGCGGCCTCTGACTTTGTTTCCTTTGGTTCGCTAAGGGGTATGCTTACGATCCATGCTAACCATGCACATATTCCTATCGGTTATTGTATATTTGGATGTGTTATTTCCAGACACATGACCTGCTGCGCGTAAAGCGTACTGATGTCAGACTCATCGATTTCGGCAGCGCCACGTTTGACCATGAGCACCACAGCACAATCGTCTCTACGAGGCATTACCGAGCGCCAGAAGTCATACTAGGTGAGCACAAGATCTAACGCTAAGGTTCAGAAAACTAAACGTATCGGTGCAATCACACATCGATGCGGAATCGCTTTTTTCGTTATATCGGACATTGACATAAAGCTTTTCCTGGCCTTGAACCGATTCTGCGTCGAACAGTATGTTTGCATCACAAGTTCCAGCTTCAGTATGTCACAATGCTCTGACTTTTGACAAACGAAAGCATTCCTAGTTTCGTCTTTGTGAACCTTATTATTAGTGTGTCACTTGACGTGGCGCATTTAACCTTTCAGAACTTTGCCACGAAAATTACTACGAAACACGTACCATAGTAATTTTCGTAGCAATGTTTGCAACAAACTAACTTACATCTACTAACATTGGAATTTATAATTCTACAGTGTTTCTCGCCGAATGTGTAGGTGCATAATCAAATCATCCATAGTCGTGACTTGTCGCCGCCTTCCTCTTGATAAGCTACTAAGTTGTTTATTGTTTTGTGAAACATAAATTATGTTTATTTTGAAGTAGGTAAATACGAGTATATTTAGCTCATGTTTTTTATCTCCCATTACGCAAATAAATTTTCCTGCTAACAATTTATATGTGATGTTTTGCTTTAGGATATACTAGTATGTATGTATGTAGTATGTATTTTATTTCCAAATTCAAAGTTTTTATTCACAATCTTATGGGTCTGTTTAAAACGTCTTATATACTAGGTGAATTTAGGCGCGTATTTCTCCTTACCCAAGTCCGAGAAGAACTGGCAAAAAAACTTGTCCTGGTCCCAATTTTCCCCTGTGACATAGACATTCATGTCATGAAAGTGTAGTTCATGATAATGATGCCTTTAACAAAGAATTGAATTGAAAATAATCATGTTTTATTATTTAATTATCTAAAGTCTGATTATACAAAAGAGCGTTGAGACCGTTGTGGTTAGGAGGAACCAATACCTAGTTTAGCATAGCATATTGAGAATAGAAGCCGCATATAGCATAGAATTCTATTCAAAATGGTTCTTGGAGATGCTGTAAGTTTTTACTTTATGTACCTATGTTTAGTTAATAATCACAATTTTTATTATGCCAACGAACACCTTGTCGCTTGAGAAAGCTTAACGACTAAACTGTTTCTGCGTTACTACTATCTTATAAAAAACAAAGCGACGAATTGGCAGACAGCCGAATCTATTTAGGTACTTAATTGTTTATTTTGCGTGATGAAACGTTAATTTTAATTTTCTCTATAGAATGCTAGTTTCGGAATGCTATAATTACGTAGATAATACGTGCAAAGGGAACTAATCTAACAAACAGAGGGTGTTATACGTTTATCGTGTGTATCTGTTTATGTGTTTCTCTGTTGGCATCATACCTCCCAAACTGATGAACCTATTTTGATATAGTTTTTTTGTTTGAAAATTTACTTGTATCTATTCAACAAAACCTGTTCAGCCATTAAAAGATCTTTTCTAGTTGATGATGGGATCTGAGCATCTTCTACAGCTCTGATCGGTTCGAAATTTACTATCCTCGGTTGCTTCAATGATATTGCATGAATATGTTGTTCTGATGGACAGCCCAGGACAACCTGATGCTGCAACATCGTCTTGAATCGGCATACTCAACTCCTTACCAACTTGGGTTTCATCGGTATGGTCTCAATAAATAAGTTATTTGTAGATGATTGTTTTTTATGTGTTTGCGTGTTATATGTTTATGGTGATTGGGTTTTAATGAATACTTACGTTTGTTATTATAGAGCTGGGATGGGCGCAGCCGTGCGACGTGTGGTCCATCGGCTGCATCATGTTCGAGTTGTACCTCGGCATCACGCTGTTCCAGACGCACGACAACCGCGAGCACCTCGCTATGATGGAGAGGATACTCGGACCCATACCCTACAGGTACTATCACCTATCTTAGACAGACCTGCAGCCATTGCTTGCACACCTAATGGCTGGACTCGTCAGCAAGTGTCCGTCTTGGTGGGTATCACCACAGAGCCAAATATTCTGCTTTCGAGTTATAGTATGCCAGAATTGCAGTGCCCTGTAAGGGAGTAAGTAAAATTCTAGAGCCGTCAACGTGCATGTGATACCTTTGGTATTGCAACCTCCAATAGGTTACGGTAACCACCATCAAATGGGCTGTGAGCTAGTTGTGCTTGTAAGAAAGCTACTTTGTCTTTAGCGTAAAGTCTGACCATCTAATCTTTTAGAATTTCGTAGTGATTTGTAATAACAAAGAAAAGTGGCCAGCGCGTTTCGCAGTGGCTCTATTACTTTTCCGATTTCATATTCATTCGCTCAAGCTGTAATAGTAGATTGTTGCACTGAGCGCAAAGCGAGTCATTAATGGACGAGTGTTATGTTGGTGTCTGAGCGCAAGCGAGGGCACTGAATTAACACGAGTGTATTAATTACTCTCTTTAGCAAGATGCGTAATTTACTTTTCTTTCAACTACCAATCTAGGTACCTACTGTGATAAAATATACTCAAACTAAAAATATGAAGAATCAAAGTTTTACAATGGTACAAAATGCGTTTTTTTTTCACCAAAGCGGTTTTATTCAGCCGATTTTTATTATCAGCCAGTCTCTTTTTGATCTAATGCAAAAATTTTATATTAAACTTAATGGGAGATATTAATAATAATAATAATAAAGCCTTTTTATTTTCCTTGACTAATAATAACAGTTCAGTATAACAATTTTTTGGTAGGTAAATTTTTAATTAATTCAGTCAAAGGCCCCTTTCGGGTATAGGCCTCCTCCAAGATCTTCCATGTGTCCTGGTCTTGTGCTCTTTTCATCCATTCTGGTCCGGCTGCTTTTTTTATATCGTCCACCCAGCGTTCTTGTGGACGCCCTCTAGGTCTCTTTCCCACTGCGCCTGCCTATATCATAAGCCTTTGGGTCCATCTCTTGTCCTGTAAACGTGCTATGTGGCCCGCCCATTTCCACTTGAGGCTCGGTGTATATGATACCGCATCTATAACTTTGGTTTTCATTCGTATAGAGTTACTTTTTTGTTTGGGAGATATTAAACCTCTGTGGTAAATTTATATCTAACAAAAAAATTAATAACAGTGCAATAATGAAAAACAGTGCAATAATGAAAAACAGTGCAATAATGAGATTTCATATAACATTACTGCACTGTTTTGGTTCTAAGCAAAAAATACGTCCTTTGTGATCGGTTTTGTAGTGATTAATGATAACATTACTACGTAGTTGAAAGAAGAATTATTGACGTGTTTATAGCTTCCTCTAAAAACGCAATATTTATCTTATACGTCAGTCAGATAATGCATAAACCTATTGAACTTGATATGACGATAATTTATCGCGTTAAACAAGTCAATTCCCCACTACGTAAATGCATTTATTTACGCAGTGTATGTTATCTATTTCAGAATGGCACGTAAAACAAGAACAAAATATTTCTACCACGGCAAATTAGACTGGGACGAGAAATCGTCAGCTGGCAGATATGTCAGAGAAAACTGCAAACCGTTATTGGTAAGTTCAATAATGTTTTATTATTTATCATATTGTTATATTAATCTGTACCATCCTATGCTGGGCAAGGCTTATTCCCAGGGATCCCAAATATTGTTATACATACATGCTCACGATTGTATAATTGATTAAGAATGACATACACGAGATTCTGACTGATGTCAACCAATGATGGATCTTTTACAATGTATTCCAAGAATGCGTTTGTACAGTCAATGTTCAGTGTATTGGACTCAATTTTTACAGACTTATCATGGTACATACCTACTTTCATTAGATAGCAAGGACATTTTAGTTTATGTAAAAGAACAGTTGTAAAAACTCAACAGATCAATATTCAATCAAAATGAGTAGCTTTACTTTAGAACTTTCAATTAAAATAACAAAGTTGGGATTCCTGGTAACAAGCCCTGAGTAAAGACATCCGCCAATCTGACTGGAGCAGTATATGAGTTAGTTTAGTATATTATACCTTGAAAAGGTACTTATTATGCCAAGACTAATTAAGGAAAACCAACAGCTAGACACGATTCGCTTCAATAGTTACATAAAAACGGAAAACCAATAACAGTTTTGTCCTTATAAGCCTGCGGTTTACCTGTTGTGCAAATTGAAGCTAAACCGAATTCAGCAGCGTTATTCTAATAATAGCTGTATTGTTTGCTCTTCAACATCAACATAATAATAAAGAGTGGCCTGCTCTACGATGACCGCGCAGAGAGCCGCTTAACTCAGTTAATCTCATACAAATGACAACACAAGCGTTTCATAGTTATTTTATTTCAAGTAGATGCGTGTTGTTAATAAAGTTATATAATACAGCAATATGTTATATTATAAATCACAAAACATGTGCCAAACTGTCACGACAGACGTCTAGAGGCGCAACTAACTAATTTACAACATTGACTGCTTTGAGAGTGTGTGACATGATTTTTCTACTTATCACCAGTGACATCATAAGTAGACTAAGATTATATATCACTGGACGACTGTGAACACGAATAGGCGGCATGTATATTCATCCGTTGGAAGCTTGTTAAACCTCAAAGCAAACACGAGGGGTGTTATATGTGTAACTGTTGTATCTGTGTTTGCCTGTAGCATCATAGCTCTCAAACGGATGAATCAATTTTGATTTAGTGTTTTATCGTGTAAATGGTGACTTGATCAAAAGTACAATGTTATGTAAGATTCAAGAAAATCTGTTCAGTCATTTATATATTACCAGTTCCTTCATCAACTTCATCAACTTCCACAGGATTTATCGATTTCAAATTTGATATACTGTTACTTCAATCATATTGCGAGAACCACTTAAAATCGACAGGATACCTAACCCCTCACCAACATATTTTTTTGAGGTTAATGTACCGTATTGGAATGGTCTCAATGCATATGTTCTGCATTAGTGTTGGTAGTTTAATTTTAAATTTATACTTGTTTTGTTATTGCAGAGGTACCTGCAAAGCAACAGTGAAGAGTCGCGGCAGCTGTTCGACCTGATCGGTCGCATGTTGGACTACGAGCCCTCACAGCGCATCACGCTGCGCGACGCGCTCAAACACCCCTTCTTCAACAAGCTGCCTCCGCACCAGAGGCTCGGTCAGTACCTCACTATCACGCCTACTACAAACCTATACACACGTGTAGCCTATTCATAAACAGAACTAGTTGCTGTCCGCGGCTCCGGTCAGTACCTCGGTACGAACTCCGCGGAGGTACCATGAGGCTAGACACACGTAAAACCGATACATAAACACTACATATTATCTACTGCTGCTGCATCTTTGACTACGTGCAAAGTATGCTATGTCTGTCCCCAAGGTATAATCTATCTATGTACCAAGTTTAATTAAGATTTGTTTTGCCGTGAAATGGTAATTGAGACACTTTCGAATTTATAATATTAGTATAGATTATGCCAAATACTGTACTTCTCAATTTCACGTTGGCCAAGCCTAGATCCACTATCAACTATTAGAATTACAACTCAGCTTGTAGTACGTCTGCATTCTGCTTGTGGGTTGTGGGTTAGGACACAAATATTCATCTCCCTGGACAAACAGAAGTGTGATGAACATAGGTGTTTGTTCTGTGTATGGGTGTTATAAAGTATTCTAGCAATATGTATTCTCTCAGTCATCTGATTCCCATAGTCCCATAGCTGCTTGGTTTGGTGCTGTGTGATTGTCCACCAATATTTATTTATCCATACTATTATTATAAATCAAGAATATAGTCTGGTATCATCCAACTCAGCGCAGCGGAGCGAAATATTGTTACAAAATCAATTCATTATCATCACGCAAGTTAGGTACATCTCTATTTGATCACTTTGTACATCACCTCTTGGTTCCGCTTAGGTGGATATCCACCCTGAGCCTAGCGGTTCACGTTTCTATCAACTAAGGGCAAATATCCACCTAAGTAGACAGGAGAAGATATAACTAACTTCTTACTACAAAGTCTAGATCAATCTTGTTATTGACCTAATGCTGTAATTTATGCTAAAACTCCCTGAAAGTTTCCTCACCTCTTTCCAAACCGCAAATCTCTAAAAACTATTTATCTGAATTTATATGGCCTATTCCCGGATTCTATGTAGCGCTGACGTCTTCCTAAACTTCTAAAATCCACAGCTTAGCTATTGTTCTAATCACACAAACTTTAAAATTCGTTGACTCACAATAACATGCATAGGTGTTTGTGACGATGATAACTATACATACCGCAACAACACAACAGAAAATTGGCATCTTAATAATTTATAATTTCGTGTATAACGTGTACATGAATGACATGCAATCTTTTGTTATAGGACACCAGTTGACAAGGCCAGCATACCTTAGGTCAGGCCTACTTTATCGTTAGCGCTTCTTGGGCTTTGTTATATTTTATTTGGTAGCAAAACACTATCGGAGACATTGTGTTTTCAGTTTTATATAATTGTTGTGCCGTTTTTGTTATTTGGCTTTTATAAATATAATTTTTGGTTTACTTTTATTTCTTACGTACTTAATTATTTTAATCATTGATGTCAGTCAAGTCGCAATCTGTGTTTTTTTAACTACTGTTGTGTTCGTCTGTTTTAATTTAATGAGATATTTACCTCGCATCATTAAAAATGAAATGTTTCTTGAAGTTGAATGCTTTGCGGTTTTTTTAAACTACAATCTTACGAGCGTATGTTATGATGAATGTCATATACGGGTGTGTACTTCCGCTAAATAGCATAGATAAAAACATACAAGGCTACTTCATGTTTCGAAATGCACGCCCTGGCCATGATGATACATGTTTTTCAATTCTAAATAAAATACTACTCTGCCTTGAGTGTTTATTATCTGCAAAGTTTCATTTCAAATTGATGCTACATTGCGGTTAGCCTCACGCATGCAATCGTGTAACGATCTGAGAATCTTTCGTAAGGCAATATAATAGGGTTTTACGTATGTTGTTAACGTTCATATTATAGTGCTATTGAGCGGCAACTTCATAGATAAAGATGTTGTAAGTAACCGCAAAGCACGATTGTAGTTGGTCGTTGTGATTGAATTGTGTGTTGTTATTGCAGGCAATGACCGGGCGCGGTCAAGCGGCGCGGGCAATGGGTCGGGCAACGGATCGGGCTCGCGGTCACGCTCGCACTCTCTCAGCAGGTGAGGCCGCCGAGGCCGCCGCCGCCGCGGAATGAGAGCTCCCGTCACGTCTCCCGTCACGTCACCCGTCTCGTCACTGACCCGCCACGTCGGCGACGTTACGTGCCGAGATCCTGACACTGTACAGTTAGCTAATAATGAACGTGATAAGTGATAATTATTGTCGAACACTATAATCTAGGTATATTTTGTTGTGAATCGGTACTTCTCAATTTGTATTTATAATGTAATTATTTTGAATAAAGACTGTCGGTCTATACTGATTGGTTTCACTGTAGTGTTTGAATTGCTGGGTTACATTAAATTATATCCGTTTACCCCAATATATTCGTATTCTGGCATAACGTTAGTGTCCCAAGCTTCATCAATAGTAACTGGAAGCCATTAGTATCGATGTTTTGATGTTTTTTTTTTTCAAAATTAGTTTCCATAAACGCCTCCATGAACTGGTATTGTAGTTGTAAATTGAACGCCCCGTAATTTCACTCACGGTCAAACTGACATCACATTCATCCTGTCTCATACCAGTGCTGATACTTTGGAATTCTGATACAAACAAAAGTGGACCGTTTCCTCTTGCTCCTACTCTGTTCTCCTACTGGTAGGAGCATGGTGACCAATATGTCGTTATGCTCCTACCGTGACCTTGTATTATTCTTCTGGCGCTTCGGCGGACGCTGCCGCGGCACGCTCGCTTCGCTCGCTCGCCTTGCGCGTTGTTTTATATACTCATTTAACATAACCTAACCAAGGGGTTTGTAATAAAAATGCTCATCAGATCCAAACCGATCTTTTGCAGTAGGATCATCAGGACATATTGGTCCTCGTGCTCCTACCAATAGGAGAAAGAGGAAGTACCTCTAAAGTGTATACTAACTAAGATTTCGTTTCTTTTGATTGATGATATCAAGTACGGTTGGTATTTGCATGTCTACATAACGCCTGTCATTATAATAAAACAAAATATAATAAATAGAAATGAATTTATTTCAAGTTCAATATAAATACAGTATATAGTATGAGCTTAACACAATTTATACCAAACTGCAAAAATCTTAATACCTACCACATAATGAAAATGTAATTATTGTTAGTAATTTAATGTGTTTAAGTACTTACTGAATGCATATAAGATTTATTATCTATCTTCTAAAATTGTGTTAGTGTTGGAATGATAGGTAAATAAATAAATTCATCTGGAAAGACAATTTAAATGCTTAGCAGTTTTATTGACTCATCTTAAATCTGATAGGGTCTCTTGACTCCTTGCATCATTGTTTTGAAAAACAATAAAACGCCCAAAGTTAAAACTCCAAAGCCTTTATATCACATTTGCAAACCTCGTCACTAACAATGCAAATATCTAAAACATCTGTCCGTTAAATTATAATAATATTGCTTGTTGTAGTACATACATATATCAAAATAATTCTATCAATTCAGATCTTTACAGGCAAAAGCTTTGGCTTACTTCCATTTCGAACCTATAAATATAATGCTACCTACATAACACAGAACGAAATTCACTCAAATTGCTAAGTTTGGGGAATCATGATTTCTATTAAGATGCCAACGAATGAGAGCAAGAAAATGTACAAACTAAGTGTACATAATATTCTTCGTTCCAGTTCATCGTACGACATCAGCTTGTTGCGTATAGGTAACTTCAAAACTCGCGTGTAAACATATAAAATCACAGTACAAATTTAAGTTGTGATAGTAAAATGTGTAAAATAGCTAGTGAATCACAGTTAGAGCATAGAGGCGCGAGGCTCCCCGGCCGGCCACGGGTAGACCGGCGGGACGGCTGCGCTGTACTGCACGTCGTACATCTGTGCGCGAATGAACTTCTCCGTGTCTGTAGGCTGCGGCTGCACTGATGCTTTCCCTGCAATAAACAAACACTAGTCATACTACCCACCTCAATCTAATCTAGTCACAAAAAGAGTATATATTTTCTGTTCAGTATGTCTAGTAGTTCTGCCCTAGACTAAACTATCTGAGATCTGCTACATTGACTGTCGTCCATCCATCTCGCTGTCGAGTCACCAGCGAGCGTATGTCGAGTCTCGATATACGCTCGCTGGTGTATGTACTGCGGGAGACCGATATTCAGTGGGTGAAGTCGGGCTGTGGATAATGATGATAATGACAGTCTCGCTAGTAGATAGTATGTATGAATCAGTAGCCATGGCTAACTGAGATGAAGAGGCCTTTGTCATGCATATCTTAATCTCAATGCGGGTCATCTGTTGACGTTTTTTAAGATAAAGTCACTATTCGGTTGCGCGCTTTATGTACGGAAGAGATCAAAATAGAATGTGCGGAATAAATAAAATATTTGGCAAACAGCGTGATATTGACTTGCGAGTGCGAAACGCGGGCGATGTCGTCACGTCGCATGCTTGGCCGCGAGAAATGCATATTTTTAGTGTTGAATTCCATATAACTAACTACATCCACTCGCTTGCACATTCAAGAGAAAGGCTCGGTAATATCCCTCCCTGAAACTCATAGGTTGACCATATCTATGTAGTTTCCATTATTGTGTGTAAGTATTTACCAAAGTAGGTATAGTAAATGAATGATCTCATAATATTGGCAAAGGAGTTCACGTCTTCGAGAGCCAAGTTTCTTACCGACTTTGTAGGCGTGTTCAACGATTTTTTTAGCAATTTTCACGGAGCAGTTCTGGATAACTTCCAAGGGTGGGTACAAACTGCCTCGTTCCAAGTCATCTTGCGAGACTATTTCAGCCAATGTCTGGAAAACAATTGCGAATGTCAATCATCGTGCTATACCAAACATAGCTGTAAGTTAATGGTTTATTTTGATATTCTTCTCAAAATTGTTGCAATTATTTGTTTCAGTAAAAGTAGACGGCTACCATATTGAATTATTCTACTATGAAACTACTAGTAGTAGTAGTTTCATAGTACTCACTACTTTATATTCGACTATGAAACCTATAATTTTCTATACGTTTGTTGGTTGGTAGTATCAAACAGGAATCAGCAACTTGGCAATGCTGGCAGTATCATGGGAACACTGCCCTCTGGCAGTGATCTCGATCAGTAGCCATAGCTATCTATAGACAGTTTTAAACGGTTCTCAGCTCAACTGAGCTGAACTCAGCAGCTGCGCACGCGTGCTACCTACATAAACAATAGCCTATCTCCTTGCTCCTTTCAAAATCCGTTCAGCCGTTTACCCGTTAAATGTTTACTAACTAACAGAATATCATATTACTAGTACCTATGTATTTTTCTGTTTTTATCTGTTAATCCCAGCTTTGATAGTGAACATACCTCAGCAGCTAATAGCATGAAGTCGTCGGAGATGTCGATGATGCCGGCGCAGATGATGCCGAGTGCGAGTCCGGGGAAGATGTACGCGTTGTTCCCCTGGCCGGGCCGCAGCATGCGTCCGTCCGCAGTGCGGTAGTCCGGGAACGGAGAACCCGACGCGAAGATTGCACGCTCCTGTGTTCAAAAAGAGTACACTTACTATCATCGCTAATCAAATTGTATTATGTTGTATATTTACGAATCGGTTTATAGGTTTTGAGAGCATGTGGTTTCGATGGACAAACATTTATGTGATGAACACTTGAACACTCGTGTTTGTTCTGCGCCTCGTTGGTGTAAAGTAGAATATAATACTTAAAATAGAAAATACATTATTGCACACATTGAACTGTTATAAGAAACAATGTTTAGCTACACGGTTATACAATGGGCGGTCTTATCGATAAATAGCGATCTCTGCCAGACAACCTTGGGATGGTTAGAAAAAAGTCTACTTATTATGAATGTTTTTCTAAATATATGAGTATTCTAATAGCCATCTGGTTCCCACCCTAGTGGTAGGACTCTTGTCTTCCAATCACAAAGTCGTGGTCGCGCACTAGAGGATTTAATCCGGGAACGTGAATCATGCTCCTGCATGGCGATTATGGAACTCTTGATACAATTAAAGTCTATAAATTTCGACGAGCAATAGAAATTATTTCATAGATTGGTGTTATGTAACCTACGGTTTCTAATTAAGTTATATTACCAGCATGTGTTACAATCAACATCAACCTTCCGTAATACCAACTCATCAATAGTACCTAACTGAAAGCTGTTAGTATCTAACATAGTATCATATTTAATAATCGCCTGGCTGTGCTCTACATAGATAGATAGATAGATAGAAAACACTTTATTGACTATCACACGGAATATTACAATAACAATAACTAAACTTATTTAAGGCAATATAATGGGCGGCCTTATCGCTAATAGCGATCTCTACCAGGCAACCGTTGGATGGACTGGACTATAAATAAACAGAGAAGGGGCATAGGTGCGTAGGTGTGGTGTATTTATGTAATTACATACTTATATATATGTATAAACTAAACAAATACTGATATAAATATATACATACATATGTACTCAAAAGATATAATAATAATGATAAACAGTATAAAAAAAAATGTACATACATAATAAAATTTAAGTAACTATTATATATTTAAGAAAGTATTAGCTTTTGAATCATCTGGTTCCTAATTCTAGTAAGTGTTTACAAAAAAAATATGTTTATAAGTAGTATATCAGTCATCAGTTACACCCAGAACACAAGTTGGGGTCAGATTGCGCGTCTACTCCCACCTGTTCTGTTGAGTAGTTCTGTTGGCAGAACTATTGGGATTTTTTTACCATTAGTTCTGTGTCTTATAAGACTATACTTTACATCTGGCTTCAATCTCATCGACAGACGAACTATATTCTTCTGGCGCTTCGGCGGCCGCTGCCGCGGCACGCTCGCCTTGCGCGTTGTTTTCTGTACTCTAACATAACTTAACCAACTGGTTTCGATTTCTGGCTCTTCGGCGGCCGCTGTCGCGGCACGCTCGCTTCGCTCGCTTTATGCCAATCAAAATAGACGTTTTTTTGGTCGACTTTGCACTAAATTTCCGATCCAAATTGTTTTTTTTATAAGGTTTAGGATCACTTACTGAGCATAAAATCACAAAATGCTGACAGATCCAGGTGACGCCACAAGCTCTACTACCAGGACTACCGGGCGTAAAGTTGAAAATTTCAAGATACGCATAGAATATAATGGTAACAATTCAACAAATAAATTTAAAAAATATCCCGATTGTTTATGTAGTAAAAAATGTACCTATAGTTCAATTTCTTACCTGCAGACTTAAGACTGCATTGTGATTTGCGAGAATTGCACGGCGGAAACTTGTAGTAATCAACCGAGGTGAACCTCGACTCCCAACGAGGAGTCGGTTGATGTTGACCAGTTTGACCACGAGAACGAGGAATTCATCGAGGCTTTACAGTCCTCTTTGTATTCCTCCGAAGAGGGTCACGAAGATGAAGAGGATATAATAACATCCAATATAATTGGATTTTCGCCTCCTCCAAAACGGTCAAGAATTTAATAAAATTTTGAATTTGTATTTGTTTTTTCTAAAAATAAATTTTGGATATTTGTTAAAAAAATATTCCCCTTTCGTTTTCTTTCTTTTTATTATAGCATTTGAACATAACACAATTAATTATAATTACTAACTATTTTTTAGTTGTACGAAATATAATAAAATAAAATAAAAAAAAAGTTCTTTATTATTGCAGGTAAGGAATTTAACTAGGTATTAATTTTTTACTACATAAACAATCGGGATAATTTTTTAATTTATTTGTTGAATTTGTACCATTATATTCTATGCGAATTTTGAAATTTTCAACTTTACGCCCGGTAGTCCAACATTATAAACGTCCTATAACTCAAAAAGTATGGACATTAGAAAAAAAAGTTTGAAACAAATGTAGAAAATAAACTGATCTTTAAAAATGGATTGATGCATTTTATTGATTAATCTAATATTTCAAAAGTTATCGGCCGCGATAGAAAAACCGGTTCATTAAATGGGCCATAAATCGTAAACGGTAAGTTTTACAAAAAAGTTTACAAGAAACAAAAGATGCTAAATTTTATTCACTACAATAATATGCTCCATAACTTTTGCCCTGAAGTGCATAGTTTCCTAGATATCGGCAAAAAACGTTTTTTCAAGATGGCGCTTGGAGCGTCACCTGGATCTGTCAACATATTGTGATTTTATGCTCAGTAAGTGATTCTAAACCTTATAAAAAAACAATTTGGATCGGAAATTTAGTGCAAAGTTAAATGCTATTTGGACTGGTCTACTTGCCTTGCGCGTTGTTTTCTATACTCTAACATAACCTAACCAACTGGTTTCGATCTGAATTTCATGTCACAAGATTCGTGATCAGAACTACTGGGAATTCTTTTCCCATTTGTTCTGTGAACAGAACTAATGATAAAAAAAATCCCAATAGTTCTGCCAACAGAACTATTCAACAAAACAGGTGGGAGTAGACTAGATTGCGATGTGCTGTTAATAGGCCTATATTCAGCAGTAGATGAGATCTGGCTGTGAACGAAAGGTGTCTTACGTCAGTGTTGGAGTAGGCTTCCTCGGCGGTGCACTCTGCCTTGCTGGTGGGGTTCGAAAGCGCGAAGATGACGGGTCTATGGTTGTTAGCGCCCATCTTACGCAGGATTGCCGGAGTGAAGGCACCACCGATCGCAGCCGCTCCTAAAGACAACACGTTAGCTACATATTATCAAGAAGACAAACAAACATTCATCCCACTAAAGTTTAGAGTGGTTACCTGGTGGCGTTGTTATAACAGATACCTATAAATCAGGATCTTGGTCGTATTTTGGATTGGAGCAGGGCTTACAGAACTATAAAACGCACTGCCTGGCCTGAGGATATTAGACGCGCCAAATCGTAAGTGTGCAGTTTTTAAAGGACTTTAAATGTTACTTGATTCTTATAATTGTAGGTTTAGGTATAAATAATTATGTATTGGCTTATAGTTTATCTGATACGGTTGTATTTATTATTATGTACCTAATATTTTACTTATTACAAACTACATTTGTAGTATTGTATAGCGTATTGGAGAACCTATAGACTATAAGGAGGACATGTGCCAAGTGCACGAAAATGTCCTTTTGAGACGCATTTTAATCCTTTCACTAGTAACACGATAAATAGGAATATTAGGCATTGACCTACATATTGAACTTTTGATTATCCTGTAAATATGTATGTACATACCTAGGTATATGTATTATTTTCAACATTTATTTATTTATTTATTATTAATTCATTAGTACGAACATGTCAATAACACTAATTAAAAAGAACAATACTAGAAACCTTAAATAAAAATAAAAATAAAAAAATTAACTGGTTGTAAAGTAAGCATCTACCTATACACTCAAACAGACTTCTCACAGAACCTCAAACATTCAGATAGAATCACCTTCCATCCGTCCGCAAACACATCACATTCTGGGTTCTCATTCAAGAGGACATTTAGTGCAGAAAGAGTACGTGCATAAACATAAATCACACATAATTATTATCAAAGATCATAGTTCATAGTTGTTTATTCCATTGACAAATTACGTTGCATGCAAATTATAGTAAACATGGAATATATTCTAATATCAATACCTAACCTGATAATAAACAATCATAACATTCCAATGCGATCAAGTAAGAAAGTCAATAATCTTAAAGCGGTTTCAAAAAAGGAGGTTTCTCAATTCGACCGTAGGTATAAATTTTTTTTATGTGTGAAACTTCGTCGTTTATGAAGCGATTTAATTTAAGCTCAAATTTAAATTTAAATTTAATTTAAGGAGATATCTCAAGGGTAGTACCATGATAAGGAAACTAGGATCTGATGATGGCATCCCAGAGAAATCGAGGGAACCTTCGAAAATCGTAGTGGCGACTAGTGGGTTTGTTAATTTTTTCACTAAGTATTTTGAAGCACTACTATTTAATGAAGTTCTGGAGTCGAGCTGATGATGGAGCCGAAAGACAGTCGACGTAACTCCTCAACGATTTACATCAATTACCTGGTGTTTGGGCTTGATTAATTTGTATTGATGAGAATTTTACACCTAGATGGGTTGTGACTGTCATTAGGGGTCTGATGATGAAGACGAAGGACAGTCAAGGGAACCTCTCAACGTTTTACAGTAGCTACGTTGTAAAAGTAGCTATGAAGTCGGTTGTCTTTTTAGTTTTTATAATATAATTATATTCATTAGATTTTTCTTCCTACTTATTTGTCTGTACATTATTTTAAGTATTTTATACTCGTGTATTTTTTCAGCCAGAAAGCTTATAATTAAATGTACTTACGTAAATATTTGGCACCATCAAAATACCCAGTCGGCCAAAGTGCTATCTGCACGACTCTCTCCGAGAGATTCAAACTATAGTTCTTATACATAGTTTTTGCACAATTAATGCTTTTTATTCGGTTCTCACGGCTCAGTTGATAGTAACTCTGCCTTCTAAGCTGTGGGTTGTGGGTTTGATTCCCACATTGGACAAACATTTCTGTGATGAATATAGATGTTTGTTCTGTGTCTGTATGTTATCACAAGTATGTATTTACAAACATAAGTATTCCATCAGTTACCTGATATCATACAATCCTTGCTTATTTTGACGTCCTCTGTGGCGCAGTGGGCTATCATCCAGCTGAGACGCAGAAGGTTGCGGGTTCGATTCAAAAGTTTGTATGATCTGCAAGTATTTGTCTCGGGTCTGGGTGTTTCTATGTATAATATGTATGTATTTACAAAAAAAAGTATTAGTAAAGTATTTAAGTAGTATATCAGTCATCTGGTAGCCCATAACACAAGCTCTACTTACCTTGGGTGGGGCTGATGCTGTGTGAAATGTCCGGCATTATTATTATTATTATTTTGGGACTAGATTCTGTGTGAATTGTCCAGCATTATTAATTATTATTACGAGTATGTATTATTTGTGTGCAGTAAATAAATAGCTAGTGCAGCTCGCTCACCGATAAGCACAGAAGGTTTGACTATTTCGACGACCTCTTCGAGCGTGCGAACTGGCGCGTGGTCCTTCGCGAACTTCTCCTTATGCTCGTTCAGTCCGCCCTCCGGCCTGTAACAAGATAATATCATATTTAATACCACCACGTAACAACACCAGCGCTGCAGTAAATTCGGTGCAGTACACATTGGACCAAGGTGTTATGCCAACATGTTGAACCAACGTGTGGCAAACGCCATGAATATCTACTTGGCGTATATGTGGGTTTAGGCGGCAAACACAGGCCGACAAATCAATAAATGAATGACCTATAAACACTTTATTGTACACCTTAAAACTAACACATAAAAAAATTTGACAACTAAGAATAGGTACCTAAAAATATATGTATCTACAACGGGCAGTCTTGTCGCTAAGGAAGCGATTTCTTCTAGGCAACCTATGGATGAAGATTTTTATTGACCGAATTATTATGACTATTTCTTTGACATTGTGTATTTATAATCTATTTATATTTCAAATAATAGTTCAGACTGAGTTTAATGAATGTAGGTAACTTAAAGTTTAAAATTAAGTAGCTTATTTATGATTTGAAATATTAGAATCCATGTTTAATGATTTCTGAGGTAAATGTCGAGTTTTGATTGGTTGTCTTCCGGGCAGCAAACCAGCACTCACAATTATTTAATTTTGAACCTCTGTTAAAATTACTGGTTATTTTTGTTAAACCATTTATTAATTTGTTATTAATTATGGTTATAGTTTGGAGTTTATTTTGTTTGAATAATTAATGTTTTGGAATCCGATTTTCGGATAGCGCGAAGATTTGAAATTTAAATGTTTAGCTGAAGATAAAATTAATTTGATGTCAAAAGTAGATTGTAAAAATAGCTAAACGAATTTAGAAAACATTTTTAGTTAAAAGAGAGTTAAAGTAAATTTAAAGTGAAAGCGGAAAGCGCGATGATTTGAGTTCAGGATGTTTAAAGTTTGGTTTTAAGAGAAAATTTATTTCATGTTAAAAATAGGTTCTATAAATAGAAAAACTAATTTAGAAAACCTTTTTGTTTGTTACAATTATATTAAGTTTAAAGTGTAGTGTATGAAAGTATAATGACTTCACAACGACGCAGCCATCTTGAAATATAAAGAAAATGGCGAGTCGTTGGGAACTTGGGAAGCCACAATTTTTAAGAGAGCACTTTTTTCGTGAAAAGTCCTGTGAGTATTATTGTTATAATTTACCTTAGATTTTAAGTTTAAAATAGAGTGTGTCTAAATATATTGGGTGTCTTTATCATTTGCAATGCGTGAACCTAGTGATGGAAGCGGCGACGCCAGTCTCCCTGACATCACTACCGGTAGGACCCCTGCTATGCGTTGACTTGTAAACCTCCTTCTTTTCGTCGGTTAAAAATAGTCATCTGGTTCCTATAATTTGGGTGGTTTAGATAGTGCTGTGTAAATTGTCTACCAATATTAATTAATACAGGCATAACGCACCTGTTCTTCACGATGAGTCCCTTGGAGTCGACCATCCAGACGCGATCTCTCGCCGCGGCCTCCGTGCATCCCTCCGCCTTCATCGCCATCACGCACAGCTCCGCTATGCCCAGAGATGCCTGCACCAACACACATATCAAATATTGTTACCAGCACCAGGATAGGTGTAGCCTGATTATTAATCATGTTGATAATTACCTTAATTTTCGCTGGACTAACTACAATATCCTAAAATACAAATAATCCTATTTTGTTTGCACCTAAATCTGAATTACTCGTAGAGTAATATATTAAAATGACACTTATCGTGTCACTAGTTATTTCAAACCAGTGTGTGGTTTGAAATAACTCTTCGCACTTTTTAGGTTCTATGACAAGCCTGTTTCCTTACGATATTTTTCTTCTCCGTTTGAGAGTATGTATATGTACTAATTAATGGATAATTTTTTTCGAATAGAAAATCATTTGGTGGCTACTAATGGTTGTGTAGCATATTATTTAGTCAGAGCCTGAGTGACGTATAATAAATTGTAGTTCAATAAAGTAGTCATTCAAAAGCATTATGTTGTTTAGTTTAGTTTCTTTCCCAATCCTACACCTACAATTTCCTTACACAAAATATATGATATGATAAATACAAAATTTATCAAAAGCACGCACAATTTAAGACATAACTATTGGCATTAGGTATTAATTCATATTAGAGGTAACGATGTAGTTAATATAAGACAACAGTATGGTATAGTGACCTCGCCAGCGCCCTGGAAGACAATGGTGTTCTCGGAGAGTTTCTTGCCGGTGACACGCAGGCTGGCCAACAGCCCCGCCACCGCCACGGCCGCCGTGCCTTGGATGTCGTCGTTGAACGTGCAGTATCTGTAGGTACACAACACATCACTGCGGTGACGACTTCTGAACACTACTTATTTAGGTCTTAAACCTCCGTAACCATGAACCATAAAACCAATATAGTCTACTAGCTGACCCGGCCACGCTTTTCTGTGGCTCAGCAGTTCTAATACGTTGAACCAATATACCTACGCTTACCCAACCTAGATAGCAAAAGATGTTAAAGTTAACTTACGTTGCCATCTGTTAGAAACTTATGGAACTTATTGTAGGAAAACATTTAATTTGCAATAAAAAAATATTCATATCAATGATCGAGCTAAAAACAATTCTAGCTTAGTAATAATGAATACTGTTTTATTTCGATAAATCAAAAAATAATATTTCTAAAATCTGTTATTGTTATAAACAGGTACATGTTATTTTATTAATCTCTTCAGTGCCCGTAGCATGAACCATATGGACAACGATTTCTACCGCGAGAAATTAGACAAATTCTGGGTATCGAGACTATAGTCTCCCTCCCAAATTGAATTTCTGTCATAAGACTATGATTTCTCTATATATTCTAACTGAATAAAAATTACATTATAAAAAGCAAACATAAAAATCAGTTTTTTTTCTTCGTACAAAAGATTTAATATCGTCGATTATCAATGTTATAAATCTGAAAGTGTCTGTCTGTCTGCTTGTCTGCTTGTCTGTGTTCATTTTGTTTGTGTTTGTTCCCTTCAGCCGTAACTGAACGGATCATGATGATATTTGCATGGATAGATTGTGTCCTTGGGAAGGACTACTTTTTACGTATGTACCTAACGCGTACGAAGCTGCGGACAGCTAATAACTCGTTAATAATTAAATTAATTTCATATACTCACTTGCCACGGTACTTCTCGAGCAGCCTGAAAGCGTTGGCATTCCCGAAGTCCTCGAACTGTATGAGGCAGTTCTGTCCGAAGCGGCGCACCACGGCTTGCATGAACTCCTCCACGAACTCGTCGTACTGCACGCCGCGCACTCGCGCCTGCCTCAGCCCGATGTACAGCGGGTCTTCCAGCATTGTCTGACTGTTAGTTCCCACGTCTAAAAACACACTAAATGCATAAGTTTTTTTTGTTCATGGATTCTAATCCAAATCTCACTCTGTAAAATTGTATTCGACTAGTAAGATAGCTGAAAATTATCTAACTGCGAGTCGCAACTTTCATTTTATAGCACAGGATTTCCTAGTTTAAATGACAGTGTTCATTTATCATTGTAAATCTTATTACCTGAGATCAATAAATATCTTATCTATTAAGTTTTGCATGTTCTTGATTACCCAGGAATCACAGAAAAAATGAGATATGTGGCATTTTCATCCATGATTCGGAACACGTTAAGCTGTCGGACCCAGCTTTTCAAAAGTTGTTAGGGTAAGGTATACGGCCTTCGAGGCGGTCTATTGACTCTCAACAGAGTTCGCACTGACTCATACGAAAGAGTATATATTGAAAAAATACGTAGAATTTAACCAATTCCGTGATCTCTGGTTTTATGCATTCCTGGGTTATTCGAAAACCCTTGTAGTTGCAAATGGACGTCAAGAGTAATCGTTGATGACAAGTTGAACTTACATGTATGTGATCACGCGATCTTCGTTTAGGATATACCGAGAATTAAAGAAATTGAAAGTTCGTTTTCCTATGATTTCCTATGTACAAAATAACTAGTGACACTATAAGAGGAAGAACGTGTTCGATTTATACAAAGGAATGAGTAGCAGAGAGGTAACTACCAAGATAAATTTTGTGTGTAATTCACGGCTGAGCAATTGTGCTAAGGTCGATATTACTGATACTTAACTTCCTTACTTACTACTTAATGATTTTCCGTGGAAATGAAAACCGGATAACTTGATTTCATTGATACACTTCGATTGGGCCTAAAGCATGTTTCATCAATACAGAGATACGTCTACTCTCCCTCACTTGGTTGATCACATGGTTGCTATGAACATCATACTGACCCAGTGTGATGGGCAGGCACTGGTGTGGCTTGATACCCGCGAGCGCGGTGTACAGAGACAGCTTGCCGACCGGGATGCCCATACCACAGGCTCCCAGATCTCCTAGACCCAGGATACGTTCGCCGTCCGTCACTACGATAGCGCGCACGTCTGTTTCTGGCCTGTACACGAAGATAAGATTTAACCAAGACGCATGGAAGAAAAAATAAATCGAGGAAAGAAATTCGACTTTTATTGTTGTTCCTGAAAATTATAAGGAAATCAAAATGTTCACTTCGTTAAGCACTCTTTTTTTTGAATATAATTTGTTTTCTTTTTCTTTTCTTGAAAGCGTTTTATTATATAAATTACTATATTATTGATAAGAATGCATGGCCTCATGTCGCTCTGCCCTCAGACATTTAACCGACACACTTGAAAAGTATAAACTCTCTTGTATTAGTATATCGTAGTAAGGGAGTTATGGATAAGATGGATCATGTAAAAAATCGCTAGGACCAAGACGAGTTTCTTGCCGGATATGGGTTAGGTTAGGTTACGTTTCAATGTGATCCTTGTGATTGTATTGAGTAAAAATATTTTTGATTTAGATTTGATTTTCCGCTATATTGATTTCTATCTATCCCATGGTTGTCTGGCAAAGATCGCTATCTAGCGATAAAACCACCCACTATACAACCGTGTAGCTAAATAATGTTTCTTAAATCAGTCAAATGTATTTGTGGTGTGCAATGTGTATATGTATTTTCTATTCTATTCTATTGAAATGTTCTTTAAAAAAAAACGTTATTTTAATTTGAAAGCCTGAAAAGAAATCGAAATGTGAATCTCTATGTGAAATCGAAATGTTCACATAGAGGAGCACACAAAAATTGTGCAAGGTTTTCTTGTACCATGTGTAGATAAATACCCCAATTAATTTATGTAACTATGCTAGATATAAACACCAAGCATATTAAACCAAACATTCCATTGAAAAACGCACCAGTTCTTCAATATCTCGTATATGTGACCCTTATCGTGGATGGTGATGAACAGTCCCCTAGGCCGGCGGTAGACGAGGCCGAACTTCTGGCAGGCGAGGCCCACGGTTGGCGTGTAGACTATGGGCATCATGTCAGCAACGTTCTCGCCCACGAAGCGATAGAACAAGTGCTCGTTACGGTCCTATAAAAAAACAAACATTACATCCTAGAGTACCCTAATAAAACAAAGGGTTCCCTTCAAAAAGGATCTTTAGAAGCAATCGACCAACGAACACAAGATGATTCATAATTATAGATACCTACAAATACTCCTAGAAACCTATCGTTTCTATACCCCAAAAACTTAGGCAAAAATGCTTTCGTTTCATCTACAGGTCGCATTTCTCAACCGATTCTCGTGAAATTTTGTGAGCAGGTTCTATAACTATATAGAATATTTTTGTCGGTTCAGTTTTTGGAAACTTTTGAAAATGGCGAAGATGTGGGGGTTGAAAACGTAAAAAATGTTCGCGAGGTCTCCAGCTCACAGAGACACTTGTAGTAACTAAGTAACTAGCAATAAGTAACATTGTAATATAACTCTTATTGACATGAGTAACTTTACTAATTGGCATGTGTTGTGTAGGTCACTATATAAACACCTCGAGGCACGGCCTCGCACTCAGGAACTGTGCTTGGTGGTTTCCTCTCACCTTCACGATCAGCTTCATAAGAAATATTAATCTCTAGAAGGGGATATCTTACAGAAAAGCTAAATTGATCAATTACTCAGATAATAATCTGATCTTAAGTAGACACAATCACACCGTGTAGTCTTGTTTTTCCTGAGTTTCGTAAAAAGTAACTGTTTTTGTATAGGTTTTATGGGCATTATAGGTTATCAAACTAAAAACCATATATCTAAAATCTTGATAAAAAAAATCTGTCAAACGTTGTCGGTAAGTATGGAATCACGAGCTGTTTTATCAAACGGATACGATAATAATAATATATACTTAGATTAATATCACTTTTTCTGATTTCTGTTGAAAAAATATCTTATCACTATCTAAAAATAAACAGAGCTCCTGCGTGATTTATATAGAAATGTTTCATTTCAAACTTACGTAACTAAACGTAGGTACCTAATAGTTGCACAACTGGAGTCCCAACTATTGTAACTAAAGATCTATAATGGTCTACCATGTTGACGGGCTATCATCATCATGATAAGGTGTAACCTGTCTCATCGCAATGCTGAGCATAGACGACCTCTGCGACCTCTAGCGCATACGCAAAAGGTTGCGGGTTCGATTCCCACCGCGGGGCAAATGTTTGTATGTTATTCAAATATTTGTCTCAGGTTTCTATGTATTTTCTATTGTTTCTATGTAGTATATGTAGGTATGTATTTACAAAAATAACTATATAAATACTATATCAGTCATGTTGTAAGTACCCATAACACAAGCTCTGCTTACTTTGGGGCCAGACGATGCTGTGTGATGTGTCCGGCATTATTATTATTATTATTATTATTATCATCTCTTCGTTTGTACCATGCACCTAGGTCTAGCGCCAATCTAACTTATGTACGACTTGCGACTAAAACTATGTTGGCGACCCATCTTGCGGGCGGACGTACAGAAAACGTGTTGACTGGCTATTGTGGTAAGGATTTGGATATTTCATGTTAGCTTGCAAGCGTCTATCGTTCCCTTGAAACTAGGTAAACTGAAAGAGATCGATGAAAGCAATAAATAAACGTGACGCTCACCAGCAATCCCATAAGGTAGATGTACTTGTTCAGCGGGTTTTCATATGCATCGATGGAGACTCTGCACATCTGCACTTGCTCTTCTTGGCTCTTGACCCTGGCTGGCAGCAGTCCGTGGATCCCGAGGGTCTGACGCTCCTCGATTGTGAATGCCATTCCCTGAAACAAAATACATTACTAAATTGAGTGGTGTGGTCCAGCAAAGGATACCATTTGATATAATCCTCTGTTACGTCCGATTCCTGAATAGTTAAATCCCCCGGATCTTAAAATAATAAAGTCTGTGCAGTGCTACTGGGCGATTATGGAATTCTTTATAAAAGAATTACTAACAGCTTTCAGTTACTATTGATGAATTGGTATTACAGAAGGTTTATGTTAATTGCAAGAAATGCAGTCATAAAAATAGAAACTTAGATAAAAACCGAGCGTACCAATACCAATCCATTAAAGAAAGAAGCAAGAAAAATGTATTGTGTCTTATGATATCATATAAGTACTTATGAACTAACAAGTAAGTAAATTGACAGCAAAATTGGTCGTCACTCAGTATGTGTTATAAATAAAGTTTAGAACGCTTTTATAACGCTGGTCTTCCGTAAATAATGCCTTTTGCTGATCGAAGCTGATAGACAAAGATTGTATCAAGAAATCCATAATCGACATGCAGCGGATCATATTTTTGTTATTATCCTTTAGTCAATTTATCGTACTATTCTAGTGAATGCTATTCCCTGGTAAAATTTAGTGCGATGTAGGAGTGGGTAGAAACTGGTGCATAAATAAAATGTTTTAAACGGGGCCAAACACTATAGTGTAGAAAAACCATAAGTCGAACGGGGATGCACTCAGAATTTGCTCTTAGCATGAGATTAGATTTTTACTATGTATAACATGTACGTATAAAATTATATAAGTATTATATCAATATGGTACCCATAACACAAGCTCTGCTTACTTTGGGGCTGGATGACTGTGAATGTGTGAAATGTCCAGCATTAATATTACTTTTTTAAAACTATCATGGTTTTGCACATAATTTTCACTCAAAACGGGTTATTTACCATGATGTGTGAGCTTTTCTGCGTTCCGATATTTCGGCACAGCTTTTATCTCGTGCTCATGGCGCTTGCAAATATCAGTTTGAGTATAGAGGAGAACATCCGGAGACCTACCGGACAGATAGACGCCGGCCGACAGACAGACATACGAAAGCATTTTTGCCTAAGCTGAAACGGAGACACTCGTTCGCGCTTCGCGCTCCCTTGGTAAATTATTAAATGATTATTATTTCTTATACTCTGACTCGGCATAATGAAAACCGGGGTTAACTAGAGTGGGTCTAAGCTAAATGCTTGTTATGATTGATGGGCTGAGCTTCACCAGGATGTCCAGTTTGTATAAGCTTCCTCACTATTCTACACGTATTTAAAATAACTGCTTTTTGTAAAAAAAACATACGTATGCTTTGATTATTATTAGAGCGTACGTGACTGCTGTTATGTTCGGAAGAAGCAAAACTGAAAAATGACTGTTTTTAGGTCACTTATAAGAACCATTGTTTATGTCTACGTGCTTATGTTAGGGCAGGGCGGATATTGGTAACACTCGTATTACTGAATAGATAGTGTTTGGGAATTAAATAAGCCTTTTGCTTTGTTTATTTATCTATATTTAACAAACACGTTAAAGGATGACGTACGACTGAATGCACGTGCGTTGGTGATAACCAACGCACAAATACACAAGTGATTAAATAAGTTAAAAAATACAGAAGTTTTTTAATAAGTGTAATAAAGAATAATTCATAATATATGTATTTGGAACACTTAACACGTTACAATGCCTCGCTTATGTCCCTCTATACCATGAATACCATGAATACAGAAATTACTGCTACTCTACAACCTCTCTATACTTAAGTCTTACAATAAATTGGAACTAGAACGAAATCGCGTAACTCCTCGTTGGTAATTTGAGTCAGTCATAGTCATAATGCAATGACTCGGCTGCCTAGATGTTATTGCACGGCATTCGTTTGATATATCAGCGGTGATTTTCAGTTATTGTTCAAAGAAAGCTTTCAAAACACATATAAAGACATATAAAGCTTAATACTAACAAAATCGTTATTTAGACAAGTATTTCTTTTTCCACACTATTTAATGGTGTCATTTCTTGATTTTCATGAATATTGTTATTTAGATAATCATTCAATTTGCTAAATATCATACACGTTAATACTTAGTAAATGAAATAGGTATATCCACGAAAGAGCAACGTTCTCTACAGGAAATTAACTGACAATCAGCTGTGCGATGACGCAACTAAGGTGACCGCAAGCACGTGGCCTTGCCACATGCATAGCAGCGATACATCCAAAACAAAATCAACTCTAAAAGTAACTGCCACACAGCTCAAAGTTTAATATATTCCGGAAGACTGGCCTGTTGAAGATTTGCGAATTGACTTCAACTCAAAACAATAACAAATTAACCGGTTGGTACCTTCAAATTCAGTACGATTCGATGCTTGAACGGTTTGATCCTTTGTTTACTAAGAGCCAGTCTTTCAGTAATAGCTAATTTGATTTATTTATGTAGGTTAAGATAGTTTTCTCCATCATACTAACCGTCGTCTGTTACCATTATTAGTCAGATGATGACTAATGTGTAAAAAAATTACGAGATCATTTTGGTTCGGGCACAAAATATAGATTCAGAATTGAGACCACATAAAACGAAAATTCAAATTTGGAAAATTCAGTAGTTGTGGAACGCGGTTACATAAAATTTGCGTCAGAAACAGTACATTTTAATTATAGTTTAGATACCTACTGGTTCGTGATTAACTCGTAAAAATACTGTCATGATAACTTCGGCAAGTCATACTAAATTTCATATCGATTTTTTGCTAATATTAATATTTCACAAAGTGTACTAAAAAAGTACCTGTTTTACTCTCGGCCAATTTATAACTACTATTTCGATTCTCCGTTTCCAGAAAAAATCGCATGCTAGCGTAAACGAAAACAACTTTCTGAAACGGACTCAAAGTTGTGCCGTCTGCAAATTAAAACTCAATTCCAACTCGTTCAAAGGCTTTGTGGACCTAAAAGCCTCGAGCCTCGATAATTTATTACGGTCTTGTCACTGAAATTCTCTCTCGCTGGAAGATGAAAGATAAAATCTTCTACCCATTCAAATGTAAATCTGCAAATTACGTTAGGCACTGGCGTTATTTGAGATTCCTATTTGAACATTTATTCATGGAAATAAAACTGCCTATAAGTCTTTGTGTAGTCTTGCAGTAGGATCAGAGAGGCTATAAAGATGGATCTTACAGACAAAGCAAAAATACACGGTTTGAGTGAAAAATAAATAAATAACTAATGCCGGACATTTTACACAGCGTCATCTAGCCCCAAAAGTAAGTACAGCTTGTGTTATGGGTACCACATGAATAATGTACAAATTATATGCTTTTTTTGTAAATACATCCATATTATACATAGAAAAACACCCAGACCAGAGACAATTACTTGCAGATCATACAAACATTTGTCCCACGGCGGAAATCCAACCCGCAACCGTCTGCGTCTCAGGCAGGCTTTCGCCCACTGCGTGACAGAGGTCGTCGATGAAGATGAATGAAAAAACTAAATAGTACTGAGAGGACGGCTGATAGAGGGGATTCGAAGAAGAAAACATGTTGTGCTGACCCCACATAATGTGAAATAACGTAGGGTACGGTATCATAATCTCCCTGAACTTTTTCACTTTTTTAATCTGAGTTGAGTACGTAATTATATTACAAATAATTTTAGAATCTCCCTTTCACGACAGGACAAGCAGGCGCACCGCTCAATACCATCCATACCTTGTTAGTCTACCACCCTTACGAACAAAGCGCTTTGCTTCCGCATTTATAATGCGTACAGCCAGGGATTGGAATGCTTTACCGTCGTCTGTCTTTCCTGAAAACTACAATTTGGGTCTCTTCAAGTCTTGACTTGAATTGTAGTTTAAATAAATAGGTAATTAGTAAATAGGTATCTTCTAGACCTGTGTGCCCCGTCGTCGACAACATCATCGCTTAATATCAGGCGAGTTCGTAGTTAAACGTGACCTACGTTTATACGTATCTATATCTATGTTAAAAAAAAACTAGCCCATAACAAACCCTGGAGTCATGAGCAGCCAAGCACTCTGGTACAGTGTAGAGGTCCCGTCGTGGAGTCAACTGCCACCAACCTCGCTCCATGACTACCAATACAATCCCCACAGTCAAGTCACTATTTAGTAACCTTTAAGGCTTCGATCACAGTATATACCTTCCTTCCAAGTTATGCTTGAAAATTAATGATAATTACAACATTCAACACATCAGACGGGCCGTAAATCTTATTACTTACCTACACATGTACTCGAAAATCACATATATGTGTTAAATAATAAGCCCAACGCAAAATAACGCTGACATCACACCATTTTTGTTTATCAGAAGTAAACCTTGGAAGTTTCGATTAGAAGCCGTACAAATCCATGCCACTTTAAGATGCAAAGTTCGCTTATTTCCTGATGTTTTCTAATTAAAAAGACTGAACAATCGTCAAACTGTCAAACTGTTTATTAAGTGTCGAAGTAAGCTGTTATCAGCCATCCATCGCTATAGCACCATTATCCACGACTGCAGCTAACTGAAAGACGGATGTTCGAGTCGTTTGCCGGGAGCGGTTTTTAATTAATTGTCGACAATGCGACAGGATCGATTAACCTGGAGTTTATTAACCTACATGAAGGGAATCGATGAAGGTACAACAAGAATGCAAGGTAGGTATAATGTATCTTTATGAGAAAACTGACAAAATGCTCGTTTGTATTTATATAAATGGTTGGATAGCCTATGCTTGCTACTCGCGCCTTCTACTTTTCGTGGCAATTCTGCTATTCTGTCATGTCGGCGATTTATTTTTGTATAAAAATCGAATCCTTATAAAGATCTACAGGATTGCATTAAAAGTCATTCAAAATACAAAAAACACTACAAAATATAATTATATAGGTTGATTAAGTTCAGAGTCGATTGTGTAAGGCTAGTTCTAATTGGATTATACGCAATCTGTAACTAGAACTGTACCTACTGTCGTTAGTTTCACCGAGCGGGTGTGTCTTCTAATCAATGTTCCATTTAGGTACTTGATTAATTAAGCAATGACCTTCACCGTGATGAATCTATAAACCATGACGCAAGAGAGCTATAATGAACAAGCTATATCGCAATAGAGATGTTAACATCGAGTCGTTCCTCAACTCACATCGGTTCTCAGGTACCTACTTAGTGATTAAACGTCTATCTTATCATTTTAGCTAATGAGTTATTTCAATCTGTTGCCATCTCTATTCTTTGACATTAGAATGACAAGGATAGAGCATACTTAAGGTTTTGAATTAGGCGAACTTTTTTGATTTGAATAGATATTGTTGGCCGTTGCACGTTGTACGAAGTAAACATTGCGCTTTTTAACCGACTTTATCAAAAAGGAGGAGGTTCTCAATTCGTCGGAATCTGTATGTTCACCGATTACTCGAAAACGGCTGAACCGATTTGAAAAATTCTTTTTTTGTTTGAAAGGGTATACTTCACAGGTGGTCCCATATAAATTTTATCAAAATCGGTCGAGCTGAAATATGAACGAAAATCAAAAAATTGTATACATTGATGATGTTTTCATGCACTTCGATACCTCGCTGACTCATTGGAGCGGTGCGTTTATTTGGCCTACCCATATTATAATATATATACATACATCTACTTTCCACTAAAAATGTATTATTTCAAATTTCATTCAATGAAGTCGGTTTCTTTATAGTTTTTAGAAGTATACCCATTCAAACAAAAAAAGAATTTTCCAAATCGGTTCTGCCGTTTTCGAGTAATCGGTGAACATACATAAAATAAAAAAAAAATAAAAAAAAAAAGATTCCGACGAATTGAGAACTTCCTCCTTTTTTAATAAAGTCGGTTAAAAATAACAAATGAAGAACGACAACATATAACTTTGTGACGTCTTACTACAAACAATCTAAAGACTTGACATTGGAAAAATTGTCATCATTATGACACGTAACGAAGAAGTAGACGAACCATTTTTATTCATCTGGATCTTTTTTATTGACGTCAGTCAACAATCAGGCGATATTATACAATTAATTTTGTTTCTATAATTATGTAGGTACTACTGATGTTATCGTTCTAACTTTGCCAATAATAGGCGTTCATACCTGTCGTGCTCATTAGTTATACAGAAAACTATAGCTCTATTCTCGTATAGAAATATATCTAAGGCTCATTTTTTTTTACTTTGACCAAGAAATGTCACAGATTAATTAACTACTGTACTTAGAAAAATGGAACTTTAATGAATCGTCGGATTATAGCAAAAATAAATCAATGTAAGGATGCATTTAATTCATTTTGGTGAATGGACACAGGTGTGTCCCAAAACAAGGTCGCAAACAGAATTATAAATTAGTAATACTTATCATAAATGCAGTCGGCATTGTGAAAAATATGAAGTATCGACTCTTACTTAAATATTATATGTTAATTTAATGCTGGGTTTAAAGCAAGTTAAAAACAAAATTTAAAAAAACATACTCATGACTGTAATCCCCACCTATTCAGATGTCTAGTTAATAAGTTCTCTTAGAATGTCTAAGGAGTGTAGTCAGAGGCACGTCCAAACTTTATATTCGGCACATGTCCACGCTGTGCACAGTAGTTAGCATTCCGTTTGTGATAGGTTGCAAGAACAACGCCACTTATAGAAATACTAATCAATAAGATACGATATAGGTACACCTTTTATATATACCGACAGACACCTTTGAATTTTTTAGGTTCTAAGATGTGCCCGGTTTTCTCTCGATGAATTGCTTCCCCGTTTGAGAGCATTGGCATTGCGCACATACATTTTTATGAAAGGAACAATCCATTGGTGCACGACCAGGTTTGAACCCACGACCTTATAAAATAAATATTGGAGGACGATGCACACAACAATCTAGCCCCAAACTAAGCATAGCTTGGTGCATAGCTATTATGGTGATCAGATAACTGATATAATACTCCTATCTATCTATCTAATCTAATACCTTTAAACCCCTTATGGAAACATGCTCAGCTTTGGGATATGCAAGATACAACCACGAAACCACTTGCATTCGTTCCAAGGTGTCCCCATACAAACTCACAGAACTCTGTGAGTAAATTGAATGAAATTTGAGCCCATAATACATTTTTATTGGAAATTAGATGTATTTTGTATATATATAATATGGGTAGGCCAAATAAACGCAACGCTCCAATGAGACAGCGAGGTATGAAAGTACATGAAAACATCATCGATGTATAAAATTTTTAGATTATCGTTTAATTTTCAGCTCGACCGATTTTGATAAAATTTATATGGGACCACCTGTGAAGTATACCCTTTCAAACAAAAAAAGAATTTTCCAAATCGGTTCAGCCGTTTTCGAGTAATCGGTGATCGACGAATTGAGAACCTCCTCCTTTTTGATAAAGTCGGTTAAAAATGAAGCGAAACCCAAGTTATACGACTGTACAAAAATATTCATCCAATGTGAAACATACAATATACAAAATAAAAAAAAATATATACCTTAAAACCAGAAATTCTTGTATATTTGTATATATAGAATCTGAATCTCGGAAACGGCTCCAACGATTTTAGTAGGTATGCAGGGAGTTTCGGGGGCGATAAATCGTTCTAGCTAGGTTTCATTATTAGATAACGTCGTTTTTTCCGTGTTCTATACCGAGCTCTTGTCATCCAGCTACTGATACTTTATAACACCCAGACACAGAACAAACACCTATGTTCATCACACAAATGTTTAATGATCAAGGAACCACTACACCACCAATGCTCTCAGTATAAATTTTAGAAATAATTGAGATTCAATCTTTAGCCAACCTCCGACTACAGTTAAGAGGTTCTTAAGTTTCAAAGTATTCAAAGTATAGTACGGGAACTTGGTACAAAGATGCCTCTGGACTTTCAATGTTCAAATACTTAAGACAACTTACGGGTCAGTGAAATGTTGGAAATAGTAGATAGCAGTAAACTTTTACTGCCGCTGGAAGTAAACATTATTAATACAAGCTGCTGCCCGCGGCCTCGCATACGTGGTACCTACATAAAAAGTAAATGTCCGACCCCAAGATACAATCTATCTGCTTACTAAATTTCATCAAGATCTATTTAGCCGTTTAGCCGTGATAAGGTAACATACAGGCAGGCAGACAGACATACACATTCGAATTTATATATTAACTAGCTGCTGCCCGCGACTTCGCACGCATGGTATCTACACTAAAAGTAGTCTCCAAGGTCCTATTTATCTGTATACCAGAATTCATCGAAATCGGTTAGGCTGTTTAGGCGTGAAAACGTACAAACAAACAGACAAACATAGTTACTTTCACATTTATAATATTAGTAGGGATAAATAATAAATATTGGTGAACAATGCACACAACACCATCTAGTCCTTAAGTAATTAGCATCGTTTACCCACATTTACATACTGTTGAAAAAAGATCAGTTGCGGTCGCGGTAACGTAACGAGGTCAAAAACCTACCTGCTTCTATCATGAAATCGGTCACTAACTTGACGTCATACAAAATTTAGTATAAAAAAAATGTGTGTGATTATTGTGTGTATTGAGTGTGTGTGACTGGCACCCGTAAACACATAAAATAGCAAGCGGATTTACTCTTCACAAGTAAACTCTCATTAATCGTTCGTCATTCTTTAAAACATGAGAAAATGATTTTTATTTAAATTGAAATTGTTATTCATTCAACTTTTTCGTTGGCAACGAAAAAGTTTGTAGTTTGTTTGTACATCATTTATGAGAGTTTTTAAACTAAGGGACGTTTATATTTTATGAGTTCACTGGATTAGCTACCACTTAAAAACGATTAAAATCAAAATATCGAAAATCGAAAATTTTCAATAAGTTTGTTATTTCTACCTTTTCACTTAACAACTAATTTAAAGTGGGTAGGTTTTCACCATTAAAGGATCTAAGATAAGTACTGATTATGTTCTGCATTTTGTGTCACACTACTGCCTCCAGCCATTTGAACTCTGGTATTTTTAATCTTTAATTAGCTACACATTCACTTACTTGCTGTTTTTTTAGAGTTGGCACCACTAAGCTGACAACTGAAGTTGTATTATTTTTAACAAATCAACGTGGTCACACTTTTTTAACGCGTATGTAAGAGAATAGGTTTGCTCCTCTAGTTATATATCTCGATGCTGTTGGGTATACGAGTAGATATAGAGATGCAGTGGAGAAGAAACTTCACCCACCTCAGCTTGCTGGAGTGGATCCATAAAAGAAAGTTTTCAATTACAATTAACTGCTCTGTAACTTTACTGACGCCACCTAAAATATCATCATCAAATCATCTTCAACAGATGATCAAAGGCCAATTATGATAGAGATTCAAGAACATCACCGTTTAGGAAGCATCAGCTGAAGATATACCCGCGGTCTGAGCCAAGTAAAATTCTGCGAGTAGGTACTAACAAAGTATAACACTTAGAAGAACACAAACGAAAACTGATACAAGTAACATTTAATTTTACACAATCACAAAAAAACCATGCTTTGACAATATACGTAATAATACGCGATAAATACCCGTTAACTATTATAACAATTTAAAATTTTGATCAAAGTTTAAAAGCCATGCTTTGACAAATTGTCATATTTATCCTGTCGGGGATTACGCTGTCTAAGTGTGTCAGATGCTGAGTCGGGGCGTCTCCAAGAAGGATTATTGGGCTTGCCGTTTGTCCTGTATTAGTGCGATGCGCATGTTTGTTCTGTGCCTAGTTGTAAAGTATCTTATGTATGTACAACCAAAGTTTCAAACAAATCGCATCACACGTTAAAAACTCAATTCAATAGTTATTCTGTTATTTGTGGCGAAGACAAATCTAACAAACCAAAAAATCACGAAAATCGGTCCAGCCGTTCTCGACTTATACATGGTATAAACTCAAACATGGATGAAACATGGATCAAACTCACCCTGATGAAGATTCTCTAGATGAATCGAAACAATGTCGGGCCTCCATCGACAAAATAATACGTGAGTAAAGCCAGTGTTTATCAAAATGTTTCAACTCAAAAAAAATTGAAAGTATTAGATCAGTCATCTGGCTCCCTTAGTACAAGCTTTTAGTTCGGGGCTATGTAAAATGTCAACCCATATATATCAATTGCATAATATTCGACTAGTGCACAGTGGTGATTATGTATAAACCGACTTCTTCGTCATTATAATTTTTATTGTTATCGATAACTTTTAATGAGTAGCCGTTTATCGCAAATTGGAAAGACATCGTAGCCGATGACCTAGGACATAGGACGCCTGAACCAGATTTATTAGATCAAGGTATAAGGTTAGTAGAGCGCTATTACCGGTCTGATCATACCTAATACTTTTACACACAACCTTAGATGTGTCATAAAAATAAATTGTTATTAGACAACATGTTTAGCCCGCAGGCAACATGAAGGGAACAATAGGTACGCAATTACTAGGTACCAGTTCAATGGAAAAGCTGAGGGCATTGTTTTTTTTGTATTTAATACTTTACTTCTCGAACACCCGGGTATTCAAAAAGTTTTGAAGCCCCTCGTCTCACCCGAATACACGGTTGGTACGGTATTTTTATGTTTTTTGATATACCTTCAGCTCTACTATTCTTATGATAAGTTATAATTTGTTCCGAGGTTCCTACACTTATCGGATATTATTAAGTAATACTCTACAAAAGATAAATCAATAGTGACTAGTTTAAAAAATGATTGGGACTATCCAGATAGTGTAACCGAAGTATCAGTGATAGACAAGTGCAATTCATGATTTTAAACCTTAAACAAACAATGATGTGAAAATATCTTAAACTTAGTCACGTTTGTTCTAACACTGAAATAACACGGAAACAATAGCACCCCACTGTAACAAAGACGTAACTGATGTGGTGCAACTTCGCCAATAATCAAACACCATCGGTGCCAGGTTATCTCGTCCCCATGGCGACGCCACAGATAACATAATACCTAATCCCCTCAAAGTGAAGAGCAAAGCAATGTTTAGCCTATCGGCTTTTCTATGGCTTAGGCCTCAATACGGTTAAATTGGAAAACATTGTGTTGTAATCAAACTGCGCAAGTTCGTAGAGGTGGCTCGATAGTTTGTACCTACCTACTGGTTACCGTTTCGGGTGTCTGTATTTGAGTCCCCTGTAGGCCTTCCGTGCCTTCCAAAACATGGAAATAGTAAGATTTAAATGCCACTAGACTAGCCGTCACCCAGCAGATGATGACAGCGTTGATCGTTGATATCCGTAATCTTAGTTATATCCTTAGCTTCTAACATAACAACCGATAAAAACAAGAACCTCCTCGAAGAACTAATAAAAGTCAACAGTCTGAATAGACATCAAATGATTTATTGCTTTCCATTACAAAATCCGGAAATTCACATAAAGTTGTTCCTTCGAGACTACGCTTTGGAATTTCCTAAAACACATTTTTACGAAACGTTTTTTGTCATTGTCCATTCATGTACCTAACTGCCTACGCATTGGTGACTCGCATTGTTATAATTTTTACATTTGGTAATCACTTATCTTCAACATAACACCTCACCAAATCACTAACACCAAAAAACCTCATTATTCATTACCTGCGAAGTGAAAATTTTATGACGGGATTCCTTTCTACCAGCTATAATTAAATGTAATAAAAATTTTAAAGTAAATACTCCACTAGATAATAAGACCACTAAAGATAATATCGGGCAGAAAAACTCGAGGAAAAAAAAATACAAGGAAGTCGTTGAAACAAACAGTTAAATAAGAATTTTTGTCGCGATACAAAAATAGTTAAGACTACCTTCTCTTCTGCTAGTTCCACTGCAGACATCATGACTTTAAATAGACACATTTTATTAAATGCTTATTGATTTAAGGCGCTCGGAATGCTGAAATATTTCACCTTAAAAGTTCGTGACGCGAGGTGACGATATGACACACCCACCCAACCTATACTATAAAGTAGTATAGTCATGCTGAATCATAACTGTAGGTTACCTAACTTTTATAAATAGGTAATGTTAGTAATTCTGACGACCTCTGTGACGCAGTGGACGAAGACCAATCTGAGACGCAATAGTCTGAGCCAAATGTTTGTATGATCTGGTATATGTCTCGGTTCTGGTTGTTTTTCTATATATAATTCGTTCGTATTTTCAAAAAAAAGTATATAAGTAGTATTTCAGTCATGTGGTTCTCATAACTCAAGCTCTGCTTACTTTAGATAGTCCCAAATGATGCAGCGTCAAATGTTAGCGGAAAATACAAATAGTGACATCATTGGGAAATATAGCATTCGTTGGGGAATTTAATTACACGGCTATAAATGCCTATGAAATCAGCATACCTAGCCCTTTGGTAATATTCGGCCTTTATTTGAATTTTATTGCTAACTAAGCACAATATAAATATTTGTAATACTACGTACAACAAGAGTGCAAAATTAAAGTTTTTAGAAAATAGTAGGTATACATAAAACAAGAGGCAATAGAGATTACCAAACACAGGAATTTCAATCGAGAAGACGGTTTTCAATTGTCTGGAGCCTGGAACCCTGTGGTGAGGATGTGTGGAAATCGTAAAAGTGAGGTACCAGTTATGCGTCCAGATACCGTGAGTGTTGTGTGTCGTAATCGTGATCGAGTTGTTAGTGACATTGAAACCGGTAGTAGGGGTAATGTTCGCAGTAAAATACTGAGAAAAAGGGTAGACCGTTTTGTCTGCCAATAACATCCACCCGCAAAGACTTCAGTTTATCTCGTGATCATGGCGCATGCAACTGTGCCGAAATATCGAGAAGCAGAAAAACTCATATATCATGGTAAATATCCCGTTTTGAGTGAAAATTAGGTATACATAAGTATATCAGTCATGTGGTACCTATAACACAAGCTCTGCGTGAAATGTACAGCATAATTTATTTATAACATGGTGTAAATCCTTAGTTTAAATTTACTCTGGGACTAGAACTTTATATTATATTATAATTATTATTATAACTAGTTCTTAAATCGAAATCGAAAAAACGTTACAATTTACTGTAAACTCTCCTCACAACTCCTCTCCATTGACAAGACAAAATCTATCACTAGGTCCAGGAGTCGATTATTCGTTCAAATGTATAGTTGATCGAAGATCAGTACCTAATAATAGCCATAGCCATCTTTTAAGATGTCATAGCTGAGCATAGGCCTCGTTATATAAACACGACAAGACTTAAACTGCTCCCATCAATGATTTTACAAGAGTACAAATCATTGGCCCCCATCTACCGACTCTCTATGACGGCTCTTTTAGTCTTCTTTTTCTTATCGTGTTGCGTACAAGTTCTAGTCTTGGGTAGTTTAGTAGAAAATTAGTTGAAATTGCTAAATTTAATCTTCATTACGCAAACAACAGGCCGTGAGTGTAGCAATCCAGTTTTACGTGATTGATCTAAGTATAAATTGCTCGGTATAACTGCACGTATTACTTAGCTGTTAGTTCAGCATAAGTGGCCTGTCAGCTCGATCGGGTTCGATCCCCGTCCAGGTCAAACATTTGTGTGATTGATGTAAATGTTTTCTGTGGCCGGGTGTTATTGTGTAATCATTTGTCAAGTCATTTGCTACCCCTTTGTCAAAGTCAAAAGATATTTTATTCAATATAATACGTTGCATGACCCAAGAGCTGGCTCCTATCTGGCTCAGCGTATTAGCACTGCCATTCAACGTGGTAATGCCGCCAGTATCTTGGGAACGCTGCCCTCTGGCAGTGATCTGGATCAGTTGAGCTATCTATAGATCGTTTTAAACGGTCTTTAGATAGCTCAACTGTTTCACGTGTATTTTATATTATTGTATATTATTTTGTACATTTCCGTAAATATTTCTGTAAATAAACTATGTCATTAAAAATCACAAGGATCACTTCGAAACGTCTTCCATACTAGGTGAATTTAGGTGCCAATTCCTCCTAACCCAAGCCCGAAAAGAACTGGCAAGAAACTCGTCCTGGTCTTAGTGCTTTTTTACATGGTCCAATATATAGCATCGCTTATACAAGCGATAGGGCTAGATGGAGCAATGTGAAATGCCTACCAATTTATTTATACCTTAATATAATTACGTGTGCTTTAAGGTAACTTCCTATTAAAGTATATAAAAGAAAAACGATAGTCCGCCCGAAGCGAAGGGTCGAGGTTGTATGAAGCTCGAAAGCGAACAAAGCCGCGGCAGTACTTGGTGCTATACGGGAATAGGAAAATAAAGTAGAGCCATTGTCATTGCTAGCTACCTAAAATACCACCCCTTGTCTGCGTTGCGACCCTTGATTTATACCCCTTTATTGGCATTGTACCTACAGAACCCAGACGGACAACAATAGTCACAACAATCAGCCAGACAGTAAAGATTGATTCTTATACTCGTATGTTGATTTGATGTATATGCGGAATAATCCATACTCCTTACTCGGCGACTATTGGAAAAACATTTTGTGATCCACAGTAGGGGCAACCTTTGTGGAGATTTCTCGAAAATTCTAGTAAGGAAAATCCCTGCCACTACAGATTCTAGAATAAGATTCCTTATAGCTCGGTAATCAATCAAAGTATACCTTACATATTGATAAACACGGGTATTACTCACTTATTATTTTATCGACAAAATAATATGACAAAATATTGAGCGCGTACAGTGAGCGCGAGCGGCAACGAGCGGACCGCGAATGAAACTCACCCTGATGAAGATTTTCTAAATGAATTAAAACAGTGTCGGTGCCTCCATCGACAAAATTATACGTGAGTAAAACCCGTGTTTATCAAAATGAAGTACACCACTCACGTAAGTTTTGAAAGTGAAAAAGTAAACTTTATTTATAATAAGCCTGATTTATAGTTAGTGTTTTGTTGTTTGCGATTAAAGTACGAAACCTCAAAGCAGTTAGAAATTCAAATTATTTCGGGTACACATTGACAAATTCGTTAAATTGTTTGGAGCCAGATATAGCTGTTTATACAAAAGGAAGAATGCAATATCGTTAGTTTGTCGGTTTGATAAACAACTCGGTGCTATACATCAATAATGTTGTAATTACGCCTTCAGTGAAATGATTAAACTGCTGGTTCGTTTCCAATAACAAAAAAGTATTATCAATGAGCTTATGTCCGCGACTTCACCCGTATAATAACTTTGATACACCATGCACTTCATAGGAGTTTTATAGAGAAAAATGTAGCCTATATTTTGTAACGAGATCCTAATAATCTAAGGTAAATTATTTAATGACATGCTTAGGGAACACAGATCTATTCTAATTGTATTCTAATCCATCCATTCGAAATGTCTTTTTCTTTGTTTGTTACGTTCTCACGGCTAAACGGCTGAACGAATCTTGATGAATTTTGGTAAAGAAATAGATTGTTATTTGGGGAAGGGCATAGGCAACTTTTTAGGTTGGTACCACGTGTACGAAGCCGCAGGCAGAAGCAAGTAAAAAGTATAAGAAGATTTATTACATTACCTACATGTATGTTATCTTTGAATTTTGAATATTTTTGTTTATGTTTGTTAGCCCGGGTGTTCTCAAAAATGTATTTAAAAAATATTAAGTATTATTTCAGTCATATAAATGCTTAGACTAGATGATGTGTGGATTGTCCACAATTTTTATTTAAAACGAAATTAGTGTGGTAGGATCTACTTATAGTATCTTCAATAACAACCGGTATGACTGTGAAAACCAGAGTGCGTCGGTTTTGATAAGATTTTAGTTCATCTATTTCTGGACCACTCAGTGCATGTGCATTGTACATGATTGTAGGTATGCACTTCACTTTGTCAATTATCGCTCATTTGCAGATTTGATTACGAAATATTCGCATTAAAATTTAAACGAATATATGCAGACAACTTTGTGGACAAAACGGGTGACAAAGAGGACCCTACTAAAGAGAAAACGAAAACAGAAAAGGAGATGGAGGGACATTTGTACACAACGGCGTATTGGAACGGAATTAGAATTCAGCTATTGCTGAAGAGACGGACCTTGAAAACTCTCTACATCTCTATTCTTTAGTCAAATTAGTGTAGCAAGTAAATTATAAAAATAAATAATGCTGGACATTTCACACATCATCATCTAGCCCCAATGTGAGCAGAGCTTGTGTTATGGGTACCACACGACTGATATACTGCTTATATACAATTTTTTTTGAAAATACCATATTATACGTAAAAACACACAGAACCGAGACAAATACTTGCAGATAATACAAACATTTGTCTCGCGGCGGGAATCGAACCCGCAACCTTCTGCGTCTCAGCCGGACTTTAGTCCACTGCGTGACAGAGGTCGTCAAGTACAATACCAGGATATTTCATGCCAATTTGAAAACGTAAGTGTATCCTAATCATTATTATTACATTTAGTATCGTTTTGAGCGTTCTAATTATTTTAGTAAACCACCTACTTATTTTACTGTCGTTGGTTTTAATGAGATAAGTAATTTAGGTAGGTACGCACTTGCATCATTAACATTCTAACTAATCTACTATTTGACTTGATTAACTACAACATTATATAATATAATATTACTACAGTATATTGAGGTTGAAGCGCCAGGTCGAGTATAACTTCACCGTAATACGGTAATTTCGTAGACTTTGCCAAAGCAAACACGTAAATCCAAAACAAACAAATTAAACGTTCAAGTTGGTAGAAAGTTTGTTGAGGCGTGAACTTTGTCGCGGGTTTGAAGTTCAAAAGATAAACATTTGCATACTTTGCATCACAATAGCCGCCTCACAGCTGACGCCCGACTCCCTGTACCCGTTGCAAACATCAAATTTCGCTGTAACCTTACTTCCGCACGACTGCAAGCATTACCATACTCGATATTTATCGATGGATTTAACATGCTTACCTTGTTGAGTCCGGGGTGTTTGAGCCGGTCGAAGCCGGAGAGGCGGCTGGCCGACTGGCCGTCGCCGGAGCCCCATAGTCCGATGCGATCGCGTTCCATGGCGTTGTGCGTACACCTCTGTCCGCTGACCGGCAGCGACTGTTTGTTGGCAGCGAGCGAAGCGCCGCTTTTGTCGTGTTGCGCGGGGGGAGCCGGACTCATCGCGCTCTCGCTCCTGGGAAAGCGGGAAAACTTTTCAGCGATAACATAGATATGAACCACAATGAGCGGTCGCGGTCGGCAGATAACAGATGGCGCTGGGTCTGATGACCTGACTGTGGGAACTTGATAACGCTTCCGACCTGAGGTTTCAAAAGTTGATTGCAAAATGATTTGTGGTTAAAATTAAATCAATAATAAATAAACAATGCTGGACATTTCACACAGCATCATTTAGTCCCAAATTTTTCTGAGCTTGTGTTATGGGAACCACATGGCTGTTAAACTACTTACATAGATACCTTTTATTTTGTAAATACATATATATTATACATAGAAAAACACCTAGGCTTAATATAAATATTTGCAATTTCCAGACAACGCGTTGCGATCACAACGAATCAATACCAAACCATGTTTTCTTTCCATCGTAGTTCCATGAAATAAATTCTCAGATTCGTCAATAATACTCATCAGACGAGACTATTTCATAAAGATTTCCATAGTAATTAGCATTTTCATTTCATTGCTCGCTTTTATGCACGCATAGATTTTAAAATTCAACTCCGTAGTACCCAACCCACTCAAATAGGGTTTTCAAAGCAGCTAACATTTTTAACAATAATAGGAAAACGCGTCATACTCTAGTTGCATAGCAAAGATGTTTTGTTATCCGGGAATAATTTAAGTACATCCAGTTATTTACTATTTATTTACTATACTTATAACAAGCTATTTATCCTTATAAACACTAAGAATTATGTAAGTAAATATATTTATAAAACGTTTCCGCAATGTTGATTCTAATTATCTAACAATTTATTCTCCTATAAGAGCAACTGTTTTCGCATAGATTTTTACCCTCATCTCCCTTCTTGGCCCTTCCCTACCTACATCCCTGCATTTTCTCGCTATCTACAATCTTCAGCTACACAATCAATATCATCAATGGTACTTGAACTGCTACGAGCGTCTACGAGTCTACGAAGCGCTACGGCTACGGCCTACCTACGCGTAGCAGGACATAGCTTGCCGCCGCGATTGCAAGGGCAGCTCATACAGCGGTTACAGTCTGAAAACAAATTTCTGCTTCAAAGTTTCCTTCCGTTTTTAAGTCTGATTTCTGCTCGATTAATCACCACATTCAAAATCTTTGTATAACTTGTATAACTAACTTTTTTAAACCCAATGGGATAAACAATATATGTATATATAATAGACGTCTTGATAGTGATTACGTTGATCACGCTACGTTTCCGTAGTTACCTACCCTATTCTCGTAGATAACGATACGACAGTGCCTACATAAATAAATATACTTATGTTTAATAAATAAATAGTGCCTGCAGATGGCCGACGCAGCAGGCCGAAGAAACGTTGGCGTGACGATCTCGTTGCCTTCAAGGAAGACTGGTGGAAAGTGGCTGGGGACAGCGACAAATGGAAATAATTTGGGGAGACCTTTGGGTAAAGACCCAGCAGTAGGAAAATGAAGGGTGTTAAAAAAAGTGCTGGCCAATGCACACAACACCGCCAGACCCAAAACTAATCATAGCTTGTATTATGGTGACTAGATGACTGATAGAATACTTATATATTATTAAATACGTAGGTACTTAATATACTTTATAACACACAGACACAGAACAATCATCTATGTTCATCACACAATTGTTTGTCATGGGTGGATATCGAACCCTGCACCTACAGCACAGAAGGCGGACTATAACCAAATAAGCTGGCAGGTCAGTTAATACCTTTACTGCCTTTATTTTTAATTGTAATATTGTTCGTTTTGTCACGGCATGATGTCACCCTCCTTGTTCGGCGTAGTCTGAAAACCAGCGCTATTTCGCACTTTGACTGAGACTGTGCTTTTTTGACAAACGCAGACTAGGTTAGAACAGGGTGGGACACGTACTTGTACTTACACAATATGGTAAAAAAAATGTTTCGTATTAGTTAATTTATTAGTTTGGTTGCTCTATTATCTGTGTACCTGCTATGTTATTTTTTTCCTTTATATATGTTTGTGTCAAAATAAATCTATTTTATTTCATTTTATTTTTACTTTAAATGCAATATCATGATGTCCAGTCTAGTGTTAAAATAGATCTCTACATTTATCCTCCATCCAAACTAAATGTGAAATAAATCGTAAACAATGCAATGTTATCATTCATAAGGATGTTACACGATGAAACAAACTCCAGTTTAATTTCAGAAACATAATTCCAAATCTGAACACTTGGGTTTTTTGCCCAAATTCAGTTTAAAAAAATTACTGGCCCCTCACCTCGGTAGGTAGCTCTGCCTTCAGCGCTGTAAGTTAACTCCCTATACCAACATTTGTGTGATGAACATAGATTAATTGTTCTGTGTCTGGGTGTTATAAAATTATTATGCAATTATTATATAAGTATTTAAAAATATACTAGTTACTTTGTGAGCTGTAAGCCTCGCGAACATTTTTCGAAATTACTGAAATATATTATTTTTACGTTTTCAACCCCCATATCTCCGCCATTTTGAAAAATTTCAAATAACTGAATCAACAAAAAAAATCTATATAGTTATAGAACCACCTCACAAAATTTCACGAGAATCGGTTGAGAAATGCGACCTGTAGAGGAGAACATCCGGACAGACGCCGGCCGGACAGACAGACATAGGAAAGCATTTTTGCCTAAGCTGAAACACTTCGTTGGCGATTCGCGCTCGCGTCAATAAATATTCTATCGGCCATTTGGCCGCAATAATTCAAATGCTTAGTTTGGAGCTAGGAAGATGCTGTTGTTTGCATTGTCCAATATTTGTTTATATATTTTATTTTACTTGCACGATTAAATATTGCATCAGCGAGAGTCGTCTGTATTACCGGACATTTCACACAGCGGACATTTAGCCCCAAAGTAAGCAGAGCTTGTGTTATGGATACCACATGACTGATCTATTTTTTATTTTATAATTTTTCTATAGAAACATCCAGACCCGAGACAAATACCTACTGGAAGATACAAACATTTGTCCCGCGGCAGGAATCGAACCAGCAACCTTCTGCGTCTCAGCCGGGCCTTGGCCCATTGCGCTACAGAGGTCGTCTATAAGAACTATAATACTCGGAAGGTATTCTTCCGAGTATTAGGTATTCAAGAGTCGCTCAGTATTTTTTCCGCGCAAAAAATAAGATGTTACGAATGATGTGTTACATACAAAATGGGCTAGTAGATAGAGACTGAAGTTTCTACGTACAAAATTACAAAACAGATATCATTATTATAAATACTTACGGGTATTTATCGCGTTTATTTACCTATTTTTCCCGACGTTTCGACAGGTTTACACTCTGTCGTGGTCACGGGTGAGTCATCCCGTGACCACGACAGAGTGTAAACCTGTCGAAACGTCGGGAAAAATAGGTAAATAAACGCGATAAATACCCGTAAGTATTTATAATAATGTGTTCTGATCGCGTTAGTTTAAAAAACTTTAAAACAGATATCCCCAAACGGTTTAGCTGGTAGGATGGTAGGTAGCTTTAGGATATCAAAAATTACCACTACAAAGCTTAATACTTAACAAACGAATATCTATATCGAAAAACTGTACAGAGTAACTGTAGTAGAGACGAGATAGTAAAATAAAAAAAATCTACTTTACATGTGGAGGAGATGCACCTAATATATTTTATTTCTATCATAACTTTTTATATGTATTAATATGTATTGCCGTGCACATCGTCCCAGTTTACGCGCGCCATCCCACTTGACGTTTTACGATAAAACTTAAATCTGCGAGCATGAGTTCTGTTTAGGACCTAACAGACAGACAGACAGAGACACAGACAGACGGACAGACGGATATAAATTATAACGGTTCTTTAAGGACTTCGGAGCCCTATATCGACGTAAACGTAGCGAGTATAAAAACGATTGTTGATTAAAAAAAGTTAAGTCAGCTGTTCTACGCGTTATAATTTACATTGCAATTGCAAATACAGTAACTACTAGATATGAAAATAATGACTAATTATACGTAAATACTTAATACAATTTAATTTTACCGTTGATACCTTCTGACGATGACTGACTTCGGAGTTTGTAAGAATACTAAAAAATAAGTGGCGCTCTAAGTAAATCATAAAAAAAATATTTTAAATCCTAGCTCTATGGAGTTGTATGGGTGTTTATTTTAAATATTTACTTTTACTGGTTTCTCAGATCAGTTGGTAGTAGCTCTACCTTCTGCGCTGTAGGTTGTAAATGCGATTCTCTACTAAGACAAACATTTCTGTGATAAACATAGATTTGATTGTTCTGTGACTGCAATATCATAAGTATGTATTTAAAAATACACATGTTTTCTATCAGTCACCTGGTTCCCATAGTACAAGCTGAGCTTAGTTTGTGGCTTCATGGTTTTGTGTGGATTGTCCACCAATATATATTAATTTTATTTATTTACTTACCGTTTATTTTGGCCAATATCGCCAGCGCCATTCAACTGACGTGCGTCAATTTGATTTTGACTGTATGATTTAAAATTGCGCGACAGAAATTCCATTTTTAAAAGAGGCAGAGATCAATGTTTATATCACAGATTAGACTAAACTTTTTGGAGAAATGTAATTTAATTCATATTATTTTAACCAATTTTGATGTGATGATTTGAAGATAAGTGCAATCAAGCTCTTACGAGCTCTGAAAGTCAACTAAAAGACGATTTGGTCTTATCGTTTCATAATATCTTTTACTTACAATAATTAATATTACTAATATGTATAAAAATGTGGGTGTTTGTGTGCTGGTTTGCTTGTTTGGTGGAGCTCATAATTTTACAGAACCACATTATTTATTTCATCATCTCTAGTTACATAATGAATGTAATAAATAAATATGGACAATTCTAGACACAGTACCTTCACAGTACCATCTAGTCCTAAACTAAGTTAGGCTTGAACTGTGGGAACAATATGATTGATAGAATACTTATATTGTTGTAAATACATACTTATATACATCACCCAGACACAAAACAAACATCTATGTTCATCACCCAAATGTGTCTCCTGGAAGGGAATCGAACCCAAGCGTAGAAGGCAGAGTTACTATCGACTGAGCTAAGAGGGCAGTCGCATAATCGAATAATCAATTAATAGTTGGCCTTTTATAGGCATAGGCTTTTATTTCGCTTCAATTGGCGTTATCTAATAAATATAATGCTAGATTTTGTACGTGTCTTGTGCTTGTTAATGTACAAATATTGTCAATGATATTCCAATTAATCAATGTTTTTGAGTTGCATTATTATGTGTAGTTTATAGTTTATGGAAGTATTAGCTGCAAAATGATATTGCTAATTGACGCTGTATCTTGCTCAAAATGATTTCTTTACATATAATAATAATAATATTAATAATAATATTAATACCGGACATTTCACACAGCATCATCTGGCCCCAAAGTAAGCAGAGCTTGTGTTATGGGTACCACATGACTGATATACTACTTCTATACTTTTTTTTTGTAAATACATACATATTAAACATAGAAACACCCAGACCCGAGACAAATACTTGCAGATCATACAAACATTTGTCCCGTGGTGGGAATCGAACCCGCAACCTTTTGCGTCTCAGCTGGACCTAAGCCCACTACTGCGCCACAGAGGTCGTCGAATATTGTAATACTGTACTGAATAACTTATTTATATTATACCAAATACCATGTGTATAGAGTAGAGACATTGTGCTACTGTACCTACCTACTCGTATTTGGATTAATGTAGACTATTTTTTAAAGGTACGTAGGTACCATGAGCACACCCGTGTGTAGAACATAGTATAGAATTAATATTAAACTATGAACCATTGCTTAACGACATCACGCGGCAAAGCCATAAACAAACTGAAAACGCGTGGTCTTATCATTACTCTACCTACGACTACCTATCATATATTATTTTACGTTTATATTTAAATACCTACTTCATCTCTTATGATAACTGGTTATATTACATGTGATCACTACATAGTATATTCGTAAACACAGCTGGAAAGTCACAGGAAAGCAAAATATGGAAATTTCACTTACTTGAATGACATTTTTTCCAGCTATCACTTCACAGTATGAAACAAATTCGCTTCCCGCTGTCTGTCTGTCCCTATGTATGCTTAGATCTTTAAAACTACGCATCGGATTTTGATGCGATTTCTTTTAATAGAGTGATTCAAGAGGAAGGTTTCCATGTATAATACATGCATAATATAGTAGAGAACCACTGATAGTTTTAGAGGTTAGCGTATATTGGTTCAACGTATTAGAACTACTGAGCTACAGCAACGCGTGGCCGGGTCAACTAGTTTAGTATAAGCATTGTCAGTGTCTGTCATTTCCTAAACTTTTGGCTTTGAAAAAAGTTAAATTCAGAGCTAAGTGTTGATCCGGATAAAGGTTGCTCTAATTTTCATAATTTCAACTAGCTAAGTACCTAAGCTTATTTCTATTCTGTAAATCCAATTAGGAAGTAGGTAGGTTTTTTAACTGTGATCTTCAGTTGAGGTTAATATTTTTTTGGGGAAAGTACCTACTTGGTACCTTCTAACTATGATCGCCTGTCGAAAAGCTTTCACAAATAATAACAAATATCAGGAAAATATTAAGATATCTCATAATAACATATTAGCTACTTTATTGATGACCTCTGTGGCGCAGTGGGCTAAGATCCGTCTGAGACACAGAACGTTGCAGGTTCGATAAGGGACAAATGTTTGTATGATCTGCAAGTATTTATCTCGGGTCTGGGTGTTTCTATGTAATATGTAAGTATTTACAAAAAAAAAAAGTACATAACACAAGCTCTGCTCACTTTGGGTCCAGATGATCTGTGTGAAATGTCCGGGATTATATTATTTATTTATTTATAAACTGTTGTTATCTTTATTCATTGACATTGGAATGGCAAAGACACACTTATTTATAACATCTTAGCTAATTTAGTAACATAAAATTAGTATAACAAAACAAAGTCGTGTTAGTAACACCATTTATAACTCTAGAAGGGCTGGACCGATTTTTATGATTTTTGATTTGTTGGATTTGTCTCCACCCCGAATAATAATAATAATAATAATAATACCGGACATTTCACACAACATCATCCGGCCCCAAAGTAAGCAGAGCTTGTGTTATGGGTACCACATGACTGATATACTACTTATATACTTTTTTTTGTAAATACATACATATTATACATAGCCCAGACCCACAGACCCAGAATAGCAGAATAAATATAAAAAAACAAGATTAGAAGTGGTGATTTAAGTTTGATACCTACAACTTTTGACGAAGGTCGGTTTGTTTGTTAGGTTATGTATGATAGTTGCCATTGTGCGCGCATGAACAATCTATACCTATAAAAGAGCTGACTGACTGATTCATCATCGCCGGCCGAAACCGCTGAAGCTAGAAAGCTGGAATTTGAAAGGTAGCTACCTTTTACAGCAAAACCACCCACTAAGGCGGGATCTTTTGTAATTCAATCCCCAAGAGGGTGAAAAGGGGTGAAAACGAATGTATGAAACTTTTTAACGCGTGGTGCTATTTTCTTGAAACTTGATATGAATAAATAAAATGCAAAATAAATGGACACGTGTTTCAGGATTTTTCAAAATAACCACAACAAAAAATTTAAAATAAAATGGGGTAAATGGGGTGTCAAAGTTTGTATGGAAACTTTTTAACGGGTGGTGTTATTTCTTAGAAACTTGGTTTAGATACTTAAAATACAAAATAAATGGACACGTGTTTCAGGATTTTTCCAAATAACCCTAATGGGGTGTGTATGTTTGTATGGAAACTTTTAATGGGTGGTGGGTGTGATTGAACTTGTATTGAAACTTATGAATAAAATATGGCAAGGAGATAAAAAGCACCCTGGGGAAGGATTAAAGCTACAATTCCGATCAAAAAAATGCGGACGAAGTCGCGAGCAAAACAGCTAGTAGTGTCATATAGAAGTAGGGTTGCCATCTCTAAAATTTTGCAACCCGGACATGACGCGTGAAAACCCAGGATTTTGGAGCACAAAATCCGGACATATCAACAGGTTTTAAAACTTAGTCAGCATAATAAAAAACAGTTTAAAAAGTCATAAATCAACTTTTTTAAGTGAAAACTTCTTTAGCATCGTTGTGATTTGAAAGCCGATGAAACGAAAGAGCGACAGTAAAAAGAGACAGATACATAAATTCATAAGATTTAACGTGGGAGAAAATGAGATAGGAAGCATTATACAGTGTTTCTTATATTCGTGGGTCTAAAGTTTTTGAAGGTTTTACTAAAAAAACCATTCACACGTGGTAAAGTGTGAATTGCACACATTTTTTTTTTTATTTTCAAAGACAAGAAAATAAATTTGAGTTATCTTTTATCATCATTTTGAACCGACTTCAAAAAAGGAAGTTACTCAATTCGACCGTATACAATTATATACTTTCTTATGTGTGTTCGCGGATAACTTCGTCGCTTTTGAACAGATTTTGATGATTATTATTTTGTTGGAAAGGAGATATACCAAAGGTGGTACCATGATAAGGAAACCATGATCTGATGATGGCATCCTAGAGAAATCGAGGGGAACCTTCGAAAATCGTAGTGGCGACTTAGTGCGTTTGTAAATTTTTTCATTAAGTATCTTAAAGCACTACTATTTAATGAAGTCGATAATGAGTCGATCTGATGATGGAGCCGAAAGACAGTCGAGGGAACTCCTCAAGTATTTTCAGCAATTACCTGGTGTTTGGGCTTCGTTAATTTGTATTAATGAGAACTTTACACCTAGATGGGTTGTGACTGTCATTAGGGGTCTGATGATGAAGACCAAGGACAGTCAAGGGAACTCCTCAACGTTTTACAGTAGCTACCTTGTGTATATACCTACATGAAGTCGTTTGTCTTTTTAGTTTCTAAAACGTAATTATAAATGTAACAAAACAGAATATAACACTTTGTTACAAATTGTCTTAATAATCAGTTTTTATTGTAGGTACTCCGTTTTGAAAACAAAACCTTACCACTTTCAAGAAACTTAAATTATATTTTTTTACAAAAAATCTTAAAGTAGGTAGGTACCTACTACAAAAAATCTTAAGATCATTTTAAACTCAATAATAATTATCTTTTTAAAGTTTTTATCAGCGGCCATAAGTTTATAAAAAAGTCTCTTAACATATTTTAACTTAATTTAGTGATCTTAAATCTTAAGCAACAAAACTGAACCTGTTAAGAGTTTTATGAAGTAAGACTTACATTATTTAATTCAAGAACTAATCCAATAAAATCAGTTTTCAGCCATTAACTCCTGAACTATAAGTTCTATAAGTTAATCTGAACTATAAGGCCAGGCGTAACGTTCAATAGAATAACAATTGATTCGTTTTGATAAAGCTATCGAATGGTGTGATCAAATCTATGAATTTAAGACTTAAGACCAATAATCACGATTTTTACGACATCTCAAAAAGTGCACAAAAGTTACAACCTCTTTGAAGAAAATGTGCCACATAGTGCCAAGAACGTAGCGTAGACCATAAAAACCATAGAAACCCAACAAGACGAAACACGCAGTCTACAGACGTTTGTAGTTTGATTCCCATACATTAAAATCAGTTTTATGCCATTTACACCTGAACTATAAGTCTAGGCACTTGCTTAGTTTTATTATAGCAATCGAATGGCATACTCAAAATTATCAAATAACGACTTCGAAGATTTTTAAACCCGGACTACAAATGAAACCCCGCCCGGACGCTCCCCGGACGCCCTCTAAACTAGGACAAATTCGGGGAAATCCGGACGGATGGCAACCCTATATAGAAGCAAAGTCAAGCAATATGTTTTATTCTGTCATTTTTTTTTCACGCGCGAGCGAAGTCTGGACTGCTAGTATGCAACTAAAAGATAAACGTAAGTCTTGTATTGTGAGATTATAATTATGATAGATACCTTCTCATAAAGATTGACATAACTTTTATAATGAGCTCGTTAAACTAGATTAAAACAACCTTCCATTTTCGCAGCGCAAGTTGGTTCTACCTATACACAACGACAATGCCCTACATTAGACAAAGGTTAAGATCAATACCAATGTCAGCTATGTCAGTCTGTGGGTTGAATCGTGTGAACTTGCTAAGATAAGACCGGCTTAATCACAGTATAAGTTATAGTGCTTACGATCTATGTAATGGCGTCTCACATGGCACTTGCATGTACAGTTCGACTTAACATAGTAAGTAACGGAAGGTTGATCACGAGTTTATGTAAGTCGTTTCAAAGTGATTCTTGTGATTGTATTGAATAAAATATCTTTTGACTTTGACTTCAAAAAAATGTTTTTTTGTCGCGATCGATCCCCAACTTTTTTATATAGATAATAAAAATGCATGCAAGCATGTATTTTAGGATTTCTAACATATTTCTCTGGAATGAGGTGAAACTTCCTTCAAAATTAAAATAAAATGCTTTTCCGGATCATTATAATTTTGAACAATGGATAATTACTAACTACTTGCGCATACTCTTCGGATATGGGATAAGCTTCTTAAAAGTGATACCGATGTCTGGGTTCTGTTTTTACCGATCTTTATAATTTTTAGATCTGGAACATTGTAAACGATTTATGTTGAAATGCATAAATAGTGCATAATAGCAACGGGACAATGGGATAAAATCTAAGTTTTTAGGGAAAATCCTTTGCATAAACAAGAAACCCACTTTGCTAAGGAGTGTTTGTTGTACACACATATGCTACTTTTTATGTAGGTACCACGTGCGCGAAACCGCGGGCAGCAGCTAGTAATAATAAATAAATAATATAAAAATAAATAATAAAAACAAATAATAAATCTAAATTAACCTATGGTTAATAATGATCAAGACTCAGAGATCTAGACCTAACCTAAGACTCAGACTAGGTTACAAAGTAAGCAATGGGACTGCGGGAAATCCAACCCATTACAAAAAATATGTACTTACCTACTTTTCAGACATGGTCTAAGCACACTTACTAAGGAGTGGTTGTCAAACAATAAGTATACCTATTACATTTTATAGAAGTGAAATTTGTAGGTTTGTTTGTGATTTTGCTAAACTGCAAGATTATCCCGAATTCTTTAAGCTGTGTTTTAATGTGATATATTATAATTTTTAAAACGCGCGGACGTACTTGCGAGCGGGATAGCTAGTTCTGTTTTAATATACATGACAATGTTTACAATATTACAATGTTTTGCTGCCAGAATGACTTATGACACATTCACTATTCTATTAACACAGCCGTTTTTCAATGGTACGATATTGTTAATGTTGTATTTATAGTGTGCATAAACTGAATTGAATTTGTCAGTCGATAGACTGTCTCTTTAAACCTACTCTTGTACCTACTCACATAGCTAAAGAGTTTTGCTACCAGTGCGTATTTTTGAGTAGTTATTAGCTTTCAAACTGTTTTTTTATTAATATACACAATAGATAACAACATTTCGAACTGAACTTTGTTCGCTACAGCATAATTCATAAATCATAACAAATAATTTATTTATTTTGGTTTTGCCTGCATTCGACCTTAACATTCCCCAGACTACATAAATTTTACATAAAAAGGCTTCACTTTAGTTTCCGGGAACACGAATTGGAGGGTAAAAAGGCTTAAATCTGGTAGGGTTTTGCTTTCTGATTACATATATATCACTTTTAACAAGGAAATCCTTGGTTTACGAGATAATAATTAAACATTTCTAACCTCCCTTGTACCATGCATCGATGATCCAAATGATCTTTTCACCACATTGTCTAATTTAATAATTAACGAACATGCTGATATATTTACAGTAAAAACATGCGAAACAAAAATTGTGCTAGATTTGTCGACTGGGCTACACCGGGTATTTATAGAAGTAGGAATACATTGTATGAATTATATGCTACCAGAGAGACAATGTTAGATGATCCAGTTTTTATCTTATATGTAAGGAATTACTCAAAAGTCTTCAAAAAAGTTTGTCATGCGGCTAAAACAGTGACTTTTTTGTGGAAAAATAATAGAAAATTCAACAAATAAAATAAAAGCAACTTGGAAATTAATAAATAATGAAACAGGTAAATCAAGGGTTCGCAATATACAGTTCAAATTAAATATAAATGGTACAATTTTGACTAAAGAACAGGATGTTCCGAATGCATTTTTTTCTCAGATATACCAAAAATAGTGACCAAATCGTTAAACTCTTCCGCCTCCAGAGCTTCCGTTCTATTAGAATCTAGTGTTGCAAAATGTAAGAATGAGTTTAGTTTTAGCTACATTAACGAGGCTAGTATTGTAAAAGCATTTAAGTTAATTAATATAAAAAATACAGAAGATCTTTGGGGAATGTCTACAAAGGTGCTGGGTGTCATTATCTTAGATATTGCACCATGTTTAGCTTATATTTTTAATAGATGTATCGACGAGGGAGTTTTTCCCGATCTCATGAAACACAGTAAACTCAATCCTATGTTTAAGTCTGGAAGTGAAAGTGGTCTCGCTAATTATAGACCGATATCGATATTTCCTGCTTTAAGTAAAATCTTTGAAAAAATAATTCTTAATCAGTTATTATACCACTTTAACGTTAACGGCCTGCTACATAGTAATCAATACGGATTTACTAAAGGTCGATCAACAGCTGATGCAGGTATAGCGCTCTTAAAGCATATATTTGGCCTGGGAGAAGTCACAGGATGCAGTTGGGTATTCTGGGATCTATGTAAGGCCTTTGACTGTGTGAGTCATGCAACCCTAATCACAAAGTTAAAATATTATGCCATTAAAAACCGGGCGATTGACCTCTTACAGTCTTATCTATCCAATAGAGTTCAGAAAGAAGACGTGGGTGGTGAGAGGTCTTCGGGATCAATTATTGATATAGGGGTACCTCAGGGATCGATACTAGGCCCTTTTTCATTCCTAGTATACGTTAACGATTTACCTTTTTTTGTAAAAAATATTTGTGATATAGTTTTATTTGCAGACGATACGTCTTTAATTTTTAAAGTTGATAGAGGTAAAACCAGTATTTTCGATAACGTAAATGAATCCTTATCGTTAGTTCTTAACTGGTTCACTGTAAATAATCTTTTGCTTAATTCAAAAAAAAACTAAATGTATCAAATTCACTTTGCCAAATGTTATTCATAGCCCGTCCAACATTGAAATAAATGGAGAGGCAATGAATCTTGTAAATTCCACGATCTTAATAGGTCTTAATATTGATGCAAAACTACAGTGGTGACCACACATTGAAACACTTGCTGGTAGGCTTAGTTCCGCTGCATATGCAGTTCGTGCGATACGGTGGCTTACTGATGAAGCTACAGCTAGACTAGTTTATTTCAGTTACTTCCATAGTGTTATGTCATACGGCATCATTCTCTGGGGGGAAACAGCTGATATTGGTATAATATTTGTAATTCAAAAAAAGGACAATACGTGCCACTTATAAAATGAAACCACGAGCATCTTTGAGAGAAATATTCAAAAAAAAATATATTCTCACAATAGCTTCACAATATTTATATGGAAATTTGTTATACACACATAAAAATAGAGATGGGATTCAGCAAAATAGTGACCTTCATAAAATCAACACTAGGAATAAACATACATTATACATCCCTAGGTTTCGACTAGAAAAAGTTAATAAGTCATTTATGGGGAACACGGTGCGCTTCTATAAAAAGCTTCCTGAAAATGCTACTAAACTACCTATTAAGAAATTTAAAGCATACATTAAAGGTAGTCTTTTGAAGAAAGCTTATTATAATATAGATGACTATATTATTGATAAGAATGCATGGCCTCATGTCGCTCTGCCGTCAGACAGTTAACCGACACACTTGAAATGTATAAACTCTACAGAATAAAAATGAGTTTTTATTCTGTAGGTGGGTAGATACTGAACAATACTTTTCGATAAGTATTTTGAAGAAAGCTTATTATAATATAATTTAAATGAGTATATTATTGATAAGAACGCATGGCCTCATGTCGCTCTGCCCTCTGACAGTTAACCGACACACTTGAAAAGTATAAACTCCTGTATTCGTATTTTGTAGTTAAGGTAGTTATAGGATGGATCATGCAAAAATGCGCAATGACCAGGACGAGTTTCTCTTCTCGGGCTTGGGTTATGAATTGGCACCTAAATTCACATAGTATGTAAGTCGTTTCAAAATGATCCTTGTGATTGTATTGAATAAAGTATCTTTTGGCTTTGACTTTGTATTATCTTTATGGTTTTATTATTTCTGTAATGTTATGCTTAGCTTTAGTAATAATAAACAATTAAGTACACAAATGTTGTTATATTTTTTCTATTTCACACATCTGTTATAATGTTTGAGTTTTGTGATAGAGAGACGAGCTCTAGAGATTTCTACTACAACACAAAACGTCTCTAATAAATGTAGGATCACTTAGGACTAGGGTAAAAGTTTTAATGTGGCAACACCACCCACCTATCGTTCTATCTCACACGCGGCACGATCATCATGTGTCTATAATTATTGGTTTCTCTGTCTACGGCCTAAATTTTGTGGGTCTTGGGTATCTAACCTACTAGAATATAGAATAATTCTATTATACATAGACAGGTAAACGGCTCCTTAACAACATAAATGTTGCGGAGAGGCGCGGCTTGATCTTCGTTCGGTTCGGCCTCTGCAACCTACGTCGGGGCTGGATCGGATGAGGTTTCCAATTAAAGATTCTAGCCGGTACAATGTTACTTTATTGTTCAGGTAGATCCGTTCTGTTCTGACACTATGTATCATATCATAAAAACCGCCTTTTGTCATCCATCACAATTAATCTCTCAGTCGGGTGGGACAAATGAAAGAAGGTGAGGATTGTCTTTGCCCAGCATTCAGTAGTTCAATCGATTATTTGGTTATTTTTCTATGTATAATATGTATGTATTTGCAAAAAAAAGTATATAAGTAGTATAAAGTTTTTTAAACTTACGCGATCAGAACACATTATTATAAATATATATACGGGTATTTATCGCGTTTATTTACCTATTTTTCCCGACGTTTCGACAGGTTTACACTCTGTCGTTGTCACGGGATGACATCCCGTCATCCCGTGACCACGACAGAGTGTAAATACTCGTATATATATTTATAATAATAAGTAGTATATCAGTCATGTGGGGTACCTATCACATGACGCAAGATCTACTTACATTGGGGCTTGGTGTAGATGTAGCTATGTTAAATCTCTAAATCTCCGGGATTATTTATTTATTTTGTTACTCTATAACCGCCCGTTAATGTGTTGGTAAATAGAGGTAAGTAATTAGGTGTTTTTAATTACCATCAAACCTGAATCACCTAGCTTAATAACCACGGCAAAGTTAATTTACGTTTCGCAATACAAAACGCGACTCATATCTGTCATTCGACGGTGACGATGCATGTAGCAACATTTGTACACACAACAGCACAAATCAAATTGAATAGGTATAGGTAATGGGGTTAAAAAGTTATTTTTCTTCGATAATTTAAAGATGACCTCTGTGGCGTAGTGGGCTTAGGTCCGGCTGAGACGCAAAAGGTTGCGATCTGTATGATCTGCAAGTATTTGTATCGGGTCTGGGTGTTTCTATGTATGATAAGTATGTATGTACAAAAAAAAGTATATAAGTAGTATATCAGTCATGTGGTACCCATAACACAAGCTCTGCTTACTTTGGGGCCAGATGATGCTGTGTGAAATGTCCGGTATTATTATTATTATATTTTTTATTCTCTTAATTCTTAATTCTTGCCAGTTAGCCACTTTATTTATTTAAAATAATTGCGTTATGTGTCATAATAACGTCAATTTTGACAGTTTCAAGTGTTTATATTGTTAATAGTACCTACCTATGACACAAAGTCGTATCTTGTCGTTCGTCATAATGTTATTTTATATAAAATTGTGCTTCCATATAAAATAACTACCTACCTACGGATTATTTTTGCTCGAATCAAAAAGAAACACAAAGCTTTTATTCCAATTATTCACACCCGAGACAAAAACTATTTAAATTTAAATAAGAACACCAAAATTACTAATAAAACTAATAAAGAGCGCAATGTTTGCTTCGCAAGACGACCAGATATAATCGGTTAAAAAGTTAAAACACCAGTTGAGTCAGACTTCTTCTTCTTCTTTGTTAATGGCCTGTGACATAGGTACTAATGTTAAATCTGCCAATGTCAAGTGTTTATAGTTTATAGTCAGTTTATAGTTTATAGTCTTAGTCGATGGTCAATTGTCAATTCTAGACGTCACGCGGAATGGCGACTAGAATTTTCTTGGGATTCCTCGTCGCTCAAATCACATTGCACCATAATACACATACCTATATTTCAATTATCCATACCCGTCACAATTTATTCATTAAAATTCCGCCAAGATTACTGAATCAAACATGCAATAAAACGGGTAAAAAATATTAAATTAGCAGAGCTATGTTACCTACTCCATGAAATGACAGACGAAGAATCCCTAAGTCTAACTTCTACTTCTTCTTTTTTATCTATATTGTCATCTGCCATGATGACAATTTTGCCAATGTCAAGTGATGTTATACTTCGTTATATATCTGTATGACTGTTTATATTTATTATTATATCTATTGAGTGCATATTATGTATATTTTTATATCAGTATTTGTTTAATAAATACATAATTAAGTAAGTAAGTATGTAATTCTATATATACAACACACCCACATGCCCCTTTACTGTTTATTTATGGTCCAGTCCATCAAAAGGTTGCCTGGTAGACATCGCTATTAGAGATAAGACCGCCCATTGTATTGACTTTAATAGTAAAGTTATTGTTGTTGTAATATTCCGTTTGGTAGAAAATAAAGAGTTACCTATCTATATATTGTTGTATACCTATATTATTGAAGTGAAAACTTCTTTAAGCGCGGTACGCATATTTTTAGATGAGGTAAAACCTCTGGATTCGCAACACCGTTACCGTTTGGGGCAAGACGCAGCCGGCTGCCGCGCTCGCCCCATTTGATTATATACCTTAATTCACATGTTTACAGTCTACTTTTGTATGGAAAAGTTTTCTGAGTTAGGTTCTTTGATATATTATCTACATTCTGACAAAAAATATTGCATCATCTGTGTTCGTTCAGTATTTGATTGGCAGTCGCCATAATTACTAATTTTGAAGTGATTCATTACTAAACTCTAACTCTTAATTTTTATTAATTATTTTCTTGGATTCCACGTCGTACAAATCACAAATCATCCTAATTTAGGTTGTGTTGGCAATGGCAATCTTGTGTCGGCAATGGATAAAAGCGGGCGGGGCGCGGGACGTGCTCTATAGTTATAGGTTTTTCCCCGCGACCGCCGGGTTCGCGGGACGGGCTATGTTGCTTATGTTATGCCCCGCGACAGCCGTGGTCGATCGCTTCGGTACTGTTTCTGATTTTGAAATAAAATAAACCTTGCGGAAAATGGCTCGGTACAATCTTACATCCAACTATACCTACCACCTCGCGCGGTCATTGGTCAAATCAAATAGCGCGCGCTTCCCCGGCTTCCTGTTACACGCTTCCGTCTTATTCCACGAAATCATGCCCACAAATTGCAGGAAAGCGAGAGGAAAGATGTTACACATTATCAAACATTTGTTCCGCTGCATCGAACCCGCAACATTCTGCGTCTCAGACGGGTCATCGCCACAGAGATTGTTGAAAATATAATAATAGCAAGGTAAATTGGCAGCCACATAACTTATCAACTCATAATGTGTGGTAGGTGCCTAATGTTGTCCCACGAATACACTACGACCGTATAGTGAGTGTAATCTATGACCATGATTTAGCAGAATAAAAGCGAGTGCACCTATAAACTGCAATAACCATTAGATAGAAAGTTAAGTGCACTAGCTTTCTGTCAGAATTGCGTACCTGAGTAGACTAACATAATATTCACTGTAGGTACTTGACGACCCCTGTGGCGCAGTGGGCTAAGACCCGGCTGAGACGCAGAAGGTTGCGGGTTCGATTCCCGCCGCGGGACAAATGTTTGTACGATCTGCAAGTATTTGTCTCGGGTCTGGGTGTTTCTATGTATTATAATATGTATGTATGATATATATATAAGTAGTATATCAGTCATGTGGTACCCATAACACAAGCTCTGCTTACTTTGGGGCCAGATGATGCTGTGTGAAATGTCCGGGATTATTTATTTATTTATTTACGAGTACACAGTAAAAACAAAACTGCCTACGAGCGCATTGTAAATGTACAGTATTATAGGTAGGTAACTGTAGGACTTTGACTACGCGTACTCACTATCTCAATCTCAAAATAGCTTATTGGTTCTAACTAGGATTCGATTCCCTCCCAGAAACATTTGTATGTTGGTTCTGTGAGTGGGTGTTATAAAGTATCATAAGTATGTATTTAAGAATATTTATGATGGGATACTTATATATTTTTAAATACATACTTCTGACATCTGGTCACCATAATACAAGCTATACCTATTTAGTTTGGGGCTTGATAGTGTTGTGTGTGTGCGATGTCTACCAATATTTACGAGTATTTATTTATTTAATGATGATGATAACCACGAACCGGAAAACGCAGTAGAAAGGCCCCCCGAACCCAATGAACGGTGACATCTTGAAGGTTGCGAATAAATAATCGTTAGTAGAAATAGAACGATCGTCGAACTCTTAGTCCTTTAAGACTAATATTTAAACATACACACCTATACCTACCTCAACATAATATAGCTAATATAATACACATAAATACAAAATACTATGTCGCATGAACGGGAATGGAATCCAGAATATAAAGTTGATGGCAAGTTTAAACACAGTAGGATCTACTTAGGGACTTCTAGTACTAATGTAGGTTCTATGAGATATTCGTTTGAAATAAAACGTGCCGACGTTTAATTTCAAACAAACGTCGTGAGAAACTAGTTTTTCACGCATCATAAACTAAATCCAAGGCAGCACTGAAACACTGCAACTCATTAGGTAGGCCTTATTACAGTTTAGGGTACCTACGATGAATGTGCTGCTTGTTTAAGTTGGTCTGCTGATGATTAGCAAATGTACACAGATCATTTAAATATTACACGATTCGAAACATACTCGTACTTATTTACGTAATGCACTGACTTATTACGTTATTAGTTTGTTGCGTTTTAGGCATCAACATTACGTTGAGTATTTTTCTATGAGTGTACAAGAGGGTGACTCTGCGTGTGTCGAACACTATTCGACAAACATGGCTAAAACATTTAGATACCTGCTTCGATGCTGAAAACCCATTACTCATCCCCAACTTATACTTCACGTTGGTGTAACACCTCCGAACTCGGTACAAATGAGGTACTCATGTAGGTACTTCTGTTACATAAAAAGATGTCAAAAGTTCGGTCACATGCGCTAGCGCAAATGATTCATTTGTCTGTCGATTAGTCTACTCTAGCTAGTTCTAGTGGCCTAGAAACTACTTGAAGGCCAAATGGTAGGTATTCATTGCTCTAGATAAAATTACTATTTAAATTCAAAACTTCCGATCATGAACTCCTGCTATTATTTCCTTGTACGTTCACCGCCGCCTCCTGTTGCAACATAAGTCGCTAATGATACTATTAAACAAGTGAATGCACACAACGGCAAAATCGTATTACATAGTAGGTACCAATACTGTGTTCACTACAAACACGTTTATTTCAAAGATTAAAGAATAGTTCGTAGCATCTTCGTAGCTCTGGGGTTGCGTTTAAATATTTTCAAGGAAATAAATAAATTATTATGAGTTAGGTACACTTCGGTGTGTAGCTAAATGTTTTGCTAGGAACCTACCTACCTACCTAAGAAATCAGGAAGGTACCCAAACCATTTTGTATGGCATGTTAAACGATGACAACTTGTAGTGTCTTAGCAACACTGGAATCGATACAAACTTCACAGAGTAGGAAACGGACTTCCTAGAAGGATCCAAGGATCTCAGGTGCCTAAGTAAAACTTACTGCCACCGCCTTTTCTCGTTCAGCTTGACAGATGCAGAGTTTCCCATATTTCCACACCCAGCACTGGGTCACTGAATAATTGAGTGCAAAAGTATCAAGACTATCAAGTACTAGATTACAACGCGTGTTAGCTATCCGACGGTGAGCAAGACTTTGAGTTGTCTTGCGTCTTACTGGTGGCCATGACTTTCCCTCGGCAATATTTAATGCTTGCGCCAGCCATTCGTCATTTCCTTTGCCCGAGGAAAAAGGTTGGAAAATTTTAAACAAACAAACAAACAGTCAGGTAGGTACCAACTTACAAGCAAACTAGGTAGTTGCCTATCTACCTACTTACCTTCTAAGCACTTTCTGAGGTCGATCAATTATTTTGGCCTACTGCTGCTAAAAGCACTGCTGCTAACCTACCATACCAACACTCTAATACTACTTGTAAAGTACGTAGGTAGGTAGGTACTTAAGTACCTAATAATAAGTACAATTACCTATAATTTCAACTGGCTATGCTCTATCAACAAACCGGGAAGTTGGCCTTATAAAAGCTTCTCAACTTGAACACTGCCTAAACACTGGTTAAGATTCGCCCTGTCACTATTTGTCACTATCTTACAAAAAGGGACCGAACTATTTGAAAGATTGCTTATCTTTTGAGATAAGTTAAGAGGTGTCCCTAGCAAAATATTGACGAATACTCAACTCAAATACGACATACTCAAAACCCTGAAGGTTTTGAGTATGCAGATAAATAAAGTATTGTTTGTTTGTTTGAAAAAAGCTAAGGACAAAAAACTAATTTTGCTAGGGTTCTCCTAGTTTGCAACGTTACTCCAGCAAGATTTTTTTGAAATAATAGATGGAGCTTAAAAATAATAAATCGATTGGAAGGCTTATATAAAACTGTGCACGATTGTGCACAAAAAAACAAATTGATGCATCCAAGGACTTTCGATATATTCATGTTTTTGCTGACTATGGCGAAACTTTAATGTCGGTTTACACGAGCTCTAGAGATGTGACAATGTTAGATATTGGCCAAAAATTTGTGCGTCGAGCCATCTCGCTGTGCTGAAATTTTCAGCAATAACAAGCGACTAGTTTAAGAAATATATCAAAAACCCCTAATCTAATATAACCAGGTTTATTTTAAAAGACTATTGAAAAGTGGTGCCATGGTACATAACAACGACCTCCATAAATTGTCAGCATTGTAATGTCAAAAAACTAAGAAAATAGTACAATTTCCTGCAGTAGCGCAACATAATTTTGATCTCATTACTGTTCAGAAATTCAGTCTGGCAGCACTGGCGGAAGGGTTGGCTTTTGGATGTTTGTTTTTGTGTTAACTCTTTTGTTTGTTGATTGCTGCTGTGTTGGGTAAGAATATCTATAATTCAGGATAAAGGTAGGTTACAAACCACAACACACATGTACAAACATACTTAAAAAATTAAGTTGTAGTAATTGGCTACGGTATCATATTAATATTTTCTTATCTTTGTGTAAAATTATATCCCGTTTTGTCAGTTTCATCAATTAGCCTTTTTGTATGTTTAGGTGAGTTATTACCGTTAAGCTTCTTAGCTACATTAAAATAGTTATAATGGGTAATTTACATTTAGATATTTACCTAAGTATATTAAGAAATATTATTTAACATAAGTTGGTGAACAAACGAAGTGCCTACCTAGTTATTTCTAAATAAAGTTAATTATAGGAATTGCTTAAGCACAGTTAGCGTTGGCCACTGACTTTAGAAACCTTCACTGTGTGTGCGGTCTTAGCTTTAGCCAGGTGAATCCTAAAAACTTTCTAATATTATGACTGAGAAAATGGTATAAAATTGATAATATAACAGCTTCTTCTTAACGTAGAAAAAGGATTTATTAGAAAGTTTACTTGATTGTAAAATTTACATTCACTTATAATTAGTAAATTAAAATATTAGCACATGTTATTAATCAAATTTTATTTTCCCTACTGGTATCTGAGAACGATGAAATATTTTTTTTGCAATATAGCCTTTATTCATCATTAAAATTTTGCTGTTTATGAGTAAACATTAAATTACAAGTGTATGCATAAATACATTATACCTGTTTGGTGTCATGTTAGAAATGTCCAAAAAAAAATGAAAGAATATAAGATTGGCTGAAGACTCGGCCGAACATTCGTATAAATAAGAAACGTTGCGGTACTGTAATGCTAGAACATTTATAAAATGGTAAACATGGCGATTTTTATTGTAACGCTGACAATTTAGGGTGGTCGTTGTTATGTACTATAGCACCACTTTTTATCGTCTTTTAAAATAGACCGGGTTATATTAGATTATGGGTTTTTGATATATTTCTTAAACTAGTCGCTTGTTATTGCTGAAAATTCCAGCACAGTGAGTTAACTCAACGCACTAGCTCGTGTAAACTGACATCAAACTTTCGCCATAGTCAGCAAAAACATGAATATCTTGAAAGTCCTTGGATGCACAAATTTGAGTTTTTGTACACAATCGTGCACAATTATAAGCCTTCCAATCCATTTATTATTTTTAAGCTACGTTCATTTTTTCAAAAAAATCTTGCTGAAGTAACGTTGCAAACGTTCCCCTAGCAAAATCTGTTTTTAGTCCATAACTTTTTTCCTGTGGACGCAGAATTATGAAATTTACATGCACAATTACACGAAACAATGCTCTAATTATCTGCATACTCAAAACCCTGAAATTCGTCAATATTTTGCAAGGGTTACATACACGTTAAGAGACGTTTCTTAAGAAACGAAGTAGAAGTCATGCTTATTGTGCTTAAAGTTCCAAAAGTGGCAGTGTGTGATGAATATTCTTTAGATTACAGCTTGTCTGTATTATTTATGTTTTGATGGAAATGGGTTGATTGTACAAAACCACTGCTTCCATGAAATGTCATTATAGACATAGACATTGACATTAGCCAGTTACTTGTTTTGAATCTTTTTGAGGTTATCCGTAATTCAATTCCTAAATTTAGCAATCAGTACAGTACAGCAGCCAGCTCTTTTGTTGTGCTGTGTGTGAAAATAAACAGCTATCTATTAAAGAACTACATCGCTAATATTAAATAAAGAAATTTAATTAAAAACGATTAATAAATCTAAGTAAAAATGAAGACAGAAGGCAAGTATCTGGTGAATTTGCCTCTTCAAAAATGATCTTACCATCGAATCAGTTACCAATGTTTTGGTTTATCATTACAGAAGTTATTCAGGACATATTTCTGAATATTCTACAGAAAGAAGAAGATATATCGGTAGGAGTAGCCGCTATTAAAACACTATTAGCTGTTATAGAACAATACAAAGGTATTTCCTCATAGTTCTTCGGATTTTGCATTTTGAATTGATCATCCGGCTAAAATAAATAACAAGGCGGTATGTTCATGATTTTTGTTTTGCGTTCCAGGGACCACAGTGCTAGAGTTGCATTCGAACCTGCAGTTGGCAGTGGATGTTATGAGAAACTGTAACCAGCCTGTCACCGCCATCAACTCCTGTTGTGAACTGTTTATGAGATTTATCACATACACAAAACTTGATGAAAAGGTATAATCAATACAATTCTTACTCCAAATACCTATTTGGATATTAATTTTGGTAACCTTCATCATAAGTAACAATAATAATGTTTTAAAACATTTCAGTCATTTGAAGACACAAATCAGATAATGCTAAAGCGTGGACGAACATTCTTGGAGAGCTTGTTGCAATCCCGAACGAAAATTGCAAAAGCAGCCCTACCTTTTGTCAGAGATGGATGTGTAAGTACTCCTACAAGTTTAAACATTATTATGATATAAGGAACTTATATTAAACAAATAATAAATATTGCTGAACAATGCACACAACACCATCTAGTCCCAAACTAAGCATAGCTTGTATTATGGTGACTAGATGACTGATAGAATACTTATCCCTCAACCTACAGTGTAGAAGGTAGAGCTACTACCAACATTTAGAGTCATTTAGAGTCAGTCCATTTGTTGTTTAACCCATATTTTATAAGGATGTTTTCTTTGTAGAAAATTTTGACACACTCAAAGTCAAGAGTAGTTCTCCAAGCAATGCTGGAAGCAGCCAAGAATAATAAGCGGTTTCAGGTCTTTATAACAATATCTGGGCCTGATAATATTGGGTAAGAAACTTAATTCAAAGTGGTTAATGTCATAATTTTATAATTATTTACAATTATTTATTTACTTGGAAAAACAAACGGAACAATGAATCTTATAAACAAAATCACTAGAATATTACATAATCCAGTAAAATTTCCACTATTAAGTATAGATTAAAACTACAACACTGTGGTCATTATTAAAAAGTATTTTTTTTAAATAAAGGACATATTTGAACATTGCACAAGTTACAGAGAGATCGCAGTTGTTTTCTGATGAAATTTGGAAAGAGAGAGGTCAAAAATGTTAAACATCATTATTAATCATTATAAAGTTTATACATAGAATGGTTAAGAAAAGTGTTATTCAGATGTATGGTATCTAGCAATGAAATAATGAAAGAGAGAACTCTGTCTATCTCACTCTCTTTTAACTCACCCTACTCACCACTGATGAGCACTCCAGAGAGCAGCCAATTCTCCAATTTTTTTCTCCAGATCTCCAATTTCCAATAATGTTTGTTTATTTTCACTACATGCCAAATTTTGTGTTATGTGTACCTCAAATACACGTTTCAGTCAGTGGGTGTTGAAGTCATTTGACTTTAACAAGTAGTCTGTCTGGGTTCCAGAATGAATAGAAAATGTTCAAATATAGTGGTCTAACTTTGAGCTGCTATTCAATTTCAATTGAGAGAAAGTTATATAGTAGAATTATGATCATCTGGCCCCAAAGTAAGCAGAGCTTATGTTTTGGGTACCACATGACATGACTGATGTGCTACTTATATAAGTATGTTTGTTTTTATGTGAATACAAATTAATAATAAATCTAATACATAACTTTCATTTGACTTATTTGACGACCTCAGTGGCGTAGTGGGCCTAGGTCTGGCTGAGACGCAGAAGGTTGCGGGTTCCCGCCGCGAATTAAATATTTGTATGATCTGAAAGTATTTGTCTCGGGTCCAGCCCATAATGGACCAGTAAAGCATGCTAGCTACAACTGATGTTGGGGCAGACAACATATCCCGGAACAGTTTTTGAGCTGTTCACTTATAAATCTCTTAACAGTTCCTCTTAGAGATACTACTACACAACACTCCATTAACAGATAGTTCAATATTTTTTACCATTCAGCTCAGGGGCCTACTCTTAAAAACGATAAACGATATATTGGTAGCTTCGTCAGGCAGCTACATGGCTCCATATCATCACGTCGGGCTCACCACCTTAGGGAGCTTTCTAGTCTAATTAATTAGGTAGATACGTAGTAAAAGAGTGTTGAGAATGGAATGAATTTATTTTCAAGGCGACAAATATTTATATAAACTATGGCTTTAGCAAAACGAGATATGCGCTGCAACGTTAAAAGTACCTGCAGCTGTCTCGCTTCCACGCGGTACACCCCTCACTCTCGGCACAAAAGCATAAATATTTCAGCTCCCTGTTAGCTGCAGTCACTCTCTAGCCCTCGGCATGTCCAAGCCGGAGTCCCTCAGGGCTCTGTCCTTTCCCCCCTCCTTATCACGCTGTACACTAGCGACACCATCAAGTCGAGTTTGCCCTATTCGCAGACGACACAGTCATATACACATCTGACCGGAATGCTGATCGGGTGTGTAAAGACAAGCACCTAGTTTGCTTTGTTGATGGCAAGCTGCCATCAACAAACTAGGTTCGTGGTTTCGGAAATGGCGCATTGAGGTGAACCCGACGAATAGTACCGCAGTGCACTTTTCGTTGAAGTCACCCACCTGGCGTGGTCCTCGATAGACGTCTGTCTTTCTGAAAACACGCTACGATAGTCCGAGACCGAGCTAAATTCATCTTACTCCGACTAAATTCTCTCATAAACAAGCAGAATAAAACGTCCCTTAGAAGTAAGGTGACACTTTACAAAACTTGTATAAAACTCATCATGACATACGCTTCCGTAGCGTTCGCTCATTCTAACTCAATTAAGACCCTTCAGGTAGTCCAAAACCGTTTTATGCGCAGAGCCACTGGTTCACCATGGTATGTGCGAAACGTTGACCTACATCGAGACTTAGATCTCGAAAGTATAGCAGAGTTCATGAAACGCGCCTCCCGGCGGAATTATGACTCGGCTCCCCACCATCCGAACCCACTCGTTTCCACGATCCCTGATTATCCGATTGATCCACCGATTAAACGTTCCCTCCGTAGACCAAGACACGTTCTTGGTGATCCCGATGACCTGTTTACCGCCGCTAACGAGGTGGCGACCCAGTCATCCAGTTCGGACAGAGTAAAAATTTAACAGATACACCGACCTCGCTGGCGAGGTTGTAGACTCTCCGTTCCCGCCCTAGTTGGGCCGTCCAACCCAAGCCGAGGTCCGTACCTAAGTGGTGCCCTTACGTTTGTTGCCAAAAAACCTAAATATTTTTAGGTCGAGCGCCATCTGCGATCGCCAAAATTCCGTGTAACGCTGTCACGCACGGTTTGTCAGACAACCTAAACGCATCAGTCCATTCCGAAAAAAAATATAGCTGCAGTCATTTACTCAAGTCGCTGGGCGAACCGCACGCATTTCTCATCAGCCGTATGCGCTGGAATTCGATGTTATATAAGGTAGCTTCGACAGGCAGCTACATATTTATATTTATATCGGGTCAATAATTGTGCAAATGCCTACTCTTAGCTACATCGTTTCCGACTGGTTTTGGCAATGGAAAGAACGACATTACTTTTGACAATCGATGTCGTAATCCTCCACAACTGACGATTGATAATTTGAATTAGGCAACGAAACAACTTTCAATTCTGAGTTCGACATTTCAACGACATTCGTTTATACATTAATCAGTTTGCAGAGTCCTAGAATTTCCGTTCGTTTCGGATTTTTGTGTTTGCTTAGGAAGACGTGGCTCGTTTACATAATCCTAAGTTCAAATAAGATGACGATATGATATTAATGAGGTATATTAAATTATTCAATGGCAGATGCTTTTTCTCGACAGATGTCATATGCACAAACAGCTGGTAGCGGCCGGTGTGGATGCCACTCTCATCCTCGACTCTGCCGTCGGCTACATAATGGAGCAGGTCGACATTGTGATGGTCGGTGCAGAAGGAGTTACAGAGAGCGGGGGGATTATAAATAAGGTATAACTCGTTGATTTGTATGTTTTAAGAAACACGGGCTTTTACTTACGTATTATTTTGTCGATGAAGGCATCGACACTGTATCGATTCATCTAGAGAATCTTCATCAGGTTGCTCCGCTATATTACGCTGATTTGTACCTAATAGCTTTGTAATACTGACGATTGTCGGTAGGCTCTTGCTCATGGTCAGTCTTTTTTGTTAGGGTTCCGAAGTCCAACAAGAACCACAACCTTTGTTATAGTGTGAAGGGGTCTTCAATCCCCCATATCTTGCTATAGTATCTAATTTGGGTTGTGTTTTATTATCTTCGGAGGTGGGCGTTAACATTCGCGACACAGTTAATTTAACTTCTACGTAATGTTATCGTTCTTTCCATTTTCTTGTATATACTTGTTTATGCTCCTAAATAAATACATTTAGATTTTTTTTTTTTTTTATTAGAGTGTCTTTATGTCTGTCTGTTTGTCTGTCCGATCCAAATTATAACCCTTGTTCGCAAACTTTGACTTTTGACTAGTTAGGCTTCACTAGAAGCCCTGACTGTGGTGTACTAGTTTTACTAACTAGTTGGTGTTAAATTGATCATTAGTCGTTTTTATTCATCCTGACCTCGGAAGCCTTCACTGAACGTGGTACAAAATTTTTATTTACGCTTATACAATTTTTATTTACAGATCGGAACCTACTCTATAGCGATAGTAGCTTTAGAACTCAAGAAACCAGTCTACGTTCTTACAGAGAGCTTCAAATTCTCGCGAATATACCCTCTCAACCAGCAAGACCTACCTAAAGAGTTTAAGTACCTTTCGAGTGTGCTCAAATCGGGGAAGGACTTATCAAAAGAATATCCCCTTGTGGACTATACACCACCGAATTTTATATCTCTACTGTTCACGGATATAGGAATACTAACCCCTTCAGCTGTTAGCGACGAACTGATGAAATTGTACACGTAATAGGTATGTATTTATATATTATTTTATTATATTTTATGGTTCGCGCAGTCAATTCCTATACAGGAATAAAATGCTCAAAATTTATAGTAAAATATCAAATGAATATATATTATAAGCCAAAAAACTGTCTGGTATTTTATTGTGTAGGTATGAAAAATTTCTACAAAAACCTTTTTTAAAATATGAATAAAATTTAATTATTCTAACAAATATCTCACTTTGTGTTATTATACTCAATGTATTATTGTACAGGATATAGTAGCGAGTGTAATAAACAGAGATTTGGATACCACAACATTAATTGTACAAAATAATAATATCTGTTAAACGGAAGACAGATTATCACAACATTATAAATTGCCACAATTATCTCACTTATTATAATATTAGATTTAAAACGTTAACAGGGAGGGAATGATTAAAAATATTAATTAACTCTTCATTTTGAAAACGAATCTACATAACAAAATCTTGAAGAATTTGTAATATTTTACAATTAGGTAGGTTTATGTAACTAGATTGTATTACCTACCACAACATTACAAAAACAACACATTCTTCAATACATAATACACATAAAATAACATCGGCACTTATTTAAGACACAATAAAAAATACACTGTGAATATTATACATTTCGATAAACATTGGTTTAATTCACGTATTATTTTGTCGATGGAGGCATAGACACTGTTTCAATTCATCTAGAGAATCCTCGCACTGGTTCGCACTAAATCAGTGCGAACCGTTAACGCGAGCCGGAGACCGCCCCGGATCAAACTCACCCTGATGAAGATGAATCGAAACAGTGTCGGTGCCTACATCGACAAAATAATACGTGAGTAAAAACCGTGTTTATCATAATGTATACTACAATTTACGATAGTTTAAAAATTAAAACTGAATATTATTGTACTTTTAACAGTATTCTATCTAACACAGTTACAAATTAAAATTGTACGTAGACCGAATCCTACTTGCTAAAAAGTACCATTCAAATGAGATCAACATTGAATGTGACACATTCCAATAATACTAAACAACAAGTACCTAATCATTACAAGATAAAACTGAACTAGAATGATAACTGAAGCTGATAATTTACCAAAGCAAAGTAAATCACTAGTGCTTTGATCGAATCTAGCTCAAGTTAATATTTGGGTTCACACATTCTTTCTAAAAGTTAAGTTAAACATACATTCACTTATATATATTTATATAAAATTATACTTAAACAAAATCAACTGCACTTATATAGGACAAAATACATTTTAAATATTGCTCAAAATCTTTACTTAGCAGTTAAAAACATTTACACCGGGTCCATGTCTAAAACGTAGGTGTATTAGTAAACAATATTTTGTACGTTTTGTTTGAATACTTTTAAAAATAATATAAAAGACAAAAATTTATATAGAGATGATACAATAGGGTTATGTTTAATGCCTCATGGACCTACGTTGTATGAAAGGGATACTTTACTTAGAATACAGTGATTTTCATACCCTTCTTGAAGCATGCGTCTCAATGAAGACAAACATTGCGTGTTAGGACTATTGAGCTGTCATGTGTCGAACATAATGACTTGAATCTATTAAGGAAGAAATAAGTCCATTCTATAGTCAGTGTTACCTGTTGTAAATATTATCTATCATAGTGTAGATTTGGTGGAAATGTGGTCGTTTATCTGCCTCGTACTCCCAGCAATGCAGCATCAGTCCGTACACATCTTCAGAACAGCCTTCTGGTGCTGGCATCCTATACCCTGTAATAGAACGGTATGGTAAGACTGATTTTACGTCGGCAAAGATGGCGACACTGCAACGTAAGCGGCTTGACGTCATTTCACAGGAGGTGAAACTTATTTCATATACTGAACTCGTTATTTCCTGGTCACCCAGGGTAATGATCAGTTTGAAAAAGGTTATGAATAGGATTAGTGACACCAGTAGTAAAAGGATTTATAAAGTTTTCACTAATCTGTGAGTTTAGACAAATACCTCTAGCTTAGTTTTCCTTCAGTCTTTCTTCGTTAATGGCATGTGTCATTTTTATATATTAATTATTATAAATCTTCTGGGCGTGTTTGTAAATAAGCTCCTCCTAAACGGCTGGACCGATTTTGATGATTTTTTTATGTGTGTTCAAGTGGATTCGAGAATGGTTTAGATTTACAATTAGTTTTTTTAAAAACTTGCGAACGGGACAGCTAGTAATAATGTAAATTTTGCCAGTATCAAGTGTTTATATTGTTTATAGTATGATGTCGCAAAGTCGTCTTGTCGTTTGTCATTTGTTATTTTATACAAAATTGTGTCTTTCATTTAAAGTAATTACCGGATTATTTTTGCTCAAATCACAAAAAAAACACAAAGCTTTTATTCCAATAATTTAAATCCGAGTCAATAACTCTAGCTCTATTTAAATAAAAGCACCAAAATTACTAATAAAACCAGAAATAACCCTTCGCAAGACGGCCAAAAATAATTTTCTTTTTCCTTCACGCTAAAGCCTTACCAGAAAATAAAATTGTATGGAAATGATAGCAGCAGTCACGCTTCAGTCACTTATCACAAGCTATTATCATATCATGATCATATCCAATCAATCAATCAATTCTTGGTTAGTGACCTTTGTGGCAGGGACCAAAATTTCACCAATGTCACGTTTTATGCTTATCCTTATCGAAACCTTAAACCTAAATTGCTTATTTACAATCTGTCATTTCTGCCAGTTTATGAGATGCCTAATAAGTCATTTATTTATCGTAAATAGCGCCTTCAATCCTTCCTTTATCATTCCATGAAGTAACATAGTACTTCTAAATTATTTATCTTTCTCGTGCTATTGCATGTTTTATTCAGAAATCTTTGGGGAATTTTAATCAATAAATTGTGACTTCATAGTACAAGTATGGAAATTTGAAATATAAGTGTATTATGTTGCAATGTGATTTAAACGACGAGCAATCCCGAGAAAGTTCTAGACGGCCAATCCGCGAGACGTTTATAATAGACAAATGACGATCGACTAAGACCTTATAACCAAACAGTCATTTGACACTGGCAAAATTTACAACAAGATAGATGTCATTATACTTAGGAAGAAAAGAAGTAGATTAACTTCCTTAGTTTATACGTCTTTTGTAAATACTTTATAAATTCAAACTATAATCATTAATTCACTGTAATATATACTACAAAGTCGGGCAACCTAAAGGGGACGTTCACGAAGGCTCTCAAAAGTGCAGCAGCTTCAGTTAAAGTCGCTGTTGGAGCACTTTATGAGAACTCAGTCTCAGAAGAAACTGCGAAGCTCCAGGCTGATAACGCTCGCCTGCGGACTGAAATGGCGGAGCTTCGCAAAGAACTTATCGAGTTAAAAGCGAAAATTACACAAGCTCCTGAACGTGTGGATGAGTCATCACGCGTCGATGATAGACTGAGCCAGTTTAGTATATACACACACACTAAGTATATAATATATACTACTAGCAATTACCCGCGATTTCGTACTCGTATGCTTAGAACCTTTATTTTTGTTAGGAATGCAATCTGTGCATCTAAAGAACATCTCATAAGTTTAATCCCCTATTTTAGATCTCTATGATCTATATGATCTGTAGTCTCAAAATCTTGTCACCGGCCACTTTTGCAAATACTGGCCCTCTCATTTGTACAAAGGGTAAGCATAAAACGTGACATTGACGAAATTGTAGTCCCTTCCTCAAAGAGCCACTAACAAAGAATTCAAATTAAATAAATAGCACCTGGCGATTGATGGAATGTTTTCTGTTTTAGGCTACTTCTTATCTGGTACTTCTAATACTACTTCTTCTTATTTTAGGTGTAGTAGTGTTGGTAAAAACGAGCATTTATCACTCATTCGCAGTATCTACAGGCTGTTTCAAATAGTCCCATAACTCACCGGTGTCTATTTTCTCCCTTGCCCGAGAATTGCTCATCCCCGCGTAAGGTGTGTCTCCTTTCGAAAATATCTCCCAAATCAGCACTCCATAGCTCCACACGTCACAAAGAGATGTGTATTTTCCTGTAAATAATAAACAGTAAACTATTTAAAGCTGGTGAATGAATTTACGTCATAAATAAGCAAGCTGCATAGAATGCTGCCTGTATTAAGTATTTACTCAATTTTTGCAATGAATAACAAGCATCAGCGATATGTGTAAAAGGATAAAAAAAAAACCAAACCCTGAATTATGTATTTATTGAGATTCAAAATCGGTTTAATCTTTAGAGAATTATAAGAACCCAAATGCCTAATTTTGAGTGATTGAACCACAAACATTAGAATTCACATGTTTCCAAATAATTGTTCTGTCATGTTATCAAATAATTTCTATAGTTACCATAGTTCTAAAACGAAATATCCCTAATTCTTTGTGAGAGTAGAAGATCTGCACTAATGTCCCGCGTTGATTGTATTGTGTGTTGTCCCACTGCTAGTCTAACCCTATTCAACCCAACTCCTCTGCAGATCAGTCAAATTATGAGGCACCCATTAGTCATGTTTTTATTTTACCGATTTGGTGCAAATCGATCAATATTGTGGGTATTCTAACTTCAAACCATGCCGCTGGTTCCTTGGTAGTTTGGTTAGCTTTAGTAGCATCACAAAGAGTCCGAGGACTTTTGATTGGCATTTCGCTTCTTCCACATTGTTTCATAATTTAAAAGATCCTACTAAAATTATAAATGTGAAAGTTTATGTGGATAATTGTTTGTTACTCAATCACGCAATAATGGCCGATTGAAACCTGGTAAAAATATAGATTTGAACCTGAAATAACATATACGCTGCTTAACATATACTTCTGCTCGCGTGCATCTGTCGAAAGTGTCACAGAGACACACTTGATGCCATTTGGTACAGATATAGATAAATCTTAAGGACAGACGGACGCAACTTTCTAGGAAGCAGCTAGTAAGTAATATAAAAAAAATAATTATGTATAAAGTTGCGTGGTAGTCTATGGATTTTGCAGCTTACGCTGGGCTTGCTCTTCAAACACCACCTTACCAAAGTTCAGAGCTTCAGGGGCGGTCCACTTGATCGGTATTTGCTTCATCCCTCCAGAGACGATATACTCCTCTTCCTCTCTAGACATGCCGAAGTCTGATATCTTGACGATATTGTCGTCTCCGATGAGGCAGTTCCTAGCGGCCAGGTCGCGGTGGATGCAGTTCTTAGACTCGAGATAACGCATGCCGGCTGCCGCGTCTCGACACATCGCGAGTAGTGAACGGCTGCTGAGGCTCACTGCTCGGGTTCGCAGGAATGTTAGGAGAGATCCACCTAGACACAGATGCAAACAAACAAAATTTAATTTGAAGGGAATTAGAAATATAGAAAGAAAGAAAGAAATAAATAAATGTAACCGTAATCGTCCTAAATTCTTTGCCAAAAATATCAAGCAGAATATCCTATTTCAAAAGTGCAAGTTTAATTTTAACTCGCGTTTCAACATCTGCGCCCACTTGCTCTCAAAACTAGCACCGGCACTATTTCCGTATTCTGTGGCACTAGTAGTAACAATGTTAGTTATCTATGCCACTGGAGATAGGCGTTGGTACCTAAGTAGACTGATACACCCACTTGTTTCCAGAATTATATCTGGTGCGTTTTTATGACGAGTGATTGACCTGAGCACTGAATAATGCACTGTTTAAGATGTGAGGTGTTGGATTGACTCCTGTTGTGGGATCAGAGGGTTTAGACAAGATCGGGCAGAAAGTGCTGTTGGAATGTTGTTGTGTTGTGAAACACCGAATTGTATGGATATGGCACTAGCTCATATACTCGTATGTGGCATGATGGCGGATTGTGTTTGTCGTGTGTTGTTATAAAATGTGCCTATAGTGCGCATCATCAAGCGGTGACCCATTTGCATCGCATCAAAAATAAATCATGCTTGCTACTGGGTATCTAGCTAATAGAAGTCTATCTAGTAGATAAACTTTATTATAGGTATTTAAGTATGTAAGTATTTAAGAGTACTTATATAAGTACACGTTTTTACGGCGGCAACGTGGTCTACTATCGTAAAAACATGACAAAAAGAAAATATAACAAGAATCTGCGGCGGAGTTTGCAATGTTTCAAATTATTACGAGTATGCGGAAAGTAAAATGATTATTTTTCATATATTTTATTTCTGGTCTTATCACGGGGCCGTCGCCGGCTGTGAACTGGCAAAAACTAACCGTTTAATTACACGAAGCATCTAGTTCCACTAATGGAACCATATGACTGATTATACCTACAAGTTCATAGAATAAGCTATGCATAGTTTGGGGTTGGACGGCGCTTGCTGTGTAAACTAACTGTTCGTAGATATTCGTACACATAGGTATGTGACAAATAATACGAATTATTTCCTTACCTGGTAGGTTCAGTAGGTATACCAACATTAGACAAGAAAAATATTCCATTTACGTAAAAACATTCCATATTACTAATCATTTTTATGATTCATGTAAACATTCAAAAAATATGAATTATCTACATTACATTTCCAAATCGCGCAACACCAGCCAAAAATAACACTATAGTACCTGATACAAGTTCCATAACGATCATAATCGGCTGCTTCTGTACGGCTATCCCAATCAGTCTCACGATGTTGGGATGCTGGTACTGCTTCAGGATCCTCCCTTCTTGCAGGAAGGTCCGTTTCTGCTCCTCGGGTAACGCGACTCGACAGGTCTTAACGGCTACTTCTTGGTTGGAGGTCTTCAGTCGTGCTTTGTATACATCTCCGAAATTACCCTGGATAATGATGACAGTTAATCTTTTCTACCTATCTAAGATACCGCTGGGACTTGCCTACTCTCAAGCGAAAGTAGACACAGACGTAGATAAACATTTATTTGCACACAGCGTATAACATACAGGAAAAGAACAGGGTACATCGAAAAAAAAAACAATAAAATAATTCGGGAATAGATGAACCGGAAAGCACACGTCGTTTTAATGTCTGGTTCCTCACGTTTTGTGTAGGTCGTTTCAGTTTTATTTAAATGCAAAAGACACATCGAAATATAAATATTTGAGCCAACAAACATTTGGTTGGAAACTTTGGACACCTCAAACTTAAACCGTCTTAAGGAACCAGATTTGTGCGTCCTAAACAACTTCATACTTATTCGTTCGTTATTCGCTTGGTCTCTCTGAAATATGCCTTGTCTGATAGTTTCTATCAAAATAGTCTGGCAAAATAAATTTACAAGAAGCTTTATATTCTTACCCTTCCAATTTTATCCAATAGCTGCACATCGTCGTTGTTTAGTTCCCAGTTCTCCCTGGGTACGGCTCGTCGTAGCAGTGCTCCTGATCTTGCAGTGACTGGCACCCCACTTGTCCTCTGCCACGCTATCAGCTCTGCCACTGACGGGAACGCTGCTCCTTCGAATCTGTAGTGACCCTGGAAGATTTTGTAGGATTAAGAGTTTTTTATCTGATAATCTAAAAATATGGTTTCTGTAGTTTATAGAGATGAAAAATATCCGAAGGCAATTTAAGGTCTTAGAGCAATCTCCTTGATTGTTTGCTGGAGTAACTCTTTATCTCGTTTAAGGACTTTTGTTTAAGATGTCCATCTATTGAACCTCGGATCTTAGAAGTACATTCTATAAAGAAAACAAAAAAAAGTACCTCTGGCGTGGTCTGCACAATAAAGTGTTTATGCTGCCCCCAGCACACAGACAGCACTAGCTGCCGCGCCTGGTTTCGCGTGGTTTCTCGAACCAAGTAGTCTCCATCAGCTCGCAGCAGCCGCACCACTTCTTCTCTGGGAAGCACTCCGTGGAACCACTCCTGTTCCACAAGAGTACGCTCCGTCTCGCTCACACTCACCTACAACGAGACGCGGAAATGTTGTCAAATAAAAACGGGAATATGTAACACGGTTTATAGCGGCTTTGTTTGTTCAAATTTAAAAGTTTATTAGTGGTGAGAAAATGTTAACTCGTCAGTGCTAGCTAACATCACAAATATTTACAAAAACATCTATGCAAGGTCGCATGCTCACACTGTTATGTTAAGTACATAATTAATGAAATTAATGAACTGCACACAACACGTTACATCAAAGGCGGTCATACGTATTCCAGATATTCCTTCTCTAGTTCGAGTTGCAGTTGTTTCAATCGCTTCTTCCTCCGTGGAACCACGACCGGAGGCGGCAACTCTGCATGTGTGATATACATCGCGAACGGATCCATCGTTAAACCACAATTCTTAAAACTCCACACAACACATTATTCCCACTTTATTATCTTTTTATTTCACCGCGCGGAGGAAATATCACAAAAAACAGGATGAACTTGAAGCAAACATCGCGACTGAGTACACAGACGAGGCGTAAACACTGATACATTTCTGGAACGACTCAAGCGAATTCACCTTGATTTTGAAATTGAGCTTTAGTGAGAGCCGGTGCTATTTTAATTTTACATGAAAGCTTACTCGTGACTCCCGTCGGAAGTTCGTGCGGTGCAGTGACGCCGAAACTTATGCTAAATATAACTTGAGTGACGTTCTGATCGAAATAAATGGTGCTCTAGTGCCGCGTTGTTAGAGCTCCATGCGATACCATGCCATGCGTCGACGGTTAGCGGCACTCACCACACAGTTAGAGCAATCGTACGCTAGATGAGGCTTTCTCCGTTTTCTGAACAGGGTTCTAGTTGGCACACGACAGTTCACATAGACATCCAAACGTTTACGCAAGCGGCGCTTGACTTTTATCCGTTTCTTGCGGAAAGTCAGCACTTTTACCGAGTCAGAGGGCCCGACGCTGCTGCTTCTATATGTTTTTGGGGGTAGCGCCGGGCTGGACGGGGCGGACTTGCGTCTGAACGGTCGCGTGAACATTTTGAAGAACGGCTTCGGGGGTATAATCGAGTGAAGATGCAACCGCAACACATCCACTGATGCTTTAGAGCCGATCGAGGAGCGATCCTGCGAATTATGATCCTCAGGAATATGTATGTAACTATTAAACAGCCTTGAAGACCATTATTCCATTCTAGATGAAACCAGCGCACAAATTGAAGTGTAATTTATAAACATAATTAATATTAACTATCCTTAAGAGGTTCTTAATTAGCATAACCAACCTGATGGTCTGGAGAGCTGCCGTCGAGACTGTCTACTCCGACAGTTTCGTTGGAGAGGTCCGGGCACCCACTGGGAGCTTCCTCGCAGCCTAGTTCTGCGAGAGCAGAGCGGATCATCTCTGCCTGTTTGGCCCATTTCCGCTCAGCTACTCGAAGCTCTAGTAACTTTAGGGGCTCGGACGTAGTCACTGGTATCGGGGGTGGGGAATGCCTTGAAGAAAATTAAGAATACTTTCATACGAAGATTGTAGTGGGTTAGGTTAGTCATGCGTATTCATTTGTGAGAAGCAATTAGAGCAACCACAAGTTTAAGGCACATAAAACTCCTGATACATCGAATGTGGACACTAAGATGACCAATGGATGACTCACAACAATATTGTGGTTTTACACGCAAATCGGGCAGCCTATTTGGTGACAATTAGCTTGTTTGTTTTGTTTCCGAAGTCCAACAAAGAACGCTTATAGTTTCGCCATGTCCGTATGTTTGCCCGTCCCTAATCAGAGCTTTGAAACTCGTAAACTACGAGTATTAGTCTTATTGTAATGAAATTGTAGGGTAATACATATAAGTGGCTCCTACAAAGTTATAAAATAAAAACCTGGTGTAAAGTAAAATGGAGTTGATTTTTTTATTTGTAATCCTTTAAATATTCATGAAAATCCCATACTTAATTCTTGTGGTTAGGTGATGTTGAATTGGTTTGAGCCTGAGCACTAGTTATTCATATCCTTACCGACTTCGACAACCTTCACTGTCCGTGGTCACATGCGTTTGCTCAATTTACTAAAGTTTTCAAGCACATTTACTCCATTCATTTTCTATTGTCAGCTATTTTGCCTTTGTAGTATCTTATCCTATATTTAACGACTATCTAAAAGTTCACTCTTCAAGTTCATATAGATAGATAGTTGCGGATAGAAGATGTATCTTTACCTGTCTATACCATTCACTCCATTTGTCAGTCCATTGTTATTTTTACAGACGCCGTTCCCTATGATCTCTGGTCCCTGTAGCGCGGTCTGTTTCTCCCTGTTGTCTTGTAGTGTCGTTTCAAGCTCTGTGAGTTTCTCCTTTAGCCATTCTACAGTTAAATTGTCGACGGTGAGTTGGTTCGGTTGTAGTTTTCCACTCGTGTCTTCGACTAAACTCTCGTCGAATGTAAATGTAATTGGTATTGGAGATGGCGATCTGTGGAATAAATGAGATAACAGCTATTTAGTTATCTAAGTGCCTATTCAACACATAGTCTAGGTAGACTCAAAACAAGAAAATGCTGAGACATACGTAACCTACATAATGCGTTCCATTTTTCTCGTTAGGTAACTTAAGATTTTCTGACACTTTTCATCATGATAAATTTGTTTGTCCATTAAGGAAATGCCGAGTAAATCGAGTTACCTACGTTACGTTACGTAATTTAACAGTGGGCTGTTCAATTACGCATTATGCAAATCATTCTTTAATTTTGGTTGTACGATAACATCATTATCATATTTCAATACGTAAAGCAAATACCACAGACCTCGTATGTTCGATATCTGTGGGTAAAACCTATAATGACCACTAGCGAGGCAGAACATAATATATACCTGCAATTATTTTTGTAGAAATTAATGTACCTACCATTGTATTGTAAATATTAAGAAATATTTATTTCATCTAAAATAATAGTAAGCTAACTTAGTTTGGGGCTAGATGGTATTGTGTGGATGTCCACTATTTTTTATTTTATATAAATATATATATATATATGTCAGACATATAAATATATAAAATAAAAATATATATTATTCCACACAATACCATCTAGCCCCAAACTAAGTTAGCTTACTATTATTTTAGAATGTAATACTTATTATTTTTTAAATAAATAAATATGATCCATTATAAAACCCAGACACAGAACAAACATCTATGTTTATTACACAAATGTGTGTCCTGGGAATCAAAGCCACAACCTACAGCGCAGAAGGCAGATCTACTACCAACTGAGCTGACAGGTCAGTGAATTATTGCTAACGAATTTTGGACACAAACACACCTCCGTTTTAATACCCTGACACAAGTCATCTTAGGAGAGGTGTAATCGGTGTTTCCTTATTATGTATGTGTGATTTAAGGTGTTACTTACTTGTACTTTTCTATAAATTCTTTGTATTCGTCCTGCGGTCTGAGGTTCTGCACCGTAGTCTCGATTTTGGTTTGGATTTCTCTGAACTTGTCTGTACTGTAGTCCGATCGCTGAACTACTTCCAGCAAGATGCCTTTCCTGTTAAAAAAAACAAGTTCAGTTATCAGAAAGCGCTCGTGGCACAGCTAAGCTTTTAAGTCTATTGTTTTTTAAAGAGGCATTATTTTTCTCCTCAACGTGTGACTAGTTAGTAGCTTAGTAGTAACGAACTAGTATGGTAAAATGATTAAAGTGCGCATCAGTCTCGTTTCGTGCACTTGGCACATGTCTTCGAACTTTTTAACGATATTTTTCACCGTCTGAGAGTACCTACTGGCATAGCGTACATACATTTTTCGAACAGAATTATTGAGGCCACTACCACAAGACAACCAGTACTATTGTGTAGGAGGCAATGTACAATCTGGATGGGTGACCGCAAATGCATTTTCATCTGAGCGCTAAAAGTATTTCAAAGGGATCGTTAAGCTATCAGTCCTGGCTCTTCAAAAGTTGTAATGCCATATCAAAGCTTTTGGGCAGCCTATTCACTATCCGAGTTGGCCACTGACTACGATAGTAGTAAAAGTAACTGGAGAATATACTTATGTAGTTAAAATAGCCAAGAGCTCTTGGAATTTACAAAACTATAACTCGGATATGGTTACGTGGCTAAAAGTTTTTGACCCAAAACTTAATAGGAAGTTCCAAGAATGATTTCATCCAGCACCAATTTACTAAACTTGTCAATGGTGAAAAACCTCTCTCGTCCAAATGTTATGTGATGACGTAAATAAACCGTGAAATGTCAAACAGTTTTTCCGATAGCCAGCTCATGCTTTTGTGAGAGTTAAAAACGGTATTTCCACCTCGTGTGGTATGACACCAAAGCACTCGTATTGTTTGATAACCATGAAGTAGCAGTACCAACGCTCTACCTCCCCTAATGATATACTACTGCGCTATAGCAGACAGTTATAAAAGCTCTTATCTAAATCTTTGCTGGAGATAAAGTGTTTCGACCTAGTGCCATGGAAAATATGTTGTGAGTGCCATAACAATGACTGCACACAAATGTTGTCTTGAATGGATAATCATTCCAGTATATATAAAATGCACATTAAGACTGGGTTCGTCTCCCTCCGAGGACAAACATTTGTGTGATGAACATAGATATTTGTTACAGTATATATATACAGCTATAAGTATTCTATCAATCATCTGGTTTCCATAGAACAAGCTTTGCTTCGTTTGTGGCTGGATGGTGCTGTGTGAATTATCTAGCAATAGGTATAGGTATATATATTAGGTTGGGGAAAAAGTCTTTTCGCATTATAGTATGTATGAACATGTAATAAAATCTCTTTGGATATACTATTTGTATCTGTCTGGTTTCGGTATCATTAAAAGTTTAAATTTTAAAGAACATAATTCAAAATTCAAATTAGGAAAATGTGTGATTTCTATTTGTTTTTCGTACTGTCAAGATGAGTGAATCTAATGAAAAAATTCGATACATTTTAAAATTTTACTACAAAAAAGGTAAAAATGCCTCGCAAGCCTCGAAAAAAATTTGCGATGTTTATGGACCTAGTGCAGTGTCTGTGAGAGTAGCACAAATTTGGTTTAAGCGTTTTCAATCCGGAAATTTTGATGTCAAAGATGCACGTCGCTCTGTTCGCCCTATTACGGATAAAATAGATGTCATTTTTGAAAAAGTGCAGCAAGATCTTCATATCAGTAGTTACGACGTAGCTGAAGAACTGGGAATTGACCACAAAACAGTTTCGGCGCATTTGAAAAAAACTGGGTACACAAAAAAGCTCGATATTTGGGTACTGAATGAAACCTAATGAACCGTGTACTCATCTGTGATTCTTTATTACGTTACGACGTAATGAAACCGAACCATTTTTGAAGAAGCTGATAACTGGTGATGAAAAGTAGATCACGTACGACAAGAACGTGCAAAAAAGGTCGTGGTCAAAGGCCGGTCAGGCTTCACAGACTGTGGCGAAATCCGGGTTAACTCGCAACAAGGTGATGCTGTGTGTGTGGTGGGATTGGAAGGGCATTATTCATTATGAGCTGTTACCACCAGGCAGGACCATCGATTCCGAACTCTACTGCGAACAACTGATGAGATTAAAGCAAGAAGTTGAGAGAAAGCGGCCGGAATTAATCAACAGAAGGGATGTGGTTTTTCATCATGATAACGCTAGACCTCACACATCTTTAGCCACTCAGCAAAAATTAAGAGAGTTTGGCTGGGAGGTGTTAATGCATCCGCCGTATAGTCCTGACCTTGCACCTTCAGATTTCCACCCGTTTCGGTCTCTTCAGAATTCTCTAGGCAGTGTCAGGTTAACATCACGAGAGGACTGCCAAAACCACTTGTCGCGGTATTTTGATCAGAAGTCCCAAAATTTCTATAGCAATGGGATCATGTCCCTACCTACAAGATGACAAAAAGTTATCGAACAAAATGGTACCTACATACTTTAGTTAAATGTAAATAAACTATATTAAAAAATTGTTTTGAATTTTCTTAAAAAATGCGAAGAAACTTTTTCCCCAACCTATTATATAAATACTCGTAGATACCTACTTATATTTTTAAGTCATGATTTAAAATGATATCTGGACCTTTTTACTTTTTATTGTTTTCTCGTTAACTTTTCCTGACTGCTATTCTTATAAAATTAACTGCAAATCAGAGGCTTTCGCTGATTGATCTTCATAATGAATTGTATAATCAGACAGTTTGAACTAGATTTTGAATTTCATAAAGGTACAATTCAGAATCTCACCACGAGGTAGCCGTAGCCTCGCCCTGTCTTCTCTGCTGGTCCAGCAACGCTGGTAACGCTGCTGTTCTCAACGCCCGCTCACACTCTGTCGCTTCGGCCAAGAGTAGCACATATTCATTGTGTGCCCTATGTAGTCTTCTACACGCCTTGCTGTATTTATCTCTCGTCTCGTCCAGTTTCCGACCACCTCTGCCTGTAGGACCTGTAGTTAAAACATTGTTTTGATAATGTACTTACTTCAGTTTGTTTATTTATCATTTAGGTTTGTTGTACTTTTGTAACATTATTGTTATTTTGTACATAGAGGTCATAGAATGAGTCAGCGAACAACAGGCATCCACACTTGTATAAATTCTCGGATAACGCTTTAAAAGCATATTAAATTCACATCGACAGACATTCTCAGAATCAAGATAATGCATGTATTGAAACATTATATACAGCTAAGTAGTTACGTATTATAGAGGGTGTACAAACTTACACTTACATTTAAGGTAATTCTCCTCAAACTTTGTCCTCATCTGCTTGTAGGATTCCAGACATTTTTGGTATTCACTTTGTTTCCTCGTCACTTCTTCTGATAGCTGTAAACAAAACGAAAGAATAGTTTAATTAATCTAAATCATTATTAAATTCAAATTAAGCTAAACTAAATAGGATAATCAAAATCTTTACAGAACAAAGTTCGACTTCAAGTTCCATATAAAAATGATAATGCTTCGTAACAACAATTATTATACGTAGGCATAATAAATGTCGCCCTTATTAAAGAAAACAGAAATTCAATGGAATAATAAATTAACGAAACCGCACGTGGGCTGAACGCAACGTGACCTTAATTTTACAGATTGAGATGTTTACTGTAGAAATAACGCAATCATGAAGCGAAATAGTAAAAATAGATGATTTTATGTACCTAGGCTGTAGAAGTACAAATAAACAAAGATGGTTTAAATATGCAAAAGAGATTTTTTTTAATTTCAAAACTAAAAGGAAGTCATCTATCTATCATGTTTCTACTGTTATGGTCAGTGCTATCGATAAAAAAATAGTAAGTAGTTACAATAATATCAAAAAAAACTTTTAATTAAACACCCAAGGCATGCACACCAAGCGAAGATCCGAAAGTTTCTCACGGCTTCAAGCCAATAAGTAAATGAAGAGCTGAAAGACAATGTTCACAGATTCACAATAATTATTAGAACGCGTGAACGTGCTGCACAGGTCGTGAACAGCTGTATGTTTTTACACCCGCTGTAATTACTACGTAATTAGATGATTTAAACAAAGGTTATCAATCATAAAATGCGGTGCTATATTTTTGAAACAACAAAAAAATGCGCATTTTTTTACAGCTAGGATTTTTTTATATGCCGTTAGGTTTATCAGTACAAACTTAATTTAATTACATATTGAAGAATATATAGTTGTTTTTTTTAATTACTTATAAATTATAGGTAAGTAATTTATTACAACACTGCGCTAAATAAGTAAGTACCTACTTATATAAGTAATTATTTTATCATTTATATTATTATTTTGTTTATGAAAGCGGTTTTATTGTAGAGGAAGGAGGATGTAAGCATTCAAACTGTTGTGAATTAAATAAGGTATTTAAAGGACCGTATTACAAATAGTGACCTTTGTTAAGAGATAAATACCTATCTACATCATAAAAGTAGTAAAGGTATACTTCTGCGCTGTAGGTTGAGGGTTCGATTCCCTTCTAAGTCTGAGTGTTATGAAGTACTAGCTGTTACTCGCGATTTCGTACGCGTATGCTTAGAACCTTTTTTTTTATTTTTGTAAGGAATGCTTTCTGTGCATCTAAAGAACATCTCATTATTTCATGCATCATGCATGCATCAAAAGAACATCCCTTATTTTACCCCCTTCGGGGATGATTTTGCAAAAAAGTTGAAACACGTATTTCTTTATTTCATACCAAAAACCTAAATTTGAATTTTCAGATCCCTAACTTAATAAAATATGAGTTGCCCAAACAAACATCCCCTATTCATCCCCTATTTTACCCCCTTCAAGGTTGTTTTTTGAGACAAAAAGTAGCCTATGTTCTTCCTCCAAATGCAATACATCTTTTTACCAAATTTAATCAAGACATTTAATCAACGTCTGAACGGATCAGACGTTTAGCCGTGAAAACGTAACGAACAGACAGACAGAGACCCTTTCGCATTTATATTATTAGTATGGATCATAAGTATGTATTGTATCTGTTATCTAGTCACCATAACACAAGCTATGCTTAGTTTGGGGCTAGATAATGTTGTGTGAACTGTCCAAAAAATAATATTGGTTAATTTTTTTATAATATGCAAAATAAAAAAAATACCTTATTTTGCATATTATAAAAAAATAAACCAATATTATTTTTTGGACAGTTCACCTATATCAGTTCACTGCGATGCTCCTTATTAGATTTTGTACAAAACTTACCTTACGATGATAATATTATAGATAAGGTACCTTACCTACCTAAGTTATAATATTTACTTAGATACTACTGGTTTGTACTCCTTAATTATTAATCTTTGTGTCTTTGTTTTGTTTATCTGTGTGTTATCTTTCAATGTACAAATGGCGCAAAAAGTGGCAAAAACAAAGAAAGAAACGCTAAAGCCAATCCATATAACTGCAGACCGGAAACACCTCGCATTACTTAGCTGTCTGCGATTCGACTGATTATCAAAGGTTTTACAGATAAAGCTTCAAACAAAGACAATGGTGGCAATTCGGTTGGTTCATTTCTAAAATTAGGAATTGTCTAAAATATATTTAGTTAGTCATAGCATTTGTAAAACCTATTCGGTTGGTACCATCTAACTAAATTAGGAACGCTTAACTAAGTTAGATGAAATTAAATTAGGATAAGTTGGTAGCAGCGGGTTTAATTATGGTTTAAAAACAGTTCAAACCTAATTTTAGCTAAAATTAGTTAGGTTGGTGACAACAGAATTGAGGCCAATATTATAGATGATGGTTCTGATTTGTATAAAATATTCTACGGTTAGTTGATATTTAGATAAATTTAATCACGCTTAAGTTACATTAACAATTAGATGGAAGATAGTTTTCAGGAAATAAGCAGAAATAAATAAACGAATTTAAAATTTATAAGTATAAATGTCCATACAAAACACTCCGTTATGACAATCGTCAACAAGCCCACACAACGTGCAAGCGTTTTCCATTGTTGATAGCAAAAGTAGAAGCAAATGAGTTGACTGACTTTGTTGTTTTTTGTAATTTAATTCAGCACAGTAGATAAAATTATTACCGGCCTAGGCTATAAAACTTTATCATGGTATGTAACGCGTGAGTACCTACCTCAAACAAAAAGATCGTAAAGGGACCCAGTGCAGAGCCCTGCGGTAAACCGCTAACAACTCGTACAGTTCGTTGAACACTCTCACTCTTATTATATTCACTGGTCTATCCATTGGAATGACCACTGGAAATCAACACATAGGTACCCAATATACGATAAATGAAAAGAAACATCGAACCAACTATCTCAACAGTATCGAGCGCTTAACTTAAAATTATGTTTGTAGATACATTACTTGCATATTTTTAAGATTTCTAGAGAATAACAACCGGGAAAAGTGATTTCCTATCTGTTTTTCTGTAGAATTCTGCATATTATTATTGAAAACGGATATTACATTTTACAACAACTAGCTAGTCAGTTATCACAAAAGAGAGAAAGTGTAGTGCGGCAGCATGGTAGCTAACCTACCTAATGAGATTGTGTAAGATTCTAAAATGCTGTCAAGTAGATGGGATAGCGACAATAATGAGGGTTTCATTATAAAAACAGAAAACAACAAATAACAATGTCATTTAAGACAGGAAAAATATGGATAAAGATAAAGTAACGGGGTATTCCAATTTTACTACGCCTAAATATCTCGTCATGTGGGCTGATGTCGCTACCTACAAATGTAAAGTTTTATGATTTATTTCATAATCATTCCCGTGGTGCTTATACACCAGCTAACGCTATTACACTATAGTAATATATTATAAGTACAAGTGGGAATACTACGTCGATGTTTATAAACAATTCTATTGTCAATGATGACGGTGACCCACATAAAACACCTTGGGAAATTGAGCAGCGGCGTCGCTGGCGCTGCCATCTGTTTCAATAATCTTGTTCGGTCTTTTCGACACGCGTCATCGACCAAATAACTATTGACGTCATGCATTACATAAACACAATTTATAAAAGCTTAGCTGGTTTTGACTTCATAATTTTGGTCACTGATATTTTAAGGTTTAGCTATATTGATGTCCTTGAAATAGCAGTGATTTTATTGCTCTGCGAAATTCGATTGCACCTGTTTAATTATAATCTGATACCATGTCAACGAACCGGAGGCCAGGACTTTGGCCTTAACTGACCATTGAGCAGCGGAAGGTACGTGATATGCATAAACATGCATTGACTTCTAAGGTAGCTATGACATAACCTATGTTATAAATAGAATTTACTTACATTATTACCTATTACATAATATACTTAATGATATGAGTTCCTCTAATAAATGAAGTGCCTACCTATTTTTAATACAATGCCAAAACCACAAAACCTCATTAGGCAGCTAAGCGTTCCAAACCTTCATTTATTCATAAGGGTTCGAGGAAGCATCAGTAAAAGGGGTTGGCCGTGAGAAAATAACCAATACTGGTTTGTCGCAATGAATACAGTCTTCCAAATGGCTTATTGTCCCATCGATCAACTCGGTTCCCGCAATATAAGCCTTCTGAAACAGTACCGGTTAAGGAGAACGACGTAAGCTGTGGCGGCGGTTTGATGAGAAATGCTACGCCATGAGCGAGTGCACCGTCGAGATCACATCACCGGAGCTTTGAGCATTGCCGCTGACAGAGAGAAAGCGTTTTCGTGGAAACGACAATCCGAACCGTTTGTTTTGGCTTTTGAGGCAATTTGTTAGCCTAAGTTAACTGTAGTACCCCTCTTGTATAGACTGTTACGATTCGAAACAAGACGTCATAAGTAACTACCTGAAGGTATCTTCGCTTTGGGATTTTTTATGTTTAGTTTAGCATTCTTGAAGGCAAACTACCTGTTTTGTAAAGGTTGAATTGAAATGTTACAATGTGAGTGGTAGGTACATTATGAAACTCCTTACACATATAAACGGAATCGTAGTTTTCAAAAGTCTGAATCAAGTCAATCAATACATAAGTAATATAATTGAACCCAATAAAAATCATCTAAGTTAGTTAATAGAACTGAGTAACGGAGCGATGCACTGAGAATGTACCTAGTTTAAAAAAAAATGGAGGAAGTATTTATACAATACCTACATAAGTATGCCCAAAATGCATTTTTAAATGTTTCTGTCTAACCGATTATAATTTAATAATTTTGCTTGAAAGGTGACTTGATCGAAGATCATCAGCTCTTTTGTAGTTGATGAAGGAATGTGAGCAACTTCCACAGGTCTGATCGATTTGAAATTTGGTATCCTGTTACTTTAATAACATTGCAAAAACATGATAACCTTGAACTGATATCAGCATCACTTGGAATGTCCTGGACTATCAACTTCTCACCTACTTACAGCAGAGATATCGCGATTGGGCTCATTGGAATAGTCTCAATGAATATTTTTTATCTATTATTACTGATGCCGGACATTTCACACGACACCTAGCCTCAGAGTATGCAGAGCTTTTGTTATGGGAACCGCATGATTGATATACAATTTTTTTTTTGACAATTCATACATATTAAAACACCTACAACCTACACCAGCGGAAATTTTTCCCTTCTGCGTCTCAAACGGGCCTTCGCCTACTGCGCCACCACTTGCACTTATTTGTATTAAGGTTCAGAGGAAACGTGTACGAATGAATATTTTTTTAATTGGTTATCGACACTATGATTCACTGGGAACTTATCTGCAGGCTGGTTAATCGATTTCTTCACTCTTAGCTCTTAAAGAATAAGGATCAAATTCAATGGCGGTTTGCTAGTTGCTATACACACGTTTATGCATTATTGCCGGCAAGGGAGACGCCCTGGAATGGCCCTGGAGCGAATGACGTGTCGCATTATGATTCCTACCGCGTTAGATTATGCAGAACCTAGCTTTTAACCAGGGACTCTTCAGTAAGAGTGTAGTTTATAATGTACTTACCTACTACTGTTATGCCAGATATTCTCTGGCCTCCAAGCGGTTGGTATTGTACAATCACTAGGTGTTTTTTGAAAACAATACAAGTAAGCATCAAAAGCTTTTAAGTCTGACGTCATTTCTCGTAAAAAAACCCGCTAAACATCGTTGTTTTTTTCTACTGTGCAAGGTTTTTGTGCCTAAAACAAAAATCATGTCTTTATCTAGCCAAGTAGGTACGAGTACTTTACTGAGCCACTTGCGAAACCCGTCTAACCTGATCCCGTGAGAAATACACTCAATCTCATACTTTTCTATCTAAAGGAACAACTGTGTAGCTTTCTAGAACTAAACAAACTGATGACAGGATGCGTTTGATGCTTATCACAATAATACTTAACAAGTTCGTACCATTAAAAAAATAAGTAGCTTACGACAATAGATTAAGTACCTAATGGGCTTGAACAGAACAATTCTAAATTGAACAATTATTACCTACCTACACTAATTTTACCTTCATGCAATAATATAGCTTCAGCTTATTTATAAAATATTTCGTTCATACAAACTTTTTTAAGCAGATCAGAATTGCGAGTTGCAACAAAAGCTTCTGATAAACTGTCACAGTTACAGCTCATGCATGACATAAAGTTAAATACTGACATCAGATTTTCTATCGAAAGCACATGTATCTATAGTATTGGTATCATTGGTAGTATTGGTAGATAAAAACTATAGTCGTAGAGAAAACAAACACACAAACTGCATGTGATAAATAATCGTAGAAGGAAAACCAGTGTAACGCAAGGTGCGGCCCTGGGTCCGGCTTTCACCAGCCAGCCGGTCGCCGCCAGCACACGTGCAACTGCACGCATTCGAAATATTCATCGGGTGGATGACGAAATTGTGTCATTTGTACCATTAAACTCAAAGATAGACATTATTAGATGATATTTTATCAAAACTAGTCGATCGTCGCAGCCGCGCACCATGCGCACCAACTTTTACTCTTCGATCTTTCACCGCCTCAATCTCATTGATATTTACCTTGCTACGCTGGCAGAAGCACATAACAGCAAGAAATACACAAAATCTAACACACAACATAGAGCTCAACCATTAACGACAATGTTTTTAATAATCTTTTTGATGTGTAACATCTTCACTCTCGCTTTCCTGCAATCTGTGGCAGTGATTTCGTGAAAAGAGACGGATGTGTGTAACAAGAGGCCGGGGAAGCGCGCGCTATTGGATTTGATCAATGAGAGCGAGCGGCTGTAGAGCTTAGAGCATGTGTAAGACTCGTCTTACACACGTTTCAACCAACCAGAAGGGAAAGAGGGAAATTGAGAAGGATAACGCATCAGTAGCGCGCTTAACCTACAGTGTTGTGTATAAAGTGTGCTGTATATTAACTAATTCAGGATATAATGTTAATGTTGCTTATTACCAAGGTTATATGTCAGAAGTTACATAGGTATCATATATGCGACTACTGTACTGTATATATGATATGTAACTTCTGACATATCATCCTGTACTGTACTGTACTGTAACATACCAAAACTTCCGCCAAAAACAAGTCGATTGAAATAGAATTTTCGTTGAGCAACGAGGCAGTATAAAATCGAATAGTCTAGTGGCTTTACTTGTTCATTTTCTATCTTAACCATGCAAATTCCCCTATACTATGGCGACTCATCTTTCTTTCCTCTAACTTTCCCATATCGCAAAGCTATTATCGAAGTTAATAAGGCATAGTAAGGCAACAATGTGCTTATTCATCGGCTTCATTCAACACCCTGCCTCGGGAGCTTTCTCACGGGCAGGGTAATTACCAACAAGTGTAGTATGCAGGTGAGTTTTGCAATTCCTGCAAAAGCGACATTTTGATTTTCCTGTTGGCAAATTTATTCAATTTTACTGATTTCGCAGTACACATCATTTTTTATCATGTTTTGTTTATTATTGTTTACACAATCATCAACCACGTAAGCAATATCTATCACGATAACAAGGAATGATAATGAAAATTGACCTATCTATAGCTTCTACGGTAGATTATTGATACATAGTGCTTATTATCACAGATATAACTGTTACTAGTTTATCTACAAATAAACAGTTTGTCGTCAGTGTAAACAGAGTACAAAGGACATTGACTTGTACGACCGACGACGTGCCTGCACGTTCAATACGAGTAGGTACTAACCCAGAGGGCCTTTGTTTATCCACATAGGTGGTCTCAGCTTCTAATAATACATCGGTTACCTTATTAAAAACGGTAAAAATATTTAATAAGGATAAAACCTTATTTTTCAGGTCCATATGCCTTATGATAATATTATTATTGTCATACACAAAAGCTCATAGACTAAAATTCATATAATTGAAACCATCTTTCTGTTCTACGACATTATTATCGTAGATGTTTTGATACTTTTTGAAGATGTTAGTCAAACATTACTATCAATCTTCACATCCGTTAGTGAGTTAATAAAAATAACAAAAGTAAATACAATTTTAGTAAAGTACGTCATGTAAACGTGAAAGTTCTTGGTATCGCGCGTGGAGCTACTCGTACCAGCAGTATTTGAACAGCTAAGCAAACTCTTCTATTTATCGGTAAACCATTCGAACAAGACACTTGACATTACTCGTTTATTAACGCAGATTCTGATGTTAATGTTGATTTATACTGCTGTCGAGGGTCTTGGTTGACTAGTCGAGCGATATCAACTAATGTCGTTAGTAGTAGTAGGTACCCAGGTAGGAAAACTAAAATAGTATGTAGTTACAGTACGGTTACAGAAGAAAACTAGGTCGGTGTTGTTTACAGCCCAGATTACACTTGAGCAAGCGATTGCGTGCATTGTTTGGTCCTTTCGGTCTATTCACTGCTGAAACAAAAGCCTTCGACTGCTTATCTACACGTTTCATTTGGCGATAATGCTCGCAAACTAGGTTTTGTAATTAAGCTTCTTAGTATAGAAATTGTTCAATTTAAACATGAATTGCTTATGAATTCGTGATTATATAAGAAACGAAGCCATCGTTCAAAGATAAATTGAAAACAGCAATAAATTTACTACAACAACTGTAAATGTTAACGAAACACGCCGGAGCACGGCGCCGGACGAGCTTCTAAACTTACGATTTGTTACAGCAAATAAACTGACACACAGGGAAGCACACATACACACAGACGCACACTAGAAGGTGTGGCCGCCTGGAGCAGCTCCGAAAGCGGGCTTAATAAACTTTACATTCAAATATGTGGATAGGTAAATAGGTAGACTAGGATATTAAAAAAGACTTAACACGTTTCAACACCATTATCTACGAGTATGTTTGAATGACACCTAAAAAAAATCGACTAATCACATTGTTCACCTTTAGTAGATTATTATCATGACCATAATGGCCTTTATTCGTTATCAAAGTCAGACATCTGTATTGCACATTTTTGTCATTCATAATTACCTATTAATAGATCGTTCGCATGGTTTGCAAGATTTTAGGTGTATATTTTCATAATTTTGGTCTCGACAAGGCAAACAAATTAGTTCGTCTCTTTGTCTCCTATTTTATTTACTGGTATTTATTTAAATAAGTAATGATGGTTACCATGGATCATCTTCTAACGTAACCCTTTCATGCAGACAGGTTGTAGTGCTGCCGGTAGTTACCTACAGTAAACTAACATTAATTTTTTTTTGTTCTTTGGCACAGATTCAGACTATTTATAAATCTTTGGTCATTGTATTTTGAATCTATAAATGTACCTATGAGAGTAAGGATAGCTGTGGTTGATAACATTACTGAGATTACTGGTAGGTAGTCTATTGGTAATAGAATCGGAAGGCGGGGCGTCCCAATTCTAAGGACGTGGGTTCGAATCCAGTCGTGCATCAATGGATTTTTCTAATCGAAAAAATGTATGTGCGGTATACCAGCACTCTCCAACGGTCAAGGAATACATCGTGGGGAAACTGGCATGTCGTAGAGCCTAAATAGTTCGAAGACATATGCCAAGTGTACGTAAAAGAGCCTCTGAGGCGCATTTTAATCGAAAGAACTAATGACACCATAATAAGAAGAAGAGGAACATTGGCTAAAATAAATATGCTATTTACGATAGGCCAGATATTTAACAAACTATCAATTGAGTATAGAGAGAATATTGCGTTGCGACTTATTGGCTTACTGTACCGAGTTCTATGAGTCAGTAATATTTTACGGGAATACGACGGGTGGTCTCGCGATTCCAGAGCGCCCGAGGTCTGGCTCAGTATCGGTATTGGTCTCTTGTCTAGTCGTAAATACACGGGCGCGATAAGTATCGGCCGAGCAGCGCGGTCGGTCCGTTGGGTGGTCGACGCAAAATTCGGCAGAGAACACGCAGAGAACCTCGGACCGGTTCTGGGAACGCTCGGCGCGGCTCGGTGGCGGCGGCTATTGTGTCTGTCTGCCCTCCACACGCGCTTCATTACCGTCTCGGCAGAGCCGGAACCCTGCCCCCCACTCACTCCGAGTGGCGTGCAGGCGCCAACACCATCAGCTTATTACACTTACACCGGTTTCTATCGATGAATATATTATCGATTCGCTATTATTTTTGTCAAAATGATAAACCAAAGCCGAACAATGGTGTTTTTGTTTTGATGGTGTTCATAACGGCTTGAAGATTAGGAAGGCGTAGCCATGATCAAAACATAAAACATAATATAATTAATTGTGATTATATTACGATGTAGACGAGCTTTTTTGTTTAGATAGCTTGACACGTCAAAAACTTTATAAGTATGTGCCTAACAGGTTGTTTTGGACAGGTAGGATACGATCTAAAGATATGATATCCTAAGAAAACATTCAACCTTCGTCACAGCTTAGCATGTGATTAAAATAAAAAATTAACATAGTAAAATGCGTTTTATATAGCAAACAGTGCCGCCTCAGCGATAGCTCACAATAGGCCAGGGAATAATATAGTCCACCTAATCTCTTTTTCGTTAGCGGCACGCCATATTTCATTCTGGCAGCCATTGTCAATAAGAACCGAGGTCAGAGGCAAATAGAAGAAAAGAACATCCATACATTTTGTTTTCTTTTTCCAGCACTCAAACAAAATAAACTCTTGAGCACGGTTGCTTTAACGCGCCGCCTTTAAACTTCGAATTTTCTAATATCTTTTTTCTATCCCATCTTTTCATTAATATATTACGTTGGACGCTGGCGCTGTCTATTCGATTTTAGATTTTTTATGGTCGAGTTTAGTGAGGTTACTGGAACGAACAGTGATGTTTGACGCTTTACTGTGGGAGTTTATTGTGGGCCGTCATGTGAAATACCACTTATCATTTATTGTAAACTGTTGAAAAATTATGACTAATTTGAAATTAGGTTTGTTTTTGATGTGTAAAACAATGATCTGGCTAAATGTGTTATTCACCGTTTCTATCAGTATAAATGTCTTAAAATACATAAGCAAGCCCCTAGGTACTCCGAAAGTTGATAGGTAACAAAAAGTTCCAAAAATCTAAATAAAGTGTCATATTATTTACATAGATTTTTGGATGGCGACGCAATCCAAAAATTTTCGCATACTATTAGAAGTGATCTCAGTATTGTCTGGGAAGCATCGATCTAAATTCTCGTCAGTTCTCATCTGAGCAATTAGACGATGGCAATCTCGAAGGAAATTGCCAATTGACCTCGCTGTGAACTTTAAATTGACGCTTGGCTGGTATGCCATGTAACCACAGAAAGTGGGTAGGAACATCTCTCAAATATAACAACTGATTGACCAACTAGCTGACATCAGTGTCATTGCAGTCTAAATCTCGTATAGAGACTCAAATTCGAAGAATGCGCTTGTTTAGGTGTGATAGAGGGATCCAAAGAGTAGGCGCGAGGACATAGTCGCGAGCAGAATAGGCAGGCTATATATAGGCTTTATAGGGTTCCGTAGCCAAATGGCATAAAACGGAACCCTTATAGATTCGTCATGTCTGTCTATCTATCTGTCTGTCTGTCCGTCCGTATGTCACAGCCACTTTTTCCGAAACTATAAGAACTCTATTGAAACTTGGTAAGTAGATGTATTCTGTGAACCTCATTAAGATTTTCATAAAAAATAGAAAAAAAACATTAATGTTGGGGGTTCCCCATACTTATAAACTGAAACTTATAAATTTTTTTTTCATCAAACCCATACGTGTATCTATGAATAGGTCTTCAAAAATTATATTGAGGTTTCTAATATCATTTTTTTCTAAACTGAATAGTTTGTGAGAGAGACCAAAGTGGTAAAATGTGTGTCCCCCCCCCCCTGTAACTTCTAAAATAAGAGAATGATAAAACCTAAAAAAATATATGATGTACATTACCATGCAAACTTATTTGCATTTAGTAGTATTTTTTTAATACGTCATAAATCGTAAATATCAATAACTTAATTTTAAAAAATACACTACAAAAAATACATTATACAAAAATACACATACACAAAACATCGATCAAAGTTATAACGAACTACAAGAACTTTTATATTGTGTTACTTGCTGCTACGGAACCCTTCATGGGCGAGTCCGACTCGCACTTGGCCGCTTTATTATATACCTGTTGTCAGGCAGAATCCATAATGTTGAATGACTACCTATGTCAGTTTTTTATTGAAATTTATGAATTTATTGAAATTTTAATGTAATTAATAGATTTTTTTGACGATCTCTGTGGCGCAGTGGGCTAAGATCCGGCTGAGACGCAGAAGGTTGCGGGTTTGATTCTCGCCGCGGTACAAATGTTTGTATGATCTGCAAGTATTTGTTTCAGGTCTTGGTTAGGTTAGTTTAGGTTCTATGTAAGTATAATATGTAAAAAATTACAAAAAAAAGTATATAAGTAGTATATCAGTCATGTAGTACCCATAACACAAGCACTGCTTACTTTGGGGCCAGATGATGCTGTGTAAAATGTTCGGGATTATTATTATTATTATATTAAATTAAGCGAATATAGGTAAGTATAGAATATATTAAGTAGGTACTTAATACACAAACACATCATGAATACAGTGGTCCCCCGGTAATCCGGCCCCCCTTGTAATACGACATGGTCTATTATTTAAGTATGTACATTTGTTTGTACACAATTATTTCCTAATGTAAAGTTATTGCATATTTTTTGTAAGTTTTATAGCATTAATGACGTAAATTTTATAATAAAGCTAGCGACCCGCCCCGGCTTCGCACGGGTGCAATGCTGATACTAAATATACTACAAATGAGTTTATTTACGACATCACATTAGAAACCTCTAAAATTATCAGTGTGTCTCTACTATATTATGCATGTATTACACATATAAACCTTCCTCTTGAATTACTCTATCTATTTAAAAAACCGCATCAAAATCCGTTGCATAGTTTTAAAGATCTAAGCATACATAGGGACAGACAGACAGCGGGAGGCGACTTTGTTTTATACTGTGTAGTAACGTAAGCTCTCTATTGTGTTGTTTAATTTACTAATTTTGACATACATAATGAAGTATGATTTGTACTTCAGAGTACATATATATAACATATAGAATGTTATCATTGGTTCTGTAATTTGCCAGATTACAAGGTACTCTTTTGTAAAAAATTCCGGACTATAGGGGGTCTTAGGCAGTACTCTATAATCCGACAAATTCGATAGTCCGACACTGCCCTGCAAAATGTTTGTCGGATTACCGGGGGTCCACTGTATTAGGTAAAAATATAGGTAATAATGTAATAATATTATATAAGCACACACCTGACGTTTATAATTATGTATAAGTGGAACAATTTTCTAACTACGTTAATACCTTATCTACCTAGTCATAAAATATAGTTTCCACTTCCACGTTTTACTGAAATTAATTTAATAATGTCGGCGGTCTCATGACCTGGTTTACAACAAAACGGTTTTATTATATCACAAGATTCGTAATAAGAATTCACAACATTGTGAATTGCATCATTTTTAAACAATAGTGGGATAAACATATGTATAGGTACCTAAGTAGTCGTGATAACGAGTCCCAGATAGCTTTTTAAAGTTCCCAATGAAATGTTTGACATACTTACCTAGAATGATATCTGATCTCATATAGCTGATCTTATGAAAATAAGCGTGGTATTGATCGAATTGATAATCCTTCCACCATGCACCCCACGCTTTTTTTTTAATAAAACATTTTTTTCTTACTTACATTAATTAAAATTTATTTTCTATTTTTTAGTTTGTTTTTCTATATAAAGCGTGTTTATAAACTATATTAAAAATATTTTAGGTTTTTTTAACTATTATTTATTTTCTAATTTTTAGTTTTAGGATAACCGGATATTTTTTTTTATATTTTTTTTTAACCTATACTTTCCTACTGCTGGGCAAAGGTCTCCCCCAATTCCTTCCATTTGTCCCTGTCCCCGGCCATTTTCCACCAGCCTTCCTCGAAGGCATCGAGATCGTCACGCCAACGTTTCTTCGGCATGCCCCGGCTGCGTCGCCCATCTGCAGGTACCCATTGTGTGACGAGCTCTGCCCATCTGTCTGCACTCATACGACTGACGTGCCCTGCCCAACTCCATTTTAATTTGGCGGTCTTGTCTCCGACATCTGCGATCCCGGTCTTTGTTCGCAAAGTTGTATTGCGGACTCTGTCTGTCCTCTTCACCCCTAGCACACTACGCTCCATTGCTCGTTGGCAGATCTTGAGTTTGGACTTCTGAGATTCGGTTAAAGACCATATTTGTGCCCCATAGTTAAGAACGGGCAATATACACATATCAATGAGTTTTCGCTTTAGAGACAGAGGAAGGTTTCCCTTCATGAAATCATGGACCAGAAGCTCCTCCAGGCGTTTTCGACACGTCGTCCAACTTCTTTGTCCTGCCTGTTTTGGAAGGAGACTATCTGGCCCAGATATATATACTCATCGACGTTCTGTAAATCTTGCCCATCTACCTTGATTTTCTGTTGGGTGCTATTGGTCATTATTTGTGTCTTTAACTGATTCATCATTAGTCCAACCTCTAGGCTTGCTCTGCTTAGATCTTCAAGCATAGTTTGGAGTTCTGATGCAGTTGGGGCGAAAAGCACAATATCATCGGCGAAGCGCATGTCTCCGATAGATATTCCTTTATTAGACCAAGATCGAGTCAGTGTTTTAAAAATCTCTTCTAAAGTGCTTGTAAATAGTTTTGGAGAGAGCGGGTCACCTCGTTTAACTCCCTTATCAATTGTAAAATGGGGTCCAGAGCTTGTGAGTTTTATATTGGCTGTACTGTTATTGTAAATTATTTTTATAAGGTCTATGTATGTTTTATTAATGTGTTGATTTTCAAGAGCTGTAAAAATAGAAGAATGTTTAATACTGTCAAAAGCCTTCGTGTAGTCGACGAAGGCTAAATATAATGTTTGTTATATTCCTGGTACTTTTCAATAATTTGGTTGAGTGTATGAAGGTGGTCTGTGGTCGAGAATCCCGAGCGAAATCCTGCTTGTTCAGAGGGTTATTTATCGTCTAATTGTTTATTTATTCTATTTTGTATTACGATTATGAATGCTTTGTAAATACGAGATATTAAACTAATGGGTCGGTAATTACTGATATTGCTTTTATCGCCTTTTTTGTGGAGAAGGATTATATTTGAATGGCACATATTGGATGGAAATGTACCTGTATTGAGAATAAAGTTAAACAAATTGCTTAAATGTGGTAAAAATGCCGGTGAACCTATCTTTAGCGTTTCTGTCGTAATTTCATCCTCTCCAGAGCTTTTGTCAAATTTCACTGTTCTGAGTGCGTCTTGTACTTCCTTTCTGTTATAGATGGGATGCTTTCATCAAAGGAGCATCCCATCAAGAAACCCCTTTAGCGAGATCACTTTCACTTCCAGACTTAAACATAGGAATGAGTTTACTGTGTTTCATGAGATCGGTAAAAACTCCCTCGTCGATACATCTATTAAAAATATAAGCTAAACATGGTGCAATATCTAAGATAATGACACCCAGCACCTTTGTAGACATTCTGCAATATGATCTGCAAGTATTTGTTTCGGGTCTGGGTGTTTCTATGTATAATATGTATGAATTTACAAAAAAAAATAGTATATCAGTCATGAGGTACCCATAACACAAGCTCTGTTTACTTTGGGACCTTTGATGATGGTGTGTGAAATGTCCGGGATTATTTATTTATTATTATTTATATGTACGAGTATTTACCTATTTAAATGATTACATCAGTCATCTTATTCTTATATTATAAGCAATGCTTCTTTTGGGGCTAGATGGTGTTGTGTAATCTTCACAACACTATCTAGCCCCAAAAGAAGCATAGCATAGTACAGCATTATTGAAGTGAAAACTTCTTTTAGCGCGGTACGCATATTTTTAGATGAGGTAAAACCTCTGGATTCGCGACACCGTTACCGAGACGCAGCCGGCTGCCGCGCTCGCCCCATTTGATTATAAACCTTAATTCACATGTTTACTTTTGTATGGAGAAGTTTACTGAGTTAGGTTCTTTGATATATTATCTACATTCTGAACAAAAATTATTGCATCATCTGTGTTCGTTCAGTATTTGATTGGCAGTCGCCATAATTACTGATTTTGAAATGATTTATTACTAAACTCTAACGCGCCAAAATAAGTTTTCACTTCTGTCGGCACTCCCGGAGTGCAACCCATATTTTTACTTATTTATTAACTAATGATATAAATTAACACAAACCCATTTGAACTGCAAACACACTAAAGTTGGATAATGTTAGGTAAGTATATGTATCAGGTATATGAAATCCAAACTAGAAAACCCTGCTTGCTAATGTCCAATCAGCAATTCAAATTTTATAATTATGAATGCAATATAATTTAAGTACCTAAGTGAACTTGAGTAAAAGAATGCGTGAGGTAATAACAACAATGATTAACATAATATTGCGTATGAAATCATATTCTTCTGTCTCTTATGATGTTAGACCATGTTATTGAAACAATCAATGTAGGTACCTAACCTACCTAATATTCTCAGTCAAAGAATCGAAAAAATAGTTTTCTTTTAAACCAACTTCAAAAAAAGGAGGAGGTACTCAAAATTTAAATGGTGGTACCATTTAAATTTTATCGAAACCGGTCAACCAGTTTTTAAAAATCAACAAAAATCGAAAAATTGTATACATCGAAGATATTTTTTATATAAGTAGGTAGGTTCATGAAGTGGGTTGTCTTTTTAGTTTTTAAAACGTAATTATTACTCGATTGGTTAGGTGACCAAACCAAGTATGTACCTACTAATAGGTATTGCATTGCATGCACTTTAATGCACGAAAATGTACCATGTGATACATAAGGTTAAGAGACAGTGCATCGAACTATTTGGGGCGATGCGACATGTAATTCTCAGAAGCACTACACTACCTACTCGGCCGCGAGCCAGCAAACGACCGAAACGCGCCCAATCCAAATCGTGTAACTTTTACTGCGAACACGTTTTAATGTAGCTTGAAATACGCATGATACGAGTACCTAGCTTCCTTTGTTTAGGTTCTATCTAGTTAAAATTATTTTGTTTACTTAGATCGACTAAAAATTGATAGATGAAATTCTTTATATCCATTTCTGCACCACAGGCACAGACATGGAACGAACGAATCAAACTAAGTTATATATTATTAGAGTATCTCTCTAGTTGGCTTCAAATTTCAAATTCAAAAATTCTCACCCTTGAAAAACTTCAACGCCAGAAAACGTAAAGTCAATTAAATTAACCAAATCAATAGTTTTTATCGCAACTCTTAGATCGTAACGTAATAAAAATATAATTCGTGTAACCGGTAGAGACGCAAATAATATCAAGTTTTAGTTTTTTATTTTCTTTACTAGATTAAATACAATTAAATTTTTCTAGGAATGCGTGATCTGCGACCGATCGTGCGCTGACGTAACAGAGACGAGTCGCGATTACGCAGATACAAGTATTTTTAAAATATCGATTAATTTGACTCGTTAAAAATCAATCGAAATAGTTTATGATTGATGATTGTATTTGAAGCATATACATAGAAATAGACATAGACATTTGTTTATTTACTGAATAAGCACACATACACATCAATGAGCATAACAATGAGTACAAACTAAATGAGGTAAAAAGGAAATGACACATATCAAAAAGTAAAAGGAGAAAAGACATAAAAAACTTAAAATTATTCTGCGTACTTACCTACCTAACAGTACTGTGTGCTACAGCAGCAAAAAGATCTCGACTCAAAAGCAGAGTAAATTAAAGGGCTATATAGAGAATTGCGCGATCTTTGAATTCCTAGTGTGTAAATTTCTCTCGATTAAATATCTAAATTCAGTTTGCTAATATTTCTTGTAGGGTCTGTATTTTTTCTTCAAGATCTCGAAATGGTAGCGGTTTTAATTAAATACTTTGTCATATACCGCCCTAAAGGACATTATGCAGATGGGCGGCGTTGTCGGTCGGGAGGCGAATTGCGCACGAGTGTTATCTATTTTAGTCCTAATTGATGCGCACTGGACAGGTCGATTAATGCGAAGGGATCCATCGCCAAACTCGAGACTGCGCGAGCAGGACTAATGATGTTAAGCATGAAAGTAGGTACCTACTTATTATTTATGCATCTGAATCCTATAGATAGACATCAATACAATTAGGTGCTTTATTTTACATTTTTCAAACAATAATACAAATGTTCTAAGAAGAATTTCACGCGAGCTTGAAAAGGCTTCTAGGGTTACAATCGCAAACTGTATTGGCAGGGCACAGTTAAGCGCGATTGATTGGGGTAGAACTGCATTAGAAGAAGAATAGCAGGGGTGCACAGTAGTAGTAGGTAGGTACCTAGTAGTAGTACTAAGTAGTACTCTAATAATATATCCTTCTTTTCTAAATGTAGATACTTCTTATTGTGTCACTAGTTATTTCTAAACAGTGTGGTGAAAGGGTTAAAGTGCGCCTCAAAGGCTCCTTTCGTGCACTAAGGTAAGCCTTAATGTAACGGCTGGCACCGAGCCGGGCTTGTTTCAAGTTTTCCTTCTCTATTGCTAGCTCTTCTGTTAGTCAGCAGGGGGACTAAATAACTTGAAGACTATCGCAGTCGTCTCCATCATCAGTCTCCAAGCAGCACTCATCTGGGATCAGTTCAGTGTTATATAATTCAGCGAAAATTACCAACCCGATTTTACAGTCAGATGCGGTTGCTGAACCATTTTTGATGATCCTCAGCGGATGGTAAAAGTAAAAAACTTATAAAATAAAATTTATTTTTGTAAAAAAATCATCTGTTAGGATGACAGGTGTCATGTGTCATCCCTGTCGTCTGTAGCGCTGATGTTTGCAGAAATCTAAACAAAACAGGTTATTAAACCTATCTAGCAAGACGTAGGTACCTATTCTCAATGTGCTTCAGTTTAATTTAAACCATAATTCCATGCTACGATTATAGGACGCAAAAAAATAGCTCGAGACCGCCCTAACCTCTAGATTCGACCCTGTCGGCCGGCGGGCGTAAATAACAGGTTCGATCCCAATCGAGCGATTACCTCGAATCGCAAAACAAGTCGTACGCAAACGGAGCGGTGTTCTCGACCAAATTAAAATGGCGGCAACAGTCAACAAAGACCGGTAATTTACAACGACTCCGCATCGGAAACTGAACGCGATAAACAGGCCGATAAAATTTCTGATTGGTAAAGACATGATTGTTTTTTTATAGATCAATTTTAGTAAAATCTATCTTTGTTTTAGGCTGGAATAACTTACTACTTAATTGTAATTAACTTAATTGTACCTACTTAGCAGCTTTGTTTGTCTAGAGTAAGACTATTTACCTGCCTATTAGAATTCTACGGTTTTTACCCTTTTCCAAATAGGTTAAGTGGTTTTTATTCGATTTCATAAGCATAGCTTGACTTCAGATCAGAGTTCAGCAAATATCTACTATAGATAGTTACATACCTAAGTACCTACCCGCAGGGGAATTACTTACTTCATCTGTGTTTATATAAGCAGTGAAGACCGATTTCCTAAGCTCATTTCAACATATAAATCTATAGGAGGATACAGAGTCTAAATGACTCGCTCCTTTTTCCATAAAGAAGACCGGATTCTAACCATCCTGAAGTAGAAAATGAAGAAGTACCGGCTCATTGGAAACAATATTGAAATGGAAATGTTAGAAAACCACCATCGCTTGAAAATAGTTGGTGACAACAACCACATGAAGATAGACAAGAATTTCGGCAGTGTTATTATGATCGGCAACAATTGCTTCGTCGAAGTGCTTCAAAACTTTGGAGACATTTGTAGTATTTGTGGAGATAATATCGTGATTGTGAACGTGATTAATTCAAAAAAAGATAACTGTGATAAGGATAAACCATGTTCGGCTCTAAACCCAATAAAATACACACAAGACTCTAAAGAATCGAAAAGTGTACAGAAATACACGTTGAAAAATGATGTGAAAAAAATTATAGTGCGCTGGAAACTGAATGTTAAATCATTTTTGTGTAAATATACATATGTACCTAAATATAATTAACTGTAAGATACTCAAGATAAAATTGTGTACTGTATCATAGGACTTATACATAAATTATTATGACTTAAAAGTAAAATAACTCAGAATTTTATGTTCTGAATTTCAAAATGTTCGGCATTATTTATTTATTTATCTAAAACACCCAGCCACAGAACAAACATGTAAGTAATATATGTAATGCCAATATAGTTATCTAGGACTAAAAAAAAATCCATCGTCTGGCCCCAAAGTAAGCAGAGCTTGTGTTATGGGTACCACATGACTGATATACAAATTCTATACTTTTTTGTAAATACATACATTTATAATACATAGAAACACCCATACCCGAGACAAATACTTGCAGATCATAGAAACATTTGACGACCTCTGTGGCGCAGTGGGCTAAGTTCCGGCCGAGATGCAGAAGGTTGCGGGTTCGAATACCGCCCCGGGACAAATGTTTGTATTATCTGCAAGTATTTGCTTCGGGTCTGGGTGTTTCTATGTATAATATGTATGTATTCAAAAAATAAGTATATAAGCAGTATATCAGTCATGTGGTACCCATAACACAAGCTCTGCTTACATTGTTGGGGCCAGATGATGCTGTGTGAAATGTCCGGGGATTATTTATTATTATTATTATTTATCCCGCGGCGGGAATGGAATCCACAACCTTCTGCATCTCAGCCGGGCCTTAGCCTACAGCGCCACAGAGTTTATCAAAAAGAGAGTAATTAGTAGATACCTAAACCTGTTTGCTAGAGTCTATTATGTATTCTTCTTTTACCCTATTTTAGAATAATGTTAACTGAAAAAAGTAAAGTAGGCTACTTATAATAAGATACAACACGCAGAATTTACCTAAGTACCTACCATGTTCTCAGCGGTATCCACACCGACCTTGATATTTCCAGTAATGTCAAAGAACAACATTATCAAGTAAAAGGAAATACCAATAACATGGACGTGATAATGTGCAGGAACCAGGGTTTTGCTTGAGTCAGCTAAGGAATGCAATAGATAACATTGCTTTGTCAAGTGTCTTGAAATAAGGTAGATAGTTAGGTACTTACCTATTTAGTTAAAATGTCACAGCTTTTGTCTACGGTCATGCGGCTCTTTTATTTTACGAAGATTTGCTCAGTGACCTTTATTTACTTACTAGCGACCCGCCCCGGCTTCGCACGGGTGCAATGCTGATACTAAATATACTACAGAATGTCTAATGTGATTAGAAACCCCTAATATTATCAGTGTTTCTTTACTATATTATGCATGTATTATACATATAAACCTTCCTCTTGAATCACCATCTATTAAAAAAAACCGCATCAAAATCCGTTGTTTTAAAGATCTAAGCATACATACGGACAGACAGACAGCGAGAAGCGACTTTGTTTCATACTATGTAGTGAAGTATGGCTATGATAGGTATAATAAATATACCACAATAATAGCTTTATCTGCGTAAGTAGGTACACGGATTCCTGCTATTGGAATGTCTAATGTCGAACTGTGAAAGGTTATTGATAATAATATCTGCACTGGAGTGTCTTTGTTTGTAACCAAAAATACACGGTATAATGTTTAGTAACTTCTTCGCTTAATTCCCAAACAGGTCATGAACGAGCAAACCTGTCGGTATCAAAGTTAGATAACTGTCATGTGCTTTCACTTATAGCTGTTCACTTTCCCCGCAGCCCGCAGACTCTTGCGCAACCAGTTGTTCTTACAGAATCGATCGATGGAGAATTTGAAAATTATTGTTTTTTGTTTTAAATACTGAGGATGAGTTCTTGTTTCAGAGACTCAAGTTGTTTGGTGTGAATGACGTGCGTGGCACTTGAAAAAGGCAGGTACTTGAAACAACTCAGATCCACCTAATATCAAATATCAAATATCACATAATATCAAACGTAATAACATGCAAATGCATCGTAAAACCTTTTAATCACGGTTTTAAAACGATATTCGTGCGCACCGTGTTTTACGAATTTAAAACATTTCGAACATAAAATATTATTTGTTATTTCTAACAAGTCGGTCGCGAAGTCGGACGGAACACATCGCAGTCGACACACGAACCATCCTAGATCTCCACAACAAGTGGGAAAAGAGATGTAACTAGAATGCCTCCGGTTTCGACGATATCCGAGAATCAAGATCGAGATACCGTCAACCTCCATTGCTTTTACCGTATTTATTGGTTGACTTTCAACTGTTGGCTTTATGGTGCAATTTGTTTTCATAACAACACTAAAGACACTCTATTATAGACCAGGAAATTAGGAAGTTGTAATAAATAAATAAATAATCCCGGACATTTCACACAGCATCATCTGGCCCCAAAGTAAGCAGAGCTTGTGTTATGGGTACCACTACCACATGACTGATATAATATATATTTTTTGTAAACACATACATGTTATACATAGAAACACCCAGACCCGAGACAAATACTTGCAGATCATACAAACAATTGTCCCGAAGTGGGAATCGAACCCGCAAGCTTCTGCATCTCATCCGGACCTTGGCCCACTGAGCCACAGAGGTCGTCAAACATATACACAATAACATCGATCACGGCTATCTATATGACTAAGCCTTTATTGGGAACTTTTGATTATAAATTGGCATGGATTCTTAGTCCAACTAAGTGAGTACTTCATAGCAAAACTTTGAGACCCCGAAACTAGATCCGTCCACAAAAAAACATTTGACAAATATGAGGATAAGTACCGGGTTGTAAGCTCAGTAGTAGGTAGCCTTCTGCGCTGTAGGTTGAGTGAGGGTTCGATTCCCTCTCAGGACAAACATTTTGTGAGATGAGCACTGGTGTTTGTTCTGTTTCTAGGTGTTTTATAGTATCCTAACTAATACACACATTTTGTGTATCTAAAAATATATTAAAGCTATGCTTAGTTTGTAGCTAGAAAAATATGACATTGTGCATTAATACATATTGAATTATTCTACTGAGATCCCTCAATTTTATTTTCGAATTTATGAAAAATAAATTAATCTATAGGGGGTAGATTATTAATATCAGTTCGAAAAACTACCCATAAAAATAGCTACCTACATAATGTGTATGAAATATTTAATAAAATACCTAGATCTATAAGAGCATTATCATATAATAAATATAAATCTGAATTGTTTACCTGGCTAGTTGACAAATGTTTTTATAGTGTCAAAGAATTAATTAACGTTCCGATTGTTTTGGTAAAAAATATAAATTTCTACCTAAATATAATTTATTTGAAATTGAAATAATTATTCTAATTTAATTTAAAATGTATAGCTTTTTATTATCTTGTACCTACTTTTTTAGCATGCTGGGTTACCTAGCTAAATCTTAGTAATAATTACGTTCATATGTACCACATTTCACGCTAATAAATCATTAAATTTAATTTTAAGTAAAACTTAAAGTGTAAGACGATTGCTGGAGGATAACAAAAATACGATGCGTTCAACTGTTTGACAGGTATACCTATTTGTCTTCATCATAACATCTTGCTATAGTCTCATTGGTCTCTATTGTTATTCTATGTACAGAAATTGGGATTACACATTCCATACAGTGAAGCTTTTAATTAGTCAAAGTGCATTCCCAATGTGTTACAAGCATACCTACAAAATAAATGTCCTTCCTGCGCCTGCCGTTACACTTATTACGTAATTTGCAACAGTCCACTCCATAAGTAAATTACTAATGCCTCATCGTCAAATAAAATGTACCGGTAGCGTGTGCTAGTTTATTTATTTAAGTATGGCTGATATTTTGTATGAAATTCAACGGATCATTTTTCTTCTCTAGTAGAAAAAATACTGTTGGACGCTAGGTACCTACTAACTGGTGCTGTATATAAAGGAACCTATCATAAAACTTATCTTTTTAGCAAACGAATGTTTAAACTAACCAGGCCAGAAAAATATAATTTATTAATACGAAAAGCGATATAGGAGTATAGTGGGATGCCGCATGCGCATGCGTAAACTGGGCTTGCAAAAGTATGTATGTAAGTACCTACTCAAACCAGATTAAACAATTACATATGGAAACGGCGATGATGCCGACCGATGGCGCCAATAATCGGTACCTAATCGAATTGGCAACAAGCCTAAAACAAAACAAGATGTTTTTCCATATCGAAATTAATGTATGAACGATAAATACCTACCTACTTTACGTTCAAAGTGGAAATAGTTTTATCAACGCCAACAAAATGATGTTCTGTGTAATGAATAGGTGCATCGAAATATATTTATTCTCAGGTTGTAGGTAGGTGTATGTATACGGTTCCTACTTTGTAATTATGATTTAACACGATTGATTGCATGTCTATCGGCAGCAGTCACAGGTTATCTACCATAGACCTGTCAAATAACATCGACTCATTGATCGGCTGGTGGCCACAAGGGCTGAAGTTTCAGTGATAACCTCGACACAGTTCTTGCATTCGCTCCGTTAGCGGAACCTAGTCGGACTTAGGACTTAGGAGTCGGACAAGCAGAGTAGAATGCCAATAGAAAACTGTTGAACTATAAATACATACCTACATACATACCTACCTACCTACCTACGGTACAAAACCGGTCGCCGCTAACGGGTCGGGCCGAAGCCAAATAAAATAAACGAAAACATTGCACATTTCTCTAATCTAAATGGCGAAATCAAAATTATAATAGAACGAAAAGATAATTTTGTTAGGTACTTATTTTTAGGCGACGCAAAAGAAGAAATTATTATTGTCAAAGTGCATAAAAATCATTGATGCGATGAGCCTAGACGTGACTCCACCATAGCAAAAATAAGACATGCTCCACTGAATGAGTCAGTTATGTACTGTTATCAGCTGGACGTGATCGGATACGGTGATAGGGTGATAAAGCCGTGAGCGTTGAAAAGTCAATTTTAATTGCTGTTTGGGAAATGACATCATTTTAAAAATAACCACTTTGAACTTAGTTTGCGTGTAGGTGTACACGGAGCTGAAACAGAATCTTGGTGGAACGTGAACGAACCTAATAAATAAACCCTTCATTTCGTGACACAGATTGATTTGACTGCTTCCGTTGGAGCATTTCTAGGAGTTATAGTATAGTAGGAGGTATATTTAACTAAGTTAAATTACACAGTTTACGTAAGTTATGCTAAGTGGAGGTAACAATGAGTGCCTACTTAGTTTCTTGACATTTTGCCATTTGGACTATTACCCTAAGAGGTAGTAACATACCTGCGTGAACTGTGAAGATATTTTCGAGTGGTCCTCATGGTTGACTTTCTTGGCTTTCCGTCGCTCTGTCATGAGTGCGGTGAGCCGGTCTAGAGCCCTAGACTCCAGGGCTTCTGCGTTTGTCCTAATAAGCCGACTGGTGCTCTCCCATTCTTCGGTCATAGTGCGCCATGCTGAGGCAATCATGGATCCTACAAGGAACAGTCATAATGTTAGATCAAATAAAAGTAAAATAAGGTAATAAAGAGAGATGAAAAATTATGACAATGATCCATAAAATAGTGTTACACAGGGTGGATTTTTGAGACGGGTAGTGAAAGCAGCCGTTGTAGCTATCCCACAGATATCACACTGTATATTTAATCCAAATATACAGTGTGATATCACAAAGCAAAGATTTGTTCAAGTGTGACGTGCCATCCATCAACCCGAAACAGCTACGCGTGGTATATATTGATGGCTGAAGTGAAGTCACCCGTGAAACCGATATGAGCTTTGACCCTAAAGAGGTTGGAAAAACTTGCGTAAGGACGCAACCCTTTGGGTTTTAAACATTAAAAAAACATTAAACTGATTAATTTCTTAATGAATTATAAAAAAAAATTTAATGTTTTCGATAGGCCCTAATTCCTTATTCCTACAGGTAGGTGCATAACTATCTTCAACTTTCTTAAACGATAGTTAGCAGTAGGTATAGGTACCTTCTTATATTAAAGAAAGTGAAGTTTCTAATCCGTTTAAACCAGCATCGACAATTATATCGGCAGTAGGTACCTAAGCAGCAAGTTACTTCACAAGTTCACAACTTGTACCTAGACATTAGAAAGCTCGTTGGCACTAACAAAGAATTAAATGTCCTTCATTCGTTTTGTGAACGGTTCTAGTATAGATACTTATCTACTCACTCTCTACCTACCCACAATCACGCTTTGTCTCATGTTGTTGTTTTACACTCAGTAGGTAAATAAAGAATTATCTTTACCATTAAGCTCTTCACATTTGTCCATTTTCTGCCCCTGCGCAGCAGCGACAGAGAGTGCCAGAGCGTACTCTCTGTCACTCTTCATTTTAGCCTGGAGGCTCCTCTTCATCGCTTCCATTAGCCTTAGCTCAGCATCCTGGCGCGCCAGCAGGGCCTCGTGAGCCCCACGCGCCGCTCCGTTCGACGCATACCCCATTATAAACAAAGCACTATGCACATTTCAAACGTAAACACAACACAAATCACATCGTACTAGTATCACCGGCATCGTCCCAAACTACAGAGTTCAATTTACTGCACCTAGTTTGCGCTCAAGTCTAACAAATAAAAATAAAAAGCGGTGGGTAGGTTACAACGCACTATTCGAGTCGCACGTCCGCACGGTAACGGCGCTCGCCCAGAATGCCATCGCGCGCGTTCCTCATATTGTCATGTCTGCGCTGGCCCAGTCACCCGTCGCTTGGCGGTGACTGGCGCTTGCCCTCGTCTCGTCAGTCAGGCCCAGCATTGACAACGCTCCACGGAATAATCATTCACATGTTTGCTGTGCTTTCCGTGCGCCCTTTGTCTGACATTGCATCTATTGGCAGGAATGCCTGTTGCATTCCTGGCAACAGCTTGACTGGATTTCGGTGTAATGAAAATGTGATGGGGATATTACCACCCTTCTTTCACAAGCCCTCTTTACGAGCCTGGCGCCCGTAGAGGCTCAAATCCCATGGTACCTTGTTATAAGGTCATATGCGAAGTACGTTTTCCGTTATTTGGGCATCGTCCATTCACCGCTACCCTCTATTATAGCCCGCAATAGGTTTAATAAAGCACCCTAAATACCGTAGAGATTACCTAAGGTGAGGTGATTACTGATTAATAAGGCACAATGTATTTTTTGAGCTATCGGTGGCTGCTATATTGCACGTGACAGAAATAAGGCCCCCTACGATAACTCATACAGTGTGCCTTAGTGCAGCCTATGACCGCGTCACTGCAGACGTACCTACTACGGCGTAACATATAAGCAAAGTAGATACTTTGCTATAAAGTACTGATTCGTCTTTCCTGCGGGTCCTTACTTTATGATCAAAAAGTGGCAATGAAATAATTGATTAATAAACATGAATAAACATACGGTTGTTTACACTTTATTTAGCAAAATTCGAACCTAGCTACTTACAAAGCAACCTCAACGCAGGTACTTACAAATTCCCTGCTCTAACCGTTCGCCCACAGAGCACAAAAACGGTCGCCGCCTAGAGACTTTCGAAAAAAAAAGGAGCTGGCTATACCTACTATAGTCTTATAGCTTGATCATGGTCATTTATACCTATAAAAGAGCTTAACCTGACTGACTGACTGATTCATCATCGTCGAGCCGAAACCGCTGAAGCTAATAAGCTGAAATTTGGAAGGTTCCTTTTACAGAAAAACCACCCACTAAGGCGGGATTTTTTGAAATTCCATCTCTAAGAGGGTGAAAAGGGGTGAATACAATCGTATGAAACTTTTTAACGCGTGGTGGGATTACTTAGAAACTTGGTTTGGATACTTAAAATGCAAAATAAATGGACACGTGTTTCAGGTTTTTCCAAATTAACGCTCATAAAGGAGTAAAGTGAGGTATGAACGTTTGTATGGAATCTTTTTAATGATTGGTGACTGTGGTTGGTTTAAAACTTATCAATAAAATTTGGCAAGGAGATAAAATGCATCCTGCGCGCCTAGCACGGCACGAGGAGAAATAGTCTTTCCCCCGTTTTTATCCACATGTGGTGGACAGCGGGCCTAGCACGGCACGAGGAGAAATATTCTTTCCCCCGTTTTTATCCACATGTGGTGGACAGGTGGTGGTGTATTTCCACTGACAGGTGGATAAAAAGGTGGAAAGACTATTTCTCCTCGTGCCGTGCTAGGCCCGCTGGGGAAGGAATTAAGCCACAATTCCTCAAAAAAAAATGCGGACGAAGTCGCGAGCAACAGTCTAGTCTCTTATATTAATGCTTTCATGACTGACTGAATGATTCTTCGTTTGTCATTTCATGAAGTAAGTTTTAAGTTTCACTTTTAAATTAATATTTTTTTCTCGGTTTTTAAAAAACAATCAAAAAAATCAAAATGTATTTATTTGGGAGCATAAACAAGTATATACAAAAACATGGAAAGAACGATAACATTACGCAGAAGTTAAATTAACTGTGTCGCGAATGTAAACGCCCACTTCCGAAGATAATAAAACATAACCCAAATTAGATATTATAACAAAATAGGGGGATTGTAGACCCCTACACAAAAATTAATTACATAAGAAGTAGCAAGTGTGTAGTGTATAAAATGGGCGCGTGTATGTAAAGTGTGTGTTTGAGTGTGTGTGAGAGAGAGAGAGTGAGTGTATGTGTTTGTGTGTGTGTGTGTGTGTATAGGTATATTAAGTGAGGGTGAGTTTAGAAGTGTATAACAATAGTAAATGAGTTAGTAATATCTATGTAAACGTGGTACGGTTAAATGTGATAACTCATTTGATCTGAGCAAATAGTGTTTACTCCGAGATCTTAAGAAGATTTTCATTGTCATGTGACCCTACAATATAAACTCACTAGAGACCTAGTGTAGGGGACAGAGTCACGTTATGTACATAGGTCAGAAATAAGGCAAAGGAAAAATGAGATAACCTGTTATTTTTTGTAAGAATGTTTTACTTTAAGATGATAGGAAATAGTACCAAAAACCTTGTACCAAACGAATTTTAAGAACCTGAATAAATTATTATTATTATTATTGTTATTATTTCATTGTCATCATAAGACAGGGACATAAGCCACTCAAGACATTTTTGTTTACAGTTATATCGGGGAAGGGGATAAATGTTAATTTATTTATTTACTTTGTTATAGTGTAAGAGTGTTGTGCTTAGAAAGTAGAAATGGCGACTGGGTAATGCCATGCGCCGTTCTTCCGTTTTGCAAACTATATCAGATCTTTGTTTGGCATAAACAGTAGGGTCAATCAAATCAAATTTGGGAATGTTTTCTGATGATTGTATGCAAAACAAAAAGTTGACGAACTGTGGCAAGTTAAGTGCGAAAATAAACTTCTCAGGTGGAAAACCAGATAGGTTTGTTTATTAAAACTTTAAGAACAGCCCTCTGGGCTCGTTCAAGTCTTAGCATTTGGGCTTTGACACAGCCACCCCAAGAAGGGATACAGTAAGTAAGAACAGATTGACCTAAAGCATAATAAATAGATTTAAGAAGTTCGAAACTAATAACAGAACGTAGAGCTTTGAAGACAAAAATATGTTTTCTTACTCGGGATACCGAAAAGTCTGCGTCCAGCGCTGGTCGTAAGCGCCACGAAAATCAGGCTGGTCCACGACGTAAAATTCGAAAAAACGGAAAAAGTTTTCCGATTTCAGTGCAAGTGGTATCAAAGTTTGTGGAAAGTTGCCCCGCATACGTGTATACTAGTTTCAAGGCGATCGGTGTTCTTTTGGACACTTTGGACCCAAAAACCCTGAAAAACGGTAGAATTGAGGTTAGTTTTCAACCTATTTTATTGAACGCTGCCGTAACTAGATCTGTTACCTATCATTTTGATGGTACCATTTTTTAGCCCTTAATGAGGCCTACACAGCGCAGCTTTTCTTTGATTTTTACCGCTTTGCGCTGCGGAGCTATTAAAAGTTTTTCGAAAACCACGTGGACACGTGTTTTCAGAAATACGTTCAAAACAGACAATGGACTTATGGTACTTACAAGGCCAAGCCTATCCCCGTTTTCAGATTGAAAATCGGTTAAATAATCTTCGAGACATAAGGGCTGAAGCTGAAGTTCTTGATTTTTTATAACTTCAAACTGAAATTAAATTAGATCTGCAGCGACGACACATATTTTCTCGTCTCTATATAGTGGGACCTTATTTGCTCATTTCAGTAAAGACCACGTGGCACGTGGTCCCCGAAATAACCGCTAATCTGCCACCACCGTCTGCCTGGCTTGACTGTGAGTTCAAATCCTTTTTTCGCTCGGTTAGATTTAATAAAGAGCCGGAGATACACCTTAATTACTTGTTTTTCAGCAAATCAAGGCTGGGTTGGTGAACTTTCAGTTTTATTGCACCTTCCTTCGAGCGCGACAATTATTCCGAGTCCAAACACGAGGGTTCTGCGACGTTTTCACAAGTTTTCACAAGTTTTCACAAGTTTTCCACCCCTAAGGCGGCCATATTGGAAAGTTTAAAATCTTGATATCTTTGGATCTAAGGGTCGCACGACCCTGGGACTTGGAGTACCAGTGCCTGAACTACCTCTGTCTGAAATAGGAAGCTCTAGTAAGAGGTTTTAAGAAAAAAAAAACCTTGGTAGAGTTCGATTTTAGTAATTTCTGCAACGTACTTGGCATTGTTTTGTAGCCTGCTTGCTTCTCTTCTTTGTGAGCTGAGCGATCAGCATGTCGACCAGATCTGCTGGCTCTACGTCACCTGGAGTGCAGGGTTCTGCTAAAAAGACTCTGAGACGGAGAGCAATATCGCAGGCCATGGATAGGAGAGGGGGAGTGGCATGGGCTCAGATGCCACCAACTGAAGTCATCGCTGTCAGTGAGACAGCTAAGCCGAAAGAGCTTGCTAGGATTGGCGTGGATGTTTCTTCTGTGGATACGATGGCATCGGTCGGCTTGGAGATACCTCCAATGACGCGAGATGACTTGGATGAGGAGCTTGATGAGCTTGGCATTGCTAGACCAGCCACCAAAACAGATGATGAGTGGTCGGATAAAGAAAGCACATGCAGTAGACGCTCCAGCAGGCGCTCTAGCATTCTCCTATCGTTCGCTAGGCTTTCCGATGTCTCGATGGACCTGGCTTCACAGAGAGCCAATGAACTCCTGCAGGTGGGAAAAGAGGCACTGGAGAAGGCCGGAAAAATTAAGCGAGAGTACAAGGTTGAGGCTGCGGAGTGCCTGCAGGAAATGTAGGAAATAGTGCTTTCGGTGTCGGACTCGCGTTCACGTCACAGGGTGTCCTTGGAGCAGGAGAGGACCAGAGCTGCAAGGGAACTTGTAAGAATCGAGCGGGCTCATTCTAAGCAACTTGCGGAAATACACCAATCCCAAGCCACAAAGCTTCGCGAAGTCCATGAGCTTATTATAACTATCTTAGGAGGCCATCCGAGGATGGCTTAATTTCGAAATGGATGGCCCAATAAAATGCATCGCCGCTATCCAGAGTGAACTCCAAGCCATAACTGCAAAATCAGGGAAGCCGGTTAGAGACTTCTTGGACCCCGAACTTACAGAGCAACTTGTGGAGGTAGTAAAGCACCTAACGCCGATGTTCGGTGTGGTGACCGACCAGCTAAGCACTCTGAGGCAAGCGGTCGATGACCTCACTAATAATCTCGATAAGGCGGAGAGGTTGCGCCCGTCCGCAGTAGCGATGCCACTCAACTCCACCCTGGATATTGAAACTCTCCTTATTCATATCAGGGACGAAATTGCTGGGATGCGGTCAATCCAAAGTAAGCCTCTGCCAGCTGCAAAACAAGAGAGCACTAGCCGGGAAGTCCTAGCAGCCTTCCGTTCCGTTAGTGAGGACATTAGGATTCTTCGAGGTGAGTCTATGGAGGCTAACTGACTGGGAAGTCGATCACGCAGGGTATATCTCAAATAAGGGAGGAAATTGCTTGATCGATCGACGCCATGGCGGAGACGGTAGGTCCAGTGAGAACCGCAGTTGAGTCTCTCCGGCAGGAGTTCATCAAGACCCACCCCAAGGGCCCAACTTTGCCGGCTCAGAACAATCCCGCGCCACCTGTTGCCCTTTCTACTACATATAGGAAACAAATACTACTCAAAACTACTCTACTCACAAAAAAATATCGCACGACGGTCTGTTGTGGTTGAGTCGGACGATATAGAGAAATCGAGTGACGATATCCTCAACGATATAAGAAGTAGAGTGGATGTGGCGGGGCTCGGCATCGCAGTGCAGGGATTCAAGAAAGGTCGTAATAACAGAGTGGTTATTTCAGTGGAGACGGATGAGGATAGGAGTGCAATGAAATCTGCCATACAGCAGCTAGAAAACGGGTACACTGTGACTGAACCTCCTCCTAAACTGCCACAGCTGAGACTAATCGGCGTCGCAAACGACGTAACAAATGACAAGGTCACTGAAGGCGTTCGTCACCCAAATAAGGCCACGCTAGGTGCACACGTTGATGAGTACATGAAAGTGCTCAGAAGAACGAAGCACCGCACTGATTGTTTCAGTAATATCGTGCTAGAGGTGAGTCCGGGCATTTGGCAAAAGCTGAGGGACCAAAGAGTTAAGATTGGGTACCTGGTTGTGCAAACAATAGACCAATCACCAATCAAGCAGTGCTTTAGATGCCTAGGTTTTGGTCATGAAGCTCGCAATTGCTCTAACCCGCAAGGGTGTGGTTATTGCGCGGGCGAGCATGACACAAGGGCATGCCAGCGTACAGGTGCACCAGTTTGTGCAAACTGCAAACCCGGAAGTGCCAGGTCCCACCCAGCTTATACAGACCAAAGTCCGGAATGGCGCAAGTACGATCGCCTGGCACGATCAATCATAAGTTATTTCTGAGACTGATGCGGGCTCTCTAAATGGCGTCAGTGCAAAAGCCTGCCTGCAAAAAGGCCATAGCAACCCAGGAATGCCTACGAAAGCATTGTTGACTGCCTGCACAAATGCGATCCTGGGAAGGATAACCGATTGGACAGTGGACCAGAATCTGATTACAACATCTGACCATAGAGCCATCACCTTTAAAGTTATTATGGGCACCCAAACAGACCTGGCTGGGAGGCTCACAACAAGGATTACTTGAAACAAGAACTGATTAACCAAGGCTTGAATGTGGATCTGTAGAGGCTGTGCAATCCCCGGAAAAACTTAACACTATGGTGGAAACCTTCTCAGGATGCGTGGAAGCGGCTTGTGTCCGGGCGATCCCACTGATTGGGGAAACCAAAAAGACTAAGATTAACTGGTGGACGAAGGACCTATCCAGGAAAAAGGCAGAGGTTGTAAGACTGCGCAATAAAATTCGTAGAGCCAACACACACCGGCGACCATTAATGGTCCAGGAATATCTTGAGGCTTTGGCAAGGTACAAGTAGGATCTAATGAACTCTAAAACATCCAGTTGGAAAGAATACTGCACTACTGCACTGCACAGATCAAAAACACGATGTGGGACCAAATCTACAAAGTGCTAACCATCTTGAGCCGAAAGAGAGACGTTCTCCTGAGGGATAACGTTGGCACTCCGCTATGCCCTGCAAAATCAGCGTCCCTATTGGCAGACACTTTTTACCCCGAGGATGACCCATGTAAGGACACCTATGAACAGGCAGCATTGCGGCAAGATACCCTAAATCATATTGCCACCCTCAGACAACAACAATGTTGCGAAACCATTGCCTTTGAAAAAGACGAACTCTATAGAATCGCCAGAAGAATCGGACCAGCTAAGGCACCAGGAGAGGATGGCTTCACGGCTGATATTTGCCTTAGAGCCATTATAAACACCGATAACCTCTTTCTGACAATACTGAACAAGTGCCTGACGCTGGGATACTTTCCCCGGATATGGAAGCAGGCGGTCATAAGAGTTATTCCAAAGCCACAAAAGGAGGACTATTCAGTGCCCAAATCTTACAGACCGATCGGACTGCTGCCGGTGTTCGGGAAGATCTTGGAGAAGCTATTTGCTACCAGATTGATGTGGCACCTGGGAAGCTTGGAGCTCTTAAGCAAAAGGCAATACGGATTTATGCCTCAGCTTAGTACCGAAGACGCACTCTACGTTACAGTAACACTGATCAGACGAGAAGTGGCTGCCAAAAAGATTGTAGCGGTGGTGTCTCTGGATATTGAAGGTGCTTTTGATAGTGCTTGGTGGCCTTTAATCCTCAAACAACTCATCGACAGAAACTGTTCTTGAGAAATACTGCTCATTGACAGCTACTACTCTCGGAGAGATCAGTATGTGTCCAATACGCCGGAAAGCAAGTCACCAAGCTCACAAACAAAGGCTACATACAGGGGTCTACTTGTGGGCCAGTTATGTGGAACATTCAGTTGGATCCCCTACTCAAAAAAGCAGAATCACTTCGGGCTCATGTTCAGGCTTTCGCGGACGACATACTCATTATAGCCTCAGCCGGCACAGCCTCGGAACTCAACGTAATGGTCACTACAGCTCTACAAACGGTTGCCGACTGGGGTAGAAGTAGCAAAATGTGGAGCACAGAAAACTCAAGCAATTGTCGTCACGAGGAAACTTAAATATGACTCTCCTCATTTCGTCCTGAATGGAGTGGCCATCAAAGTCATAAATGAGCTCAAGGTATTGGGACTTACGCTCGACTCGAGGCTCATCTTCAGGACTCACCTGCAGAATGTGTGCAGGAAGGCTGTCAACATTTACCGGAAGCTTTCAACAGCCACACGAACAAGTTGGGGTTTGAATCCGGGCATTACAAGACTTTTCTACACATTCTAACTTTATTCTTGCACCGTACTGCTCAGTGTATCAGGCTGAACTCGCTGCTATTTTGAGGGCCCTAGAAATGTTTAAAATGACAAAAGTTAGAAGAGCTGACATATTAAGTGATTCGAGATCTGCTCTGGAAGCCATAGCGGATCCTGAAAATACCCACCCTATAGTGGCAGAGATTCAAACCAGAGTTCAGGAATTGAAGGAAGGAGAGCAATCTGTGCATTTCTACTGGATCAAAGCCCACGCAGGACTCGCGGGAAATGAGAGAGCCGATGAACTGGCAAAGTCAGCCGCGCTATCAAAAAAGACCAGTCCCGTATACGATAGAATCCCTGTGTCGTTCATAAAGTTCTCCCTTCGACAGAATACCATCGAACAGTGGAACAAGCGCTACAGTGAAGCTGAAACTGGAAATGTAACCAAGTTGTTCTTCCCAAATGCCCGGAATGCATATAAAGTGATACTTAAAATCAAGATGTCAAACGTCATGGCACAACTATTCACCGGGCATGGTGGATTCGGGGAGTATTTGCATCGCTTTAAACTAAAGACCACTTCAAACTGCATCTGTGACACGGTTACACCGGAGACTGTTCCTCACCTGCTTGACGAGTGATATGGCGCTTGGCGCCAAGAAATTTCTTCTAGGCTTCAGACAGACATAATATGTAGAAATTATAGTAAGCTTGTTGGAAACAATGACTATCGGAGTGCATTCTTGGAGTACGCGAGAAAAGAAGTCAGATCGGCCGCTAAGGCAAACGGTAGTACTGTATGTTGAGTCTTTCTTCTTGCTGATGTTATTATAAATCTATTGTGCTGTCATTATGGACATGGGAGAATGTTTGAGTTTGAGTCCGTTGAATGTTTGAGTGTTGAATAATGTTAATCGTAATTACAGTTGTATACTATTATAATATTTCCATTGTATAATAAAGATTATTAATATTATGTTGAATTAAGGTCTAGTAATAAGTGTTAAAATTATGTTTTGTTTGTATTTTCTCATAATTTAAATAAATTATTATAAATACTTACGGGTATGTATCGCGTTTATTTACCTATTTTTTCCCGACGTTTCGACAGGTTTACACTCTGTCGTGGTCACGGGATGACTGGAGTACTGGAGCTACCGCCTCTGCGAAGCGGGGGCAGCATTTTTTGCAACTACCCTCACTTGTTTTTCCAAAATAGAAATGTCCATCTGCACACTCGGACGACACACAACACTAACCGTGTCCATTACGCATTGAGAAACCGGTCTACGTTGAGTACACTTAGCTATACCTGGATTCCATGAGGCAGAGAGTCTGAAACCGTCTTCACGATTGAAATTAGGATATTTCTTAATTTCAATCGCTTCCCGAACCATTCTCTTGTAGTAATGCCTTTCATTACATAAAATTTGAGGTTTATGTAATTCAATCCAGTGATTGGGTCCTGAGTCCACTATGTGCTCTGCTATTGCAGACTTGTTTACTAATCGATTTTTGACCGCCGCGATGTGTTCTTTAACACGTTCCCCGACCGTGCGTTTAGTCTGGCCTATGTAGGAACGCCCGCAGCTGCAATCTATTTTGTAAACCCCAGGAACTTGCAGAGGTACGACGTCTTTTGGTGTTCGTAGATACTTCGTCATCTTGGTGAGTGGAGTGTAGATCGACTTGATTGAAAATTTACTGAGCATGTTACCAATTTTATCCGTAACTCCTTTCACATAAGGCAAGAACGCAGGCTGTCTTTTCACATCAATGTGTTCCTGTTTGCGCCTCCAGTTAGAACGACAACCGATTCGAGTATTGTAGCCATTCCGTTTCAGAACCCCTTTAACATGATCTAGCTCACCCTGCAGATGTTCATTGATTCGTTTGCGTCATTCATTGCGTCGGCTCCGCTGCCGCCTACAACGTGTTCGCGCCCCCGGCTGCGCCACCGGTCCGCATACCGCAGCCCACCGCGTCCGCACCCGCGCCGCTTGCCATGGCCTGCGTGCCACAGCCACACCATAGCACCGTCGCGCCCGAACCCGCAGCCGGAACTGCCGTACTTGAAGAACATCGGAGGGAAACCCAATGCCCCACCGTACGCGTCTTCAACTACAGTCGTTCCAAACCCTAAAGCCAGATCTACGAAGTCCACAAGAAGAACTGCGCTCGAAGCCCGATTAACACTCCAAAGGAAGCAACTAGAAACCGCCCAGAACGCCGTAGCCCTAGCCGAAACGGAGTTAGAACTGGCGCACTGTCAATCCGAGGAGGATTTTGATGCAGAATTCGAGTGCGAGAGAGCTACGCAAGTCAAACAGTGGGTCAATCATACAACCACTTACTTGGAACAACCAGCGCTAGAACGAGAGCAACCAATCAAAACGGAAATAAAAGAGCTAGCCGACGCCATCATAAGCGCAACTAGAAACACCCAACCACACAGAGTTCCCCCCAAATTATGGGATCTGCCAGATTTCAGCGGAGCACATGAAGACTGGCTACCATTCAAGAGACCGTTCCTAGACAGAAAGCCGCTATGCACCGACGTACACAATATGGCCCGCCTACGGAAATCCATAAAAGGCGCGGTGAAAGAAGCAGTAAGAGACCTATTATTACCTATAAGGTTCGTCGCATCCGATCCCGACGACGTCATCGCCGCGCTTGAGAGAAGATTTGGAAGACCGGATCAACTCGCGCTCTCCGAACTACAGAAAATCAAGGAACTAACCAAGATCGGAGGCAACCCACGCGACACATGCGTCTTCGCAAGTCGGATAAACAACGCCGTAACTACGATCGCCGCCTTGAATAAGCCGCACTACTTACACTCACCAGAAACGAGTAAGTGCATCGTCGAGAAGCTCCCACCTGTATTACGACACCGGTGGTTCCACTATAGCGCTCTAGTTGGTGAAAATGAACCTGAACTGATGAAACTAAGAACATTCCTGAACACTGAAGCAGAAGTAATTAGTGCGTACGTGTCCCCCGAGACAACGAACAAGAAAGAAAGAGAAAGAAAGATAAGATAAGAAGATACCCGGTGCACGCAACGCAAGAGGCAGACGAACGCGAACATGAAACTGTCGCCACGTGAACGAACACTACAAAAGGTTCTGCTTTTAATGCCAGGGCGAACATTGGCTGACCGAATGTCCAGCCTTCAAGGAAGCCAAGACAGAACCAAGACCTACCTAAAAATTATTCCGGTAGATGTCTACGGCCCCGAAGGGTCAGCCCGCGTCCTGGCACTGTTTGACGAGGGGTCAACAGTGTCGCTCCTGGACGCAGTCGTAGCCGCTCGCATTGGAGCCATCGGCGAGAACGATCCTCTTACACTTGAGACCGTCGGTGGAAAAATAGTGGAAAATCGAAACTCTCAACGCATGAACCTGAGCATTAATGGGGCGCACCGGAGAGACAAAAGGACCCTTAGAGGAGTACGCACTGTGGAAGAACTGATGCTATCGCCGCAGTACGTAAGCAGAAAATCACTAGAAAATTGCAGCCACCTGAAGGGAATGATCGATAAACTGATTAACGAGACAGAAAAACCAGCACTGCTGATCGGCCAGGATAATTGGGACCTCATCGTGTCCCGTAAGATCCTGAAGGGAAAGCAAAACCAACCGGCTGCTTCACTTACAAGCCTGGGTTGGGTGGGTACATGGGTGTACCGGAGCTGCCGCCTCGCCAGTCTGCTACGTCAACTACTGCCGCAGCATAGACAAAGATGAAGAAATATGTGAAATGATCAAGCAGGACTTCGACTTGGAATCACTCGGAATAAAACAACATCGCCCCAGCAACGACGCCGACCAGCGAGCGCTCACTGTCTTGGAGAAAACCACGAAGCAACTCCCAGACGGGAGGTACGAGTCAGGCTTGCTATGGAAGAAGGAACACGAACAGTTACCGAATAACTATGCCCAAGCATTCAACCGGCTTATGGGCATGGAGAGAAAATTAGACAAAAATGCAAGTCTGAAAGAAGAATACAGAAAACAGCTAAAGAATCTGATGGACAGTGGCTACACAGAGGAAGCCCCGGCCAACTCTACGCCGGGGCGATCTTTCTACTTGCCTCACTTCGCCGTGATCCACCCACAGAAGAAGAAATCAAGAATCGTGTTCGACGCCGCCGCGAGTAGTAGTGCTCCTACGATTTCGAGAGGGCCCCGTAGCGATCGTAGCCGACTTCAAAGAAATGTTCCTCTGTATACGAATGAGAGAAGAGGACAGAGATAGCCTGCGTTTCCTGTGGCGCGACGACGAAAGGAAGACACGGCCGAAAGAGTTCAGAATGACATCGGTTATTTTCGGCGCCGCATCATCGCCCGCCACAGCGACCTACGTCAAGAATGATAACGCGCAGCGCTACGAAAAGGAACATCCCGAGGCAGTCAAGGCAATCGTCCGTCATCACTATATGGACGATTACCTACAAAGTTTCGCGACGGCCGACGAAGCCAAGAGCACGGCTGAACAGGTCGACAAGTTCCACAGAGAAGCCGGTTTCGAACTCCGTCAGTGGGCAAGTAATAGAGAGGAAACCATAGCCAACCTGAGAGGAGAGAACGCTTCAGATGAAAAGAAACTGGGTGGAGAGAAAACCCTCGGCATGCGGTGGCGCGTAAAAGAAGACGAGCTAGCGTTCAACATCGGTCTGAGAAACACACCGCCCGAGGTTTACGAATGAAAAAGAGCGCCGACGAAAAGAGAAGTGACGAGTGCCGTTATGTCAACATTCGATCCGATGGGCCTCGTCACCCCAGCCCTCATCCAAGGAAAGAAATTGATCCAAGATTTGTGGAGAACGGGCGTAAAGTGGGACGAGGCCATCAGTAACGAGCAGAGAGAAGCCTGGGACCGCTACATCGACGACATCGCGACGCTGCGCGACCTGAGAATCCCACGATGCCTAGCCCCGGCTACTAGAAGAGGCGAGATACATACTTTCTTCGATGCCAGCGAAAGTACCTACGCCACCGCCATCTACTGGCGAACTAAGGCCGCCGACGGAAACGTCAGTATCTCGCTGATGGCAGGCAAAGCCCGCGTAGCGCCCACCAAAATGACGTCCATCCCACGCCTCGAGCTACAGGCAGCTCTGCTAGGAGCGAAGCTCGCCGCTAGCAGATGCTCGCAGATGCGAGGAGTCTGACCTGGAGGTCACATCTCGCACCTTCTGGTCGGACTCTACCACCGTGCTGCACTGGATGAAAGCTGACCCACGACGCTTTAAAAGCTTCGTCGCTCACCGGCTGGCCGAAATAGAGGAGATAGCGGCGCCGTGCGATTGGAGATAGGTACCTACGAAGGAGAACCCAGCCGACGATGCCACCAGGAACCTGCCGCGGGACTTAGACGCTCGAGCAAGGTGGTTCGTTAGGCCCGCATTCTTGTATCGACCGCCGTCCGAATGGCCGACAAAAGTCATAGGAAAACAAGAATCCGAAATTGAAGAAAGAAAAGTTAACACAGAAAAACGAAGTGATAAGACGCCCGATCCCAGTCGCTCCAGTACTTGGACAAAGCTCCTGAGGACTACGGCGAGAGTTCGCCGAGTTCGCCGACCGATGTCGCCTAGAGAAAACTAAAGAAAACAATGAAAAATCGTCGAATAAGTACCCGCCCATAGAAAAGGAATATCTACTCAAAGCTGAGAGAGCTCTACTACGGCAAAGCCAGCGGGATAGTTTTGGAAACGAGATAGAAAGACTCAAGAAAAGGATGGCAATAGAAGGCCCAAGTAAAATAAAGAAGATCGACGTGGCCCTAGACGAAGAAAACGTACTCCGCCTCCGCAGTCGCGCTATAAAGCTACAAGACTGATAGAAATCAAAACCTACCTATCTTAGATGGTAAACAAAAGATCGACCAACTTCTGATCGAATATCATCATAGAAGTTTTCATCACGGGAGCCACGCTGCGGTCGCAAACGAGCTACGCCAGTCGTATTGGATTCTAGGAGTACGAAACGCCATCCGAAAAATAGCGCGCCAATGTCAGTGGTGCGTAGTCAACAAAACGAAGCCCGAGTACTCGCCGTTAGGGAACCTGCCGCCGGAACGATTAGCCTACAACCAACCGCCTTTTACGTGAACCGGAGTCGACTACTTTGGCCCGATGCACGTATCCATAGGCCGACGGCGAGAGAAACGGTGGGGAGCCCTCTTCACGTGCCTGACTACGCGGGCTATACACGTAGAGATAGCCGAGTCACTAAGCACAATTTCGATGATAATGGCGCTTAGAAGAATGGCCGCCCGGCGCGGAACCCGCCGCATCATTTATAGTGACAATGGGACGAACTTCGTGGGAGCAGATCGTGAGTTAAAAAGTGAATCGAAAAACTTAAAAAAGCGCGTACAGTGGAAATTCATCCCTCGTGGGGCCCCCAATATGAGCGGGGCCTGGGAGCGCGTTATTCGGTCAGTGAAAACAGCCCTTGCCGCCGTACTGAAAGAGAAAAGCCCGCCGGAGGAGGTCCTACTTACACTCTTGACGGAGGTCGAGCACACAGTAAACTCTCAGTAAACCTCTGACGCATCTGAGTGCTGACCCAGCTGACGAGGAGGCGTTGACCCCGAACCATTTTTTGATCGGGAGGTCGTGCGGGACTACAATCATGACGCAGAGCGAGGACCAAGATCTTGTTGGAAAGGCGAACTGGAGAACGGCGCAGAGATTGGCCGATCACTTCTGGTCTCGGTGTCTAAGGAAGTATCTACCGGCCCTTATGCCCCGAAAGATAAGCGGCAGGCAGCATCAAACTTTTCAACGAAGTGACGTCGTGATTGTAGCCGACCACTCCCTGCCTCGCAACACTTGGCCGCGAGGAGTGGTTGAAAACGCCTACCCTGGACCTGACGGCAGAACCCGCATCGTGGACGTGAAGACAAGAGGAGGAGTGATGAGGCGGCCAACGTCCAGATTAATGTACTTGACGGCGCAGAACCTGGAGCTTTGAGTGCCTGGATCGTCATCAGAAACTCGTGGGGAGACTGTTAACTGCGCCGACAGTGCTAATAGTAAAACATAATAAGGTTTAAAAATAGTTGTAATTGTATAGACTCATAGCTTGCGTAATAGTTGAATAAAGAGACAAAGAAAGAAAATACGTCTCTCTCCCTCTCGCTCTAATTGAAAACGCGCTGCCTGCCTATAGTGCGTGTGGAGGGACTCAAAATAATATAAGTATTTTGTGAAATTTGTGTAATTTATGTTCAGTTCAGTTTGTATTCAGCTCTTTGAAAAATAAGAAAATAAAACAAGTCAAGTAGTCTGCCAGCATTGTTTCAATCAGCCGAACCAGCCCTCCAGCCGCAACAGTTGTCATATGGCTTACCACATTATTCGTATATGTCTGTTTGTGCCTAAGTTGACTTACGTCCTGAGATGCAGCCCCTTTGGGTATTTAATAATTATTTAACAGATTTGGATACTGCATTAAAAATTGTAAGTATCAAAATTTTTAATTGTCCTATGTCTGATAATTCTTGGTGCCAGGCTTCTCCCATACCAAACCCATACGTTTTGGAGGTTTAGGCATTAGAAAAATTTCAAATGTTTCTCTCCCAGCATTTTAATCTTCAGTTCATAGCATAACACCTCTGTTTTCTAAAATTATACTATCATCTTTAGGTATTAAACAAATTGATGCTATGGACGAGGTAAAAAATGCTTGGGCATTGGTCTATCCATCTGAAACGATTCCTGAAAAACCTCATTTACAGAGACTTTGGGACGAGCCTACGAGTATTTGTAAACGGCTGTGAAGGAACGAAACAGTTCCTTCACAAACGGAACGGGCTCGCCTCATTGCCTCTGGAGCACGGGAATCTGGCTGCATGCTCTGCCTTCAACACGCTAATGGATAATAATACTTTTTCTTTGGCAGTAAGTCTCTGTGTAGGAGCCACTACCAATGAACCTCACCAGTGTCAATGCGGCATCATGGTTGACAGACAAGGTCACCACGGACTCTTCTGCCGCCGCAGCGCAGGTCGTCAAACTCGCCACGCCAATCTTAATGACATCATCCGTAGGGCACTCGCCACCATGAACGTGCCGGCCATTCTAGAGCCGAACGGTATCGCACGCGACGATGATAAGAGGCCTAACGGCATGGCACTCATTCCCTGGAGTCGTGGTAAACCTCATCACACCAGAGTTTGCGATGCGACCTGTGTGTACATTCTGGCAGCATCTCACGTATGAGAGCTACGTCTTCGTCTACTACGTCTAAGTCTACGTCTAAGAGCGTGGGTGCCGCTGCTGCTGCGGCAGAAGACCTCAAGTAAATATGCATCCATTGGCAATGGTTATAATATTTCTGCCTTTTGGGGTAGAAACTTTAGGCCCGTGGAGACCTGAGGCGTGGTTCCTATTCAGAGAGTTATCAAAGAGACTGAATGAACAGTGAACTGAATTGTGTTTTTTATCTATAAGTAATTGTATATTTATTTAATATATTTTGTACTAAAATGTACCTAAATAAATGTGTTTCTAAAATGGAAAAAAAATATTCATTAAAAAGTTGTAACATAACTATTATATTAAATAAATCTATGGTTATTTATCTAAAACTACCTTTCAAGTAGGTAAAGGAGCTTTTTAACGGGTGAACTGATTTACTTCAAACTTTGTATTGTGTTCTCATAAAAAAACACCTACATTACTGATTTACTGACTAACTGACTAGCTGACATACCAACGCACAACCATTAGTCCTAGAATTATGAAACTTGGAAGGTAGATTCCTCTTATGGTCTTACAGGACGCACTAAGAAAAAAGTTTTGGAAATTCGAAGCATAATCGCTTATGGGTCGATAATTCCTTAAATTATTTGCTAAAAAGGGCTCAATAATATATATTGGAAAAATCTTATACAAGGAATAAGATTTTTCCAATATATTACGAAATTCCGCCCGCGGGCGCCCTCGGGCGGGTGGTGGGCAAGCGCCCGCCACCGACTTTTGGATAGATATATGGATAGTATGATAAAAATCGCTAATTGAAAGAAATTGCAGTACGCTTCACTCGCCCGTTACTTTAAATACTGGAAATTTAGGTTATTTTTGTAAGTGGCAAGGGTTAGCTTTAATCGCCTAATATGTAGGTACTGAACTGTACAGTCTGATATAAATATGGAATTATTTTTATTATAATTTTGTTACGCTGTCCGTAATATAGAAGCACATAACTGGCAATAAAAGTAACAGGCGAGCAAATTAATGTTCGTTAAACATCATCGCATCGTGCAGATTAAAAACGAAATTTCTTTAAAATGAGAGCCCATTTTAAAGAAATTTAGTTTTTAATCTGCGTTAATACAATGTGATTGTGTAACAAAATTACAAATAATAAAAAAATGTGCGTTTGTGAAGTGTGATAATAACAAAATGTGTTGTGTTGAACGAGCTTGCTTTGCTCACTTTAAGTGCTCACTTCACTTGATTGGAAAATAAATGTGACTCGCTTCGTTCGCCACTCATATCTGGCGGCTGGTAGCTTTGTCAAAGTCAAAGTCTATTGATAGAAAGGTATGTTCAAATTTACTTATTGATATAATATAGCAGCTCCCGGCTCGCATTTACTTTAAGGTGAGTGTTGGTAATTTTGGCAAAATCTTTGTAGTGGTAAGAGCTTGCTTTGACCGCTTGATTGGTAGGTACTTTATTTACAGTTTGACACAAGCACTGAATAACTGGTAAGTGTAGCTGGCTTCGCTTTATAGGTATTTTAATAATATTGTGTCGTGCTATAAAAAAACACATAACTAACAATAAAAGTAACGCACAAGCTATCAATCTTTGTGATATGATCATAGCGCAGATCAAAAAACCATTTATATTTGATATTGGCTGTGATATTAATATGTGTGCTAGTATGAAGTAGGATAGTATCGAAATATGATTTGTGATGAAAGAGCTTGATACGAAAAATTGCGGCTCGCTTCGCTTGCCACTAACATTTGGGGTCTGCTTGCTTCATTTTTATGGATATATAAGTATGGTAAGATTCTCTGATTGAAAAAAAAAAGGGCTACGCTCGCCAGTTACTAGGTTTTTGATGGTCATTTAGGCAAATAGCGCATTAGCAACCTGGCAGCGCGGCTACGACGCGCGGCCCGGCCGCAGGGGTTGCGATTTGCAATGCGGCCAAAACCGCGGCTACCATCGTCAGTTGCACATACAGCGCGCTTCAAAATGGACATTGAGGAAATAGCAGTGCTTTTGTATCTTATAAGTAAGAAGCGGAAAAAGAAAAGGAAAAAATATTGGGTTCATCCCATTATCCCATATTGGTATCAGGGTATCTCATTGTGGATGGTTAATAGAGGTCGCTTTGATCGCTAGATAGGTACCTACTATACTGTGTTTATCTTTTCGCTTCCGTATGTTTTTGTTTATCTTTATTTTTTGATACAGAAATATCAGATAATACATATAAATATATATATATATATATATATAATGTCTAAGTATAAAATTAAAATTTTAAGAGGGAAAATTTAAGTGTAGTAGTTTTAGGACTTCAAATTAGATGATTGAATTTTAGGGCATATTCTACTTTCCTACGCCGATAGCGTTGCGGTTAACAGTTAGTCTTACATATTATATTATTTACATAAGTTTAAAATTTTGTTGTTAGAAGTTCCATTCAACTATAGCAAAATAAAACTAGCTTGAAACCAAACTCAAACTAATCACAGAACAGGTAATCAATTTTAAAGAATAGCGTGCAGATTGTATATCCATAGACAAATACAGATTCATTTACTTTTGCTACGCTTAAGCATCTTTATTAAGTGCAATCTTGAAAATACAATCATATATAGACAGTTCACCGTAAGATGTCCCCTGTCTTGGGAATTGGCTGCATTGCCTACGGTGTTGTCAACAATATATAATAGTATTTACCCCACTTGGTGATTGGTGGTTGCCGGCAACATTATCTAAACTTGTATGTACCCACCATAGATTAAAATGTTTTACTTGCATATTTTTAAATATTAGATAGATAGATAACTCTTTTTTGTTATACCACACAGAAAAATACAAAAACAATTATTTTACAATAAAAGGCAATATACTGGGCGGCCTTATCGCTAACAGCGATCTCTGCCAGGCAACCTTTGGATGGATTGGACTATAAATTAACAAAGAAGGGGCATGTTGGTGTGGTGTTTCGGTAAATATAATTCTATACTTACAAAAAATAATATACAGTTATAATACTAGTAAGGTTGTAAATGATGACACAATTTACATTTTTAATTATTTATTGATTTATTTTTATCTGACAGTAATTATGGTCAAAAGGAACGATTCCAGACATATCACTGTCATCATCATCTGTCGTATCGGAATCTGTGCTACTGTCATTTCGTTCAATTATGAATTTATCAGTTATATTATCCATGCAGTCATCGCGTTTATATTTTAATTAGCTTTGTCAGTAAATTCTAATTACCCATACCAAAGGCATTGTGTTGGAAACTGGTATCCCTATTTTACTTACATGTCATGGCGGCGACGCGAGATCGCACTTGATTGGGTGGAATTAGACAACAACAGATTGACAATCAATAGTGCCAACATCACGTCAGGGGATAACTTACTGTGAACAGACAATTTTTACATATTATATTATGTTCATAAGTTTAAAATTTTGTTGTTAGAAGTTCCATCCAACCATAGCGAAATACAACTATAGACAGTTCACCGTAAGATGTCCCCTGCCTTGAGAATTGGCTGCATTGCCTACGGTGCTGCCAACAATATATATGTAGTACCTAGTATTTACCCCACTTGGTGATTGGTGGTTGCCGGCAACATTATCTAAACTTGTATGTTACCACCACAGATTAAAATGTTTTACTTGCATATTTTTAAATAGCATACAGTTATAAGACTAGTAACATTGTAAATGATGAACAATTTAAATTTTAAATTATTTATTGATTTATTTTTTCTGACAGTAATTATGGTAGAAAGAAACGATTCCAGACATATCACTGACACTTACATAAATGTCATCATCATCTGTCGTATCCGAATCTGTGCTGCTGTCATTTCTTATCCATGCAGTCATTGCGTTTATATTTTAATTAGTTATGTCAGTAAATTCTAATTAGGTACCCATACTAAATGCATTGTGGCAAGCTGGAAGCTGGCCACAATGCCTATTTTACTAACCTGTTATGGCGGCGACGCGAGATCGCACTTGATTGGGTGGAATTAAACAACAACAGATTGACAATCAATAGTGCCAACATCACGGCAGGGGACAACTTACGGTGAACAGTATAAAGCTTGAAACCAAACTCAAATTAACACAGAACAGGTAATCAATTTTTAAGAATGGCGTGCAGATTTATATCTATAGACGACGTTTAAGCATCTTTATTAAGTACAATCTTGAAATTCAATCTACTATTTTGTTTAAAGATATTATCTATAACATGTTTATTTATTTGTTGAAGTGATAACTTCTTATGGGAGGGTAAACCGCTTCGTTACGTCACGCGTTACGGTGCCAGTCTGTCTGGCTTCCCTTTCTCTCACAAATACGGCAGCCGTAGGCAGGCTCCTACTCTCTCACTCTAACCCATAGTGCTAGTTAGATTAGTTTAAGTTATTATCACTTCTGTTGGTCACGTTCCAAGACGCACACGTTTTTTTATAATATAAGTTTAAATTTTATTTTTATGTGTATAAAAATTTGTGTTTTTATGTTTATTGTGTATGAGTTTACAAAAAAGTATTTAAGTAGTATATCAGTCATGTGGTACCCATAACACAAGCCCTGCTTACTTTGGGGCCAGATGATGCTGTGTGAAATGTCCGGCATTATTATTATTTTTATTATTATAACATACATATATGCATCTACTGATTTTTATAGTTTCTTTTAAGTATTTTTTTGTGATTTTTGTACCTTATAGTGTTTATTTTCTTATACTTGTGATCATTTATAAATCATAACGCATTAAGTAAGGTTATTTGATTTATTTTATATAAGTAATAAACTGAATTTATACTTGAGTACCTACCTAAGAACAACAATCTTGAATGATTCGTTCAATACTTAGGTATGATGTACTGCATTGCACGGTCATGCCAGGAACATACAAGTGATTTATATTATTAGCACCGCAGTGACGATGCCGGTGGCACTATCGCGACACAATCACTTGCCATTGTCTATTATTACTATACTCGTGTAAACGTTCCTTAACCATGGACAAAATGTGTGTGTGTGTGTAGCAATAAAATAAAAATACCAAAATTGTAGGGTACTTTACCCTATTCTACTGTTCTACATACGAATCCTAGAGACTGTGGATGTTTGGATGATTGTATACTTTGTTATTTTTTTAAAGTAATTCGAAATCATTAGTGAAAACTTGAAGAATATATTTATTATTCTTCTTATTGTGTCACACTTTTTTCGGACAGGTGTGTGTGGTGATTAAAGTACGCCACAAAGGCTCCTTTCGTGCACTTGGCACATGTCTTCGAACTTTTTTACGTTCTACGATATCGTTTTCTTATAGGTTCTACGGTTTTGAAGGTTACGGTTCGATATTTTTCTTCAGCGTTTCGGAGTACTCTTAGAGCACACATAAATTTATGGGACAGAACATTTTTTTATCATTATAACATTAATGACTATTAAGTAGGTCACTAGCAGTTAGGGGTAATATGCTGGCCCGCAGGTTTTCCCGTTGTACTGAACAAGTAAAAATTACTCTGTTTAAAGCCTACTGTCAGAATATGTACACGGGAAGCCTGTGGTTCAAGTATACCAAAAAGTCGCTGGCCACCATACGCATCCAGTACAATAATAGTTTCAGGATGATGTTGGGGCTGCCTCGCTTCTGCAGTGCTTCAGGATGTTTGCTGAATACCAAACTGATGGCTTTGAAGCACTTATTCGCAAGAAATCTGCATCCCTGATCCGTTGAGTTCGAGACAGTCACAACAGCATCCTGAAAACTATACCGGATAGGTATTTGTCGCCGATGTGGGCAAAATTGGTATGCAGGGTATATTAGTAATTGGTATGATGATCCCAGAAAAATGCTAGTTACTCTGGTGAACGCTCTGTGAACCAGCGTCAGCTTCTTTTTTTTTACATTGTATCTTTTATATCATTATATTACTAACTCTCTTTTGTCATATTATTATGTGCTATGGATCTAAGTTGTCCGAAATAAAAATATTTGAAAATATTTGAATTAATTATTTATATAAACAAAATATTAACTTATTTTACCTACCTATATTATAATAATAATAATATTGCCGGACATCTTACATAGCATCATCTGGCCCCAAAGTAAGCAGAGCTTGTGTTATAGGTACCATATGACTGATATACTACTTAAATACTTTTTTTTTGTAAATACATATATGTTATACATAAAACCACCCAGACCGGAGACAAATACTTGTAGATCATACAAATATTTGTCCCGCGGCGGGAATCGAACCTTATATAGATATAGATATAAGTTGTTTTGGAACCTGACTACTAGCCATACTTTTTATGTCTTTGAAGACTTTCTCATACTGACAGATGCGCACTTGGCCATTTTAACTATGTACTAATTTGACATCCGCATACTAGTAATAAATTAAGTCTGAGAAATCAAAATATCTTTAGTAATATGAGATTGAGTTCATATTATTGTATTATTGAACTAGCATTCGTAGTTCCATTATTGAATAAAATTCGCAGATTTTACAACTACTTAATGTGAATTATATTGAACTAGGAATAACTTCTTGGGCTAGATACAATTATTCTTTGTAGAATCAGTTAAGTTATTATCTTTGGATTGTTTAAAACGATCCTCAAAGGTTTCACATGTAATTAATATAATATTTATTTAATGGAACGTATATTTTTTTGTACATGCCTATAAATAAAGACATGTACTGAAACTAAATATATTTAAAACTTAAATAAAGATAATAAAATTGACTCACAACAATTTTATAACCGTGAATTTTGGCAATAATTTTCCCTGCGCCCTGGGTAATTTCACTTGTGTCAGTGCCAACACCGACCTAGCCTTGTAATATGGCCGCTACAGGTTAGTTTCAATAATTTTGTCGCAAGACAAAATCTTTTATTTCGCATTATTTTCAAGTGTAGCATTTTATTTTTGCATGCCAATTTGATAATTCACCAAATAATCAAGTAGAACAACAGCTTAAACGCTTTTTATGGTTACCTAATAATGCTAACGTGTCATCATCTCACCCTTGCGGACGTTTGGGTTTACCGCGTGGCCACATTTCTGAACTTTTAATCTCCTAATTTCTCCTGTCATTCAGTTAATTAAGTGTTTATTCTACTTTTGTCGTGTTCGCCAAGGTAAGGCTGGTGGTATTAGCACAGACTGATCACCAAAGATGAACTATCAAGAAAAGTGTCTCCGAATAACCGCTTACCAAAATCAGCGTGTAGGTCGTTCACTTAGGTACCTAGTATGCGTCATCATTATTCATATATCTATTTAGTATATTTTTACTCCAAAAATTTCTTCAATGTCGTATACTGTAGTGTATAATTTTTATATGAAATATTTTTTACAGGCAAGAAAGGAAAGAAGGCAAAATGGGTCAAAGCCAACCTAACAGATATCCTTGCGGAACCGACGACTATTCCGGCGACTAACTGGGCTGCTGATACTGTTGAAGAAAGTAAGTGATACATTATACTTCCATACATTATTTGCCTACTCAACAAACGGTTTTATGTAACCCAATGATGAAATGAAGGGTAATGGCAGGCCAATGTTAATCTCGTACTTGGGGCACACCTACAGAGCGCCTGGTCGCTTCCGTTGCCCCGGGAAGGTCTGAGGAAAGGTCTCTGTGTTCTGAAATACATTCTAGCCGGATGCTTCCCCAAAAGGGAAGGTGGGGGAACCAGAAATTACAGTGTGGTGCTAAGCTTAGGATATCTAGCCCTTGTGGATAGGAGTAGGTGTAGGCACTGCCACTGTTGGAAACTCCCATGACCAGCCATTTAAGCACGATCTACGAGATGACTTTGGTCACAACTCAATTCAGACTAATCTTTCATTGGCCTGCTCCCTAAATTATGCTGAGGGTTATTATTGATATAAAACAAGCTTGAAATAAATACCACATGCCCCCTGGCATATATATCATTCAGTCACATAAATAATTTAGAACCCAATGTCAGGCTACCTTCTTTAAGGCCAACTTATAATCCAGCCAATTGTGGTTTTATAGCCAAACAGCTGATCATATCAAAGCAGATAAGAAATAAATTATTGCATTATAACTGATTGCTCAACACATACTACTAGCATTAGTAATAGATAAATGCAACATGATAAAAATCTTTTGCAACCCTCATTAACCACAAACTTTTGTACATGTTAGTAATAATACCATAACACATGCATGTATATAAGTATGAGTAGGTAGTAATATTTTATTTATGACCAGTCTTGGATGCAAGTTAATTTTGCAATGACCAATCTGCTGGTAGGACTCTCTCTACAGGAAGAGTCTGTCTTGGTGGGTACCAAGTACCACCACAGTGCCTGATATTGTGCCTCCAAGTTACTGCTAGTGTACAAGAACTTATGTCTATAGTTGGCATTGTGTTTGTTATACCCCCATGTGTTACAACAGTATCCACTTATCATCAGGTGGTACACTTGCGCTTGTATACTGATCAGTTAAAAAAAAAAAGAAAGACCAGCAACAGTTATTGTACCTTTTATTGTTCTACTAACTTCAATGTTTTCTTAGCCGAAGGCTACAGCTATGGAAACAGGACACGTGCCCCCATCGTTCTTCCGTCGGTGTCACGCGCGGCTCGCGGTGGCATGGCAGTCGACGACGAGTCTATCCCACGCCGCCCGCCATACATCGCGCACATATCCAACCTGCCCTACGATGTGGATGAAAGTGCTATTGCAGAAGTCTTTGAGGGTCTCAAGGTCAGTTGAATTATACCTTACAGGTACAGCTAACGAACCTATCGCCTGAAACAAGTGTGACTGCTGCTGTTATTTCTATACAATTTGATCTTTCCATATGTGTCCATTGTACTACCGTGTAGCTAAACATTGTTTCTTATTACAGTCTAATGTATTTGTGGTGTGCAATAAAGTATTTTCTATTCTATTCTATTCTATTCTATTCTATGTGTAAGCGCCAACAGAAAGTAAATCTTGTTTAGACCTCACCTTTGTTCAATTTGTTACTTGAAACTCTGTTGTCTCTAGACTAGATAATACTATACTATACTATGTCAGGCTGTGAATGATAACTATATGAACCTACATTCTGCAGGTCCACATATACTTTCAGCTGCATTTGATCTAAGCTTTGTAGTGATGTATGCTGAGCCATGTTCATGGATTTGCCTTGTACAGTCTTTGTTCACTAAGTGAACATTCAGAAATCCAGGTGCAATGGCTTATCTTGTGAAATGTGACAGCTGATAACCCTTAGGTTAAACATGCATAAACAACACATTGTGTTTATTATTTTCATGATTCTGCATTATTTATTTGCATAACAAAAACATGTGAATTTTCAACAGATTACCAACCTGAGATTGCCCCGGGAAGGCGACCGCCTCAAAGGATTTGGATATGTTGATTTTGAAGACAGGGACAGTCTCGTTAGTGCTATGAACATTGCGGATCTGGTAAGTTAAAGTAACCTGTTCTGTGCTTCAGAAATGATGAGTAAAATGTTATGACTATATCCACACCAAGAGCTTTGCATGCATCCAAGTATGTCATTAGCCAAATTTGCAATCTGGAACTATATAGCTATTATGCATTTGATGATTAATGTCTTATCAGTTTCTATTAGCATCTGGTGATCAATTACGTATAGCCATTGTTTCAATTATTAATTTGGATGCAATTGGATCCAGTTTTCTTTCCAACCACAGTATAAATTTGGTAATTACATAGGTGCATTCAACATCATCTGGCCCCAAAGAGCTTGTGATATGGGTACCACATGACTGATATACTACTTATATACTTCATTGTTTTTGTAAATACATACATATTATACATAGAAACACCCAGACCCGAGACAAATAGTTGCAGATCATACAAACATTTGTCCCGCGGCAGGAATCGAACCCGCAACCTTCTGCGTCTCAGGCAGGCTTTTGAGAAGTCGTCAATATTTAATATTACAAAATTTTTATATTACAGCAATGTGTTTAACAACATCAGTAGTACCATTTCATCAATAGTAACTGAAGGCTGTTAGTATCAGACTTACATAATCTCAGCCCTGAACATTCATGGTGTATGTTCAGTTCAAAATATAGTTGGTTTCAAAAAGATGTTTAGTGTCTTCATTCTAGACATACCCTTGCTATTTTTATTCTAAAAATGACTTAATAAAAAGACCCTAATCTTGCTGTTACCCTAAAAAAAACAATGACAATGCTATTGTAAAGAGGGTATTTTTTTTACATTCCCTTAAAACCAGTTGTATTGTTTGTAGACAGTTAGCGGCAGACGGATAAGAATTGAGGTGTCCACACACGACAATGACCGTCGCATGGGAAGAAGTGGAATGGGCAGATCTGATAGGGAAAGGTAAATAATAATTTATAATATTTATTAATAATGGTAACTCCCTGGCAGCCTGACGGACAGCGGCGTCGCGCTCGGCCAAAAAAGCGTTTGAAGGACGATCTTGACAACTTTGGGAGGATGGTGGGCGATCTCGAAAGATAGAGCTAGTTGGAAGGATTTGGGAGAGACCTTTGCCCAGTAGTGGGACGATAAAGTTTAAATAAAAAATAATAATAAATTCTCTGACTTCACTAAGGCTGAAAACACCTAAATTCACCTGGCATTAAGACTATTTTGTCTTGACTTTGAATGCAAATGTATAAATCTCAATAATGCCACTGACAAAATGAAGACAGGTAAAGCTGTAGAGCAGAAAATACTAAACTGACAAATTTAAATTACCTCAAATTAGACAAAATAAGAAGTTATATGTAGGCGTGAGTTTTACTATCAGCTATATCCATTACTAATCTGGCTCTATATTGTTGTATTAGTCATGCCATAAATCAATGATTGGGTATGTTTGCTAATGCATGCTCAAAGCCCTTATTTAGGACACATCCTCATTGACTGTGTGTTATTTGATAGGGATATCCCCCAATTCATGTTGGACATTAGCAATAAATTGATAAAAGGTAAATGAAACTCACTTTATTGCATACCACACTGTAAACACAGGATTAAAAACAGATAAATTAATTAAGTTGTTCCTCTGCAATGGGCCTACAATACAAATATTAAGCATACTAAGTAAAAACATTAACTGAAGCATAGATGCATGAAGTGAGGTAACGATTAGAGTATCGCGAATGGGACGCACATTTTTATTGCCTATTCATCAATAAAAACGAGTCTGGTATCAGCATTGTATTCGGTTATTCTTATTATACAATCACTTCGAACGGGTGGGTCCTTGCAGTGGCATTTTTATCTGATGTTTCCGGGTTCGGTGCCTAGGAAGGGACTTTAAATATCGGTCCAGGGGTATGCTCCGCAATCAATATCAAGATTTGACATTACTTTTGTTAATCAATATCGCAATTCTCCACAATAGACGATACGATAAATTGAATTCGACAACGAAACATCTGTCAGCTCGACTGGATTAACCAACATTTCGACGACGTTATCGTTAAATACTTTGCCGAATAGACGCCCCGGCTATTTCAATGTTGTTAGGCCATGACGGCCTATTAGCTCTAGTCACCACCTTGGTTATTCATACAAGGAAGAGTCATGTTTGTTTCTTACGCTGTTCATTTGTATTGTAGGGAGTATGACCCTGAACGTACGAGCGGCGACTGGCGCTCTGGTCCGCGGGCGGCGCCGGAGACTGGCGGCGGCGCCGGCGGAGGCGGCGGGACGGGAGGCCGGCCTCGCATGGAGCGCGAGCGAGACCCCGACCGCGGCGAGATGACGCGCGCTGGTATGCGCGAGCGAGAGCCCGACTGTAAGTAACGTTATGTCCACAACCGCACCTTTGGTACTAATAATTGAGTAGCTATAGTCTATTCACTGCACCTGGGATGCTAAATACGTAAGTAGCTATAGTCTGGCTATGCTAACTCTGAATAAATTGGTAACTGCTAAAAGATTAATATATGGTATCCCTTTACACCAGTCACTTTCGTTCTAATGAAAGATTAGTTTTGATATTTTGCCTTATGAGCTTTTTGATTTTATCAAAAAGCTCATAAGGTTTAATAGGTTATATTTATATAAACTTTTTAAAGTCCAGCTTGCAATATTAAAATCTATTGAAGTGGGAAATTTGTTACAATGATGATAGTATCTGTTATTGGGAGGAGTGAGCTGTAATGTCACAACTGGGACGCACCTACCGAGTATGTGGATAGCTAACTAAATCTGCCTTACGCAATCGGCTAATTCTTCCAAATTCTTATTTATTTTGTTTTTCGTCACTAGAGCAGAAAAATATGCTCCTTATATTATGTTCCCATTCGGACATTACGCTAATTTGGTTAAGCGTTCCTAGTTACTCCTTTCGTCCCGGGAAGGTCTGAGTAAAGGTCATCTGTGTTTTTATCACCCTCTAGCCGGGGGCGTCGTTTATAGCGATGGCGAGACAACCAGCAACTAGGACCGCGGGACTTAGTCTAGGACTCTTTCAGACGAGATTCGGTTCCGTGCGCCCTTGAAATGTCTCGCGACCAGCCGTTTTAGCGCAATCTGTGACGCGACGTACCGTCGTAACTCAATTCAGACTAGTCTTCAGCTCGCTCCGTTCACAACAGAGGCTGAGTAACTCTTTAACAACTCAAGAGACATGAAATGATGTGTGTTGGGCGAGATGTAACATAAGTGGTTGCAGCCGGAGCTGACAACAAGCCGGGCGGATGGCGCGACGGGGAGCGCGCGGCGCCGGCCGAGCCCGCCAGGACTCCGTACGGAGGCCGCGACTCGTTCGGACGAGAGCGCTTCGGAGAAGATCGTGACCGGTATGATTCTCTACTCCCTCTGAATAAGTGCTTTCAAAAGTTCATTCTTATTACGATTTGTAATAATAATTTCCAAAAGTCATAAGTATAATACTGAGCTTTGTTTTGTTAGTGGTGGAAGGGAGCGTGGTTATGGTGGCAGGGATGGCTTCCGCACAGCTGAGCGACCAGAGCGTGATGGCGGAGGATTTGGGTAAGTTAATATCTCTACCTACTCATGGATATGCACACTTTCATTCTAGAAAAAATATTTGCTAGGATTATATTCAACCTGGTGGTAGGACTCATCGGCAAGAGTCCAACTTGATGCGTACCAGTGGACACAGTGTCATATATTCTGCCTCCAAACATTAGTGTGCAAGCATTACTGTGTCGAGGCACTAGAGCTAGTAAATTAATGGACATACATTCAAAAGAACTTAAACAAACTTTCTCACTAAGCCTTTGTAGCACAATAAAACAAAGTCAAGATTTCTATGTTTTGATGTTTGTTGTTACCTTTGGTGGCACTGTGCGAGATAAAAAGGGTCAACAGACACCGTATCGCTCTCTCAATGTGCGATTTGGTCGCTTTATACCTACATAGTTTTTCAATTGTACAATTTGGACTCTTCCTGTAGCACTGTGCTATATGAAAAGGGAGTTGCTTACCATCTGTCTCTTATTCTATTACACTAGGTTTCCATTGTGTAAAAATAAGACAGATTTAACCGAAGATACAAACATTAACACACATTGCACTGCTACTTCACTTATGTTCGGAAATCTTTAGCCTATCTCTAAAAGGTAAATTCTTATGTTATAAATCCGATGTAAGATGCCTTCAATTAAGTATTTATGTTTTAGAAGTCGAGAAAGCAGAGGCTTCGGCGGACGTGGCTTTGGTGACAGGGAACGCGACCGCGAACGGGATCCACCGCGTGAAGGTAGTTATTGTCTCACTAGAGGAACTTTTACATTTTGACTGATTTCATTCTCATAAAATTCGTTTTTCCTACACAAAAAGTGGCCTATATCCTCCCCCAACATACAATATTTACCAAATTTCATCAAGATCTTTAGCCGTGAAAATGTTACAAATGTACAGACAGAGACACTTTGGATTATATAATATTGGTATATATGACTATTTATATATTTGGTAATATAAGTTTTGTTATGACCTTACATAAAAATATGCTTAGTTGTAATTAACTTACATATTCACATTTATAATATTATTGTGATGCAATTAGATAATTGAGAGCTCTCAGGATGCTAGTTCTGGGCAGAAGCTTCCACAATAATGTCAAATTTCACCTACTAGTCTAGTTGCTCTTCATGTAGTTTCAACATGCGACAGCATTTTGATCATACGTTTTATGATCAAAACGCCTGTCGCATGTTGAAACCATGAATACAGAAAAGTAACAGCTTCCTTTCGTTACAGACAGCAGACCTCGCGAGCGTCCAAAGCTAAACCTACTACCGCGCACAGTGCCGCGCGAAACCGAAGTTCCCACTAAACCAGCAGACGGTGCGGGGGCCGAACCTGAGAAGCCAGTCGATAAACCCAAGCCGGTCTCCGCTGAGAAAGTGTTCGGAGCCGCCAAACCTGTGGACACTGCTGCTAAGTGAGTTAACCATGATTGAGCAAGCTCATTTTGTTTCTGAACTTGCCGTCTAGAAATTGAGTGTAGGTAGGTTATGTGTAACTTGGAAAAACTAATTTAGAACCACATTCATATGAAAAGCCCATTAAAATGTCCAAGCTCAAATATTTTTTATTTCATTTTTATCATAATACTAAATCTTTAAATTAGGTATACGATTACATGTACAATTGCATCAATACGATTTAGCATCAGTACAGCCAAGAGAAAACATCTATTTACAGTAGTTTAGCTTGGGTTACTTACAAATATTTCAACATTTATCGAAACTGCATTATAATTTGATACAAGCTGCCAGAATGTTATAGTCACACAAGTTTTCGTTAACTGTTTGCACATAGACACAAAATCAAGATTTTGATATTTTGATGTTTGTCGTCATCTTGGGTGACAATGTGCTAAATTAAAAGGGTCAACAGACACCGTACCGCTCATTCAATGTGCGATTCGGTCGCTTTATACCTACATTTTTTAAACATCATCATTATCGTAGCCAATGTCTAATAACCACTTTAATTATATATTATATTGTTCTACAGAGAACGCGAAATAGAAGAACGTTTACGCAAACAAGAAGAAGAGGCGAGACGCGGGAATGAGGAGAAAGAAAAGTGGGGATCTCGACGAGTCAGTATTATATCTTATTTAGATTACCGATAACTTTTTAAATATATGTTCTAAAAATATTTTGTTTATTTTAACAGGAACATTCCGGTGACCGCCGCAGCGGCTCCAGACGTGGTAAGTTATGTTTTGTATTCAGTTTTGCTGCAGTTTTACTCGTGGTGCTTTACACTACGAGAATGGTCATAGAGTTCTAAGTCTTAATATCATTATCCTCTTGCAGACGATCAGAACAGAGACTCGCGTAGCTATAACAAGGACCGACGCGACTATTCCAAGGATGACAAAGACAGACGCAACGACAGGGATCGACGTGACTATTCTAAAGACTACAGAGACGACAGAGATCGTCGCGACGACAGGGACTACAGGGACAGACGAGATTATTCCGGGGAAAGGCGTAAAGATTCACGGGATGGATCGCGCGAGCGTGGACGCTCCGGTGGCCGCCGTGACGATTCCCGCAATCGTCGTGATGGTTCACGCGACCGCAGAGAAGGCTCCCGCGATCGCAGAGCAGGCTCCCCTGTCCGTAGAGAAGGCTCCCGTGACCGTAGAGAAGGCTCCCGCGACCGTAGAGAAGGCTCCCGCGACCGTAGAGTAGAATCCCGCGACCGTAGAGAAGGCTCTCGCGACCGTAGAGACGGTTCCCGTCGCCGGGACGATTCACGCGACCGGCGGGACGGGTCTCGCGACAGACGTGACTATTCTCGCGGTCGGCCCGTCTCCCGCGACAGGCAAGACGATAACAAACAGGACGAGCGTAACGGAGGCCCGCGACTGAGCCGCTCGCGCGATCGACGCGACGACCTCGAAGATAAACCACTACCTAAGCTGAAGGAACAGGAGAAACCGGTATGTATTCAATTGTTTTTAGAACGGGGATGGACATATTACGCCACCAACGCGGGCCTTTGTGATTTGAAATAGAAAATAGAAAGCTATATAAATCTTCTAGAAAAGATATTGTTTTGATAAGGTGATAAGTGTACGTAATTATACACCTGAATAAGGTTTAGTAGACATTCGTGACATGCCCTTTTCTAAAAATGTCCTATTCAGGAAATAACCCATGCTACTAAGGTCTTATTCATACTAAAACTTATTCTTAAATAGACTCATTCTCGAAATGCCTTATATTCCAGGTTTAAATGCCAATAAGGAAGATAACAACATTATATATCTTGTTTACAGAATTTCGTCGCGTCTAATAAATTCAGCTTCCTCGAGGACGCAGACGACGCGGCTTCAGATTAACACGTACGGGACTTTGTGTGCGCTAAATATACAGTGTCCGGTTTACAATTGACTCGAGTGTAAAGTGTAAATTAACGAGTAACAAGTGTGTAACGTGTAGTGGGGACTCGAAAGCACGGAGACGATCTTGCATACTGCTATGTAATGTAATAGAGAACTCAATTAGTGGTTAGTGCGGTGTGGATATAACGTGTATATTAGAGTTGCTACATGCTCACATCGCTCAGAAACTGGCCCCAGTCTTTATTGTTCTCCAGGTAAACGCAGATCATTCAACTCAGATTCTTACAAAATGTTCCGTATTCACAAGCTTGTTGGAGAGTTGCAGTAAAGACTGGGGCAGTATTGTGTGACCATTATTGTACTGATTGGTGTAAATTTTTCTATGGGTTTGTTACATGATGTTATGTACGATATCTAATTCCTGTATCCTTTTTGGTTAGGGTGCTCCTCCTGATTCATTAATTGTGAATATTCATGCTTACAATAAAGTATTTTGCAATGTGTGTATTTAGTTGTTTAGATATTGTTTCATTCAGTGCAGTAATTGCGATGCCACCATAGGGAATCTTATTTCTTTTATTCTAGAATATGTCTTTGTGTTAAATATTTAGTTGATATATTAGTTTTATTATTAGAATGTTAATTTTTATTATTTATCTTTACACTCAAATTGGTTATAGTAATCATATACATTTTACGATAATACGGCGCGATAACTTGCAAGCTTGCATTACTGCAGTGCCTGCCGTATCGTACCGTCGCCGGGTACCTGTAGTATCTGGTAACTGTCCGATTAAGGCTTAGGGCACAATATTTTCTTAAACACTTCCAACTATATGTGAAAATATAATTTGTATCACTAATTTTTGTTTGGTACATTATGTTCTAATTGTGAAATAAATAAATATCCTTTTTACAGCCAATCTATGTTGTTGCATTTTAGTTTAAGATTTGCTATTGCCATGCCTAACGGTTATTGGGTTGGATTAGCGCGTTGATATCGCTAGTAAATATGAAAACATTAAAAAAAATTTCTGTATCTACACAAAACAGGCTATAACTAAATAAGCATACAAATAATAGTTTTCCAAATTGTATACAGGGGCTACGGTTATCAAGTTAAATTGATATCTACTGATCTCCAGACTTGGCACGCCTGTATCGTGGAGATCTAACAGGGTTGTAAAAATAATAGTTTAAAAGCCAAAAACACACTTTTTATAAAGAAAACCAAACTTAAAAATATGAAAATAAATTTTAATAAATGTAAGTAAGAAAAAAATGTTTTATTTAAAGAAAAGCTTACATTTATTTAAATTTATTTTAATATTTTTTAGTTTGGTTTTCTATATAAAGCGTGTTTTTTGTTTTTTTAACTATTATTTATTTTCTACTTTTTAGTTTTAGGATAATCGTTTTTTTTTTCTAATTATTGCATTTTCATCGGTCTTTGACAGGTGTGCAAAATTTAAATGAAATCTGGCCGTTTAAAGTGGGTCAAAATCGCGTCCTAAGGAGTCGGTAACAAACATATATACAAGTGAAGCTAATATAAAGCGTATAAAAATGCTTGCGATAAAGGCCCAATCTAAAGATGAATGCAATTGGACTAATGGAAATGGATCTGAATAATAATAGAATTGAGTAGGTATATCTAGTTCGCTCGAGCAATTTAATTAAAGCATCCCATGCTCTTTGACATTGGTTCAGGGCTGCATTAGTTGATTGTCTCGAGAAAGGCATAAGCAACGGCTGCCGGAAGAGTTCATTGTTGATATCTTCTGGTGAGAGGTTGGGAGCACTTATGCCCCTGTCTACACACATATTGTTTAGATGTCATTTACATCTTGTATTCATAAAAATCAATGCCAATCTCGTCATTGCCACTAGAGTAGAATATATATCAAACAGGGACTGCATCGTAAGCAAGTAGGCTTGTCTTAGAAAATTAATAAATGATGACACCAAATAGTTAATTTAAAACACGTGTCACACCTTTAAATTTCAACACAATCACGATTAAACTCACACTTTCCTGTCCATCAGAGTACTGTTACGAGCCGGATAGGTAGGTACCGATAAATTATGAAACCAGTCGATTTTACCAAATAATAGCTTTAATTTCAAAGTTACCACACACAGAACTCAATTCACTGATTCTACTAGTAAACTTCTCAATAGAACACAATAAGAGTTACAGCACAACTGATAACATTTCGAAACTATCCTATTAAAATCCTATTAAAAAATACCTAACGATTGTCTCGAACTATAATACTGTTGCGCCCGATACATAGCTCCATCTGTTGGCAGGCAGACACATTAAATATTCACCTACGCCATCTGGTATCGAGTAGATGCAAACTACAAAGTACACGTATCGAATGCATAGGAGCGAACGAGATAGCAATATCTCTATTGCAATCGAACGTTTGAGCGCGTTCCGGTTCGTTCTCGAACGTTCCAGTAGCATCGCGGTTTTACGCGACTTATTCGACGCTCGTATAAATACAGCGGTGGTTTGCGGATATAGTCAGTCTATTCTTGGCTAAGCAAGTGATACAAGTGCGATAGTTTCGAAGTGTTATCAGTTATAGTGTTGTAACTTTTACAGTGTTCTATTTGGAAGTTAACTAACCCTAGACACCTAACCTTCGCCGAATCGACGAGTACACAACAGAAATATTGCTGTCAATTTTTGGCGCACGCGCCGATCTTAGCGTCCTCGTTTGTCAACTCAGTGTTCGCCGAGCTCTCGGAAAGCGACGGAGTCCGGCGCGTAAGTACTATATTTTTCGATATATCACGAAAATATTCGTCGTTTCGACGAATGGTTAGGTTTTGTGTATTATTTTTTTACAACTAATGTTTATACTTTTTTGCAGCTTTTACTATGGCGTCTAACCGATTGCTGTCTGATGACATTGTTACGAGTCTATTATTGGACGAGGAAGATGTTGGTGAATTGGAGGAGTGACAGCGAAACAGAAGATAATGTGGAGGTGGACGATGTTCAAAGCGACACTCAAGACGACCCTTCCGATCACGAAGATCGTTCTTCACTTGCTTTGCAAATCAAATCAAATAAAAAGCCACGCATGATTGAGTTCTACAACAGCACTAAGGGTGGGGGTCCACCCCACCCTTAGTGCTGTTTTGACCAAATGTGCTCAGTGATGTCATGCAGCAGAAAAATTAATCGGTGGCCAATGTGTGTCTTCTACGGCATGATAAATATATCGGGTATAAACAGCTACGTAATTTACTGCCACAATGCTTCTGTGATGGGTCAGAAAGTAATGATTCGACGTGATTTTATGAAGAAGCTGCATACGCAGTTAGTAGAGCCCTGGCTCAAAATACGACTGGAAATTCGTACTATGCCCACGCACGTAAAAATAAAATCAAAGACATATTAGGAGCAAATTCTGATGAAGTCCAAGGTGAAGGTCAAGCTGAAGGTCAGTTGTCATCCAGAAATGACCTGCAACCAGTCGAGGCTCCAAATGTAAGAAAAAGAAAAGTCTGTGGTCTCTGTTCCTATAAAAAAAGGCGCATAACAAAGTCATATTGCTACAAATGTAACACTGCAATTTGTGGCGAACACAAAGTTGATTTTCGCATAAAATGCGCTTCAAAATAATAGCTTTTATATTTTTTACTGAGTGATAAGAGTGTTATAATTTATGTTCGCCTAAGAAAAAAAGGCTATTTTGTGTTGTTTTTTTTTTAGTTTTTATTTGTCTGAGTATACATCTCCTTTGATCTCAAAACCTAGTGCTGTATAATATAAGTTTTTAAAATAAATATTTATGTAGCAAAATAAACATTTATTGTTTTATTGACTAAAATAATACTTGGTTTATGTATTTAAGTAATAAAAATATTCTAAACATTTATTATTAGATAAAATTATAAGGTCAAAAAATTTTTCGTCGAGTCGACGTATGGTTAGGTTTAAAGGAGTATGTGCGAAGGTTAGGTGTCTAGGGCTAATAGAATCAGTGGATTAAGTTCTGTGTGTGGTAACTTTGAAATTAAAGTTATTATTTGGTAAAATCAAGCGGTTTCGTAATATATCAGTACCCGGCTCTTAACAAATTGGTGTCAGAAGTGGGATAAAGAAATGCCGGTTTTACCAAAGGACGACACAGACGGTATCCGGACAAGGAGTCAGCGTCAACAGGAAATGGATGAGAGACGGTTTGGGGGTTCTCCATCACAAGAATCTCAATTGGTTCTTCAGCCAACAATGGAGTCAACTGGTGAGTTATCGGGAGTTCCATCATCATCTGTGGCTCAGGCTCCTGCTGCAGGGGACCTTGCTGCCTTAATGGCGATGCTTCAGGAACAGGCTCGCCAGCAACGGGAAGAACAGAAACGCTGGCAGGAGGAACTGGTTCGCCGGCAGGACGAACAGGCTCGTCGTCAGGAGGACCAAGCTCGCCAGCAACAGGAGGAACTGTTTCGCCGGCAAGAAGAACAGACTCGCCTTATAAAGGACCTGCATGGAGCCTTTGGTAAGGAGCTTCAGGATGTTAAGGAGCAAATCCAGCACCATGATAGCAGAATTTCTGAAGCAGAAACCCAGATTGCAAGTATTAAAAAAGCTGTGGATCTGCTGAAATCTAAAGATAGAGAAATTGCTCCTGTGGTCTCATCATCGTCAGCGCGAGGATTTAAAGTGCCACCATTTGATGGAGGTTCTTCGTGGTCCGCCTATAAAATTCAGTTCGAAGCTGTCCTTAACGCAAACGGATGGACGAAGTCGCAGGCTTTGACTGCACTAACATTAGCCTTGCGTGACCAAGCACTCACTGTTTTGGAGGCCCTAGGAAGTAACGTCAGTTATGAGCAGCTGCTGGAGGCACTCGAATCTCGATATGGTGACGCACATCTGGAACATGTTTTCCGCGCTCAATTAAAGGACAGGACTCAGCGCAATTCGGAGAACCTGCAGCAGTGGGCCCTGGAAATAGAAAAGCTGGTTCGGAAGGCTTTCCGATCTTCACCTGCACTTATCGATGGGAACTTAGTTCAGGCATTCGTCGATGGGATACGTGATTTGAAAGTCAGGGCTGCTGTAAGACTTGGGCATCACGAGTCCTTAAAGAACGCCTTGGCCTATGCTTTGGAGGTAGAAGCTGTACGTATGGACACTCCAGCACATCACATTAGGGAAGTGGTGGAGTCTAACCGCGACGTTCGTCCAAAATTCGGGCCGAAATGCTACGGGTGTGGAGAAATGGGTCATCGGAGATCTAGTTGCCCGAAAAGAAATAAAGAAAGCGACGACCGATCTCATTCGACATGGAGGATTCAACGGCTACAAGAGTTTGACTATGAAACTGAGCATCGCAGTGGAAAATCTTACGGTAATGCGGATGCATTGTCAAGAAGACCTTGTCCAGAAAAATGTGAACATTGTGTAAAACAAGAGTCCAAAGAAGTGGTACCCGTCAGAATGTTGAGCACGGATCTAAGTGATGAGTGGAAGGAAACCCTGCAGAAAGCGCAGACGGATGACTCAGATATTAAGGCAATCATCGAATGGATAAGGGCTGGAACTTCTAAACCTGTATGGAGTGATGTGGCTGGAATGAGCACAACAACAAAAAGTTACTGGGCTCAATGGGACTGTCTGGTTATCCACGATGGAGTATTGTGCCGTAAATGGGAAAATGCTCGCGGAGATCACTGTCATCTGCAAATGGTTGTTCCAAAGGCTAAAGTATCTGAAGTGCTTAAACTCTACCATGAAGGATGCTCCGGGGGGCATATGGGGGTAAAGAGAACTCTGTTGAAGATACGTGAGCGATTTTACTGGATCCATTGCAGAGATGATGTGGAAGACTGGTGCCGAAAGTGCACGAGTTGCGCAGCAGTGAAAGGACCCCATACACGCAGCAGAGGTGCATTAAAGATTTATAACGTGGGAGCGCCATGGGAGCGGATAGCTTTGGACATTGCGGGACCATTCCCTGCTACAGAAAATGGAAACAAGTACTTCATGGTTGTTATGGATTATTTTACTAAGTGGCCGGAGGTCTTTGCAATCCCAAACCAAGAAGCGTCGACAGTAGCCGATAAGTTAGTCCATGAGGTCTTTTGTCGTTTTGGAGTACCCTTGGAAATTCACAGCGATCAAGGGAGGAATTTCGAGTCCCAAATATTTCAGGAAACATGTCGAGTGATGGGCACTTATAAGGCAAGAACCACCTCTTATCGGCCACAATCCGATGGAATGGTTGAAAGGTTCAATCAAACGTTGGAGAGATATCTAGCAAAAGTAGTGGGAAACAAGCAGACCGATTGGGACAAGCACATTCAACCGTTTTTACTGTCATATCGAAGTGCAGTTCACGAAAGTACAAGTGTCACTCCAGCTTCGGCGAACTTTGGACGAGAACTACGGTTGCCAGCAGACCTTATAACAGGTATTCCTCCCCAGTCTCCGCGCAATATAACAGAGTACGCGAGTGACCTTCGCAACAAATTGAACGATGTACACGAACACGTTCGCCAATCCAGCCAACAAATGTCTGAAAAGATGAAGACTCGATATGACCGAAAATTAAACCACTTGGGCTTTAGTGAAGGATCACTGGTGTGGTTACATAACCCTGTACGCAGTAAAGGAAAGTGTCCTAAACTGCAGGCGAAATGGGACGGACCATATCGAATTGTGAACAGGATCAACGATGTCACGTACCGGATTAAAAAGGGGTTACGAGGCAAGCCTAAGATTGTCCATGTGGATCGACTAGCGCAATATTACGGGTCTAACGATGCTCGGGACGAGAATGTCTTAGGAGGGGATAGTGTTGCGCCCGATACATAGCTCCATCTGTTGGCAGGCAGACACATTAAATATTCACCTACGCCATCTGGTATCGAGTAGATGCAAACTACAAAGTACACGTATCGAATGCATAGGAGCGAACGAGATAGCAATATCTCTCTATTGCGATCGAACGTTTGAGCGCGTTCCGGTTCGTTCTCGAACGTTCCAGTAGCATCGCGGTTTTACGCGACTTATTCGACGCTCGTATAAATACAGCGGTGGTTTGCGGATATAGTCAGTCTATTCTCGGCTAAGCAAGTGATACAAGTGCGATAGTTTCGAAGTGTTATCAGTTATAGTGTTGTAACTTTTACAGTGTTCTATTTGGAAGTTAACAAATAGAATCAGTGGATTAAGTTCTGTGTGTGGTAACTTTGAAATTAAAGTTATTATTTGGTAAAATCAAGCGGTTTCGTAATTTATCAGTACCCGGCTCTTAACAATACTAAAGCATAGTGGGCTCGTAAACAGTACACTTTTTTCACACCACCTTACGCGCTCGGTGCTTACATACACACAAACACACACAGCTCTGCACTCTGCATTCAATCGCAGTCTATTTATAATAACAAGTAAACACACAAGTTTATAATAACGAGTAAAGTGATGGTAGTAAAAAAACTTCCGCTTCATAAACTCAACTTAAACTATAATTGAGTGTGTCGATATATTCCTATCTTTTGAAATTATGTTTCTTTTGCAAACAAAAACCTTGCTACTTACCTAGTTATTAAGTTATAGTTTTTAAGTACTGCATGCTTTGCCACTAGCTTAACAAAATACCTACTTAGGTACATTAGTTATGTACCAGTTAATTAAGTAATTTAATTTTCATTTAAGTGAACTGTATCTTTGTTCTTATGAGAATAAATTCTTTATACCGAACAATGTAGGTATCGCACGCACTTGTCTCACTTGTTAAGCCAGGAATAGACTGACTGCATCCGTTTTTTTTTTCGGACTGGACCCCGTGACAGCGTTACACGGACTTTTAGCGAGCGCAGATGGCGCTCGATGTAAAGTTATTTAGGTTTTTTGGCAACAAAGTGACTGCATCCGCAAACCACTGCCGTATTTATACGAGCGTCGAGTGCGTCGCGCAATTAATGATCGAGAACGAACCGGAACGCGCTAAAATGTTCGCATGTAATAGAGAGATATAGCTATCTCGTTCGCTCTTATGCATTTGATACGCGTACTTTGTAGTGCATCTACTCGATACCAGATGGCGTTATAGGTGAATATTTTATGCGTCCGCCTGCCAACAGACGGAGCTATGTAGCGGGCGCAACAATATATTATTATGATCGGTGGTAATATTTGTAACGGGATTATTGTGCAAGCGTATAATAAAGGAAAATGAAATACACAAAACTTAATTTCATATATATATTTGTACTTAAAAAATATCGTTTTCTTGTCGGCTGTAGACGGCGTCGACGTTTAAATGATACAATAGGTAGGTAGAGTAGGTACACGTATCGAACGCATAAGAGCGAACGAGATAGCTATATCTCTATTACAAGCGAACATTTTAACGCGTTCTGGTTTGTTCTCGAACGTTCGAGTAGTGTTGCGGTTTTGACTTTTATTGTGTTCTATTGAGAAGTTTACTAGTAGAATCAGTGGATTAAGTTCTGTATGTGGTAACTTTGAAATTAATGTTATTATTGGGTGAAATCGAGTGGTTTCATAATTTATCAGTAGGTACCCGATACATAACTATATGTAGGAAATCACTAGCAGTCAGTCTCCCGTAGCGCTAATGAATTCATCGCTGGACGTCTATTCCCGATGGCCGATCGCGGAATGAATTTACCTACCTATTTCATGGTAGGAATATGAATTGGACGAAATTACGGAATTTCGCTTCATGGTCGATACTAGCATGCAGAATAAGCAAACCTGTTTAGAAGCGCTAAAGCACGACCCCTTACACCCGCGCTGCAAGTAGCATGCCCAAAAATCGCAAATCGTACGACTGTCGATTTTTGAGCAAACTCGAAATGAGCATGCTCATTATTAGCAATGTTTCATGCTAAGTAGGTAGCAATCTCTTAATAGTAGCATGCTTTCGTGCTAGAAATGAGCATGTGTAGGTAATACCTACCCTTAGCTGTTTTCTAGTAGATGACATAAAGGAATCAACTTCCACTGGTTTCCAAACTCCTCACCACCATACAGCAGAGGTATCGTGGTTTGACTCATTAGAATGTTCTCAAGATGTTATAGTTAGATAAATATATTTTTTTGTCGATAGTTTATTTTTTATTTTTAACTAAACTGAGAGGAAAAAATTAAACAACGATTACTTACTATTTTAAACTATTTATTTTAGATATATTTTAGAATTGAACGTAAAAAACACTTTATTTTATTCAATACCATGCAATTACAAATAGGTATAACTCTACCTTACTTATTTATCATACTTTTAAAGTAGGTACCTACCTAGTTAGGTACTTCATTCAACTTCGTACATTTGTACTTCAACATTACATAAATAGTTAGCGCAAACTGAAACAGGAATTTAAAACAGATATACAGACACGTAATAATTATTGACAAATAATGTCTTGTTATTTAAAAATCGAATAAAACATACACTTTAAACCAGCCTTAAAATTAAAATTTAAACGCAATTATAATTTCTAGATTTTTTTGTATCAAATTATTGCATAATACCTACCTGTAAAACATGACTCATAGAAATGCTAAAAAACAATCTAAATGTACCTTGCGTACTATAAAGACGTTAACAATTTCGCCTTATCAAAACAAATTAATTGGCGTCTATGAATATGGATTACCGACTCTTCATAAGACCAAACCCAAAGAGCTGAAAATGGACACAGCCAATCAGGACCATTTCATTTATGCAAAATCGCTGTCATTAGTGCATCTTTTAATCTTTTGGTCATATCTTCTAAAATATCAGCTTTAACTTTTAGCTTTTTGTTTCGTTCTTCCAAATCCACGGCTAGCTGTTCCATTTGAAGCTCTTTCAGTTTTCTATTCATTCTAGACCTTTTAGATGCCTCGTTATTTTTGTCTCTCAGTTCCCTGTATTTTCCTTCGTGGTTAGAAATACTTGAGGAGTTTTCATCCACGCTGCAGACTGATGAAACAGTGCTCTCTCTTCTCTTAGGTGGACGTCCTCTTCGCGCCTTTGTCAGCTGTTGTGACCCTTCAAGTGCAATTATCATGTCCTTGATGGGAACACTAGGCTTCTTTCTTCTGTATTTCTTAGGTGTAGGTTGATCCGTATATGGTTTGTAAGTTTCATCTGAATCTTCACTGTCGATGAGTCTTCTCTTACTCGAGTGAGACTGGACTTCGTCATGGTCTGATTCTATGTGAGATTCGCTTTTAGGGGTGATAGGTTCATAGTCAACCGGCGATGGGACGTCCGTCTTCGGGCTTGGCTCCATGGATTCTAGTATTGTTGTTTGAACTGGCCACGTCTGTTTATTGATTTTCTGTAACAAATAAATTACCGATTTAAATTTTGATGCCAGAATTCAATTAAATATTGCTGGACATTTCACACAACATCACCTAGCCCCAAAGAACGGAGAGCTTGTGTTGTGGGAACCACATGACTAATGTATTATTTACACACTTTATTTTTGTTTTTTAAATACAAATTCATCTGCAGATCATACAAACGTGTCTCGCGACGGGTATCAAACCCGCAACCTTCTACATCTCATGCTGTCCTTCATCCACTGCATCACATAGGTTGTTATAATTCCACACAATATTAATTAACATTACCATTTGGTTTGGGCATTTTTCTCTCTCCAGTTGCTCAACATAGGATAGCACTTCTGGAGTGCTGATGATTTCGTTGGGCCAGTTCGAAGTGCGCGCTGCCACGTCCACAGACAGCCCCCCGACCCGTCGCTGCCTTGCTTCATGTATCCCCTTGCTAATCCCATGATCTCTAACAACGTATTCTGATATAACTATATCGTTATTTTCCACTTCCCGTGGAATAACCGAACCATATTTCATCTCAGAGTCTTCTTGATCGATGTAGGGCATTCTGTTTGTGTTGTATGTTTTAGTGTAGTTTGTGTTTAATGCGTTGGTCCACTCTACCTGCTCTGTGGCCGGCCACGAGCCGGCCACGGGGACCCGTTCGGAAACTAAGTCTTCAATGACCACAGGCAGGCTACTAATATCTAAGAACTGTTCTTGGAACTGAGTTTTATTTTCCATTTCCGGAAAACGCAAATATTTATTGTCAAACGTAAACGCTTCGACGCTGGGTGAAAGTGGGTCAACCGGTGAGGTGTTGTAAAAGCCTGCCTGAGCGTATGAAGAGTTAGTGTCCAATGTATCCCAGCCTTGCGGCGAGAATTGTGTGTTCGGTGTGTCGACTGTGTATGCCCTGTCGGTAGATAATGAATCTGTAATGAAGAAAAAATATGAATGGTGCAAACTTCATGTTAAGGCTAAAAGTAAATCTACCGGATATTTATACAATGAGAAAAAATCACGCTACGTCATGAGGATTCAAGGTTGAGGGATAACACTTCTAAATGTTTGCTTGCATGATTTTGTTGTTTGTTTTGAGACAAAAATATTAATAGATTCGAATGAAACAATGATTTTGACTGCTCTAAAATATTATACGATCTACCGACTTACCGTTCGGTCGCTCGTTTTAAATAAATTGTCTGAAAATATCGCACCTAGTATAACAATGTTCTAAAATAGAATACTCACCAATGGTCAGTGCTTGTTCTTCCTTGGCGGGAGTGGAGCACCACTGGACCAGATCTTGGAAGAACTCTGAGTCCGAATCGTGAAACATGGTGCTGTCGTAAAGCGGCTCCGTTTTCAAATACTCCTGTAAATTGATAAGCACAATGTTAGATAATGATCCGGAGGTGGTAGGGAATGAATCTAGTAATAAACTTATAATAATAAAGTAATAAATTATCTTAGTACTCACGGTTACTGCAACAGCCCTTACCTCTGAAAAGCTGGTGGTGGCCACTGGCGAAGAAGGCGTCGCTTCGGAAATTCCGTCGGTAACCACTCCGGTCAAACCGTTCACCTGCTGATTCTTTTCGGGCTTTAAACGATCTAGTTCTACCACTTTCAAAATACTTTGAGTCTTGTGACTCATTTGCGAAAAAACCATGTCTTTTGGTGTTTGAATTGGCGTATCGATTTCCGATATCGTCGCTCCGACTCGGACAGGTGATCTTTTGAGCAACCATTTTGAATAGAACTACAAACAGAAATGATACGACGTAACATAATGTGTATATTTTGTGAAGCGAAGTGAGAAATGATATGAAATATATATATATAGATGTACCAGCTTTTACTTTATAATTTTGCAAAATGAGATGATAATATATATTTTCGAATAAGTGCGCCTAAAAATGTAGTGTTAAAAGATACTTTAGCTATGAGATTGGTAAGTGTTTTTGTCAACAATATGATAAGATAACGTGAAAACATTTTATTTTACTGAGATACGCTAACTCAAGCGTGAATACAAATATATGAAATAATGACCGACATAAGTCTTTAAAGGTCAGAACCTTGAATCAGATAAAATAAATGGTAATGTTCAAACATAAATAATTATATAGTATGATATTATCATATGAGGTGGATTCAATATGTTTGATAGTATAATGATGATTGCATAAATATTAAGATACACTAAAGAAATATGAGTAGGAAGATACGTAATGTTCAACATTATTCTTGGTTTCAATCTGTTGCTGCTTTTTAGTCTGTTAGATGTTATGCAATCAACATGTCACCTGCCCTATGATTTTGTCTCATCAACATCTCAATTCATATCAAAATATAAGAAATAGTAAAGCTGGTGTACTAGGTTCCCGGTTCGTGGATTACCCTGTATAAAAAAAAACTAAACCTAATACTATTACTAGATGCTTATTTAAAATTAATGTAGGTATCTTAGTAATAGTTAGTATCTTAACTTAGTAATCTGCTAAATAAAGCAAAATGTATAATCTAACTAAACATAACTAATGACTATGGTATTAAGTTAAGCAAAACGGTATTCAAATTATGAATTGGATGTATAATTAAAATCAGGGGCGTAGCTACCGAAGTATCTGCCGTATCAAATATAGGGGCCCCCCGAGGGTCCCCGACGTGCGTAAGCAAGAATAAATAAAAACTTCCCAATTTTTTTTTTATTTCAGAAATGACAAAAGTCAAAAAAGCAATTTATTTTTTTCCCGCGTAAAGCGTGCGTTCAAAAGTTAGCAACACCCTACATCGGTTATCGCGGGCTGCGGGACTTTAATAAACCCAATCTTATCTACCTGAAGCGAAAGGTGAATTTTGTTTTTAGGGTTCCGTACCTACCTCAAAACGAAAAGAACGGAACTCCTACTTACCTATAGGATCAATTTGTCAGACCTGTCACTATTGTCCATAGAGGCAGAAACTTTAGAAAAACTAAGTCATCATCAGCTATAAATGATTTAATAAATCAGTTTGCCGAAAAAACAGAGTGTACCTATATTTAGTTTGAATTGTTTGTAAAATTTTTGGAAAAAGTGACAGATAGATAATTACCTATGATGAATAAATATTTCATTTAATTTTATGCAAACATTTTTTTTTCTTTTATAAGAAATCTTTAACCTTCTTAAGGGCCTCCAAACAAATTTTTATACGGTGTCCCGCCAAGGCAGGCACGCCACTGATTAAAACCTTGTGAAAAACTCGGCCCCCTAAAACACCGTTCATCAAATAATTATTAAAAGATACATAAGACCGTCGATTATCATTATCATAGATGATTTTGGTACGTACAAGACATCTATGTATAATGTACTTTGAGTCCATTAGTGATAATGACGATAGACCGCAGTTGTCCTTGCTACACCCTCGCTATCTCGCTCTACTACCTATCTGCGTTGCTACTCGAACCTTCCATCGCAATGTCACACTAAAAACTTTTCGTTTTAAGATTTTTTTCCTATTGTGTCGTCAGTAGTCGCTTCGCAGTAACATGATCCATCTGACATGATTTGAGATGTGATATTCGTGCATTAAAATGAACCTCAATGAAATGCGTGGCAAGAATGATGATGAAAATTCGAACTGTAGACAGAATCAAATATAACTAAAGACCAAAAACGTTACTAATAGGTATTAATTAATACCTATATCCTTGAAGTTTTAAGTTGCAAAACTTTTTGACGTGACAACGTCTAACAAATATACATTTAACAAACACTGCATCTGTACTTATTATATTGATGCATTATGTTTGATAGTAAAAATAATCTACTGAAAAGGGTCATCAGCATCACATTAAGACCATTATAAAAATCTGATTTCATTTAAAATTTTGTTTTAGATTGAATAAATTAGGTATCTAATTTTTGACATCACAACCTAGGTATTACTAAGGCTTTAGAATTTTGGAAAAAATATATTTCATTTCATCGTTATGTTCTTCTTGTTCTACTGCACTCCCGTACCTGTGAACAAATAAGTAATAGGGGAGGGAGGTGAACGCCATTACTTACTTTTTTGAACTCTTCTTGAGCTCCTAATGAAATCTTAGCTCTTTAGGCAGCCAACCAAGTAACTGTCTCGAAAGTAGGCCTGCAACAATAGAAAACTCTTTTTATTTTTTGTTTGTTTTGTTCTAATTAAATTGTACTTAAGTATTAATTTTATTTAAATGTACAGAATAATATACAATTAAGTAATTACTTATAGATAACAGAACAGAATAACAGACGACATAATAGTAGACAAACAATGTACCTACTACCTATGGTAGTAAGTACATAATTGAAAAAATGTGGTCGAAAAACTTCGAATATCTACAATAAATAAAATCTAAATACAACAGGCAGCTCAAAGTTTATTAATGGCTATCGCGTGTTTTCGAGAAAAAGTGAAGAGCGAAACGTGACGCGCACAACGCCAACGTGCCGAGACAGGTTTTAACATGTGAACGGTAATTAGAACGATGCTACAAAGCTGTAGGAGAAAGGAGGTAAAATATAAATTTAATATTACAAAACGTAAACTACTTATTGAATACAATAAAACCTAAGAATGTAGTTTCTACTAATGTACTTAACTGTTAACTAGTGCTTCCGGACAGGGTACATTTATTTTGCGCTATTGCGCAACATTAACATTTAGGTAAGTACTAATTAATTGATATAAATAATAATGCCACTTTATAACAATTTAGTAGTTAATAGTAATTGGCGAAATATTTTTTTGTTAAAACTTTAAGAAATGTAAGTACCTAAATAAATAATGTAAGTCCATACCTTGCTATAAAAATAAAATAGCGCCAAAATTGCTGATGAGGTCTCCTCGCAGAATATTTTAGGGAAAATAATAAATAAAATTTCTGCCGCAAATTATAACTTCACTATAACTCTTCTGGAGGTTGAGGTTCCGCTATTTACTTATTAAAAAGTCACGCTTGAAGACTGACCCGTGCACTCCGTGCGAGCTCAGAAAATGTTGTGCAATTATAATGCCAGCCAGCCAGTTGACGCCAAGTCAGTTTTCCTCAATCCAATCCCCACCCAAGTAGTTTTGCGTTCTAAAAATATCTTTCCTGGCCTGTTATTGGTTCGTTCCGTATGACGTTACCAACCAAGCCAATGAGGGCCAAGGAATGTATCGTCACGAGACCTTTAACATACCTACATAGCTACTGATGTAGTTGGTGTGCTGGGAAATCACACATCCATCACAATCACAAAACATGTGCCTGTTTTTTCGATGATTCACGTAATGGTTAGAAAAACAAGTATTTCAGTAATAAAATAATCATCGATATTATCTGAAAATTGTTGGGGCCTTGATGAGAAGCTCTTATAATTATTACGTACCTACTTAGGTAGGTAGGTACTTGAATTAGTTATTGATTGACCTCCTAGCGAACTCTTATTAACTTTATCACTTGATAGGTAGGCTAATTTCGCCTGTTTCGACCGGATCCCATTCTCGACTTTTCGTCGCACTAATAGCATAGACGAATTAAACACAATTGTGTTTAATTCGTCTATGCTAATAGTAAACAATTGCGAAAAATAGCTTAGGTACCTATATTATTATAAATATTTACGGGTATTTATCGTCATCCCGTGGCCACGACAGAGTGTAAACCTGTCGAAACCCGTAAAAATACCCGTAAATATCTATAATAATGTGTTCTAATCGCGTAAGTTTAAAAAGCTTAGGTAAGTATATGTATTACACACATACGCTGGGGAAGAGCATTTTGGCGCTATCTTGAATGTTCAAGCATACACACAAAAAAAATCAAACCACTAACGCAATCAAAACAAATATAAATAAGTAGGTAGGTACTTAAGTAATATACTTAATCAATATGTAGGTCGTAAACTGGTAAAAATACTATGAAATCAGCAAAAAAATAGTTGTGCGATGTAGCTTTCGCAATACTCACTCACAGATTTTTATGGATTTTAGTATTGTGATTATTCGTACCTTTATAGATCAAAGAATAAGTTCATAAGGTATTTTGAGTCAAATATTAAGAATAAATTATTAACATTGCGTGGACGAGAACTGTAGGTACCACGCTTTTAAATGAAAATCCATTTTTCGTCCACATGGTCGGAGATTGGCTATAATTATCATGTCAAGAAGGTGGTACCTATCTTGTATTTTTTATGATAAATAAATGATATTTTTTATGAATTTGAACATTATACCCCCTTTCAAGTTTAATAGCCAGTTTTTGACTGGGTTATTATGGTTGAATAAAAAAATACAGATGTTGTATTTTTTTAATAATTGCTAGCGGTCGGAAACAGAATTGGGTAGAAAAGACTAAGATTTCGTCCATGCTTTAAGTAATACAATAAATGGCATAAAATATCTTTAAATAATGTTTTTTATGCCATAAAATAATGTGTAAGTATTTTCTTCTTCAGGTTTTCTTTTTTTCCATACAAATTTTCTCTAAAATTCCTAATAATATTGTGGTCTAAAACCGATACATCCGATCGATTTACGACCATTTAAGAAATTATTGATTTATCAAGATAAACTAATGTCTTTGCGGGAGGATCTCGTGATCATGGCGCATGCAACTGTGCCGAAATATCAGAAGCAGAACAGTAAAACTCGCATATCATGGTATATACATACATGTATCCCGTGAAAATTAGTTTCTTATATATTACTAGATGTCCCGTTCACGACTTCTTCGGCGCATTTAAAAAAAATATCTTATTGTAAATCTGTACCATTCTCGAAAAAATCATCAAAATCTGTCAATACGTTTAGTAGGAGTTTAATTACAAACACACACACAGAAGATTTATAACCTATAAAATGTTATGAAGATTAATAATGTTGTATAATAAATATGTATAATAAGTACCATACAAATTTATTATTATTTTATGGAAATATAAATCTAAAGAGAGATCTCTTTTGAAGTTAGTATCTTGTGAGTAGACTTATTTACGATTATATAAATAAATAAGTACTTAATAAGTTTTATGAATATTAATCATACAAAATAAAAATATGTCAGGACAAATTGAGTTTAATTTATTACTACATACATTTTTCACTCCTATATTTTAAATATTTTCCCATCAGAAACGCATGGTCGAAAACTAGGGACTAGGTGGTCGAAAATTGAATTTTCTTGTCGAAAACTGGTGAAAATAGGTATTTGAGCTATATATAGCTGTAGGTTGAGGGTTCGATTCCCTCCCAGGATAAAACATTTGTATGAAAAGCATAGGTGTTTGTTCTGTGTCTGGGTGTTATAAAGTATCATAAGTATGTATTTAAAAATATATAAGTATTCTATCAGTCATCTAGTCACCATAATACAAGCTATGATTAGTTTGGGACTAAATAATGTTGTGTTGTGTTGTTGCGTTGTCCAGTAATATTTATTATTATTATTACATTATAAATATTTCTATAAAATTTGCAGATTGTTTTATAGTTAAAGTAAGGGCAGGTGCTTACCTCGGTTAACCTTTAGTTTCCAGTAGCACGAAAATGAATAAAAAAGGGGGGGTGGGAGGGGGTCACCAGCCTTCCCCTGGTACCACTCCCATGAGAAGGGATTGTCCCGTTCTCGAGATATTTATGGATTTAGTTTTGTTGTTATAGCAGATTTTATGGAAGGGCTCGCTTCGCTCGCCTTTTTTATATACAACCCTAACCTAACCTACTCATCTCGGACTTAGGGCACCAGATTTTGTGGAGGCAAACAATCAAAGTCCAGAGGATAAGCCAAAATCGTCGAAAGAAGCCACAATAAAAACACTACAAAACACCGACACAGAGAGAACATTCGAGGGATTCGAGGAGAATGACTGAATGACTCTATATTATTACAGTGACACATGACATAAATGACAGGTTTTTTACGTTCCGTTCGCATAAATTTTGCATAACATGTTAATCCACAGACAGTTTTTACGTTTCGTTTCACGTTTTATCTGATTTGAGGTTAGAAATGTTTTTATCATTTTCTCAAAAACTAAGCATTACCTTCTGTTAAGAGTGGTAAATATGTAATCAGGAAGCAAAACCCTACCAGATTTGAGCCTTTTTACCCTCCAATTCGTGCTACCGGTCACTAAAGTCAAGCCGAACTGTATTTTGTTTTTTATCTATAAGTAATTGTACTTATATCATTCTGTTCATTTCAGTTATTCAATTTGTAAAAATATAGGATAGTTATAAAATAAAGTACCTACCTGCTTATTTCGTTAAACATTTTAAGAAAACTGAAATTTGAGTATATAAGCTGTATGGTGAAAAACAATTTAGCTCTAATACCAAAAACTGATACCTAGGTACTTTACGGTTCTAGAATCTGAGAACTCTGCTAACTGGTCGCGAACTGGCAAACTGACCCTATATTAGATTAGACCAACAAGTTTTACTTATTACCTACTATCGAAATACTAAGGTAGGTACCTAGATGTAGAATTATTAAATAAAAAATATTTAAAAAAAAACTAAGTTGATACCTACTTAATTAAAACAAATTAAGTTCCTTTTTTTTAAGAACTTTTTTTTATGCTAAGTAGGTACCTACAACGTTATGGAAATAACACTGGTAGCTGCTTAGTATTTAGTTGAAGTTTAATAATAATAAATAAGAAAAATATTAGAGTGGCCGCTTATTTTATTTCTAGTAGTAGGTATATCATTTTATTCCAAAAGTTTATTGAATTTCACACATAATGGAACAAAATGATAAAAGAACTTCACTTAGGTAAGTTCGTTTAATTATTTAATAATCACTCAAAAATGAATAGGTCATTCAACCAACCTAAGTAGTTCAAAGTCAAATCATTGCGAATCATGGATGTCAAAATCAATCATGGATGTATGTTTGTCATTATCTAACCTGGCAGTTATGTACAAGTACCTATACAAAGCATATGCTTCTAAAATGTAAGATACCTAACTAAATCACATACTTACATAATTACACTGATTTAAGTAAGTAATCTATTAAATTTAAACCCATTAATATGTACTCTTCCTAATGTTGTGCTATTGAATTGATCCATAACGAGTATGTTCGTGCATTTTAGAAGATTATAAATTAGGATATAGGTACCTATAGAAGATTGAAAATAAAAGAGCGAAAGTATGGCCACCTTATGCGGCACGAGAGTTAAATAAAAGTTAAATAGGGAATAAGGAATAAAGTTAATAAGGGAAAGTTGAAGGAAAGATGATGGAAGGCCACGAATCAGTTACGCGGGCTAAATTAAAGAGAAGGTAGCTATCGTGTCGTTGAAAGGAGATGAAAGAGGCTGCGCTGGAGAGGGACAGGTGCATTATTCACCGACAAAAGCACAGCTCAATTTTTATCTAGCGAAAATGAAATCAAACGTGTTTCTGCTACATTCACTATTTGGTAGGTACTTAAATTGTATTATCAGTAAAATAAGTAAAAATGCTTGATTTTAAAGTTTTATGCTACATTTCCATTCTTGCCAAGCGTTCACAAACGTCCACAAGCCGCAAGTGTCCACAAATCTCGCTTTGCATTTGGAAGTCGTTTACATAGGTACTTGTGAATGCGTCAGTGTGCTACGTTACGTACACCCAAGTATGACGGACACCGAACTTGTATGGGCTATTGCGTTTTGTTTAATGAACTTTTCTTTTATCCTTTATTTACTTAGGTATCTATTTATTCTAAATTTAATCGACGATATATTTTAGGGCGACCTCTGTGGCGCATTGGGCTAAGGTCCGGCTAAGACATAGAAGGTTACGGGTTCGATTCCCGCCGCGAGACAAATGTTTGTATGATCTGCAAGTGTATGTCTCGGGTCTGGGTGTTTCTATGTATAGTATGTATGTATTTACAAAAAAAAAGTATATAAGTAGTATATCAGCCATGTGGTACCTATAACACAAGCTCTGCTTACATTGGGGCCAGATGATGCTGTGTGAAATGTCCTGGGTTATTTATTTATCCGGGGTTATTATCTATTTTTAACCGACTTCATCAAAAAGGAGGAGGTTTTCAATTCGTCGGAATCATTTTTTTTATGTACCTATGTTCACCGATTACTCGAAAACGCCTGAACCGATTTGGAAAATTCTTTTTTTGTTTGAAAGGGTGGTCCCATTTAAATTTTATCAAAATCGGTCGAGCTGAAAAATTAACGAAAATCCTTCGATACCTCACTTTCTTATTGGAGCGGTGCGTTTATTTGGCCTACCCATCATTACATAGTATAAAACAAAGTCGCCTCCCGCTGTCTGTCTGTCCCAATGTATGTTTAGATCTCTAAAACTATGCAACAGATTTTTAATGGGGGTTTTTTTAGTAGATAGAGTAATTCAAGAGGAACTTTTATATGTATAAAACATGCATAATATAGTAGAGAAACACTAATAATTTTAGAGGTTAGCGTATATAGGTTCAACGTATTAGAACTACTGAGCTACAGCAACGCGTGAACGGGTCAGCTAGTATTATATATATACAAAATAAATCTACTTTCCACTAAAAATGTAGTATAGGCTCAAATTTCATTCAATAAAGTCGGCTTTCTTTTTAGTTTTTAAAACGTAATCATATTTTATCATCTTTGGCTTTCCCGTAACTCGGCAAGACGACTCCAAGCATCTGCAACTTTCTTTTTATCTTTATGATTAAAAGAAATAACAAACGTGCACTCGTCGCGAGATCACAATGGCTACTAAACTCGCACCAACAACGTGTGAATGCATCGCAAGCGCTTGCCGCAAGCGGCCTTTGATCTGTGTCAAAAAACCGACACTAGACCGGATCGGAGACAAGCGTCTACAAGCTCACGCAAGTCAAGCCAAACGCCCTCTTTACAAGTTTGTGCTTGTGGACGTTTGTGAACGCTTGGCAAGCATGGAAATGTAGCATTATAATTAATTTTCCGTGTAGCCCAACGAAACATGTCAAGATGTCTACTTTGGTGGAACCCAAATTTCGTCTTATGTTCAAATTAGAAGAAGTTTGAGTGATGTCCCTAACAATCGGACAGGAATGTATAGTAAGTACCTACCTACTTGGTAAAGCTTCTATTTGGTTAAATATACCTACATTGTTGCGTAAAAATAGCGTCATCTATTAAAATTTTATACAAAACACAATGTAAGTAGGTACTTAGTTACTTACATAGGTCAACTAATAAGTATTCTGTGCCTAGTTTAATATACAACCATCATTTTCCACCCATCGAGGCCTCCAATACAGTTCGACTGCCACTTGCCTATGTCATGTATCTATGTTTTATGGCGATAACCAGATAATGGATAACTTGCTAAATATTGTGATAACAAATCTACACGAGGAAGCTCGTTTAAAGATAAAATAATGCCAAAGTAGGTACTTTAATACCTAAGACTAGTGTAGGTACTAAGTACCTACCTAGAATAGATGATATCTAAGTTTTTGGCAACATTGCTATAAAATACCCAACTTATTGTATATTATATAAAGTACCTAGTAGAAGAAGTGAAGTCTGGTTTTTCCCGAATAATATCACCGCTATTGATATATTTTTAAGTAGGTAAGTATATACCTAGAGGTAGGTACTTAGTTAATTTTCAAAATCAAGTAGGTATATCAAGTAGTATATCAATCATGTGCTCTGCTTACATTTGGGCTACATGATGCTGAGTGAAATGTCCGGAGTTATTTATTATAAATTATGAATATTTGCTAGCATAAACAACCTATGTCTAGTCTGCCAAACAAGACATTCTGAATGCGTACTAGGTATGCATAATAAAAGAGCATTTTTATAGCACAGTTTTAATAACCTGTATTGTGATTGTGTGTGAGTCGCAGAGTCACTTAACAGCGGTATTAATTCGGCCTTCTGTGCTGTAGGTTGTGGGTGGTTTTGATTCACCCCCACGCAGGAAAAGAATGATTGTGTGATGAACATAACGAAACTAAACAGTTTTAAACTGTGCCGAAAGATGCAATAAATAAAAAATAATAAAAAGAAAACGAAGCGAAAGAAAATAGGGGTAAAGTAATGATGAAATATGACAAAACTCTTTTGTCAAAATAAAGTGGTTTAATATTGTTGCGAAGTTAATTTTGACGTACCTACCTAGTACCTACCTAATATAAATATATATATACTTAGAGTACCAATCTATTGTGCATACATTCTACCATTTCTTAATAACAAATTAAAGTTACCACGGTAGGTTTTAATGTTCATTCATGCCGAAATAAGTTTTGAAGTGAAAACATCTTCTAGCGCGGTAGGTACGCATATTTTTGATGAGGTAAAACCTCTGGATTCGCGACACCGTTACCGCCTGGGTGAGACGCAGAGCTGCCGCGCTCGCCCCATTTGATTATAAACCTTAATTCACAAGTTTACAGTCTACTTTTGTATGGAGAAGTTTACTGAGTTAGGTTCTTTGATATATTATCTACATTCTGAACAAAAAATATTGCATCATCTGTGTTCGTTCAGTATTTGATAGGCAGTCGCCATAATTACTGATTTTGAAGTGATTTATTACTAAACTCTAACGCGCCAAAATAAGTTTTCACTTCTGTCTGTTTTTTATCTAAAATACTCTCTTAGTTCTTTATAAATAATAGATAGAGATAAAAAAAATTTTTACGCACCCATTCGGCAAGTTACGATACGATTAGACTTTAACAAAATCGACCTCAATATTAGTCAAAGTCAGTCAAATATTTGTATTCAAAAATAAGCAAAAACTAAACAAACACAAATAATAAACAATCGGACATGAGCGGAATGGTGCAAAATCTGAACCTGAGTGGAGTGGAGTGCACGCACGCTAAAACGGGTATTACACTACACGGTATTCAGGGACCCTTACCCTAACTAAGAGTGGTGTAATAAGAGTTAGAGCGTAAGGGTCCCTAACTAGGGTGACCGGACGGTCCCGGCAAGCCTTGCTCTCTAATCGCCCTAACAATCGAGTAGTGTAATAACACTTAGGGCAGTTAGGGAACTCAGTCGTAGCGCGGAGAGTGCTTGCGTAGGTACCTAGTGAGTGTCCGTAAAATTCAACTCGAGCGACCCGGCCGCATTTCTATGAAGAGCCATGTGTTCAAATACAGAAAAGGAGCCGAGGTATTTAAAATTTTATTGGAACTTTATAAAAATTTCGAGGAAAAAGCCACGGTAAAAACCGTAAGGAAAAAAATGGAAATATGCGCACAAACTATGCCAAGGAATTGAAAAAGGTAAGTAGGTACATTTATTCATTGGCGTATTTACTTTTGTACCTACTTGATCATCTGCACTATAAACCCTAATAAACCACTAAAAATCCTTCATAAAATTAATTACTATCAAAATAGGTACCAATGTAGTTTATTTATTAATAATTTGGATTTTTGTATTTATAACGTAGTAGGTATGTATTTAGAAATATTATTATTAGGGAAGAGTGAGGCACATTTGAACAGTTTTTGAGTAATGTAATATATTTCACATACCTAATGGTGTTATTTATCAAGATTTAGGTATAGGTCTAGAATCGTGGAAGCAGGAGTTGAGGGGGGGGAAGGCGGGGGGTACCTCCTCACCCCCTGGTACTACTCTCATTACAAGGCAGATAAAACAGGTGCCATGATACGTCTCTATCCGCGCGCGTTCAAATTCAGACTGTACACAGAGTACACAGAGAGTAAGGGAGCCGGTGTTTAGTGCAGTGTAATAATCGATGCCCTTGCAAGGGGCCACGCCCTCCCTAACTACCGGGCCCTTAATACCGTGTAGTGTAATACCCGTTTTAAAGCGCGCGTTTCGAAATAGCCGAAACGAAAACTTTAATAACTTCGTCATTTCTTAATGAATTTAATTAATTTAAAAAACACAATGCTCTGAATATTGTACCGCATACGCCATCATAAAATATAAATCAAATGTTTTGGTATGTAAATGATCCTCATCCATTGTCCACCAATATTTATTCCTGCGAAAATTAATGAAATTCAAATAAAGCTATAATTCGCTTGGTGCTAGATGGTGTTGTATGAATGGCGGTGCGATGATTTATTGTTAATCTCTTTTCGCTACCTATATAAATAACTGTAAGTAAATAGGTAATTATTATGAACATAACGTAATGTAAGTACCTATAGGTGTACATAGGTAATTATGAATATGCTTATGTAGGCAAGTAAATAATAATAAACATTAGTACGAACACACACCTACTTACGAGTGCTTACCTAGGTATGTTATTATGTAGAGGCTACATAAAGTCTAGCGTTCTGAAATAGGATAATAGATTGATAGTAGGTAATACATGATAGTGATGTATAGATACAAACACATTAGGTACACAACAGGTAGGTATAAAACATAAAACACACAATAGGTAGGTATAAAAGGGGCTGCAACTGGACGAGACCACCACTCACCACACGGCCAATGAACGATTCTACGCAGTCAACTCGTTCGCACGAACGTGATTCATGTTTAGTAAAAAAAAATAGAAACCCAAGTACCTTTATGTATGTACCCTTTTAAAAAGTAGGTAGTGAAAGTATGTACTCACATTTTGATATGTCTTCTTAAAATAGTTGCCTTGAAATGCTTGATCTTGTCTTTTCTCTGAACGCAATGATTAATTCTGCGCAAGACTAACTGTTTGTTTGTCAAGGTATGATTATTGCTCACTAGTCCATTGAAAAGTTACATTTGGGTATGCATTTGTCAGAGGACGCAATTTTATTTTTTTAATGTGTAGGGGGGGTCAGTAGAAGCTTAAGTTCAAGTTTGTGGGGTCGGCACCCTTGTCCCCCGGCCGCCATCTTGGAAAAGGGGGTGCAAAGGGTTTTCGCGCTGTATCTCGTAAACTAGTTACCTTACAGAAAATTTAATCAAACATAAAATGTAGCAAATTAAATTTCCTACAATTTTATTTCTATTACTTTTTATCGTCAAGTGACCAACAAAAAAGTTATAAACAAAAATAAATGAAAATTTTGTTTGTTTGTTCTAGGTTTTACAGCGCTCCAAACTTAAACGGATTCTCGAATGCTCATAGGGATGCAATAAAAACTAAAAATTAGGCTTACTTTTCTATCTATATTTTTTTTATTCATACAATTTATTATGATCTTAACATTCCTATGCTATTATTGAACTATGTTTGACCCTTTTACCCACCACCTATGAGGTATAACATGGGCAAAGTCAAATTTATAAAAATTTAATGCATTTTTTAATGCATTTTTTGTCACTGTCTTAGCAAATCGTTTGTATCGCAGAGTGTCTAGAGTATCGTCTTTATTTCCGCCATATAAAAAGACGAAAAAACGTTCGCCAACAACACTGAGTAACGATGACTCGACTTTCTCACTCATAAATAATTTAGTTCCACTTGCTAACTCTGGATGCTTCTGCAAAATTTTTATAAATTTGACTTTGCCCATGTTATACCTCATAGGTGGTGGGTAAAAGGGTCAAACATAGTTCAATAATAGCATAGGAATGTTAAGATCATAATAAATTGTATGAATAAAAAAAATATAGATAGAAAAGTAAGCCTAATTTTTAGTTTTTATTGCATCCCTATGAGCATTCGAGAATCCGTTTAAGTTTGGAGCGCTGTAAAACCTAGAACAAACAAACAAAATTTTCATTTATTTTTGTTTATAACTTTTTTGTTGGTCACTTGACGATAAAAAGTAATAGAAATAAAATTGTAGGAAATTTAATTTGCTACATTTTATGTTTGATTAAATTTTCTGTAAGGTAACTAGTTTACGAGATACAGCGCGAAAACCCTTTGCACCCCCTTTTCCAAGATGGCGGCCGGGGGACAAGGGTGCCGACCCCACAAACTTGAACTTAAGCTTCTACTGACCCCCCCTACACATTAAAAAAATAAAATTGCGTCCTCTGACAAATGCACACTAAGGCCTAAAAAATGTAACATTTTAATGGACTACACTGGCTCGGAATAAATCGTGTTCAATAGATTTGGTAGTTGGTTGTAAACGTAGCTCATGTTAATATTTAATTAAACTATTCTCTTATTTCTTTGTATTATTTATTTTAATCAACAATAAACAAATTGACGAAGGTCTAATAACAATGTTATGAGACCAAAATAAAAGAACAAAATAATAAACTTGCGGTGCTGAATAATTAAGAAAAAGTTTATATCAATACAGAACTACCGGATGACACTAGTAAAGTGATAAAAAACTGATGAAAATTAAGCTGAGCTGTTAGGTACGTGTCCACTTTACAAAGACTGAGAAATAAATGACGCAAGCAAGAGAAAAGACCTGTTCCACTCGTGCTTCCCGACCCGATGTCGGTCTTGCGTGGCTGACGCAACATTTCGCGAATTAAGACCTAGGTACCTACCTCCTTACATGACGTCATGTAGGTAGGTTACGTACATCCATTTTAACTGTCGTATATCTGCAGCCACTACAGAGGTAGGTTACCTAAGTACTGTTACATTATAGGTACCTACTCGAGGAATTGTAAATCAAACAAAAATTTATGTCGATGTAGGTACCTAACTGTAAATACAAAAACAAGTTCTAACAGAGACAAAGAACGCCCAGCTCGCACAACAGCTGTAGCTTATGATGTTTCTATTAGCTATTAAGTATTCACATAACTAAACGAAATACTTTTTGCTTGTTACTTTACTCTTACTTGCAGCTTGTATGTTTTTAAGCAAAAAAATGGCCGGTGACTTATCTATCCCATAATCCGTAATATTCTACTTCCTTCCTTGTGTTTAATGATGTCAATTTTGCTTATGTCAAGTACCTATTTGCATTGTTGAAAGTATGACGTCACAATCACAAAGTCTGATTCTGATGTTGTCGTTCGTTATTTCTTATTATAAAAAGATATGGCTTATTTTATACAATTATACGGATTATCTTTGCTAGAATCACAAAGAAACACAAACCTTTTATATAATTATTCACCAAAATTACATATAAAACCCGAAATAACTTGGGAATAATAAAAGATCGCAATGCAAAAGAAAGGCCAAAATTAAATTAATTGTGTAAAAATAAAAACCTAATGCGTAAACCAAAACCCCCGATAATTTGACACTAGCTTTGACTGACATTGACAAATTAGTAAAGTTGACTTTGGCTTCTATCTGTATATCTAAAATCCAAAAACTAAAATAAATTCAACGAACTAAACTATTAGTCCTTCTCGGGTACGATTTATTTGCGATTTTGTGATATCTTCCAAATAAATGTTTCTTTTCCTTACGTTCTCCGTATATTTTCCTCTAACGTTTTATTTGGACTAGTGTAGGATATATTTGTATATAATTTTAACATACAAGTATACTACACCTTCAGATTTATGATAGTAGTTTCGTCGAGTAGCAAATGCATCAAATTATTGTTGTGAATGGACGATAATGCGCGGATATTTAGTTTCTTGGATTGTAAATATCTATTAATTCTACTGCCCTAACAAGAAATTGACCATTGCTGAGATTGAATTGCTGGAAGGTATGTAGGCATTTTTTATTTTATTAAGAATGACCTTGGTAGTGTAGTAGTTGTGTAGTTAGTAGAGCCATAATTAAAAGCACAGCTGGTATATAACTTTTGTCAATTTCTCATATACAGCTATTTCTGTACTAACCCACCCACGAAGACAAACTTACTAAAAAATCATTCCACCTAAAATATCTATTTAGTAATAACTACCTTCACTTGTGGTTTAAAACAGAGAGATCGTGAGTACCTAGTAAACCATATGCATGTACTGCTCTGCAATGATAACCAAATATTGGGTATTTAAGATAGTTTAGGTAATAAGTATTGGGTAATAACTACACAAAAATTTATCTGATTTGGGATGTCTAGACCATCATTATGACATGCAATGCTATCTGATTTTATAACAAAATTTCCTACCCATTTTTTACTAAGATATTATCTTATAAATTAACCTCTGACCTCGACAATCAACTTTTATTTATGTCATCCCTGAAACTATATGTCTTATTATTTAAAATTTCCTGAAGAGCAGATTAAACATTTGAAAGTTTACCACAAAAACATTTGCAAATGTGTCCTACAGGTAATTAACTTTTGAATAAGCAATCTTTCACTAGCTCAATCAAGTAAAGTACAATTTCAAACCCACTTATACCATTTAATCAATATTAGGTACTTATGTATTGACTAAATAAATAATTATGCTTACTACATTGCTCAGGCTTCTTTTATGTAGATTAGTTTAGAAACTATATTTTTGAATGCTGATTAGTGAAATCTTATAGAAAGTGGTGACTGCTTGTGTAAACAAATCTTGTTTCTGTATATAGTAAGTTTATTCTCATAATATCATTTTGCTTTGAAATTATGTGAGGCGGTGGGCAAAGGTCCGGCTGCGATGCAGAAGGTTAATTTCCGCTGCGGGACAAATGTTTTTTTTCAATTTCAATTCAATTCATTTATTCATCTTTAGACATAATAAAATGTTCTTAGACATGTCTTACAACAGTTATAATATATAAGTGTATCTAATTAAGTAATTATATGAGTATAATTTTCCATACATAATTATTTATCAGCAAAAGCATCGTATATATTAAGGTTCACTTATAAATACCTACCTAAACAAGTATCACATTGAAACACTGATAAAACTAGATATTCTAACCTAATCTTAACCTAGGTACACACAACAAAAGACAAGAATCATTTATTAAAAGTAAACATTTTTTTATCCGCAAAAACTTCATCCATTTTATAATAACTCTTATGTATTAATTGATTTTTTACATACTTTTTGAAGTGGGCGTCTGTCATATTCGTTATTTGTACTGGTATGTTATTGTATAATTTGATTGCGGGACAATAATAACTTTTCGAAACTTTTGCAAGTTGTGTCATAGGTACAACCAGTTGATCCCTATACCTAGTATTAATATTGTGTACGTCCTTCTTAGTCCTCATATTGCCTAGGTTTTCTCTAACATGTAATAAATTTTGATAGATGTATTCACCAGTCATTGTCATTATGCCTAATTCTTTAAATCGCTGTCTACATAAGTCCATTTGTCTTAAACCTAATATATATCTCACAGCTCGGTTTTGCAGAATAAATACTCTAGCAGCATCAGCCGCTGTACCCCAAAATAAGATTCCATATGACATAATAGAGTGGAAATATGCAAAGTACACGTCTCTAGCGGCTTTTTCACCTCCTAGTTCCTTAATTGTTACATTTACATTTACATTGTTACATTGTAACATTGTTAGTCGGTGAGATATTAAAGTTATCTAGGATTTCTTTAATATAATCCGGAGTGCTTTTATCTATTCTAGAACCTAGTGCGAACTCTATTACATTTGTTTTATCCACATTAAGTAGCATGTTATTGACTGAGAACCATTTTTTGATACTAAGTATGGATTCCCTTATACTACTACTTACAATTTGCTTACTCCTGTTTTTAATAATTAGGCTAGTGTCATCAGCAAACATTGTTATGTCAACGTCTTTAAAAACTACAGATATGTCATTTGTGTAAATTATGAATAGAAGAGGCCCTAATATGGATCCTTGTGGAACCCCTACATTTATTTTATTCCTATTAGATCTAACCCCATTTAACTCTGTCACTTGGTATCTATCTTTAAGATATGATTGAAAAATGTTAACTTCTTTTAATTGCATGTTTGGTTGATTTCGCCTTTTGAAATCCACATTGCCTTTCGTTGAGTAGTTGGTGGTCGACCATATAATCAGTCAACTCCTCTGCAATATATTTTTCAAAGATCTTGCTGAAACTGGGTAAGACTGAGACAGGTCGATAGTTATTACAGTGAGTTGTCTTGCCTTTTTTATTTTCATTTCTTCGGGGAAATAGCCTTTTTCAATAGAAACATTAATAACATTCATGAGCTTTTTCTAATTAATTTTTTTTTATGATAAAAGGTGAAATAAACCAGAAATCACTTGACTTTTTAGGCTTCATTTCTCTAATTATTTTAACAACCCGTGAAATATTTATTGGCTTTAATATAAAGTAACTGGTCTGCTGAGGAATAAACTCATTAAGGTACTGTTGTGATTCTATAAGTGAGCATTTGAGATTATGGGTCAAATCAACTGTTACATTAGCAAAATAGTTATTGAAAAAGTCAGAGATTTCCTTATGATCATAAATAAATTCGTCATCATAATTTAAGATTTTATCACATTTTATATCACAGTTGTTTTTTTTACCAGTTTGTTCCTTAATAATTTGCCAGGCACATTTGATTTTATTATCAGCGTTTTCTATTTTTTTGGAGAAGTGCATCTTTTTGGCTTCCAAGCAGACATTTTTGTAAATTTTACTATATTTGGTTACTAGAGGTCTCAACACTTCAGTTCCGTCTTCCTTGAGCTAAGCATACAAGTTAAATAACCTTTTTCTAGAAATAAGAATGCCTTTTGTGGCCCAGTTTTGAAAATTGTCATGTCTATTTTTAGATGTAATCTCAGTTACAGGGATTGCTTCGTCCATTTGTTGAACGAAACCTTGGAAATAAGCTTTGTAATCTATAATGGGTTGATGGCTTTGTGACAATATGATCAGATTATTTTTTAAACTCCTAAGATTATGTTCATTTACTTTTCTAATGCAACGTTTGGTTGGCTCTACATAGTCCACATTGATTGCAATGTCAGCTATCTGAGCGTAATGATCAGACTTAATACCTTGCAACACCCTGACACCCGAAACCATGTCGGAGTCAGTAAAAATGTTATCAATACATGATTTACATGCTTTTGTTACTCTAGTGTAATCATATATAAGTCGTTTCAGCAAGAAACTGTCAACGATATCTGATAAAGGATGTTTCGATTGCAGACCAGTTGGAAAGTGAATATTGAAGTCACCACATAAAATTATAGGCTTATTATTATTATTACTATAGTTTGTATGATTTGGTGCCCAAAACACAAGGTCTGCTTACTTTGGGGCCAGATGATGTTGTGTGAAATATCCGGCATTATTATTATTTGCAAGTATTTGTCTTGAGTCTGGATGTTCCTATGTATAATATGTTGTATTTAAAAAACAAAAATATATAAGTATCAGTCATGTGGTACCCATAACACAAGCTCTGCTTACTTTGGGGCCGAATGATTCTGTGTGAAATGTTTGGCATTATTTATTTATTTCTTTATTTGTTCTTGTTGTTTTCTGCTATCATAGGCTATAAGCGCAAAAGTAGATGGGTTTAATTGTCATTTTGGATATGAGCTAATTTTTGCCTTAATTTTATAATAGTTATACTGGTTTGTGCCTAGGTACAAGAAAAATTTAAATGGAAATGCCAATCAGTGAGGAAAAAGTAATCATAAAACCGCAAGATATTAGGTTTCCATTCCATGTAGGAAATATTTTTGCAGAAGTAGAAGTATTTTGATATTTCATGCAAATTTAAAATATAGGCTTTATTAGACCATATAGATACTTACGGGTATTTATCGCGTTTATTTACCTATTTTTCCCGACGTTTCGACAGGTTTACACTCTGTCGTGGTCACGGGATGACTGGAGTACTGGAGCTACCGCCTCTGCGAAGCGGGGGCAGCATTTTTTGCAACTACCCTCACTTGTTCTTCCGAAATAGAAATGTCCATCTGCACACTCGGACGACACACAACACTAACCGTGTCCATTACGCATTGAGAAACCGGTCTACGTTGAGTACACTTAGCTATAACTGGATTCCATGAGGCAGAGAGTCTGAAACCGTCTTCACGATTGAAATTAGGATATTTCTTAATTTCAATCGCTTCCCGAACCATTCTCTTGTAGTAATGCCTTTCATTACATAAAACTTGAGGTTTATGTAATTCAATCCAGTGATTGGGTCCTGAGTCCACGATGTGCTCTGCTATTGCAGACTTGTTTACTTGACGATTTTTGACCGCCGCTATGTGTTCTTTAACACGTTCCGCGACCGTGCGTTTAGTCTGGCCTATGTAGGAACGCCCGCAGCTGCAATCTATTTTGTAAACCCCAGGAACTTGCAGAGGTACGACGTCTTTTGGTGTTCGTAGATACTTCGTCATCTTGGTGAGTGGAGTGTAGATCGACTTGATTGAAAATTTACTGAGCATGTTACCAATTTTGTCCGTAACCCCTTTCACATAAGGCAAGAACGCAGGTTGTCTTTTCACATCAATGTGTTCCTGTTTGCGCCTCCAGTTAGAACGACATCCGATTCGAGTATTGTAGCCATTCCGTTTCAGAACCCCTTTAACATGATCTAGCTCACCCTGCAGATGTTCAGGATCGCAAAGGTCATGAGCTCTGTTAACTAGTGAGGAGACTACTGACTCCAGGTGTCTTGGATGGTGGTGTGACGCTGCATTCAAGTATCTGTCCGTATGTGTAGGTTTTCTATACACTGTGTGTGCCAAGGTCCCGTCACATTTTACCATCACTTTAAGGTCGAGAAAAGCTAACATTCTGTTTTCCTCCATTTCATGTGTAAAGCGTATCTTAGGGTGTATGGAGTTCAGATAATCAGTTAGCTGATCGACTTCCTGGTTATTCCCGTTAATTATACAGAACACATCATCGACGTACCTCTTCCAAAGTTTTATACCATGGGCTGCCAGGTCTATCATGGATTCAAAATGTTCCATCCAGATATTGGCAAGAACAGGTGCCACAGGGCTTCCCATTGCTACGCCGTCTATCTGGAGGTAATGTTGCCCTTGATACAAAAAGAAGTTTCCATCAAGACAGTTCTGAAGGAGCAAAATGTACTGATCAGGAAGTTCGTGATCACTCAATCTATGTCCCACTACATCAAGGCAATCTTTAAGAGGAACGTTGGTGAAAAGCGACTCAACATCGAAGCTCACCAGTAAGTCTCCGGGTTCCAACTTTATGTCCCTGATGATACTGACAAAATGGCGCGAATCCTTCACAAAAGACGACGTCTTTCCCGTAAGTGGCTGTAAGATACCAGCGACGTGTTTTGCTAGATTGTAAGTCGGCGAGTCTATTTGACTTACTATTGGACGTAATGGTGCGTCAGCTTTATGTACCTTCGGCATGTATACAGGCATGTGAATATGTAAAATTTATACTAATTAATTGAAATTATAATATATTGAATATCATTAAATCACCAAATATTATTATTAAGCCTTTATTGCTGAAGAACTAAACACAAGTTTAATCTAATTAAGAAACATAAATCTAACATATTGTGTTTTCCAGTTTAGTGATCAGCATGTACTGTGACACATAGGACTCTTACAGCTGTTTACACTCATTTCTGTCTCTAGCTTTTCTAGACCAGGTAGCGCCTCTAATTTTTCTTATGTCCTTTCTCCATTCCATTCTCCTTTGGGGAAGACAAGAGATTAAAGAGATTCCTTGGAAAACCAAATATAATATAAGTAATCATAAATACCTATTTGAAATAACTTGTAATATTATAAAATTGTCTATTGATTCTGATCTAAGAAAAGATGGATGGATTGTGTGAAGGATGACATGAGTAAGAAAGGAAGGAAGAAACACTCACTGTGTTGAGATGACGGCTGATAGAGAAGAATGGAAGAAGAACACATGTTGTGCCGACCCCACATAATGTGGGAAAAGGGCAGGAAGATGATGATGTCTATTGATTCTGATCATTCTAATAAAATGTGCAAATATTAAAATAACAGGGGTGTAAGTAGTTCCATCCAACACCTATCGGAACCCGAGCCAACCTCACCGGCCCGTGGTACACCCTACTGACTAAGAAACGAGGCTCTGGCGCCCCAACCACCAACACGCACTGGACCAGCGCGGTGGGTTATGGTCCAAACCCCCCCATTCATGACAGACACAACCAACACAAGGCCCCAAATTCCCGGCGGCACTAGGATTGGGTCTGTTGATGACGGAAGACAGAACCATCCTGGGGCCAGGGGTGCTAAGAATCACCGGGCGAGATCGATCCCCCGTCAAACGACCCAGGCAAATTGTAAAATGGAAAACGGGTCACATTGAACATTATTAGCTATAATGTAATAACATTGAAAACAGAAGACCGGCTGATCGATCTAGAAAACGCTCTGATCGACATCAAGTGGGACATATTAGGAATATCTGAAGTTCGAAGGGAAGGAGAAGCAACAATAGAACGCAAGAGCAATATATTTTACCATTACGGATCAGGAAGTATGTACGGAGTAGGTTTCTTAGTAGCCAAAAAATGGAAAAATAATATAATAGAGTTTGTATCTTACTCTGATAGAATAGCCGTATTAAAATTCAAAATAAAAGACAACAAACAGCTGACAGTCATCCAGGTCTACGCTCCAACTTCATCTCATCCTGATGATGAAGTAGAAGATTTCTATGACCAATTAAACAAAGCTTGCCACGAACATCAAGGCACTTGGAGTATAGTCATGGGTGACTTTATCGCAAAAATTGGGACAAGGCAAACATCGGATAATGATACGGTGCTGGGCCCACACGGTTTAGGTCATCGAAACGAACGAGGAGCTCGCCTCGTCCAATTCGCGTTTGGGCAGAGTATAAACCCGTAAACCCGAACGTCGATGGACGTGGATTTCTCCGGGCGCGCGTTACAAAAACGAGATAGATTATTTTCTCTCCTCTAGTCAAACTATCAAAACATATGTCCAAGCGATAAATAAAATTAAATTTGGAACAGACCATAGACCCATTAGAGCAACAGTTAAATTCAACTTTAAAATTCAACGATACAACATGATCAAACGCAACATAAAACGGCTATCTAAAGAAACGTTGATAATTAACAAAGATAAATTTAATTTAGAATTAGAAAATCACTTTGCACTTTTACCGATAGATACTGAAGACGCACAAGAAGAGTTTAACAGAATAGAACAAAGTATTATGAAAGCTAGTAGAGCAATCAAAGAAACAAAAAATAGATACAAAAAATTAACAGAGAAAACAATCAAATTAATAGAAGATAGATTAAAAGATTAGATAGATTAAAAGATAGGTTAATTTTTATAATATAATATAATATATAATATAAATACATTAGAATATAGAATTATAGATAAACAAGTTAAAAGAAGTATTAGGCGAGACAATAGAATATATACTACGAAATTATTTCAAATAGCTCTAGAACGGAACCAATCTCTAAGAATTGCTAAACAAGGAACTTCAATTGGCAAAACATGGATAACGAGCCTACGGGATAATACGGGACAAAAACACCAAAGCAGGGAAAAAGTCTTAGACATTTGCACAAACTTTTACAAATCGCTATACTCTGACCCGCAAAAGCCACCTTCTATTGAAACCCCGTACTCATGCCCAGACACGATCCCTCCAATAACAGGCCTCGAGGTCCATAAGGTCCTCACACAAATGAAGTATAACCGATCACCTGGTGAGGACGGGATAACCACCGAATCCCTCAAAGTAGGAGAATACGCGCTTTTAACTCATATAACAATTTTTTGAACACCTTACTTAAAACAGGCCACTTTCCTGATTTGTTCTGCCACTCTAACATAGTTTTACTACATAAAAAAGGAGACCAAACTGATATAAATAATTACCGACCAATTAGCCTCGTATCACATTTATATAAAGCATTCATTAAAGTCATCGAACACCGCATTTCTGGCCAACTGGACCTAGAACAACCAGCTGAACAGGCTGGTTTCCGTCGAGGACTCTGCACGACGGACCACCTGCAAGCACTCAATCAGCTTATAGAAAAGTCCAACGAAAACAACATACCACTGTATCTCGCATTTGTGGACTACGCAAAGGCGTTTGACAGTGTGACTCATATTGCCGTGTTTGAAGCTCTTAGGGATACACAAGTCAGCGGCACAAACTCGTTAGTGGGCGCAGCTAAAATGCATGCTATTTCAACCTAGCTTAGTGTGAGAAAAGGATAGATGTGCACCAAGGATAGAGATGAGCAGTAAGGAGATAGCGTGATTATAATTTCGAGTAATATGATCAGATTAATCTATGATTTCTAAATAAAACGATTGCGTAAAAATAATGAATAGACCTTTGGCTCAAGGGTTCTCATGAAAAAACTACTGAATGTAATTATAAAAAAAAAAGTTATTTGAGCTCTTGAATAAATAATCTATGCTTGTATAGGAACAATTTTTTAGTTTGCGTACTCCGTTTGTTATTTATTCACACCTAAAGTTGCGCTAAAATCAGTGATGAAAAACGATTTTTTTTGAGTCTTGTATCTTTCAAACCCATATTATTTTCACAATTCTGTATTGATACAAGCATAGATTATGACAAGACAAATTTATATCACTTTTAGTTTTGGTTGTTCATCATCAGACGGTGGTGTGATCACCCTTCGACGTTTGTATGGAAAGATAATCGGCTTGTTCACTCTTAAAAATCAGCATATAGAATCTACTTACATACACCTAATACAGAAAATTTATAATAATAGTACAGCCTCAATAAAGTTAAACTCTTCTGGACCATCTTTCACAATAAAAAAAGGAGTAAAACTGGGCGACCCCCTTTCCCCAAAACTGTTCACCAGTGCCCTCGAAGAGGTATTCAGAAAGCTGGCGGTTGGATGGGAAGAACGAGGGATTGCTTTTGGCGGAGTAAGGTTAACAAACCTCCGCTTCGCCGACGACATAGTCCTATTTTCTTCCTCGGCTTTAGAGCTACAAACGATGCTTCAAGAGCTCAGCATCGCAAGCCTTGAAATTGGGTTAAGGATGAATAGGACAAAGACCAAGGTCATGACTAACAGCGTTGAGACCAGTGTAACGGTAGATAGAGAACGGCTAGCATACGTCCAGGAGTACATTTACCTGGGCCAAATAGTCTCCTTCGAATCCAGGCAGGACAAGGAAATCGCTTGGCGAACCATAAATGCCTGGAAGAGCTATTGGTCCATGGGCAACTTCATGAAAGTAGACCTCCCTCTAACTCTCAAGCGCAAATTGATGGACGTATGCATCCTCCCCGTTCTCACATATGGTGCGCAGACCTGGTCTTTGACCAATATCCAAAAGAATAAACTCAAGGTTTGCCAACGTGCGATGGAGCGCAGCATCCTCGGAGTAAAACGAATAGATAGGATTCGGAACACCGAGCTGCGCTCAAGAACACAGATCGCCGATATAGCGACAAAAGCCGCCAAGCTGAAATGGGACTGGGCTGGTCATGTCTGCCGCATGTCGGGAGACCAGTGGGCCAAACTGACCACGGAGTGGTGTCCTGTTACGGCCCGACGACGTCGCGGCAGACCGCGAACCAGGTGGAGGGACGAGCTCGCCAAATTCCACGTCGACTGGACAGTTTTAGCGCAGGAGAGGGATAAATGGAGAGAATGGGGAGAGGCCTTTGCCCAGCAGTGGGACACTGTGGGCTGATAATAATAATAATAAATAATTAAAATAACATAAAATGAGGATAGTCAACAAAATAGAAACAATGATCAATTAATAAATTTAATATCTCTCTGTTGAATAAGGGTCCCCTCAGCTCTTTTACATACTTCGCAATTAGTTGTAGTTGTTGTTTTGATAGCCGTGGTATGACAGTATTGACTAAACAATTCAGTTTTATGTACAGGTAGTGCTAATTGGTCCTTATGTCTAGAGTTAAATTTGTATACCTGTTCAAGTGTCCAAGAATTTCGCATGTGATCTGACAAATTTACACATCTCTAAAATATACATGCATGGTAAGGCCAGAATCTTATTTATTTTACATAGTGGTGTACAAGGTTCCCAAGGTGGCTTGTTGAATTTTGCACTTAGGCACATTTTTGCGCTATAAATAAAGCCTTAGCATTAACTGTTGAATAAGGGTCCCCTCAGCTCTTTTACTTGGCAATTTGATGTAAATTTTGTTAGCCATAGTATAACAGTTTAAGCACTAAGCCTACTAAGCCGAGAGGATGGTATAGGTGCTGGGCTAGCCTATCCATCTAATACTGTCCCAGGTACTACAACGGCTTGTAAGAGTCAAAAGTTCCATAATTTTATCTATTCATTACTAGCTGACCCGACAGGCGTCCTGTCTTAATTATGAATGTTGAATTCGAAATGGTATAATCTATAACTGTCAAACGCTATAAAGTTACAATAGAATAATAATAATAATAATAATACTAATACCGGACGTTTAACACAGCATCATCTGGCCCCAAAGTAAGCAGAGCTTGTGTTATGGGTACCACATGACTGATATACTACTTATATACTTTTTTTTGTAAATACATACATACATATTATACATAGAAACACTCAGAGCCGAGACAAATACTAGCAGATCATACAAATATTTGTCTCTCGGCGGGAATCGAAACCCACAACCTTTTGCGTCTCAACCGGACCTTAGCTCACTCCGCCACAGAGGTAGTATAGAAAAGTTTATATTGTCAAAAGCGCTAAGATTACATTTGAAAAGTTAATATCCTCGTTAAGATTTCTTAAACTTTTTAATTTTCCTTGCAACTTTTTTATTTCTTTCATAAAGAACCTTCTCCTAACAATAACAAACACAACACAAAAATTATTAATGAAATCGGTCTAGCCGTTCATGCGTGATGCCGTGACCAAGAGAAATAGGGATTCATTTTTATATTATATAGATTTATATTTATTTCCAGCTCAAAATGCCTGTAATAGAGGGGATAGGGGACGAGGTGGTGCAGTTTGCATGTGCCGTGCTGGTGATAACAATCAGCACCCTGGCATGGTGGTCCACGAACGCACGCCCCGACCGCTACCGTTCTGTTGTGGTGATGCGCTCGCAATCACAACACCCTGTCAGCGTCAGCATTCGCACTGGAGGAGGTTAGTTAATGCCACTGGTCTTTCTGTCGCTTAGTCATGGTCTTGCGCTTATGTACTTTAAAATATGAAGTATTCTATCAGTCATCTAATTCCCAAGAGCTATACCTAGTTTGGTGTGGCGTGCGGTGTCCACCAATATTAATTTATTTCCATTAATTTATGTAATAACTAGCTGTTTCCCGCGGCTTTGCCCGAGACTACATACAGCTTACCAGAGATATCGGAGGATGACACATTGTCATTTGATGTTCAGAAACTAAAAGATAAAATTGAAGCACTTGAAACTGAGCTTAAAAGTGCGCACATAGAAATTGAAACGTTGTCACTACAAAACAGCAAGCAAAAACGATGCATTGAAGAACTTAGTAAATCGAATGATTTGCTTAAAAAGGTCACAATTAGCCCCGCCAAAAGAAAACAAACGCCAAAGAGGACAAATCTACGACATACGCCAATTGATTCACCAAAAAAGATAAGAACTAAACAAAGATCGAAACAAGACGATGAAATGATAAAGACAAATGTGGAACAAACGACACAAAAACTTCCGCAAAAACAACCAAAACAGATTTGCATACTTAGTACAAATAAATGCAATAATATTTGTCCCTCCTAGTGTGAGAAGGGATGTCACCCGTTCACTCGAGAAAATTAAACAGGAATCGGACTCGCAACATCCCTTGTACGGCTACAATACAGTGCACGTTTCCTCCGTTGTAAAGCAGACGGCTTTACAGGGCAGCCCTCCAGATAATAGACTAGACCTCTGGCAAGAAAGGTTGCCCCCTCCTCTTGATCTTTTAAGCTCTGATGAGCGACTACTACCAGGAAATGACCAACCTTACGAAATCTGGAAATCCCTCAACAGACTGCGAGCACAAGATGCAGATATGATTTGTGTAAGTGGGGAATGCTAGACAAGTCACGTGTACAGTGCGACTGTGGTGCTCCCTTCCAAACGATTTCTCATCTACTTGATTGCCCTACTTGCCCCTCCTCCTGCATAAGAGCTGACCTCAACACCGCCACGGACGCCGCTATAGCGGCAGCAACATTTTGGTCGAGGCAAATTTAATTATTTTGAGAGAAAATTGACACGAAAGAAGAAGAACATGTGATACTTAAATATTTATTACTTATTATACTTGATACTTAAAGCATACATTGTATCTAATATTGAACACAGACATCATCAATTGTGTAACAATAGTAGATTGTTGCACCGAGCGCAAAGTGAGTTATTAATGCACGAGTGTTATGTTGGTGCCCGAACGTGAGGGCACTGAATTAACACGAGTGCATTAATTACTCTCTTTAGCAAGGTGCTTAATTTGCTTTTCTTTCTACTACCAATCTACCTACTGTGATAAAATATACCTACTCAAAATAAAAATATGAAGAATCAAAGTTTTACAATGGCTCAAAATGCGCGCCATTTGTTTTTTTTTCACCAAGTTGGTTTTATTTAGACGATTTTTATTATCAGCCAGTATCTTATCATTATTTATTATCAGACAGACCCAAATGAAATCTACAAGATAATTGCCAACTTCAAAACTGAAAGCTCTCCAGGTCTTGATAAGCTAACCGCTGGACTATTGAAAAAAACACTCCCGTCATTAATTGTACCTTTAAATTACATTTTTAATCTAAGTCTGGCGACTGGCTCTTTCCCAGACTGTTGGAAAATCGCTGCTGTTTCGCCCATCTACAAATCAGGTCCCAAGAATGCACCTGATAACTACAGACCAATTGCTTTGTTAAGCGTAATCTCTAAAGCACTTGAGAAGATTGTCAGTAATCGGCTTGTGTCATTCTTAGAGAAACATCATCTCTTGTCAGATCGTCAGTTCGGCTTCAGAAGGGGAAGATCGACCGAAGACGCTGTCACGCTTTTAGTTAATCTAGTTTCATCGTCTGTTGAGAAGGGTGAGCGCTGTATCGGAGTATTCCTCGATCTGGCAAAAGCTTTTGACACCGTCTCGGTCGACCTACTCTTAAAAAAGCTGGAATCTGCAGGAGTTAGGGGAGTTTCACTGGCTTGGTTTGAAAGTTACCTTTTAAACCGAAGGCAGTGCGTAAAGGTCGGTAGCAATCTTAGCTCACAGCTTCCCATTGACTTTGGCGTGCCTCAGGGCAGCATTCTTGGCCCCACACTTTTTACGCTTTATTTGAACGACCTTCTCCAATTACCATTAACAAATGCGGAAGTCATAGCATACGCAGATGATACAGCTATTTTATTTCATGGCTCTAACTGGGATCTGGTTAAAGGCTATGCAGAGGTCGGACTCTCTGAGGTAGGGAAGTTCCTAAACAACAACCTTCTCACACTTAACGTTACAAAGACTAATTACATCGCATTTTCTAAAACCTCTGTCGCAAGAGCTCCCAGAGACCTGATACTCAAACTACATACTTGCTCATATGATCCATTCAGTTCAAATCAAAGCTGTTCTTGCAATACAATTGATCGGACACCAACTCTCAAATACCTTGGCATAACATTGGATGAAAATCTAAATTATAAAAAACATCTCTCGGATTTAGCTGGACGAGTTAGAAGGCTCATATTTATTATGAAAAAGCTTAGAAACTGCTCGCCAGCTGACATCTTAAAGCTAGTTTATACCGCTCTCTGTCAGTCTATAATCCAGTACTGCATCTCTGTTTGGGGCAGCGCGGGAAAAAGCTTTCTCATACAGGTAGAGAGAGCTCAGAGGGCGCTGATCAAAGTCATGCTTAATAAACCTTTCCGTTTCCCAACCGACACCCTCTACCAGGAGTTTAACGTTTTGCGAGTCCGCCACCTCTTTGTCCTTAGCGCAACGATTAAAACTCACAAAAGTATAAGGGATCGTACAGATTACCTAGACATATGTGAAAGACGTTCTTACAGAATCCCTATCCCAAGAACTCATTCTGAAATGGCAAGACGAAGTCCGAGTTTTTCACTTCTGAACACCTACAACAATGTTTGTAAAAAGTGTGACATTAGGGATTGCACTGCTTATACTTGCAAAAGGACTATTCAGCAATGGCTTCTTAGTCTTTCGTATGATGAGGTGGAAGCTTTGATATAGTTCGTTCTCCGCGCAAAAAAAAAAAAAAAAAAAACTCAATCACACTCACTTTCATTCACTCACCTGCACATATACATACATACACAAACGCATACACACATCCACATACACAAACACACACACACACACACAATACATGCATGCAATCTAAAACTGCCGATTTTAACATTTGTAATATGTATACTAAAGCCAAACATCGCCAAAAATGTATTAATTAGGTAACTCGAGCTCATGAGACCCAAGATACAGGCTTCTACGCCTAGTTTGGGCCTCGCTGATACTGTAAATTAGTGTAATTCTTTTTGGCAATAAATATTCTTATTCTTATTCTTATTCTTATTATCTTTTTGATCTAATGCAAACATTTTATATTAAACTTAATGGAAGATATTAAACCTATGTGGTAAATTTATATTTAAATAAAAAGTAAAAAACAAAGCAATAATGAAAAACAGTGCAATCATGAGATTTCATTATATAACATTGTTTCTGTGCTAAGCAAAAAATACGTCCTTTGTGATCGGTTTTGTAGTGATTAATATAACATTACTCCACTGTTTTGGTGCTAAGCAAAAAACACGTCCTTTATGATCGGTTTTGTAGTGATTAATGATAACATTACTACGTAGTTGAAAGAAAAACTCTATTTTGATCTCATTAATGAACAAGATTGAAATTGATACCAACTATTTGTATTATTTACTGAGTGGATGGTACTTTCCTTATCAGCAAGAAGCAAACTCGTTCAATTTCCATCCATAACACATTGAAATAAGATTTACTATTGATTGCAGAACCCAGCTTGTTCAGCACAAGTACAAGAATTGCCCGCGCAGCCATACGTGCATCAACAGCGGCCGCTGAAGGTAAATACTTCCATATCATAATTGTTTAATAATTGATTGTGATGTTTGAATAGATAAGAATCAGGTTTGGAGTTTTTAAAATATTTTAGGCACTGTAATTACTATTATTCGTCAGAGATTTACTTTCTAAAGGGTTAACGGACCCCAAACAGAATTAAACCAAGAAAAGTAATCTTACAGTTAACGGTTGACGTTCTGAGCAAACAACTCTACCCAAAGACGTTCAAACCTTTTTTAGGATAAATAAATAAATATTGATGGACAATGCACACTACACCATCTAGCCTCAAACTGAGCATAGCTTGTATTATGGTGACCAGATGACTGAGAGAATACTTATATATTTTTAAATACTATATACAACGATTGGGTGGAGATCGTAGCGTCAAGGGCATACTTGAGCACTCGGCTGTCGCCCGGTTGATCGTCTCAAATATCATTAGAGCGATAGACTCGAAGCTGACCAAGGTGAGATTGAATCTTTTAACTGGCAGGAGATTTCAAATGACTGGAGAAAGTGGAGAGTTGGGTCGTTGCGCCAATGGAGTAATTACATATTTATGATATACTAGTGGTCGCCCACTGGTCGAAATTCGACCATAATGAATTGATAATGAATGTATTTTACATGCATAAAAAAAAATTAGCATTCTGCACTCCTTTTCTAAATAAACTATAAGTGTGCGAAATTTTATACTCCTCCGTCCGCACAATATTCGTAAACAGGGGTACAAAGTCTTTGCTTCACGTATTAATATATAGATATAATTTGAATGAATACATACCATACATAGATCACAACATTACATCAACAACACACCGTTCTATATTTACCAAACGGTTTAGAGAAACATGGATAAAACTCACTTCGTGTAGTCGAAACCGAGGTCAAGTACCACCGCCTGCTTCTCTTGAATGAGTGCTATGCCCTCGTACATGGTCATATATATATATATATAGATATATATAAATAAATGGATAGATAACACCCAGACAAACACCTATGTTCATCACACAAATATTTAATCGTGGAGGGAAACGGACCCTCAACCTACAGCGCAGAAGGCCGAGCTACTACCAACTGAGCTGACAGGTCAGAATGCTCTCTTCTGTCAAGCTGTTCGTGAAAAGCAAAAGATTAGCTTTCACCTCTTGTTGCAGTGTCCTTTAACCCGGCACCATTGACCATTGCGTCCAACGAAATCACATCAGTGATACCCTTACAAGAAATGGACAGCATTATCGACGCCGATGTCGCTTTGTTCAACAACAGTCGCATGCATTTCTATAGGAGAGTGGAAAGTAAGTTTTCTATAAGATTCTTTATTGTTCCATGTATATATCTTGTAGAAAACTTTTTAGAGAACTCTGTAGGTACTTCAAAAAGATTATATTATAGGATCGTTGTCCGTCTGTCTGTATGTTGGTATGTGAAGACCATATTTCTCAGGAACGCGTGGAGTTTTCGTCAATGAACTCAAAAAGAAAACGCATCATGAAATACGGTCACTTACCTATGCCACATTTTATGAACTCGCCAGTACATTGAAAACTATGGGGTACTTCCTGTTGACTTCCCTGGAATCATAAAATTTTGCAAGAAGCAGCCAAAGTTAATTTGTACTTATATAACTATAAAAAACTTTTTTTGTGATTACAATCTAAAAACAATGTTTGGTGCTTAAGACGGTATAATCAGATTAGTAATAATAACCGTTAGTAAAGAACTACGATACTAAAAAAAGTAAGTAGATACCTGAGTACGGTACCTTTCTTCTTCTTCTTATCACGTCACTAGTAATTTCGAACTAGTCTGGTGAAAGGGTTAAAGTGCGCCTCAGAGACTTCTTTCTTTCACGCGCGACTTGCGCTCTTGACCGATTTACTTTTCAACTACTAATAGTCCATAGCAAACTCGGTTAACAGTCTAAGTATTATGCTATCAGCTGTAACTTAAGTCTTTGTGTAGCAAACGATAGCTTTCCTACTCAAGACAACTCGCCAGCTCAAAGAGAAGAGTCATCTGACAGTGAGAATGAAGAACTAGCCGCTATAGAACCGGCGAGCACCGAACAGATGCGAGAAATGGACAACATCGTCAACGCTATGCGAGGAGACGTTAGCGCGCCCTGCTTTACGCAGTCCAACGGTGAGTCACGCCCACAGCTGAGAAACAAAAGCTACGGCAAAATCTAAGGTGTTAAGAGTGTTTTGACAGTGAGTAGACCCATGACCCAGCTCTCAAATTCTCCCTATACGGTTAAAATCACTATGAAACAAAAAATCTATAGATAGACCAGTGAACTCTGGTAAGCGGATCTGATGCAACATTTTATTACATTCAAGAAGCAAATTCTTTAGGGAGAAAACACACTGAGCGTTTCTTACGCGGCCGCACCACGCGTTTTATACGTCGTTACGCCGCGCGTCTCGGGCGCGTCTTGCGTTCGATCGTTTGTTGGGTAGTCTTTCTGAATAAGGGTTGAATATATATTTTTTTTCGTTTCATCTTCCCGTAATGCTTCATATAATAGCTATTACATCTAGCGGATCTATATTCACTTCACACATAACCAAGCAGTGGCTGCTCAGAATGCATACTGGCTGCGCTTGCATTTTACACGACGTAATAAAATAATTTCACACCGCATCATCTGACCCCAAAGTAAGCAGAGCTTGTGTTATGTGTACCACATGACTACTACTTATATACTACTTATATACTTTTATTTATTTGGAAATACTTACATATTATACATTGATACGCGTTATTTATACGTTAAGCAACTACATAATTAAGGCGACTGATCAAATGATTTTCACTCGTATTCACGGCGCTCAAGTGGCTATTTTTTTATTAGAAAACATTCAAATAAGGAATTCTGGAAAAGTTTAACGGGTAATGTTTTAATTAGCTTACTTTCCGCCTATTAGTGTAAGCTGCAAGATAAAACGACGTCAACTTAGGAGAAGATAATGATTGAATATTTTAGACATTATATCATAATAAAATTATAAAACGAACAGTTACTTTAAAAACAATTTGAAACGAGGAAGTAGGAGGCAAAATATGAAAATACATACCAATTTTTTTTGTATAACTATTATACCTATAATTATTTATTTATTTAATGATGAAAGACGAGCAGCTATAGCTGATAATATGTCTATATCACACAGTGTTGAAATAGTCTTTAATTATTTGAGTTAATCTTTTTGAGCACTGATTTGTTAGTTCGTAGCCAGTTGTCGAGCTTGTTTTTAAACGCATTGATCTGTCATTGCGTTTAAAAATAAGCTCGACAACAGCAGTAGCAGGTAGCAGTCACAACGTCATCTGGTAGTGCATTCCAATTGTGGACCACTCTGTTGCTAAAGAAGAAATGAGAGGCAAGTAAGCGGGCAGGGTCACGAATGAGGTTTAACTGGTGATCATCTTTTCTTCTCAAGATGTCATGAATATTTGGCAGATTGTACTGATAGGTCATAATCTTATAAGTCTCAATTAGATCTACTCGAAGGCGTCTATCCTCAAGAGTAGTAAAGTGTTAGTGAGAGTAATCTGTCCTCGTAGTTTTTTTCGACGCAGAGCCTGTGGTATCAATAGGGTTCTTGTTGTCAAGTTCTTTGCTCCAACTATGAACACACGTTAACAGGTTTGTAATAGTAGATATTATCGGAATAAATGTTGTTTAACTGATATGGTGCATTATTTGTTTAAAAACAAAGTTAGTTTATCACAAATAATTCTTTCCATTATTTTCACTACTACGCTAGTAAGATTTATGGGACGAAAATGTTGAGGTTGAGTTTTATCCCCTTTTTAACTCTTTCCGGTTTGGTGGCGAGTTTTATAACCACATATTCACGATTTTTTTTTTATTGATTTTTACTATAATATCTATCTTCATTATTTTGAATTAAACGTAAAATTAGTACCCTATCCAATATTTTACATAAGATAGTTGACATATGATGGACCATTTTCTTTGCAAAGAAAAGGCATTGTGCATTGTTTGCGGAGTTTTCTCTTTGAAATTGAGTAAAAAAGGTAGGAATGCGTATTTAGTTATAATTTGGGTGTCTTAGTGTCAGTGAATGTCTTAGATCAATTATGTGTAAAGAACGCGTTTATTTTATTACTGTTGTTGAAATATCGCGAAAATGAAAAAGTGGTTTGTTTGTAAATATTTATGAATGTGATTCTGAAGATGATGTGCTGCTGTCTAACTTTGCAAGTACTTCAAATGCTCCTACTGGTAATTTTGAGATTGCAAGTACTACGCCAACAATGCCTAATGCTTTGTCCGAAGATTTATCAGAAATGATAAGCTTTCAAACTAACCTTTATGTAAAGGAAAAGCTTAGACGCCAACCATGCCTGCAAAAAAAAGCGTGTTTATTGCATTGAATTTGGTGATTGGCATACAAAAATATCCTCCTTACAAGGACTACTAGAATTCTGCTCCTGACTTACATGGTGCTTACATACGCTCTTTTATGACATTGAACCGATTTGGCTGGCTTCTCAACAATTTACATATCAACGACAGTAACCTAATGCTTGCTAGAACTGACAGTGATATATACTTTATATATATACAAAATACATCTACTTTCCACTAAAAATTTAATATAGGCTCAAATTTCATTCAATGAAGTCGGTTTTCTTATTAGTTTTTAAAACGTAATTATTGTAGATCGAAGTGAATTTAGCATGCTTCCAGTCTTGAGGAAGGTATCCTGATTCGAAGGATTTATTCAGCAGTTCCGCCAGGGCCTACAATTAACGATCAGATAGCCACTAAATAGCAGTAAAAAAGGATTTTTTTTCCATAAAAGTTAATTTGCTAAGGGCACCGTCCTTGACGTATTTTGCGTTGTGTATCTTGCACAGCGCGCGGCGCAAGATACGCTCAGTGTGTTTTCGACTTTCGACACATATGTACTAATTTGTATGAATGACATTTGGGTTCATAAATGTATCTTTTATTTACAGGAGATAACAATTCCAATGACGCCTCACAAGTCATAGACAGAGTTAACAATGCAGACTCACCAACTATCGATACCACAAACGAACCGATAGACCCCGAAGATGCGAACAGAAAAAAGATATTGATCAAGCTCAAGTATTTAAACGACACGCTGAAGGAAGTAGAGGGCAGTCTCGATGAGCTGTTAAAAGATTTCAAATGGTGAGTAAAAATCTCTACACCGAATAACTTTTATGAATAGCTTTTCATGTAGTTAATTGATAGACCCTTTTACGGAATTGGCTTTACAGAAATCCATTGCAACATACTAAACAACATACTAGTACTAAATAACAAATATTTAGTACTATTCTAGACACAATGCAGACATGATCTCGCAGACCTCCCTCCCATCCGTTGTTGAGAAGCCGTGCAACGCTTGAATTGATCTAATACCTAATCTATGCTTCTGATCTAAGACCTACCCGGTGGCTAGATTACAACTAAGTAGATGGCTTTGTAAGCGACGTTAGCGAAGAGGTGCTCAGAGAAAGATTGAGGGATTATTCGCTGGACGCATCTCTACACTAACGAATCAGGTCCAACATACATACATACTTTAATAATGATTGCTAGGTTTGCATTGCACTTACCTACCTACCTACTCTTGAAATGCAATTGTTCTAAAAAATACATACCTTCTTACCTACATTACGCTACAAATGGTTTAGGTAGGTATCTAAATAAAACTTAAACAAGTGTCGGAAGGTCAGGTACGTACCTACGAGAAGACTACCTACTTTAACCTTCATACCTAGGTGAGCCTAGCTGTTTAGTTTGCCTAGAACCCACGCATAATAAATAATTCCTAAATAGTACGTACGTAATACCTACATAAAAGTACCCAACCTATTTTAATAATGATTGCTAGGTTTGCATTTACCTAAGTACCTACTCTTGAAATTACACCACAGATAAATTTTACGAAATGCGTCGCTCCGGCCCAGACAGTGACAGCGCTATATGTAAGAAGCGTTTGGCTATCTTATAGAGGATATGCGAGCTGAATTGAACTTTGTTGCGTCGCCGCAAGAGTCGCTATTTATATTCCATCATAGCGCGACGAGGCGTCGCCACCGCCTGTATCGCCAGGCCTACAATTACGTTTACCCTAGCCTATAGATGTTTCACATCAAAAAAAGCGAAGACTTCGGTCGGAGGTTTTCAAGATATTTTTATTGAGACATCAAGAAGTGCACAGCGGTAGGCAAAAATCAGGTAGGTAAATCTTTTGCGGTATGTTATTGTAATACTGTGTTACATTTAGCGGCTAACTTGCTGTATTTTCCGTAAACAATTTATACGATTATAAATGTTGTTTAATAGCAGTGATTCTGCGGGCAAAGGTCGAATGTGGTTAGAGGCAAGTGGGTCACGCTCGAGGAAACACCGGTTTTGTAAATTGTATCAATTACGTCATTATTATAAGTCTATATTTTTTATAAAGATGACTCGAAGTGGAACGCTGACTTCATCGCTTGATTTATTCAAGGGATATTTCTTAGGGACAATTTTACTCTTTATCTATCTATCGGCGGCGTTATGCTTTTTTTATAAACATGAACGCTATTACGAACTCTTTAATAGCGTTCATGTTTTATGTATGAACAATGACTTACGGCTTTTCCTTATCGTCCCGCTTAATATATTGTTATCTTGCATCACCACAAATAGATGATGAGTGGTGTGGTGTGCGTCTTTACTTACCATAAAATGATATATATAAATATATATATATATATATATATATAAAACAAAGTCGTGTTAGAAACACCATTTATAACTCGAGAACGGCTGAACAGATTTTCATGATTTTTTATTTGTTGGATTTTTCTCCGCCCCGAATAGCAGAATAACTATTAAAACATTCAAAGAAAATGATAAATCTAGAAAAACGCGTGGATGAAATCGCGAAGGAACAGCTACTTTTATATATAAAAGCTTGACCTGACCTGACTGATTCATCATCGCCAATCCGAAACCGCTGAAGCTATTAAGCTGAAATTTGGAAAGCAGCTTCCTTTTGTAGCAAAATCTGGATGGTATGTCGCAAAACTTCGCTTTAGGTGTTTTTTTGCGAAATTCAAACACAAATTCAAATACAAACATTTCTCACGCGGCGGAAATCGAACCCGCAACATTTTCAACTACCGCATCTTTTATCACACGTTTTACCTACTTATTTTAAATTATACTTAATTATTCTAATTACGTTATATTAGAATGCATAAAAAATAATCATAAAAATGCAGGGATCATAGCGTCAACTAATTTGAGACATTTAGAAAGTTATAAACTGACTAACCATTAAAACAGTTACCTATACTGCCCTACGTACAAAGTTGCGAGTAACAGCTAGTCTGTCATAGATTGACAGATAAACTTACTTTTATGTAAATGTCACGCATGCGAAGCCGTGGGCAGCAGCTAGTCAAATATATGGCAATATATGTCAATATTCACGTCGCGTTGTGTGTGTGCGGGATGACGTTTAGGGTAGGCCCTGCCTAAACTGCGCCCATTTGTATCACAAAATTCATCAATAATGGCTGATTGGATAAATAATATTATGAATAAATAATGCCGGACTTTCACACAACATCATCTGACCCCAAAGTAAGCAGAGCTTGTGTTATGAGCTACGAAACAAACAAAGCCACATCACTGATTTTTTTACAAAATTCTTTTTTTTATTCATTTCTATTCCTTCATACATATTTTTATACATTATCATACATTAACTATTTTCACTGTTTCTATTACTTATAATAACATTACTGGGTCATCTAAAAGTGCATTACGAGACCAACTCCGTGCAATTTCATTAGTGACGGTACTGGAAGAGCCGGCCAGGGTTCTTTCCGCAACCATGTCAGACGCTCCACTGTCTACTGTCTTCCTCGCTTGTGGGTTTTTACAAGCGAAGTATTACCAGGTGGTAATAGCAGGGGGTGCACAGGAAGAAATAATAATATGAAAATGTTCATGTCTTTGGCATACAGAAGAATGTCCGAATGATTGAAACATACATTTCATTGCCAAGATGATAAATAAAAGTGGTCCGAGGGTTGAGCCCTAGGGCACACAAGAGGGAATCAGCGATGCGTCAGATGCAAAATCATTCAAGATGAACAAACAAAAGAGGAGGAAAAGGAGGAGGAAAAAAAGAGGAACAAAAGAGGTGAGCCACAAGCAGATCGCCTCTTATATTATATGGTATAAAAAGAGATCTGCTTGTGGCATAAAGCTTAAAAGCTTGGCTTGAAGAATAGGTCTATACGATCAAAGAATTTACTGTAGTCCGTGTGTATTGCATCCACTTGACCCCCGTTTTTATTTGATCAATTAGAGTAATTGGTAATTGTAATTGATACAAGGTTTGTTGTGGTGAATTTCCCCATGAGAAAACCATGTTGTTGGTTAATGAGAGTATATTTTAAGGCTGAGTAGTGTTGTTCATGAACTATTTTCTAAAGACCTAGTACACAATAATTTTGAAATTAGCCTACAGTGGCATATTTCGTTTTTATTGGAGTACAGATTTCCATATTAAGGCCATAATCTCTTCCGATAAAGAACTTCTAAGGAGTAGACTAATGGGGTAACATAAAAACTTTTAAATACAGGTGAGGGCCATCTGTATTTAATACAGGGCTGGCTTTGTTTCTTTGCTCGCCCGAATTGTTGCAATCGAGAGTTTTTAAGATATGTATTATTCGAATTGGAGATATTTCGATCGTGCACAAATCGACTGCTGATGTAGGTTCTACAGCGGATATCAGTGTAATGGCCCTAAATGTAATGATATTGAATGTGAGCGTGGTAAATAGTAATAGTTAAAAAAAAGTCATTGCAGATACTAGTATCAGCACTTATGTTTTATGTTTATGTTATGTTTGTTATATGAGTACGCCATACACGAGGGATACGAGTTGTACTGCTTATTAGGCTGAACTAAAGACCATAAAGCCTTGTGGTTTCTTTTAATGTAATATATAAATATAAATAATTCATATTCAAATCTGGCAATCGTGTTTAACTCCCCTTAATCGGTCACGTTGAATTTTGAGACTGTTTACATCAGCTTGGTTTTTCGTAAATCTTTTTTTTATGATACCTTATGTCACCCGTTATCACATAACCGAAGCATGACTGCCGCTGTCATATACATATAATTTCTTATAGGTTCTTGTATAGGCCTCCTGATTCTCAGCACAAGATCCACTTTCCTTTGTACTGATATGACACTAACTTGTGATACGTCTACAATTTGAACTTTCTGCATTAGCGGAAAACTAAGCATGAGGTATGTATTTAGACCAGCCCAGAATGCCCAAAGTGGTCGATATCCCCATGGGGTTGAAATCTGTTTACCTGGGGTCGACAAACAAAAACTGATTTTGGGGTTCGACGAGGTCTAAAAATTCCTATTAATTAACACAAGTTCTTATTTGAAACTTTCAAGATGCTGTATAAGTTGTGTTACGTGTAACAACTTGGTATAAGAATGACTAATATTTTAGTAGGAAGTATCATTGTTGTACTATTAAAAAACTCAACAAGTCGATAAGCGTGCACAAGTTGGTACAAGATGAAAAACTTGGCAAGCCAATAAGCATGGACAAGTTCGTGCAATATAATGTGTTAATTTGTATCAATATTTATTAATAATATTTACTGATTTTTTTTTTTTTTTTGTTAAATTTTGATTCGAAAATGATGTCAAGTTTACTCACATTACCAACCGCAAAGATTTTCAATTTTTAAGCATTTTGTATCAATAAAAAAAACTAGATATAAGGTTTTTAAAGTAATTTAGCTATGGGGGTCTGAGGTATTAGTTTATTTTGGAATAGGGGTCTCTTGTCCAAAATAGTTTGGAATACCTGATCTAGACCCTCAGTTATGTGTATTCCAGGCGGCACTTCAGCAAGGAGCTTCGTGAGCAGAGTGCAGTGCGACTGATTTACCAGGGAAGGGTGCTTGAAGAGGCGCGGACACTTCGCGCGTGCGGACTGACGCACCGCTCCGTTGTGCACGCACTCGTGCATCCACACCGCGCTAACGCACAGGTCTAAATCAAAATCATTTATAGTTTTTAAGACGGTGCCTTCACCAAATGAACTTTGTATGAAAACATTTTTTTACCGCTATTTATTTGCTATCTGCTCGTTTATTGAAGGAATAATAGTTACAAGTGGTCGCCCACTGGTCGAAATTCGACTATAATTAATTAATAATTAATGTATATTTTGTGCATAATAAAACAAATGCATTCTGCACTCCTCTATATAAACTATAAGTGTGCGAAATTTCATACTCCTCCGTCCACGCAATTTTCGTAAAAAGAGGTACAAAGTTTTTGCTTCACGTATTAATATATAGATAATAATATATAAAAATACATAATATGGTATGTATTTTTAATATATTGCCTCTTACTTCTTCGGTTCGAATTGTTTTTAAAGTAACAGTTTTAACAGTGGTTAGTTTTATAATTTTATTGTGAAATAATGTCTAAAATATTCAATAATTATAATTTTCTCTTAATGTTGACATCGTTTTAACTTGCAGTTTACACTTATGGCGGAAAGTAAGCCAATTAAAACAATATACATACATTATAATTAAAAAAAGAATAAAACTCCTTACTTTAATATTTTCTAATTAAAAAAAACCCGGGATTTGAGCCCCGTAAATAAGCGTCAAGATCTTTTGATCAGGGAGTCTCCTTAATGTGTAACATTTTTCTTTTCGCTTTCCTGCAATCTGTGGGAATTATTTAGTGATAAGGGAAGGAAGTGTGTAGCATGAGGCCGAGGAAGCGCACGCTATTCGATTTAACCAATGAGCGCGCGTGGTGATAGAGTTGACCGTCAGATGGTACCAAACCATTTTGAATCGTCCTCTTTTATTCTAGGTGAATCTAGGTGCCGGTTCCTCGTTACCCTAGTTCAAGTTCCAGAAGGCCAAAAATCTCGTCTTGTGTTTCCACTTTTTTGTATGATCGTTATAATCGTTTATCGTGTGTATCTGTGTGTCTGCTTGTGGCATCGTAGCTTCCAAACGGATGAACCTATAGTTAGATTTCTTTTTTTGTTTAGGGATGACTGGATCGAGAAATTGAAATAGTTTATTTACAAAAAATATGGTAGGTAAGATATTGAGTCATACAGTAAGTAATACATTCACAAATTAAATCAAAAAAGAACATTGTCATGCAATCATCTATAGTTTTCGTTGCACATGCCATATAATTACTTTTATAGGCAATTTTTTAAAACCTAGATTTTTTTTAAACCTTCATTATTGCAATTCACGTAGTATTTTTTTTATATATACTATACAGTATAGTATACTATATAGTAGCTCTCTTTAGGAGAAAGAGTTTTTAAAATCGGTAAGTAGTTTTTGAGTTTATACATTAAAAACAAACATACAAAAATCAAACTCTTCTTATAATATTAGGCTTCCTTAATCTTTTTAATATTGTTATATTATGTATGTGTGTGTATATACGTATAGGGTAGTACTATAGAGAGTGTTTTTAGCTATGATCCAAGAAAATAAGTTCAGCCATCTGAAGATCATCAGGTCTTTCAGTTGATGAAAAGATATAAGCAACTTCCACTGTTCTGATGGATTCGAAAATTTGGTAAAATTTTGTACTTCAATAATATTGTAACAACATCGTACCCTTGACCTGATGCAGGAATAGAATCTTTTTATCGTACTCTTCACCAAGTAGCAGCAGATCGCGTTTGGACTCATTGGAATAGTCTCAATGAATATTCGACGAGGGTTTTTAGGGATTCCAAGAGAGATCATTGATTCAGGCGTGACTTTGCAGAACTCCTTCATTAAATATTGACTAGGCAGACGAATACTCGTAGTTTATCCCGCCAATATATTCCTATGTGTTAGACACAAAATAATTCGACACGTATATTTCGCTTTTCCACGAGGCATCCTCGGGAACAATTGACTCGCTCCGCACTGGAACGATGAAACACTAACAGCGCAAACTTAGTGGACAATGGATATAACACCATCCAGCCCCAAACGAAGCATAGCTTGTGATGGCGACTAGATAAATGATAGAATACTTTTATATTTTTAAATTATACATATGATTTATAAAACGAAAAACGAAACCAACACCAATGTTCATAACACAAATGTTTGTCCTTAGAGGAAATCGAGCCCTCAACCTACAACGCAGAAGGCAGAGCTACTACTAACTGACAGGCCACTCGAAGCGAAATGTACTATGTACATTATGTATTATGTACATACTATGTATGTTAAATTAATACTTATGTTTTACTTTTGTTTTTCAGCCGCTCCCTGTAACCGAAGATACAATCGGCGGCGCGCCTTTAGAGATAATTCATGAGCGAGTGCAAGGGGATCGCGCGTGGGACCTCGAGAACATACTCATGACTCTCGTGTCAGTGGCATTGACTGTCGTCTGGTTCTTTAGGTATGTTTCCGGACAGTACTGAACTGAAGCTATGTTCACACCAGTGCGCTTTCATGTTCAGCTTGCATCTTCAACTTTCAATTCGTATTTCGTCAAGCGCATTTAAAATTTGGTATTTTATTTATTCAGGGATAATAGATAACAGCTACAATATATATGATAGATAAATGGTAAGTTAAATTAGGGATACAACATTTTTTTTAAGTAGTAGTGCGCCACTTTTACAAAATTAGTAGGTCGAAAACAAATTTTAAGCAATTAGAATCGTTATACAACAACTGTTTGTAAACAAACATTATGAGAAAATACTCTAATTACTGAAAATTAGAGTTGGATGTGAGGAGAATATTGAAAATATGCGTTTTAAAAATCCATTTAGAGCATGCAAAAATATCGATGTATGTGAGTAGAATTAAAAAACGTATGCAACTACTACTAACTACTACCATCGTCTACACCTAAACTTGTATACATTTTCAATGCGTGCGCTAGGGTCAAGCGCTGTTGTCTAACAAATTTTTGCACATGCGTTATTCCATGCGTTAAGAATAAAATGCAGGATGAACATGAGAGCGCGCTGGTGTGGTCAAAGCTCAAGGTCTATTCTATAAGCACACACTAGCTAATGTGTTGTTTAAATCTATTACGTTCTCTATTCATTGGCATCAGAATGATAAGGACAAACCATACTTTAACGCAACGCCAGCTAATTTGTGATTATATGTAAAGCTTTCATATTGTATGTAATACTTAATTAGCATTAACACGAGTTACTTTACAGTCGCTACTGTAGTGTTTCAAATATTGTCCAATAGGAAGTCTTGGTATTAGCCAATAAGGGCTTCTCCCGATTACGTTCTCAAAGATGAAAACAGATGGTGACATTGTGTTTGGGTTGTATAATCTTTATGCTTCTCTGAAACTAGTTACTTTTGCATTTTGTCTTATCCTAATCAACCTTATATTTAATCTCTTAGTTAGAGTGCCTATAGGCAAAGGCCTCCTCTAGCTCTCTTCAGTGTCTGAAGCTATGTTTTATAGAATGAAATTTATACTGCACGAGGCATATTTTTACATTCTCGCTAGCGACTGTAAAAGTCAAAACTCAAGGTAACGCATCTACAAATCTCGTTTCAGTGGCTTACGTGTGACGGTCATTTTCATTAATATTTTTCATAATATAATGCATCTCATTAATAAATCAGCGTGGCAATTCTATAGCTTGCTTGTTAGAACTTGGGATATTAAATTATCTTGATACTTATACTTAGGTATGTATGCCGGCAGCGTCATTGAAGCTTCGACGTGCAGCTGAAGTAACGGATACTAACTTATAACTAGTTAACTTGTATTATTTTTACTAACAACTGGATAATATTGGATGTTAATAATTATGTTATGCACTGTATGTTTTGTTCTTTTAAAACCGCACATTTTTGCAACAGTGAAGTGTGTCAGGACTAGAGCATGGACTCGGAACCATTCCCCAAAACCGGTTTAATAAAGTGATAAAATGCAATATCTTAAAAAGATTATAAATGGCAACATATAACTACTTAAGTACTAATTTACTCGTAAGTCATCATTTTTAAGTCAGATATCAAAAAACCAATAACCAATTTATCGGATTTTGACTCCGATATTCCGGTTTTTCGATATTATTGAATATCGATATCCATTCTCTAGTCAGGAAATCAGTAGTCTCTGCCAACTCCGTCGGAAACAGGAGTATTTTATGTATATATGTAGATATTTTTGCGTCTAGACATTATTAGTAGTCGTCTGGCTATTTATGTATGTCGGGTTTACGGTAATATAAGGTCATAAGTAGCCTGTTCAAATATGTAGTAATATTTTATAATGGAATCTTGGTGTCCTTGTGTTTATTGTGATTTAGAAACATCTTTTCTATGTGTAGTATTACCTCAAAACTAATTATACATTTAGAATCTTTACCTTATTGTGCTAATAAAAAGCTTGAAGACTGTAACGTTAATCTCTTAAGTTTTAGATTATACACTGCCTCTGATACTTTTATTTTTCCGGGCTAACTAAAATAACATAAAATACAAACGATCTTATTTTGTTTGCATCAGAATACAAATTAGAGTAACATTTTTTTATGACATTTAAATAAGTTAAAATCGTCATTTTGATTATTTATTGAATTGATCCTAGGACTTTTAATTTTATTCAACACCAAATTACATGGCGTCTTAAACACGTCAAGTTTAAGATCGATCGAACGTTCTTATTTAACGATATTTTAAGTTAGTCTAGAGAAATAACAGAAAGGTGATTTAGCTTTGACCACGCTGACAAGAAATGGAAGACCATACTTCTACGACTAATATCAAACTGCTACATCCAGTTTAGAAAATTTATTTCCATACATTTAGAAAAAAATATTCCTACATCTCGCTTAGTTTGATTCAATTTATATAATTTATATTCTATTCTATATAAAAAGAAAAAGAGGAAAGATAAATTTTTGCAGTTTTAATTGGAAACGTTAGACAAAGCTTCCTTCGTATGCTACGCATTGTTTTTATTTTTCTCTAATTATCATTTGTTCTGTTTTTTCCTTTGCTTCTTGCTAATGCCTAATTTATTATGCTTTTTACGTTTATTTGTATACGTACAGAACTATCGGCGTTGTTCTAGGCGAATGCTATCGTTTTCGTTTTGTGTATAAATTAGCAATGAAGACATTTCTTTAAAGTTAGAAGAGTTAGTCTTAGGATAGAAGAGTCTTAGGATTCTTTAAATATTCAACCTCACGTTTGCCAAGAGTCGCCGATAGTAGTGTATTGTGTTGTGGATTTATTATTTTATGCTCTTTTTTAATCCCAATTTATTTAAAGCTCTATTTGTCATCGTTGAGGTGACGTCAATCTGTTGTGCCGGTCTGAAAGAGAAAATTCTCTTATTTCTTTTAGTACCTATATTTTCAAATTGTTAGTTATATATGAGCTTGAGAATTTGGTATTCCTTAGTAAACAATATGACCATCAAACTGAAATACGGACTAAAATAATACGCCCCAAATTCATCAATCATATTGATTCAGACCGGTCATACAGTTTCAGGCCTCGTTGAGACTGAGGGGCTACCGCGAGTGATGTCGACGGACACGGCTTATCAAAAACATACCACAGAAGATAGATAGTTTCTTATTTGCCACCGCGCTAGCCTCTCTGGACGAGTCCTCTTCACCTCAACGATGCAATAGTGTGAACATCGCCGTTTGCTGCAGGTGCGAATATTCAAATATGTTCACCGCGAGCGCAAGCGTTGCTCTATTCGGGCTGACGGTATTCTACAGTGTGGCGATATTCGGCCTCTACATCTCAGACACATTCCAACTTGACAGGCGGCAGCAACCGGTGCCTAACAATTGAACTTTGTATACAATCGTTTGTCTCATCGCCGGTTCTTTCGTGGGCTGTTTACGTCGGCGATCAGGGCTTGGTTTCATAATAAGGCTCACAATGTTACGCCTCGTTTTGAGGGGCTAACGCGATGGTGAAGTCGGGCGTGACTTATCAAAGTTGAATGGTGTGGAAACCGGTCAAAGAAAGTACTGTTTCTTATTTCTACTGACAAGTCGCGCCCGCCGTCTGGACGAGGCCTTGGTTTGTTCTTTGTGATGCAAAAGATTAATTATTCATGTTCCACGATAGACTTGAACAGCCTTGTGAATGACGGTGAAAGATTCAGAGACTACAGGTAGGAACTATAATCAAAGACCAGCGCATACTAACAACCGGTATTCAAAAGCCCTTTTGAGAGTGTTTTGTTCAGTTTAGAGAACCACAACAGCCAAAACGCAGGGCAGATTTAAATATTTATTCATGCATTCGTAATTTGGCGACTGCTAGCGCTGGATAAAAGGGCGCTAATTCGTATATTATGTGAATTGTTACAATTAACTTTAGATTTATGCTTGTTTGTATATACTCAAAAACCACTCAACCGATTTTATTAGTAACATGTACTAACTACATGGCTGTATTATTATTATTATTTTAAATAAAGATTCTTATGAAAATTGCTATGTAAAAAAAATATAACCTGTGCAAGCCGGGGCGGATCGCTAGTACTTAATATACCTCTAATGGTAGAAATGCAATACCGGTAGAATGGGGTGGCTATGTGCCACGCAGGTGAGAATGTGCAATGGGGGTCATCGGCAAGATTATTGTCGATTTCTTTTTCTACTTTGATTTACGGCGATTTATTCTTCGATTAATCGATTTTAAAAACATTTTCCCCTCTCTAGTTCATTTTGCAAAACAGTTGCTTTCAACTGTCAGTGTCATTCAGTTTGAATGAATTTTAATTTTAATTTTTTATTTCATCGTTCCCTGGTGGACCATTTTCGAAGTACAGATAGGTGTCAATGTGCTATTTCACTAATTGTAAGAGATATGAAGGGAATTGTGAAGTGGCACGTTCTCACCCCTACTGGTCAGGTGAGAATGTGCCACCATTTTTTAAATTTTTCTACCAAAGTATGATTCTTTTTTTTATAGTGAAATAAAGAACATGTAAACAAATATATAAAGAGCATAATCTGTATTATTTTCCTAAAAAATTACTTATTTTGGCTTTGCTAACACTGAATAACCTTGAAATGTGGCACATAGCCACCCCATTCTACGGTAGTCTAAAGACGAGCTTGGTGTGAAATTAATCTTGATAGTGTGCGTTGGTCATGAACCTGACGATGACGAACCGGAGCGGGCCTGCACTCAGAAATAAAGCCGGCAGTACCTCGTGACACAAACTTAACTGTTAAAAGGGATTAGGCAAGATGCCTGAACGAAAAGATGCCAGGGCCTGAACGCCATCAGGAAGTGGATCTTAGCCTGCGAAAATATCAAATTGTATGGAAATTACATTAGCTTGCGTTAAACCACGTGACTACTACTATATGGTAGCGCTACATACACCAGAAGGCCTAGACAAGATCCACTTTAGGAATGTAAGCGTTCACGTCTGCGGGAGGATAAATTGTATGGAAATGACACTAATGATTGTGATAAAACACGTGACAAAGCGTGCTGCTGTCATTTAAATAAAATTAGATCTTTCCGCAAAGGCAATGAATCACTAACTACTAAGCGAGAGTCTTTTGTCTAGACGTCTTAATAGATAAGTTTGTTGTACTAAAATCTATAGCACCGCGCCTCTTCGCCATCGTCTAGTTTTTTGCGCTTGAGTCTGTAAAAGAAGGTTAATCAAAAAGAATCTACACCTACCTAAATAAATGGTGGTTCTGTGTTTGTTCCGGATTACCTAAAATTTCGTACAATAAAAATGATGTTTTTTTGTTCACACCAAAGCCATAATACCTGATTACAAACCAAAGTATACATTTAAAGTAACATTTTTAAATGACAGTTAGATAATTATGTTAAAATTTACAAGCCTATTGTTCTTTTATTGCTTTACTTACCCTTGGACTTTCCGATGTTTTTTAATAGCTACTAAAATGAGCTAAAACACGTCACTGTCAATTTAGTAAATTTATCAACTGTCAAGTAAAATGTTAACAAAATAAGATCGATGTTTTAAATTTGAGCTAGCCCGGCGAAACTACAGAACTGTCATACAAAACAAAATCGAATGTTGTTATGTTGTTATTAGTTACTTATATTTTTAGTTAGAATTATTTTGTATTATATTCTTTCTACTTAATTGCAATGTATGTGTACACAATTTGTAAATTCAATAAGAGGTTGGCTAAAAAGAGATTCATTTTTAATCGCTTGGGCTATTGGGTAGGTACTAACAGACGCACTTGACTAGGTTCAAAGCACTTACTTATATAAAACGAGCTTATTATTAGCTTTTGATTCAGTTTATACTGGATACTGGAACGGATTAAAGCTTTACGCACCAATTAATGGTAAAATATGTTAAATCATGTTAACATTAATTGGTGCGTGATAGCTCAATTTAATTTGATGAAATATTAAAATCATCTCATAAAAGTGAAATGCATCCATTGCTACTGCAGACTACTTTTTGTGAATCTGGTGCTCGATGGAGGATAGGTACTTATTTTAGCCAGTCAAAGCAACAGTAATTTTTAAGAGTTTTTTATTACATGAATGTATATAGGCCTAAAGATTAATGAATTAAAATGTTTCTTTGAATGTGATTTAGTGAGTATTCTTGATATTGTAGTGTACTAGGGATGATAGATATATTTTACCTGTCATTTAACATAATCCTAGCTTTTTAAACTGTCATAATTTATGTTTCGGCATTCACAATAAACGGATTATTAACTACTGTGTAAAAATATGGGCCAAATATGTTAGACGTGCATCTGATAACCCCTCATTATACCTAAGTAACTAGAGATGTGATTGCCTACCAAACATAGTTTTGTTTTTGGTTGTACTTGGCACTCCAAGCAGTAGGTAACGACATTAGAACATTAGAACTCAAAATTACTTTAATTTCGAACAAAAAATGTCAACAGCGTTATAAATATAATGGCATCGACTGTACCACTAAACGTAGGTATCAAAAACAAGCAAAATCTTTGCGAAACGTTAATGATATGTCACTTGTTTTTAACCGTCAAAAAAAGGAGGTTCAAAGGTGACGCGTATATTTTTTTGTTTAATAAAACTGCAGCATTCGGAACGAAAATTCATTTTTATTTATTGCGTACCTATTGATTCGGTACGCACACAGCAACCCCAGCTTATGCTATGTGGATAAAATGCATGGCATAATAGGCGCATATAATAGTAATAGAAAGTGTTTATAAAGCTGTTAGTTTTCTTAACATGGTTTATATCATATTTTCTAGTTTACATACTTATTGTAAATATTTTATTTGTAGCAAACCTAACATTATATTTCCATCGCATATTATGTATGACTTTGACTAGGCATTCAACTAAAACCTACCTACTTAAAATTAGTCTCTCTATGTGTAAATGATTGTAGATTTTGTTTTGTATTTGATTAGGTCTTGTGATAGTTAGGTACTACGTTGGGCCATATCATTTCATGTAACCTGTTCTCTCCTTCTCATACATTATTTTTTCTAGATTGCACGCAAATATATAAGTAACGCTTTGTTGCCTTAATGCACTAAAGCTATGTACGTAGTATCGTAGAATTCAGAACGTATTTGTGGAAGTTCTGTGTCTATTCCCTTATGTACATTTTGTATTTGTATTTTGCAACCAAAGGAATGATTTATTCACTTGTAGAAATTATGGAAATCCTTTGGTTGCAATATTTACCTGCAGTTTATTTTCCAACCCATGTAAATTACACTTTTAAGTCTGTAGAATGGAAATATATTTATTTTATTCTTATTTTTCGTTTTATTTAAAGCAGGGCCATAGATAGGTAAGCACGCCTGCCGTAGCACGGGTACTGGTTAGAACACATCCACGTGGCACCTGCTTCAAACACGTGCACATGTGCTTTGGCCTTTAATAATTAAGACTTACCCTAGGTAACCTGCCTGTACTAATTTACTCTAGTTAGGTATAAACCAGTTAAAAGAAATGAGTGGAATCAAAGTATCTTTTATTTCATTTTTTACAAAATTTCTTGATTGCATGGCATTGGTAGACAAAATCGAAGAAAAGATGTAAGTTCATGCAGACATTTCCCCCATCTGCAAAGAAAAAAAACTGTTTGATTTCTTGCTTAGCATTAATAATTGTTAGATTCCACTTGTGAGATTTGGAACTCTCATTTATAGGTTCTTAGCTCACTAGCGTGGCCATCGACAATGTAATTTTAAAGGCTTACAGCTCTCTTAGGACACATAAATAAATATGTAATATAATAAGATAGAACAAAAATTACCTGAATAATAGTCCATCCAGATTCCATTTAAGATATTGCAAATCTGCAAAAATAAAAAAAAATATATAGATTTTGTTTTAAATAACTTATTCGGATGATGCTAAATGTTTGATCAGCCATCCAAGGAAGTTTTAAATGCGTGGTAATCAGGGTTGCGCATTCATACAGCATTATATCATCATTGAGTAGAGGGGTCTTTTTAAAATTTATACTATTTGAATAATAAGATGCTCACCTTATTTTAATTCAAATTGTCCATGATGCTGCTGCCATTCCAGAACCTGATTGAAAAGGTAGGTATTAGTAATTATGTCTGCAGTTACATATTAATAATCAGAAAAATAATCAACTCACCACAAAATAACCTGCCCTAGCCTATCCAGACAAATATGCCAATAAAGTAGAATAAATTATTTTTGAAGATTTTTTTATTGGCCACTGACTTTCCATCTGGTACGAACAATAACAAATAGAAAGTCAATGACAGAATATTTGACATGTTTATCGCTTGCGACGCAGCTGAAGTGTGTTGCGGCGTATCCAAGTAGCGCGACGAGAACCTCCTTTGGTCTGCGAGAATCTGTGACCCTTGCCGAGACCACGAGAGCTGCGACCAGCTGATGTAAGTCCACGCATTTCGCGGTGCTTGTGCACAGCATTCACTATCCAGTTGATTTTGGGATCCCGACGGATGGCCTGAGAAAAAGAAGTGTTATTGATGTTGGAAACAATGTATGGTTGTGATGTAAATAATGGCGAAATCAGAAATACCGGTAGGTGAGTATTCAGCAAAACCTTTCAGATTGGTGCATGACATAAAGTTCATCATAGTAAATTGAAAGTATAGGTGTATTCGGCACGTTGGCTTTGCAGCTGCCCATAACTCAATCACCAACATTGGCAAAAGACCCGCAAAATGTTTAAATTAAGTTTTGTTTAGTTATTTTTTGGGGAATTTTGTCTTGTATAGACGTAAAAAATATACTAATGATATTGCTTACCTTGTGTGAAGGATCAACTAGGATGACTTCAAAGTATTTGTATGAAGAGTCCTGGGCAACCCAGTATGAGTTGAGCACTCTGAGACCACCACACCGGCGACCTACACGCTCCTGCAAATAATATACACAATATAACTATGACACCCAAATAATTACACCATAGATGTAGCTTCTTACAATGTTATCAGATATACCGGTAGGTGAGTGTTCAGCAAAACCTTTCAGATTGGTGCATGACAAATAAATCATCATAGTATAATTAATTGCACAATTCATGAGATGAGAAATAGATGCGAACCTATCTTCCTATTTCCTACTAATATCATAGATGTGTAATTTTGAGTGGACATTTGTATTTTACTCAATGCAGAAGATTGAATGAATCTCGAGATTTCGGACCTATAATAACTTATTAGTTATATTTTACGGATTTGCCTGCATGCATATATATCAAAGTTTATAATATTTTATAAACTTATGATGTACCTAGCATGCAGGCAAATCCGCGGGCAATAGTATAGCACTCTAAGAAGACGAAGTTTGATTTAGGCAGAGTCTAATGTGAAGCGGACTGCGTGCTTGTTTCATGTCAATGTCTTGTGGAATTATAATCGATGTTTACCTCGGCAATCGACTGCAAGTTGCGGGTTGGCTTCAGCTGGTTGACACCATGGCTCTTGGGCTTGCCATAAGTGGCACCCTTAGGAACAGGGCGTTTGCGGCCACCACGGCGCACACGAATTCTGAAGATAACGTAACCTACAGACAAAAATGTGTCGGTTAGAACATCCACATCAGCGGCTTGTAAAGACCACGCGGAGATAATAACCTGAAAAACTCACCTTGCTTGGCGCGGAATCCTAGTCTCCTTGCCTTGTCGGGCCTAGTTGGCCTTGGAGCACGGTGCATGCGAGTCAACTGGCGGTACTGCCATACTCTCACACGCAAGAGAAAACGCATAACATCGCTCAACTTTTTCCTGTACAACTCCTGAATATATCTGTAGGCTCCCATCTTGACAAGCCTGTGGCAGACCTAGCAACAAAATCAATGCATATTGATCAGAAGTCACATCATCGGTCTGGCCACAAATATATCGCTTTCAGACACAGCATGATAGACATGCCGAAAAATCACTGAAATTTAGAACAAATTATAAAATATATGTTCGAGTAAACAATTCACACACTGAATTCACCGTTTAAATCAATAATTCTACAAATTAGAAAGCGATAACAATTATATTTACGGATTAAAACTCAACGTACGTCTCGCGTAATCCACAGGCAATCTAGAAAAGAAAACTTGGTGCCCGCAGTGTTGCCGCTCTAAAATCCAGCAAATTACTAATATGTATAAAATGTTTATAAATATCTACCAAAACTACCAATCTAAGATGAATGTATTCTTATTTCTTGGGTTAGTCTTCTCGTTCTTATCTTAGTCTTAGTCTTAGTTCTAAGTCTCAAATACGTAATGTATTTGAGATAATTCTATGAGGTTTCTATAACACAAAACAGCATATATCAAGGTATTTTTCTCACTATTTCATGTGTACAGTATTATTATCAATCATTACATAATTGCCTGAGTATAAAATTGTTTTGCGTTTCTTTTTGAGTGCTTCTTTAAATTGTTACTTTAAAAGATAAGGAACCCTAACAGGACTATCTCTCTGTTTGTCGGTGTTTGTTCGTTGTCCACCTCTCTGTTTGGCAGTCTGTCTGTCTGTATGTTTATCTGTCTGTCTGTTTACTGACTCAAGATATTTCCGTTGACCTAGAATCGTATCGATCAAGCGCGAAAGTCGCACCTGATCAAGTGACTTTCGCACTTGATCGGTGATATCCAAAAACCTAAAAAACGTAAAATTCATGCAAATCATTGCAAATATGGATTGAGATTCGTCTGTAAGTAATTAATTGTTCCAGTCTTCCTAGATAATTTTATTAGCTCAATCGCCTAAGGAGAATAGCCTATCCTGTACCAACCATTTTTTTTCCTCACAATAAAGCGTCTATGTCATCATACCCGATCATCATACCCGACGCACTGCCCTGCTTTACTGTTCGTAAAACAGTGCGTCAGGTATGATGACATAGACGCTTTATTGTGAGGAAAAAAACTGGTTGTCTGTGAAGTCGGTTTACGGAGGATAATTTTACGTGATAACGTCATAAGAAAACATTGATGAAAAATTGCATACTTTTAACCTATTAAGATGCGTCACAAGCCGAACGCTTGGGCCGATTGTGCCTCTCGATCGCTCTCGCTTGCACGCTCGGCTCAGGCGGAATGTGACAATTTTTCGTGCGTTGAGCCTGCAACATTCTTAAATAAATATTCGGTGATACCGACGTTTCTTTTATATTTTATTAAAACGTTGATAATGTGAGTAAACCAATCAAGCAGAGCGTTCTATAAGCAATGATTTCGACGTCGGGCTTTGCCCGAGGTTGAACGCGAAAAAGTGTGAGAGCATAATGTGAACACGCACTGCCGATATGTTGCCGCAGATTATTTCAGTAGCGCGAGTAGCATAAGCAGGAGCATAATGTAAACGGGGTATAAGGGGGTCGACTAACCTACTCAGTAGGTACTAGACTCGCATTATATCATTCAACCAGTCACAACATAATCATGCCGTAGAACAACATTTGTTTTCAATGAAATGGCAATTTTTAAAAAAAAATATATTTTTTTATTTATTTATTTGTTTGTAAACAGAGATGTACATTTATACCTATAATTTGGCTTATTCGCATAGGTATAAAATGTATCGTAAAGGTTTATTAATATTCATTTTTTCTACGCTGCTGACTAATTTACGGAGAGTTTGAGCCACCATAATGACTTCTCCTTGGCTTAGGTATGGGATTTGGTGAGGAAGCTCCATTTGTATTGAATCTTCTTATGATCTCCGGACCGGTATATCGTCTTCATTTAAAGCAGAATTCAGTTTACCTATTTCCCTCTCTTGTTTACGCGTCGCTTTATCTATTTCCATAAATACCTTTTCGGTGCTGGAAATAGTGTCAATGCTCTGCTTTCTATCCGCCTCATCATAAAGATTACATATCACCTTCTGCGGCTCTTCATTTCCGTTCGGATCCATTGTTAAATTATCATTAAGGTTGATGTCATAGATCATGTTGGCTGAATCTATGTTATTGTTTAGACTCTTACTCCTCTTGTTAGATAAAGCATTAGATAAATTCTTCCAAGTTGCCTCAAAATCATACCAGTATATGCGATATATGCGATGCGATATACCTGGCTGCGAAGAGGAGCGGCCAAGTGCACAACGGCAACCGTGATTTTTCAGAGTCTTTATATATAGTAGCGTGAAGTGGACGATATTTTATTTAAAATACACGTGAATGGTCAAAATCAATTAACAATAATTTTATTAAAAATACTAGCGGCCACATTTTGATAGGCAACCTGGTAGATGTATATTCTCCTAGTCATAAATATGCGTAAAAATGTTGTGTTTAGCAAACACTCGAGGAGTGCACTAATTCTGCAGTCGGAACTTAGACTATTAGGTTAGGTTTTGATGCCTACATTATGGTATGCCAGAATAGAGCGCGGCCTGCCCTGTGTGGGTCAAAAAGGAGAAATGGAGTTATGCTAAATGGAGTTTTCTACGAGCGGCTATTCTAAGAAGATTGATCAACTTTAGAAAGGGTGTTACATGGGAACGAGGTGGCACATGGAATTAGAACCTAGCACATGCGTTTTGGACACGCTGAATGAGTTGTACAGTTCTACAGTAGACACGGCTCATATCACAGTAATTAATAAATTTATTAAATAATTAAATTAACCTAGACAATATGATCGATTCACAAATATTTATCTCCACTTTCTCAGTCATTTAATGGTAGAATCTTATACCTCTTATACCTCTAATCTTATATCTAGGTATCTTCAAGTGGTGGAAACAATTGCACACACCATAATTTAGTCCAAGGATGCGTTAGCATTCTATAGTTTGTGGTCCAAGGTTTATGCCTCATCAACACGCTTGACAACATCTCCATCAACCAAAATCATAGAAGCCTATAATATATTATATATTAATATATGTATTATATGAGTCGTCTAGTTTCAAATGCGGCAATATGTGCTTTTTGTCCAAAATGAGTTATTGATATGGCAATAAAGATAATATTGAATAAAACCATCCCAGTTTGACTTTAAGTATCAAATGCGTCAATCTGTCACTGAAAATGCTGAATGAAATCATAGGTTGGAATCAAATCCGGCGATCTGTAAGACCTTAAAATCAAACCCGGCTATCTTCAGCCGCCGACCAATCAGAAGCGAGAGTTCTTTAGCGTCATGCATGGCTAACGGAAAATTCTGTGCTAATGGTTTGCTGTGTTTTGTATTGCATTATAAGGGTTTTATCACTAAAACTAATACAAAACCTATAAAAAAAGTGTCATGGAAGATCACCCAAGCCCTGTGACCAACAGCTTTTAACGTAAACGCAAAAAAGACACTGGAATTTGAACTAGAAACCAGCCAAGAAAATGAAGTAATTATGACCGTAGGGGTGTCACTTGTTGCTGTGGCGGTTGAAAGAAAGAATGAATCGACACAAAAACAAACAAGATAAGATTCAATGAAATTAAAATACTGTTCTATTGAACCAGTGAAGCGAAGAGCAGGGTTTCAAGGAATAAAATAAACCACTATTAAGTAAGCTGTGTAAGAAAAAATAAGAAAAAAGATAAAACTCCCAATATGCCAGTTTTTTTTTTAATTTGGCTTAACAAAACATAGATCATGAACAGATTTTATCACGTTGGAGATATTTAATCTATTATAATTTGTGATAACCCTTATTCTAGGAGCAGGTGTTTGGGATCAAAAAGGGTTATCTGCGCCGTGTTCAGTTACAAAAGCGGCATTCTGTAAAATTTGGTTTCAAAGTTGGCAATCTGTAAAATTCAAACTGAATTTGTGACTCTTTCAGAATGAATAATGCTAAAATAGGGCTTTTACTAGTTCTGTTACTTATCTAAGATAGTATTTGAATTAGGTTTGTAGTGGCAAGGATAATGCAAAGAAAATAGGACGTTTTTTTTTATTTTCCAACATTTTTGAAAAAGTCAGATTGCCGGTTTTGATACCAGATGACTCATATAATATATGTTTACCTATATTCTAGTACCAATGAGTACCTATGTACTTTTACTTTTTTAACCGTAACTAAATTGGCAAGGATCATACAAAAAAGTTTTAGGCGAGTTTCTTGCCGGATTCTTGAACTCGGCACCTAGATTCACTAGCATGTAATAAGACGGTTCAAAGTGGTCCTTGTGATTTTATTAAATAAAGAATAAAAATAAAATAAAGAATGTTTTGTATTTGTACTTCCAAAAAAAACTTTACCTTCCTTTTTACCCTCATATTTTTTTTGTCTGCTCATGAAATAATTACAGATACTAGACAGATATTTTGTAGATACATGACCATCATTTAAAATAATGACATTGACTTCGTCTTCAAGTCTATGACATGACATCACTTAATTCGTTTAATAGTCAAGCATTGCATCCGTGCTGTGACAGTTCTGACACGAAAGTCTTTCTTATTCATGATCAATTGATCAATTAAATAAAACTGAAAAGGAATAATCATTTACTAATGGTATATATACGCACACTTTCATTTATAGTTGTAAACGTTATTTAACATAAATATAGCTTTTGACAAAACAATCCAACTCTTGCTATGTATATTTCAGTTGTTAAAAACGAAAGGATACTGATTTTGAACGAAACCAAACAACGGTTTTTCCATCTGTCGAGCGAACCGATCCGTGTCCGTCGTGTCGCCATCTTGAAAACGTAATTCTTAGAGTTGTTGTCATGTTTATGTTGGTTTTGTGTGAAAGGTGAAATTTGTGAATTTTCCTTTTTAATATTGGTAATTATCTGGCAATTTCATATTGGTTGAAAGTAGAATGCGTATGCAGTTAACCTAAAAGTGTTAAAAACTAAATATATTACTCATATATTCGTAAACATGCTTGGAAAAGATTAGGCGCCAAACTGTTGGTCGTCGTACGTAATAATTAGTGTTAGATTGTCCCATCCCAATGGCGTTTCTTTTCTTTCGTTCATGAGCTATCTATTGTATATAATATATCAATTCTCAAGTTATCCTATGTTGCAGGAAAGATTTAATGTTCTCAGTGTGAACGCTGAACCACCACGATGTTTTACGCACACTTTGTGCTGGCCAAAAAGGGCCCTTTGGCCAAGATTTGGTTGGCAGCTCACTGGGATAAAAAGCTGACGAAAGCTCATGTTTTTGAGACGAACATTGAAAAGTCTGTTGATGGAATTCTAAAACCCAAAGTGAAGATGGCATTACGAACTTCAGGCCATCTGTTGCTTGGAGTGGTGAGAATCTACTCAAGGAAGGCCAAGTACTTGCTGCAGGACTGTAATGAAGCCTTTGTCAAGATCAAAGTAAGTTAGTTCTTTTCAGTATCTTGTTGTTTATATCATTTATTTGTGCTATTTGATTGTACTTAATAATAAATCACTTACTACACTCAACATACTCCTGTTACAATCAATTGGTAAAGCGTGGGAACCTATTATAAGACTTCCTTTGAAGTTTCTGATGGGTAATCTAAAAGCTGCTATATTTACCAATTCCAAAGCTTTTTCATTTCAATTAGAAACTGATCGAAATTTACTGTAACAGAAGTAATTAATAGTGGTTTCTTTCTGTTATATTGGATGCAGAATTTTTAGGGTTTAATTCCCGCTGAGAGGCAAATGTTTGTATGATCTGCCAGTATATGTCTCGGGTCTGGGTGTTTTTATGTATAATAAGTACATATTTATTTAAAAAGTGAATATAAGTAGTATATCAGTCATTTGGTACCCATAACACATCTCTGCTTACTTTGGGGCTACATGATGCTGTGTGAAATGTCTGGCTTTATTTATTATTATTATTATTTGATCATTGTAGAACTATTATAAAGATTCAACATAACTTGAATTCTGCTCTACAATTTGTACTCCAGTGCTAATAAATATCAATAAAGCACAATCTCATCCAATAGCTTATGTATAAAATTATGTTTCCATTAGAACAAAATTATATCACAACAGGTTTAACAAAAATCCTTCTGTTTTAGATGGCTTTCAGGCCTGGCATGGTGGATTTACCAGAAGAACATAGAGAAGCAGCCATGAATGCTATCACCCTACCTGAAGTGTTCCATGACTTCGATACTGCCATGCCTGAGCTAAAGTAATGAATTGTATAGTACTAGCTTTTGCATGCGGCTTTGTACAGACACAGTGGCATGCGCTACCTCACAGTGTGAATGTATTACGAGAAGCCTGTTATTTTCACAGCATACAATTTTATAAGTACCCTAATTTTTTAGCGGACTGAAAATGAACATGGTCAATTGATCCAAAGTAAGGACAAAGTCATATATACCTTGTACAGACATACAAAGTATCCTATGTGCTATTCCAAGCCATAAACTACAGCAATACCAAGATTCATCCTAATCCGTTCTGCTGGTACAGTGTGATAGAGATATACACAAACATCCTAACACAACACATACAGACACAATTTTGCATATAATATGAGTAGGATTAGACAAACTAACAAAACAAATTAGAAATACCCTTTTAAAGAACTAACAAAAAATTATTTGGTCCTGTGTCTGAGTTTCTGAGTAACTAAACTACCTATCAAGAAATTTAAAGCATACATAAAAGGAAAATCATTTATGTTATAATACACTTTAAAGAAAATGTATTGTAATATAAATGACTATATTATTGATAGCAAGCAATGCATGGCCTCATGTCGCTCTGCACTCAGACAGTTAACGGACACATTTGAAATGTATAAATTCGCTTTTATTAATTATTTGTAGTTATAAGATGGATCATGCAAAAAAGTGCTAGGACCAGGACGAGTTTCATGCCGGTTCTTTTCGAGCTTGGGTTAGCAGGAATTGGCACCTAAATTCATCTAGTATGTATGACGTTTCAAAGTGATCCTTGTGATTGTATTGAATAAAGTACCTTGTAGAGTCTTTGTAAAGTCTCTTATGAGACAGGATAGTTAACTTGAAATAATTGATTTTCAGTGAAGTGGATATTGAAGCGCAGTTCTCCTTAAATCAGTCAAGAGCGGAAGAAATCACAATGCGTGAAGACTATGGCTCTCTGAACCTTGTCACTCATGATGATGGATTTGGGGACATGGGTTTTGATACTGACCATCCTGATATAATGAGAGAAGCCATTGGTAATGATGGTGGATTAGGAGAACAGGTATGTTTCCATTAATTCATTTGATGTACCTCACAGCTCATTTCTCCCCCAGGCACAGAATAATTATTAGTACAAATTCAGAAAGAGAACCCCCACAAAAACATTTATATAAATATCGGCTCTTGCTATACACAACAAATATTTACATTATATTTATTTTACCTACATAGTGCTTTTTTACCTACATTTTCTTTAATACTTTTCTACGAATTTGCGTAATACGCCGGGCCTGTTAGTAAATAAATATTTGCCATATTGGATGTACTGAATATCAAGAAAAAATTTAATCTAAAAAGAAACTCCCATAACAATTCATCTATCAACTCAATCAAAATAATAATTCTAACGGTAACACACATGAACCATGTGGGCCATATGTTTGATGGTTGTCTTAGTTAAAAACCTTGTAGCTATCAATTTATTTTTCCAGAGTAACATGCTGTTTGCTGATGGATCATCCCTAGAGCTCGGGGGCAAGGATGGCGATGTCCCAGGCACCAGTGCAACTGGTCCGACCTTGGTGGAGACCCACGAAAGGCGCATGGAAGTCGCGCCACACGCTCCCATGGATGACGGCTTTGGGGGCACTATCGGCGATGATTTCGGACGTATGTTTGCATTCAATAAGTATAAATCTTGAATTCATACCACTATTTTGAAATTAATATTTACAAATCTCCAAAACAAAGTTACTCTCTTATCATTGGCATAATATTCCTAAAGTCATGGTTTTCTAAATTTCAAATCAGTCAATCAAAATCGACGAGAACTATTTTATGTTTCGAGAATGTTAGTTGTACTGAACATGTGTCTATAATTTGAATCTCACCTTTGAATTGGAAGGCCAAAGCAGCCTCTGCTATCAAAACTAGACCATATATTGATATAGTCCATACTAATATTATAAATTTGACAGTGTTTTTGTCTGTCTGTCTGTCTGTTTGTTACCTTTTCACGGCTAAACGAATCATGATGAAATTTGTTAAGGAGGTAGATTGATGGGCATAGACTAGTTTTTATGTAGATATCTCTTGTGCGAAGCCGCAGCTAGTTGCTAATAAAATAGTACGTTTTCAGACGCGGGCGGTTTATTCGAAGGCGATTTGTTCGGTGACGTCACCACCAGTGGCACAGGCGCGGGCACGACTCCCGGCATGCCGGGCACTTCGCAGCAACCACAATCATTACAGGTATGCTCCAAGTGGAAATCCAGGTTTAAGTTTCTGTTAAAGTTTATGTTTCTGCTTCTGCACATGATGTGCTTTTTTTAACCTCAGTGTAAATTTAATCAATAAATTGTGATATTTTAGACAATTTTATTATATATTTATTTATTTAATACAGTTATGATATAAGCTTACAGTTAAAACTAAAGTGCTATCTATCTTAAATTAAAACTTAACTTAATATATTCTCAAGGAGTTGAAAATAGCGGAGAGACTGTCATTAAAAATATCTATATGTTGAACCTCGTGTACATATGCATTAAGTAAGATAAGCGCCCTTAGGGTTGGTGCGTTGTTCGCGTGATGGGTACGCGGTGTGTGGCTGGTGTTGGCAAACAGAGGATGGCGACGTTCTGCCCAACGCACGTAGTTGTCGGGAGCATATAGTGGCATCATGCTCAGTATAGTCGGATTATTGACTTTGCCATGGAGAATCAGGCAGTAGTGATAAGCTAATTATAACTTACGCCTTAGTTCGAGTGTGTCCATGCCGACCATACCAGAAACAAATAAGGATGGGAAAAGGTAGGGATAGTATCCGTACTGTCTTTTATATATATATTATAATTATTATATATATATTATACGTGTAATATGCTTATTTGTGAAATGTACTACGAGGAATCCAAGAAAATTCTATACGGCCATTTCGCGATGACTTTTAAAACAGACAAATGACGATCAACTACGACTTTGTGACGATAATAACAAAACAAAATTCATCTTGATAAACACGGGCACATTTACTCGCGTATTATTTTGTCGATGGAGGCACCGACATTGCTTCAATTCATCTAGAGAATCTTCATTAGGGTGAGTTTGATCCGCGGTTCGCTCGTTGCCCTTCGAGTTCACGGTTCGCACTGCGGGTGACGTATCCTCGCGGCGCGAGTCGTGCGTGTAGGTAGAAGGGGTAACGTTGTCACGGTAGGCGGTAACAAATTTGGTGCTGGTACTAGCCCTTCGACTTCACAACTCGTGCTTTCAACATTGGAAAACAAAATACGTGACATTGGCAAAATTGTCACCAAGACAAATGCCATTATAGGAAGAAGAAGAAACAACAACACATTAACTAGTGTGTTTATAAGATACATCCATATGGCATTACTTATAATTGTCTCAGTACTTCTATCAAAAGTTAAACAATGTTTCAAATAGTGCCATCCCTTTTTGTAAGACAGGACGAAACCTAAGCAGTGTTTAGGCAGTGTTCAAGGTAAAAGAAAGAAAGAAAAAATAGAGTTTATTTGTCAGCACAAAACAAAACAGTAGAGAGGTACAATGATAACCTAAATTAACATAAATAGTTTACAGTGAAGGTAGGAACACTTAAAGGAATCTAAAAAATAAACAACCAGAACAGATTACCCATCCCCAACTTATTAGGGAAGGCCATTGGTCCAACTAGGACCGCTCTGCATGTGCAGCCAAACAGGTCCTGAGCTCAGCATAATGGTGCCTTACAAGGTATAGGATAATGCAAAGCAACGCTGGTTTTCAGTCAGGGCCTGGGTATTAGGGTGACATCACAAATACATAGGTACTTATTATAAATATACTTACGTTATAATTGGTTATTTAATTTCAGTTAAGTTGGCGGTAAAAGTAAGGGCACTAATGGTTAGCATGGCAGAATTAGTTGACATAGAAGTTGTGTCGTGTCCCCAGGCGGAGATCGACGCGGGAGTGATAGACGCCGGCGCAGAGGCTGGCTCAGTGCCCGGCGCGGCGGCGGCCGACGCGCCTGATTCCGACGATGATATGGGAGACCACTATGATGCGGGGAACTCGCCGCAACACAGGTATGTTATGAGGGATGAATATCATGTGAATAGAATAATTTTAATTAATGTGGATGGACACAAAATTTAGAGGTAGGCTAAAGAAAAGATGGATAGATTGTAAGAACGATGTCCTGAGATGACGGCTGTTAGAGCTTTATAATTAATATAAATATTAAAAATACAATTATATTATTTAAAATAATAAAAAAAAATATTGACAACCTCTGTGGCGTAGTGGGCTAAGGTCCGGCTGAGACGCTGAAGATTGCGGGTTCGATTCCCGCCGCGGGAAAAATGTTTGTATTTTCTGCAAGTATTTGTCTCAGGTCTAGGTGTTTCTATGTATAATATGTATGTATTTACAAATAAAAAAAACGTATTTAAGTAGTATATCAGTCATGTGGTACCCATAACACAGGCTCTGCTTACTTTGGGGTCAGATAATGCTGTGTGAAATGTCCGGCATAAAAAAATGTTTAATATTGGTGAACAAAGCACAAACCACCAAACTAAGCATAGCTTGTATTATGGTAACTGTGACTGATAGAATACTTATTTTAAAATACATACTTATGATACTTTATGACGCACAGAACAAATACCCTATGTTCAACATACAAATATTTATCATGGGAGGGTATCCCCTTAACCCTTAACCTTCAGCGCAGAAGGCAAAGCTCATATCAACTGTGCTGACAGGCCAGGAAATAATAGAAGAAAACATGTACCGATTAAACGCGGGATAACGCCAGGGAAATGATGCTCAAATAGCTACCTCTTCTCAGGTCTATGTTCACTTAATGACTAGAAAAAAACATCGTGAGCTCAGGACGCCAGAAAGTCGGGACTATAATCGTGCAAAATCTACTCTTAACTTACATCGATCGTGTAAAATTATGGAAAAACCGACATTCATTTTGACAATCTATTATATAATCATATTCAAATACGACACGATTATTTGAAATTGACAACGAATTTCTCAATGTGGCTGTATCCGACGCACATTTTCTCGACGATATATTTTCAATATATCGAAAATGGTTTGCCGAGTAAACGCCCAGAGAGCCTTCACTGCAAATCAATAAACGGTATATCGAGACAATAAACGTGCATAAACCTACTCTTACTCACATCGTTTCCACTCGTTGTGAATGATGGAATGACCGAAACTACTTTTGACAATCGATGTCGCAATCCTCCATAATAGGCGATATATGATAAATTCGTTTGTTTTCCTAGGCACTACCGCTTGGCACTACTAGTAGAGTGAAGGGAAATTTTACTTTCCCGTGACACTACTGGTAGTGCTACGTGTAAAAGTACATTTCCATTGACACTACAGTGTTGCCAGTAGTTTCACGGGAAATATTATGGCACGAGTGAACCTTTTGTGGGTAGTAACACAGTTATGAATCTAGACAAACGAACTATATTCTTCTGGCGCTTCGGCGTCCGTTGTCGCGGCACGCTCGCCTTGCGCGTTGTTTTCTATACTCTAACATAACCTAACCAACTGGTTTCGCTCTGATTCAACTTTTTCTCCTGACTCTACTCTGTCCAGTCGCTAATTTGTCCAGCTGGGAATCTGTCGAAATGCTCCTGACAGACCTAAACTAGTGTTAGTAGTGCCATTGGTAATGAGGTAATCCACGGGAGATAAGAATAGTATAAAAATAAGAATAGTAATGGCACGGGAAATAGTAGTATAAGAAGTAGAGTAGAGTAATAAGAATAGTAGTGACTGAAATCAACTTGGCCGAGTAGACGCCCAGTATCCTCACATTGTATGGAACCACGCTTAACTTTTTAAAACCACCAAAATGTTTATTCACATAAGACATGGTTATAATATACATTAGGTGGAATTGTCAATAGTAGAGCTGCATATCTAGCCCGAGTACAGGCACGTGAATATATTTCATTTATCATACAAATCAATTGAAATTATAACATATCATTAATACAATGTCACTATAAATACCAATTTAAAATAACTTATAAATTAAAATTGTCAACTGATTCTGATCATTCTGATATAATAAAACACATAATTAATAATAGGTCAAAACTCAAAATGAAGATAGAATGAAGAATGAATAAAGATGTCAACAGAATAGAAACAATAATCAATTAATAAATTAAATAGTTTTCTATTGAATAAGGGCCCCCTCAGCTCTTTTACATGACTTGGCAATTTGTTGTAAATTCTGATAGCCATGGTGTAACAGTTGCGACTAAACAATTCAGTTTTATGAACAGGTATTGCAAGTATGTCCTTATGTCTAGAGTTAAATTGGTATACCTGTTCGAAAGTGTCAAATAATTCCGCATGTGATCTGACAAATTTACACATCTCTAAAATATACATACACGGCAAGGTCAAAATCTTGTTTTTTTTAAATAGTGGTGTACAAGGTTCCCAAGGTGGCTTGTTGAATATTGCACGAAGGCACTTTTTTTGCGCTATAAATAAAGCCTTGGCATTAACTCCGTTCCCCCATATTATAACACTGTACCTAAGAAGGGATGCTATATAACCGTGATAGGCTAAGATAGGCAAAGCAGTTTTATAATCAGTTATGTTTGCAATATTCCATAACGTGAATGAATCAATTTATTTTTGATTTAATATGCTCAATGTGTGGTACCCATGAGCATACATTGTCAAGTTTTAGACCAAGGAACACAACAGTATCACTGTCCTGAATTTCATCATTTTGATAAGTCACCTTAAATGCACTTCCTTTTCGTTTTCTATTATAAAATTTAATGAACTTTGTTTTTGATACATTTACTTTAAGGTTATTTTTGCTCTTTTTGTTCTTAAAACGATATCGCGACATACAAGAAACACAAGCATATTGGGTCGTGGGACATTCAAATACAGCTCAAAACTACTCTGTGTCTCTGTGGAATGGGAAAATTAGGTGTTTATATCTTCGCAACCAAGATTGATACACAAGAAACAAGCATATTGCGTCCCACGGACACTCAATCACAGTTTGAGACTAGTGTCTCTATGGAGTGGGAACATTAGAAGGGTGGTCATGTATGTGTATGTATGTTGCAGTTGGAGCGGCTCTCCTGCACACGACGAGGTCGCAGTGGCTCCCCCCCCGGACCTCATGCCACCGCCCGCCACGCCCCGCCCGCCTTCTGTCCGCCCTATGGTAAGCTTCTTGTAACAAACCATCCAAGTGATTTAGATAGAATTGAAACCAGATGCCGCTGTTTCAACAGAGTCAAGTAAGTGTTGACCCTCTGTCTGGTCTATGGTTTCTTGCCGGATTCTTCTTTAACTAGGGTTAGGAGGAACCGGCACCTAGATTCACTAGCATGTAAGAAGACGATTCAAAGTGGGTCTTGTGGTTTTATTGAATAAAGAATGTTTTGACTGACACCTCTAAGCGATATAATCAAAACTTAAATCAGAGTTTCCACAGTGACAGTTGATTTGTGTCTAATTTGCGTGAAGCTGACCCCCTTTATCTGGCCTATGGTAACCTTCCTCGGACAAACGACCTCCGTGGTGCAATGGGCCAAGGACCGGCTGAGACGCAGAAGGTTGCTGGTTTGATTCCCGCCGCGTGACAAATGTTTGGATGATCTGCAAGTATTTGTCTTTAGTCTGGGTGTTTCTATGTATAATATGTATGTATTTACAACAGAAATAAAAAGTATATCAGTCATCTGGTATCCATAACACAAGCTCTGCTTACTTTGGGGCTAGATGATACTGTGTGAAATGTCCGGCATAATTTTTATTGTAATATAACAACTGTACTGAATTCATATTTATATATGTGTCGCAGCAGGGTGGTTTGCGGGACTCAGTGGGCATGTATTCTCGTTTTGTTTCGACATTATGGGTAGCCTCGAGCAAATAACTACGATCACTGTAGTAATCACAGTGAATCAAGTACCTAACTTAACAGGTAAAGTAGGAACACAATCAAAGCAATTGAATAAATCAAACAGACACGTCCGCTCGAGCGAGCGAGCTCGGGTAGAATGCCCCCGCCCCTGCTCCAACGGCCGTATTTAAGCATGACTCGCTGTGACGTCACGCTTGCGTTTGGTAGTGGGTACAAATCAGAGTTGCCACTCCCTGATTGTAGATGGCGCTACCGTGAAATATGTATATACTTACTAATTGACCCGGCTATGGGATGTTGTGGCTCAGTAGTTCTAATATGAATACGATTACCCAACCTAGATACTAGATAGCAAAAGATTTTAAAGGTAACTTACACTGCCATCTGTTAGAAACTTATGGAACATATTGTAGGAAAACATTTTATTTGCGATATAAATATATAGAGGTGATTAATCGAGATAAAAACTATCCTATAACTTTGACCAAATTAATGGTAAAGTAATTCCGGAATTTATCCCGGCCGAAAATCGTGACGCGAGATATTTAAAAATGGAAGTACCACGCGTGCCAACTCTCAGGCAGAAGCTTGTAACCAATATATTGTTGTATATTGCAGGAAGTGGATGAACCTCCCCCCGAGTCCGCGGAGGCCGAAGCAGTGTCCGAGCCCCCGCCTGCTCCCGCGGACAACACCACCCTGTTACAGAACGAAGAGGAATCCTTTGCACTTGCACCTGTTGACGCTACCGTTTTGAAAGGTATTTCTAACTCTATAGTACTAAATATTCACACCACCAGATGTTATTATATATATTCTGTCAAAAAAGTATCGGGAGAATTAATGGTTTAGTATTGGTTCTAAATTAAATTTTGACGTGATAACGATGATTTTATTATTTTAAAAATAAATCGATGAACGCCGGCTGCACGCACAAAAATTTGTCACTATTGCGGATAGAGGGCTGGTTCGGCTGATTGAAACAATGCTGGCAGACTACTTGACTTGTTTTATTTTCTTATTTTTAAAAGAGCTGATTACAAACTGAACTGAACATAATTTTACAAATTTCACACAATTCTTATACTATTTTAAGTCCCTCCGCACGCACTATAGGCAGGGAGCGCGTTTTCAATATAATAGAGCGAGAGGGAGAGAGACGTATTTTCTTTCTTTGTCTCTTTATAACTATTACGTAAGCTATGAGTCTATACAATTACAACTTAGGACTATTTTTAAACCTTATTACATTTTACTGTTAGCACCTCTTCTTGTTTTCACGTCCACGATGCGGGTTCTGCAGTCGAGTCCAGCGTAGGTTTTGATTTCCATTTCCATTCATCATCACACTGTCAAGCTACAAGCTTGACAGTGTGACTGCGGAGGCGGAGTTTTTAGTTTTCTTCGTCTAGGGCCACATCGATCTTCTTTATTTTAATAGGGCCTTCTATTGCCATCCCTTTCTCGAGTCTTAAAATCTCGTTTCCAAAACTATCCCGCTGGCTTTCCCGTAGTATAGCTCTCTGAGCTTTGAGTAGATATTCCTTTTCTATGGGCGGGTACTTATTCGACGATTTTTCATTGGTTTCTTTAGTTTTTTCTAGGCGACATCGGTCGGCGAATATAAACACTCTCGCCGTAGTCTTCAGGAGCTTTGTCCAAGTACCGAAGCGACTGGGATCGGGCGTCTTATCGCTTTGTTTTTCTGTGACTACGGCGCACGTAACTTTTCTTTCTTCAGTATCAGATTCTTCTTTTCCGATGACTTTTGTCGGCCATTCAGACGGTGGTCGATACAGGAATGCGGGCCTAACGAACCACCTTGCTCGTGCGTCGAAGTCCCGCGGACAAAGTGGCAACTTCGGCTGGGTTCTCCTTCGTAGGTACCCATCTCCAATCGCACGGCGCCGCTATCTCCTCTATTTCGGCCAGCCCGTGAGCGATGAAGCTTTTAAAGCGTCATAGGTCGGCTTTCATCCACTTCAGCGCGGCGGTAGAGTCCGACCAGAAGGTGCGAGATGTGACCTCCAGGTCAGACTCCTCGGAGATGGTAGCGGCGAGCTTCGCTCCTAGCAGAGCTGCCTGTAGCTCAAGGGGTTGGATGGACGTCATTTTGGTCGGCGCTACGCGGGCTTTGCCCGCCATCAGCGAGATACTAACGTTTCCGTTGGCGGCCGTAGTTCGCCAGTAGATGGCGGCGGCGTAGGTACTTACGCTGGCATCGACGAAAGTATGTATCTCGCCTCTTCTAGAAGCCGGGGCTAGGCATCGTGGGATTTTCAGGTCGTGTAGCGTCGCGATGTCGTCAATGTAACGGTCCCAAGCTTATCTCTGCTTGTCGCTGATAGCCTCGTCCCACTTTACGCCCGTCCTCCACAAATCGTGGATGAGGGCTGGAGTGACGAGGCCGTTGGATCGAACGTTGACATAACGGCACTCGTCACTTCTCTTTTCGTCGGCGCTCTTTTTCGTTCGTAAACCTCGGGTGGTGTGTTTCTCAGACCGTTGTTAAATGCTAGCTCTTCTTCTTTTACGCGCCACCGCATGCCGAGGGTTTTCTCTTCACCCAGTTCTTTCTTCAGTTTCATCTGGAGCGTTCTTTCCTCTAGCGGTTGGTTTTGCTTTCCCTTCAGGATCTTGCGGGACACGATGAGGTCCCAATTATCCTGGCCGATCTGCAGTGCTGGTTTTTCTGTCTCGTAAATCAGTTTATCGATCATTCCCTTCAGGTGGCTGCAATTTTCCAGTGATTTTCTGCTTACGTACTGCAGCAATAGCATCAGTTCTTCCACAGTGCGTACTCCTCTGAGGATCCTTTTGTCCCTCTGGTACGCCCCTTTAATGCTCAGGTTCATGCGTTGAAAGTTTCGATTTTCCACTATTTTCCACCGACGGTCTCAAGTGTAAGAGGATCGTTCTCGCCGGTGGCTCCAATGCGAACGGCTACGACTGCGCCCAGGAGCGACACTGTTGACCCCTCGTCAAACAGTGCTAGGACGCGGGCTGACCCTTCGGGGCCGTAGACATCTACCGGAATCATTTTTAGGTAGGTCTTGGTTCCGTCTGCCGTCGCGTATACGGATTTCACTGTTCTTTTTTTATCATTCTCGGGCGTTCGTGCGTCCTCATCTGGCTGTGAGGGCTGTGCAGGGGTGCGAGGTGCAGGCTCCGAGTGCAGCATGGCGTGGTGTGGCCTCTTACACTTGCGGCAAGGCTGTCCCCTGCACGAAGATCTCATGTGTCTTCAGCGAAGACAGCGAAAGCAAAGTTTTTGTTTCTTTGCTATTTCCCATCTGTCGTCCGTCGAAGCTTCCTTGAAGGCTGGCCATTCGGTCAGCCAATGTTCGCCCTGGCATTGAAAACAGAACCTTTTGTAGTGTTCGTTCACGGCGGCGACAGTTTCATGTTCGCGTTCGTCCGCCTCTTGCGTTGCGTGCACTGGGTATCTTTCTCTGGTGTTCTTGTTCGTTGTCTCGGGGGATACGTACGCACTACATACTTCTGCTTCAGTGTCCAGGAATGTTCTTAGTTTCATCAGTTCAGGTTCATTTTCACCAACTAGAGCGCTGTAGTGGAACCACCGGTGTCGTAGTACAGTACAGGCGAGAGCTTCTCGACGATGCACTTACTCGTTTCTGGTGAGTGTAAGTAGAGCGGCTTATTCATGGCGGCGATCGTAGTTACGGCGTTGTTTATCCGACTTGCGAAGATGCATTTATCGCGTGGGTTGTCTCCGATCTTGGCTAGTTCCTTGATTTTCTGTAGTTCGGAGAGCGCGAGTTTATCTGGTCTTCCAAACCTTCTTTCGAGTGCGGCGATGATGTCGTCGGGATCGGATGCGACGAACAATAGACCTCGTACCGCTTCTTTCGCCGCGCCTTTTTTGGATTTCCGTTGGCGGGCCACATTGTGTACGTCGGTGCATAGTGGCTTGCTGTCTAGTTACGCTTTCTTGAATGGTAGCCAGTCTTCATATTTGTGTTATATAGAGGTAGAGGGGTCGCCGGCGGTGGCGACGGCGACGAAAGCGGCGGCGGTCGTCTTCGATCTCGTACTCCTCCCATGCGTCGGGGCGTTCGGCCCTCGGGCGACGCTGCGCTTGGTTGACGTGCTTGCGGAGGCTGTGTTGTTCTCGGTCTACGTCGTGGTAGCAGGCGTGTTGATGGACCAATCAGTTTCAGTAGTCTCCGTGGAGTACTCTCTCCTAGGTGGTGGTGAGCTGGAGCGGACGATCAGCATTGCTTGAGTTTTCTGGCTTCTGGTTTCTGGCTTCTGGCTTCTGGCTTCTCCAATCCGGCTCGAAGGACAAATTGTTGCGGTTGGAGGGCTGGTTCGGCCGATTGAAACAATTCTGGCAGACTACTTGACTTGTTTTATTTTCTTCTTTTAAATGAGCTGATTACAAACTGAACTGAACATAATTTTACAAATTTCACACAAAACTATTTTCAGTCCCTCCGCACGCACTATAGGCAGGCAGCGCGTTTTCAGTATTTTCTTTCTTTGTCTCTTTATTCAACTATTACGTAAGCTATGAGTCTATACAATTACAACTTAGGACTATTTTTAAACCTTATTACATTTTACTGTTAGCACTGTCGGCGCGGTTAACAGTCACGTTCTGCGTGAGCGTGCAAGAGAGAGCGCGGAACAAGCGATACAGAAAAACTAGGCAATAGGTTAAAAGTACGCAATTTTTCATTAATGTTTTCTAATGACGTTATCACGTAAAATTATCGTCCGTAAACCGACTTTACAGACTACTATTTTTTTTTGTTTCGGAACTAGCGGAAAATTCGGAAAAAGCGTTGAATAATGTTTTGGTGATTGGATTCTTTGGCGTAAGTTTATCGTTTCTGAACGAGCATACTTTGAAGGCGATAAAATATATTTGGATGAATAACTAACATTTTGTCTATTATTGATCGTTAACCGGTACTCTGTTTACAGAGTAGTATATAAGATTTGAAGGGCACTAGTTGAGTAAAATTACTAAACTAATAAAATAAAATCTCCGTCTTATAATCTCATAATCGCTAGTGTGGTGTTAAAGTATGATCTGTCCTTGTCATTTCTAATGCCAATGATGATTCAAACAACACAATAATATGTAATTATAATATAGACCCACAAAAACTATGTATTGGACTAACGCGCAAAACTCATATCTCTATATAATAGTGAAAATAATTTTATTTAATCTAAGAACAATAGATTATTTGTATAGAGTTGCTCCCGACTTCGCATAATATTCTCTTTTTACACAGGCATAACAAAGACGAAACGCAAGCGTAAACTAATCGTTGACGAAGTAAAGAACATCTCCGGAGAAGAGATGAAGAACCAACTAAGTAACACATCTGATATCGTGACTACACTGGACCTGGCGCCGCCTACCCGAAGACTGATGCATTGGAAGGAAACGGGGGGTGTGGAGAAACTGTTCACCCTGCCGGCCAGGCCTATTCCTTCAAGAGTACTTTTCAAGGTAACTTTATTACCTTAAATTAAATTACGTTTAACAGCCATAGAGACTTATGAGTACTCTTCAAAGTAACTTACGATACAGAGACCTAAAATTTATCTCGCGACTACTGTCAAAGAGAAGTTATTTCAAGTGTGACGTAGTTGAAGCGGCAAATGTAGCTAGAAATGTCAGAATAACACTATCTTCAAGTCAAAGGGTGATTAACTAAGGAAATCATATCTAGATATAGATAGATAGAGGTGGCTTGGCTTTTCATTCGTTTAGACCTTTTAGCTAGCATGTAAGACGATTCAAAGTGTTTTTATTTTCTTGAATAAAAACTATTTTTATTTTATTCATACACTGCTTTAAATTGCTATGTCAAAAAGGGAACGTACGTACGTACATGTTAGATTTTAATTATCCATAACTAGAAATGAACTTGTCACAGAAATATTCCCGCAACATGACGCTCAGAACTGAGGGCGAGGAAGCTGATCCAGCGAAATCACCCGACCCTGAACAGCCCAGCGCCCCGAGACGCGGCGGAAGGAAACGACGGCATGAAGAGGTAACTATCGTAGCGAGGACGGTCGAATTCGTATGCTATGTAACTAGCTGATGCTCGCGGCTTCGAACGCGTGATACCCACTTAAAAGTAGTCTATGTGCTTCTCCAAGAAATCTAATCTATCTCCTTACCTAGTGTAATCTAGAACCGTGAAGTTTAGTAGTGAAAAAGTATCAAACAAACAGAGACATTTTAGAATTAATAATATTAGTATGAATGTCTTTATCCAGAATTCCTTAGCTAAAGGATAGTTTGTGTTAGTCTGTGACCAAATATGTTTATGGAGTTACAGGTTACATTGAGGATTTCGAAATCTTTGAATTCCTAGTGTGTTAATTTTAGGTGTATAAAAAAATAAAAAGGCAAATTTTCACCTAAAAGTTGCCAAAATATGATTATAGTAGTGAGTAATAGTAATTTATAGTAGTGAAAGAATTATTGGCACACAATGACTTTTTGAACTCATCATACAATATCTAAGTTTTATACTAAATCAATCAAACCAGCAAGGTTATTACTGATTATCTGTTGCAGTCCATTCAAGCTGTTGAGCCACCAGTAGTTTCTTCGACAACCGACATGGAACCCCCTACACCAGTGCCACAAGAATATGAACCTTCTGTTGGTATGTACAAAGCTTATTCCATCCAGCCTATAATTTACTATTATCCATACCATTTTGCAACTCAACTCATGAAAACAAATGCATTCTACCTAATCTTTCTGGTATACTGTGTTCTCTAATTTATTATTACAAACATAACCAATTCAGATTGTTTGTAATAATGGCATTGGTTGAGGAAGATCAAAATTCTACGCTCATTTATCCTAGTAATTCTTGTTACTTCAAAATCTATCCATTATTTTTCATGGAACCACCAAGACTGTCATAACAATCTTCTCTTCACTAGTACATATTTTCACCTCATCACCCTTATGCTTTTTACATATTATTATAACATTAATATTGTGCACAACTAACATGGTGAACTATCATTCACGCACGCTTAGAGGACCGAGTGGAGACGCCCAGACCTGAGACGCCGAAGGTCGACGATATTGAACCGCCATCAACGCCAGGTAATCATCGTGATCTTTCATGCTTATGGGATAAAGGAGAACAATATCAAAAGGAAATTAATACATCTGTGGGCCAATTGCGTGTTTTTGTTCCTATATGATACTGGTAAGGGGCCATCCATAATTACGTTAAGGAGGAGGTAGAGACGAGTCATGTCAGCGTGGGGTTAACATAGTCTATGTTTCAATGAATAGCGATGCGTGCCATGGCAACTGATTTTAACTACAAATTAGGTAAGATAAACCTATAATTTCTAAATTTTAAATTGCAAAATATGTGACGTTACACCAGGCTACGGGAAGTCACACAAATGTAACTCGTCACAAAGAGGTGGAGAGGCTCCGAAAACCATTAAATTCGTGGGACATAATTTACGGACGGCCCATAAACGATAGAACATTCTAACACGGCTTTGGGACTTATGACTTTTCTATCGAAAGAAATCCTAAGGGCGACGTAATCGGCCCACTGTGCTTTAAACTTATTCCTAAGAAATTTCCCATGCATGCACAATTAACATCATATATTTCAATTGAAAAATTCAAGCAAGCATATTTTGTTTATAGGATACATGATTACCTGTCAGTGCCCGCCCCGTGCTTTATAAAGTATCAATTGTGCAGGTATGCTGAGCTCCCTCGGGCCACCTATGACACCTGGCATCCTCGGAGTGCCTCTAACTCCCGGCACGCTGTTGCAAGGAGGTCTGACGCCCGGCGGACTGACACATGGACCACTCACTCCAGGTATGTTGACAAAGTCATCCCAACGTGCAGCATTACTATGTAAAAAGCATGTGAAATAAATAAATGCCGGATATTTCACATTGTATCATCTAGCCTCAAAGTAAGCAGAGCTTGTGTTATAGGTATCACATGATACTGCTTATATACTTTTACTGCAAACCAGACCTTGGCCCACTGCGCCACAGAAGTCGTCAACTAAGCAAACAGACACAAACGTCGAAAGATGATCACTCCCCTCGGACAGTGGAGTGGTCATCCCTGTAAACAAAAAACCTTGGTTGTAAACAACCAAAACTTAAATAGACATCAATTTGTTATAATCTATGCTTGTATCGCAAAATAATTGTAAAAAGAATATGAGTTTTAATGACTTCAAAAATTTTGTATTTCCACATTAAGAGTGAACAAGTCGATTATCTTTCCATACAAACGTCAAACAAAGTGTGATCACACCACCGTCTGATGATGAACAACCAAAACTAAAAGTGATATAAATTTGTCTTGTCATAATCTATGCTTGTATCAATACAGAATTGTAAAAATAATATGGGTTTGAAAGATACTAGACTCAAAAAAAAAACGTTTTTCATTGCTGATTTTAGCGCAATTTTAGGTGTGAATAAATAACAAACGGAGTACGCAAACTAAAAAAATATTCTGATACAAGCATAGATTATTTATTCAAGAGCTCAAATAACTTTTTTTTTTAAATACATTCAGTAGGTAGTTTTTTCATGAGAACCCCTGAGCCAAAGGTCTATTCATTATTTTTACGCAATCGTTTTATTTAGAAATCATAGATTAATCTGATCATATGACTCGAAATTATAATCACGCTATCTCCTTACTGCTCATCTCTATCCTTGGTGTTGGTGTTGGTCTATCCTTTTCTCACACTAGGTGAAATACCATGCATTTTAGCTGTGCCCACTAACGAGTTTGTGCCGCTGACTCGTGTATCCTTAATTTTAGCTTTTTTTTAATTTTAGCTACCATCGGCTTAAATAAATGTATAGTACGTAAACGCTAAAATGGTTCCAGAACTCCAATAACTTTATTTTGAATAGATACATTATGTAGTTTTTACATGAAATGGAGCCAATGTTTGTTTTAGATTTTTACGTGGTCGTTTTATGAAAAAATCTGTCGAATTTAATTCTAATCTAAAAAGATAGAAATCATTATCATACTATCTCCTTACCATCACTGGGTGTATCTAGTACTTGGTTTTGTAAATAAATATATATTTTATTTCATTTTTTTTATTCTTTATCCTTTTCTCACACTATGCTAGGTGAAATAGCATGCAATTAAGCTGCGCCCATTTACGATTTTGTGCCGCTGCTAGTCAGCGGCACAAAATCGTATATGGGCGCATATGTATCTTGAACGCCGGCAGTGCTCGTGTGATGGCTCCTATTATTATTATTGCAAGCGTCTATAAATCCATACTACTTTTTTTATATCATGACCTTAAAACAAGCTGAGACCGATATCTAAAGTGCCCTCCAAAGCAAAGAAGCGCTCAGATAGAAAATGCCTTTGCGATCATCCATCCAGATACTAACCATGCACATTCGTCTATGGGATGACTAAGCTAATAAGTCCATATCAATCAGAGCCTCTATAGATAACTCAGTTAGTTCAGCCTGTTATGTCTCAGAAGTCTGAGAGATGAGGTAGATCTTAAACAACTCAAAACTATATTTTAAGGTATAGCATTAAATTGTGGGGATACAGTTACGCCTATAATATAAAAATAGACTTTGTAATCCAAAAACGAGCCGTTCGCACCATGGCGCAGATTCCGCAATGGGAATCCTTTAAAGAGTATTATTATGTATTGGTACAATATAATGTATTTCCAGGCGGTCTACAGCACGGTGGTTTGACGCCAGCTGGGTTACAACACGGGGATCAGCCTGTGGACTTAGGGCTACCGGGAAACATGACGCCAGCTGGTTTACATCACGCTGGTAAGTTTATTCCAAATGTCTCAAATATTACTTTTGTGGTAGAATGAGTGCTCCAACCTACATGGCATGACGATTATGGAACTTTTGATATTAATAGCTTTTAGTTGCTATTCATGAATTGGTATTGCGAAAAGTTGGTAGTTGTCACACATTTTGTCATATGAATAGAAACCTCGGACCAAATAAATAGCTATAAAGTTGGAGCGTCGCGATCAACCAAAGTGAAGCCTCAAAACCGTGCCTACTCTGTAAATTACCCACGCACAACGCACACTCAAACGCCCAAATCATGCTTCTTACTCTTAATACATGTCATGTTGTTGCCCTAGCAATTGTCCGAATTATTTATTCACATACAAGCATGGGCAAATTGTATTTATTTGTCCAGGATACAAATACGCTAAACCATAGTAATAAACATTGTGAACCCACTCATAAAATGTTTTTATTTCAGGTATGACTCCAGGTCTCGGACTAGACGGTGGATTAACGCCAGCAGGGCTCCATCACGCAGGGATGACACCGGGCGGCTTACAGCATGGTGGGATGACACCGGCCGGACTACAACACGGGGGAATGACGCCTGCACATTACTCACACGGAGGAATGACGCCCGGTGGCCTAGCACACGGAGGAATGACCCCAGCAGGCTTACAGCACGGAGAGATGACACCGGTTGGGTTACACCACGGGGGAATGACGCCAGCGGGGTTACACCACGGGGGAATGACGCCAGCGGGGTTACACCACGGAGGAATGACGCCAGCGGGGTTACACCACGGGGGAATGACGCCAGCGGGATTACACCACGGAGGAATGACGCCAGCAGGGTTACATCACGGAGGAATGACACCTTCAGGATTACAGCACGGAGGGATGACACCATCGGAACTACAACACGGGGAAATGACACCGTCAGGGCTACAGCACGGAGGATTGACGCCGGCAGGATTGCAGCATGGAGGGATGACACCGATGGGGCTACAACACGGAGGGATGACACCTACTGGCTTGCAACACGGTGGAATGACGCCGGCGGGCTTACAGCACGGTGGTCAATCAGGTACGTCAAATTTGACCGGACCACTGCCACATCTAGTTAAATACCTCACGCTATGCTGAAATATACAGCAGTCACGCAGTCAGGTAACATAGCACAAACTAGTCTCATACCCATACAATTTGATCTTTCCGCAAAGACAACGTGAAGGAAAACTAAGCGTTAGAAATTCCAACAGAAAATTGATCTTGTCTAGGCTTAGTTAGGACTTGCTAATCGTCTCTGAACTCGACACTGATTCTGCCACTTTGGAAAGAGATGGTCTTTTCGATTGTTAGTGTGATCTGTAGGACGATTATGGAACTCAATCAATAGCAATCGGCATCAATGTCTGTCAATTTCGATTAGCAAACGGCATTCTTTCAATCAATCATATACGATGTATTTAAATTATTAGTACGCTAATCACGGTTCCTACCAAAATCGTACTTTGTAAATTGGTCGAGGTATAGTTTGACACCAACTTCACATTGTAACTAGCGATAGAAGCCGATAGAAATCGCAGCGATCCGTAATACCAATTCATCAATAGTAACTGAAAGCTATTAGTATCAATGTTTTGATAGTATCGAAGTTCCATAATGGCCCTACTGTTTAGCTCTTTGGATTATATTTGACTAGAAAAAGCCGGTACTTTAGTGGTATATTATTATGTTACAGGCACACAGCATCCAGCATTACTACATGGCAGTATGGAACGAGCACCAATGATGCCACAAATCTCCTCACAAGAACCACTATTAGGCCTTTCAGATCAATATCGGGTGTGTATAAAGAATTATTTAAATGCTTTCAAATAACTGGTTGTTTTGTTTACAACAGTATATTAGACAATCAAATAAATCAATCAATAAATAAATAAAAATAACCCATAATTTTTTTTTCAGGATGGCATGCAAATGACGAACTTGGGTTACGAAGATAACCATGGCCCTCAAAGTCCACAGCACGACTACGACTTACCTGCGACGCCTGAAAATGTAAGTACATTTTACAACTGGATACCATATCAGGACAGTCACATTGAACTTGTCTGTAATTCCTGCTTCAGACTGGACGTGTATGCTGGCATTATTGTACATCAAACATTTATTTTTCTTTCATTACCAACCATAGAACCTCACGGGGTACTTTGCCTTACGCCTTCTCGAGATTAACGAACACTATGTGCAGGTTCTTGTGTACTCTTGTATTTAATCATTAAAAGTAGAATTTGAAACCATAGTTATTAGAACTCATTTATAAAATAGAGCCAAGAAAGTTGTTTTCAGAGGATAGGCGGGATTTACTAGTCGACGCTTGCAGATGGAAAACGCTGAATGATTTATGTCTAATACTCGCCTAGTAATTCATTGGTGGCATTGTAGTCTTCCGTACGATTTCATGGATAGCTAAGCTGACAGACGACGACGAATATAATATCCAAATGTTTAATGAAATTACAAGAAAAATTATCACGGATAGTAAGGCTTTACATGTCTTTTTAGTAAGATTTTGAGCAACAGCCTGATTAACCTTATGTTATGTTTTTTTTAAGGCTTAAATCTTAAGCCTTAAAAAAACTTAAGACCATAATTTTTTTTGTGCGATACTATTTAGATGGTTGGTGTTGAATTAGTTTGGGACCTGACCACTAGTCGGACGGAAGCCTGCACTGTGCGTGGTCACATGTGCTTGTCCAATTTACCTTTACTGACTAAGAAAGCCTTCACTGCGCTGTCGACAAGCGCTTGTTAAATTAATTAGTACTCCGATGTTACCGTTTCGACCAATGTCTATAATAAGATTCCGTTTACCAGGCGGAGGAAGGAGAACGAGAAGCAGGCGAGACGGACGAGCAGTTTGAGGAGAGAGTACTGAACCGTCGGGCGGCCCAATTGTTCGCCGTAATGCGGCCTAAGCTAGCCGCCGGCCTGGAACTGGCCTTTACAGAACTTGCGCCGCGTCATAATAACAGAAAACAGGTACATACGTTATTGAATGAATAGCGGTAAAGCTACGATTACGTTATAGTTGAAAACGTCGGGATTATTTTACAGAGCTTTTTCCCACATCTTAATTAACTGATGATAGGACTCATTATAAACTGATTTTTATTTTATTGTTACAACTGTGATAAGTTTAAAAAATACATTAATAAACCTATTTTTTATTTCAGGTTGCACAGAAATTCTACAGTTTACTTGTACTCAAAAAGCATCAGGTATTGAAACTAGAACAGAATGAGACATATGGATCTATTACTATTTCTAAGGGTGCTCAGTTTGAAACTGAAGCCATCTAAAAACTTTACTATAACGCTATTTATAAAAAAATTGTAATATAAATATATCAACTAGTTGATAGAAAAGCTATGAAATGATAGTTACGGATATACGGTGAAAAATGTTGAGCCAAAAATAATTGTGTAAGATACCTTCTGATTCGAGTCCTTGAAGTTTTTACTAAGTAACTTGGACCAAATAATTATAATGAGTGCTGATCTCAAGAAAAAAAATCTGTTTTGCAATATGTTAATGATAAATAGAACTATATTTTGTTTCAAGGACTCGATTCACGAGTGATGTGCAGTTTCCATTTGGGTATTGTTTGATGGACTTGTGTAGAAAATGCCTTATTTTGTTTTGCTGTAATTAGGATAAGTAAAATTATTGTAAAAATGAGTTTTTTTTACAATAGTTGTTGTTTTATTAGAGTCAATAACTGAAATAGTATTGCTATAACATTGTTAACCTTCATTTTGAATACTAAAATTATGTGTTTGTACTGATTATTTTTATGATATTGTGAGTGTATACTTTTATTTTAGCAACTCAAGGAAGTGTAGACATTGAATTTTGTTCGAAATGTATTTATGTATTTTAAATGTCTTGCTCTATGTGGATGGTTCAACTATTACAATTGATTTAAGTACTTACTGCTATTTGAAACTAGCATCTGCCCGTGGTTTATCGCACGTGTGATCCTACATAAAAAGTATCTTAGTATGCTATTCCAGCCATCAAGACAAGGTAGCCACGACAAACGTTTTCTGGACTGCCTTGTAGTGACATTTAGCCCATGTCAATTTCTACGTTTCTCCGTAGAGATATCCTTTGTCGCGGCTACATTGTTAGCCCGGCTGGTCAGATATATACAGACTTAAAAGCAGATCAGTTCAGCCGTAACAACTTGATTGAGACATAAAATACTTTCCCTTTTATAATTTTAGTAGGATGATCATCACTGACTGAAAAATATTGCATTATTAAGTCAGGCATGATTTTTATAAACATCATGCCTATGTGAATAGGAATTTGATTTTTACAATTCTTTGAGATTCTTATTTCGTAATGTACACTCAGTTTCGCATCAGTAGCTTGATCGACATAGAAATAGGACCGCATTTGTAAATTATGTAATTTTATACATGTAGATTAGAATTCCGGCTTGGTGCGAAACTTTTGGTATAAAAATAACTTTACTCAATAATCAGGGCTGGTGATTACTTGTTAGTAATTGTAATGTAAAATGTTTCGTATTTCAATCAATAGCTTTGTAATTTACCTTGAAACTACAGGTGCGGGCCTTGGCGTGCTTCTGATGTGCAAATTATTGAGTACTACGCGAACCAAAATGAGTAGATTCTGAACAGGGCTGTCTTTGGATTGTATTCATTTTGTCTGTGATTATGAAAATTCTAAATTAAGCATTAAGAATGCCTGGAAATGTTTAGCAACTATCATGTGACTTGGCACATGTTCTAATTATGTGTTTGAGTTTATCTCTTGAGCCTGTAATAAAGAATCTTGTGTTCTAATATTTATGTTTACAATTGCAGAGATATTAACTTACATGATTTATTACAAAACATTTACAAATAAATTGTTAATGAAATAAATTATTTTATTTTGTTCCAATAAATTTTACTAGCTTATAACCCGCTGCTTACACGCGTTGTACATAATTTAAAAGTACCAGTCGTTAACAGATCTATTTGAATGGGTGACCGCAATGGCTTTTTCATTCATTCCGCGCTCTGGAGGGCACGATAAGCTTGGCTTTTTAAGTTATTAGGCTACGACAGACACATTTGGGCGGCCTAATAACTCTGTCACCAGAGTTGATCACCGACTCGTACGAAAGTAATAGTAGTAGTAACCCACGCACCAAGATACAATCAACCTCATTACCAATTTTCTTGACCATAAAACAAGCAAAGAGACATTCGAATTAATTATAGTATGGATGTGCCTTTCATTGGCAATATGGCGTTGACTGTTGTTTTAGTGTAAATATTTTTTTAAGGCCAGCAGGCAGGCTAGAAGTTATTGTAGTCTCTATTTTCGTTAGGACTAGCTGGTGCCCGCGACTTCGCCTACGCAGGGTTAGTACTTTGTGTAATTCTAACGGTTTAAGCAGCGCACGCCAGCGGCAATAGCTCGCAGATTTTTTGTTCTAGTTACGTGACACTTTTCGTTATATTTTGGACAATTCACACAACTATCTTTATAAATTATAGCTCACGTGTTATTCTGATGTATAAGCTATACTATTGTAAAGTTTATTAAAATCCATTCAGTAGTTTTTGCGTGAAAGAGTAACAAACATACATACAAACTTTCGCATTTATATTAGTAGGATTGGGATATCATTCAAAGGTCAATAAGATAGATATACGAATGAGCCGCACAATAAGGCCAATAGAGATCACATTCGGAAAATATGGAGGAATAATATCCACCCTAAGACACAACCCCGCCCTATTTACCGCATAGTGTATTGATTTATTTAGTAGACACCGGTTGGCAAGAAGCCAACATGATTCTTTCATGCTCCACACTGATATAGCAAATAAGCTTTTAAAATGTGGAGCAAGCAAGAATCAATGTCCATGTGGATGTGGATTCTGCATGCGCGATTCCATTCACCTTTGTTTGGGTTAAATTATATCATCAATATTACTTACGAAAGCCTTGCAAAATGCAAAATGAAATTCAAATAGGTAGGTATCTACTTATAGTTGGGTACAAAACTGTGATGTAGCTATACCCTGACCTGTAGGGCGATTATGGATCTCTAATTACAATCAATGTCTCACAGTTTTCGGCGTAATTTCAATCATTCCTGATAGACATTGATTGTAATTAGAGTTCCATAATCGCCCTACCGACCTCAAGTAAACTCTAAATCTTAAATGAAATGCTATTTAAATAAATTTATTTCTTGTTCCATAAAGTGTGGGCCCTGCCTGCTGATGAAATGAATTGAGTACAATTCACCTAAAGTTCTGGCCATTTTGCCATATTTACCTAGGATTGTTTTAAATTATAGGAGAGGAAAATCTGAATGACTGAAAATGCTTGGAATGTTGGTTTGTATCATTTATTCGCCCTAAAAATGTACAATACAGATGCCGACATTCTCAAACGGGATAAGTTTATTCCAAAAATCTTTGATAATACTCACGCATACACGCAATCACTGGCTAATAGATATTATCAACGAAGTTTGACGATAAACATTTTAACATGATAGAATATGATATCAGTCTACAAAAATCAGGAATTGAAATAACTGTTGTCAATGTAAGATTTACGTACATTTTTATTTGCAGATAATATACTACATAATTAAATAAATTGCATTCCTGATGACGCGCACTAGAAAGTGTAAAACACTTTACACATCAGTCCTTGCATCACTATGAGGTTGAGGTTTCCTAACATTCGATTCCCGGCCGTCCACTCCAGATAGTATTCACTGAAACCTCATCATGTGGGATGGCAGTAGTAGTGTTCTTATAATAAATAGCTTAGAAAGCGAACAGCAAAAGGAACGCCATCATAAGACAGAAGAGACCCATAGCCTCAGACAGGGCGAATCCCAGAATGGCGTATGAGAACAGCTGTTGCTTCAGGGAGGGGTTCCTGGCATAGCCAATGATGAGGGAGCCAAACACTGTTCCGATACCCGCTCCTGAAATTGAAAATTAGCATTAGTCCCAGTTCACTGTAATTCACAGTACAGTACACAAGATTATTGAACAATGACAACTAAATAATTTAGAAATGCGAGGACATCTACTTAAGAATATCCTAAAACCCAGTGGACAATTATTCATGTATTTAATTCTGGTTTTTTGAATGATTTCTACTATTACTCTGTTTTTAATCTTCCATACAAGACAAATGACACACTTATTTGTACACCGGGTCTTAAGAGCTTATTTAAAAGAACCCATCTCACCTCAATAGTTATCACCAGAAGTCAAAACTTGTCAAAAACATGCACATAGAACATGCAACATACAAAAGCTTCAAGTTGTTAATCCAGAATATACACTGTACATAAAATCACATTACAAAATTTTAGTTCTAAAAGGCAAATAACATGAGGAACGCAATCATTAGGCAAAATAAGCCCATAGCTTCAGAGAGGGCGAATCCCAGGACAGCATATGAGAATATTTGCTGCTTCAGAGAAGGATTGCGTGCATAGCCAATTATTAAGCATCCAAACACCACACCAATACCAATACCTGGAGGACAAAGTTAAAAGTGCTAGGGTTAGAAGGTAACAAAAATGGGGTTAAAACACAATAAGGGTTAAACAAAACAAATGAGAAGCTATGAAGTGCAGTGCAAGATATCAGCAACAAAAAATATTAACCCCTCAATTACTGAAGTTATGCATGTCAAGATTAATAGAATAACCATTGTCTTTTTAGCGGATTTCAAAGAGTTCACAGCTCTGATAAATTCAAGATTCTAAAGCCGAGCCTATAGTATATTGTAGATAACTAATATTTTAAATGTTTTTAGGAATATTTCTTGCTTAGTTCCATTAAACTGCACTTCTCTGAAGCTGTGAACCTTCAACTCAAAAGTAAATCAACTACCTTCAGAAAAATCAATAACCTGAGGGTTATGTAATCCTGTAAAGTCTCAGCTTTTAGGTACACCTTAAGAGTAGAAAGTTCACATGTTTAGGTTATATGATGACAAGCACACTGCTGTAAAATGAAATTGATTTAGATCAGAGATCCACTTGCATTTATCATAAGTCAATAAATTAAACTTGTTCTAACCGATTTATACTATATGCATATGTTGACTTCAAATTCAACACCCAAGCAAAATGATAATCAACTTTGAAATTGAAGAACATACCAGATCCAGCAACTCCTACTGTTGCTGCTCCAGCACCAATGAATTTGGCAGCAGAGTCAATATCCTTGGTGACAGAGGTAGTCTGGAAGGAGCGCACTGCTGATAGCTGGGCAGGTGCTGGCACAAGCTGTGACTGTGTGGGGACTGCTGCAATTGGCCGCACTAATGCAGCATTGCTGAAGATCTGAAATTACATAAAACCACAATCTTACTACTTGCTGATGCAAGATAAAAGCTTCTCCCTAAAAATCAATATTTAATTCATTGTAATTATCTTTGTCTCTTTGCTAAGCTTGAAGATGTAAAAACTTGAGTATTGTAACAGAAAACAGCTGATCTGACCAGCAATCTCATCCTGATTATGTAATTCTGAAACATGCTGTGAATGTTAACAATTTCGTTCAGGGCTCGTTATTGTCCCCTGATTTTGATATTGTAATGATTGTTATCTATTATCCAACTGGAAGTAGACTAGTTTGAACCAGGAAACTATCAGCCGAAGGCAATGTCAATGTCCTTTGATAAGTAGGTACAATTTAGAAATCACAGTTTGCAAGGTTTACTGAAAATAAATTATTATAATTGTAGTATTAGACAGTAGGTACTTACAGCAGACCTGGCTGCAGGGGCGATCAGTCTTGCGGCAGACAGCATTTTATGTTTTATAAGGGTGCGGCGAGCGACAACTGAAATAAACCGAAGTAGCAGATGAGTTAACTGTTCCGAGGAACCGGCACAGCAGCACTAAGAGCGATACTGAGGAACTGTGACTTTCAAGTCTAAGACTTGACAGTTTGACCGACGAACTGCAGTGTTACGTAATTTGCGGTCCTACGTAACATAGACCGAGGTTGATAAATGAACACTTTTACGTAAAACTATCAATTGTGGTATCACTGGGCACTATTTTCTTAAAGGAATCTAAGCGTACAGGTACCACTGACGACAATATAAGAGCTCCTGCGGAAAATGGCCGATTGGGCGATGGACCGATGGAATACAATATATTTACTTGACAACTTACAAATTCACCAATAAAATATTTCCACTGTCACACACAATATGCCCGTATACGCTTTTTAGATCACTTTATATTTCGTAATAGCTTGAGATTTCAACACTTTTCCACGATTAGTTTTATTCGCTAATTTTGCCGCACTTACCAAAGAACACCGACAGGAGGAGACCGGCCTTTGGAATGTTCAATTTCTGAGTGATGAAGTGAAACAGAAGTCAAAAGCGGCTACGCTATTGGTCGATATCTGACAGAGCTCCGTGCGGTTCTCTCTGGTTCGTCAGAACTCGATCAATATGCGCGAGTGACACGACTATTGAATACTTATTTTGTTCAAAATATCAATTTAGGCTATTAAATGTAAAATCAATGTTGATAAAAATAATGATAGAATAAATCCACGCGTTTCAGATTTAAAGTAATAACCAATTTAAGTTTTAAAATATATTATAAGGAAGCACTAAATGACATTTGAGTGCCAACTTGACTAGTCCAATAAGATGAGAAGCCATTGTCCGAAATGGCCGTCTTCATGTTGAACATCTGTAAATTTAAAGGTTGTGGCATTACATTTCCAAGACTTCCAGATCTAATTGAGCACATCGAAGATGTTCACATCGGTAAATATATAATGTTATTGTATTACACCTGCATTCATTAAAAATCCTTGTTATGTTTTCCGTGATCCTCCCTTATTTACGCCTTATCAATATCATTAGGTTGTCTTCACTGTGTACAATTTTTTTGCGTGAAATACAAAATGTTTCTACGTGAATTTTCCTGCATTTAAAAATAAATTCTTATTTTTATTTATAATGTAGATTAGAAGAAGCGTTTATATCATATTTTATAAATTGAGTTGCTGCCGTTGCTTGGACGTGGTAGGTGCCAATGCAAGCAATATAATGATGTAAACATTGGCGCTTGCGCCAAACAGCTGATGGTGTCATGCCCGTTGTGACCGCATCTTACCTGAACAGCTGATCTGATGCTAACATTTTGTCCCTATTATCAGATTTAGATCCAAAAGTGGTTGAACAGAAGGAGGCCTCCCAGCCGCAGTATATATCGCTAAGCTACGTTTTGAGATATATTTCTGATCACTCAAGACGTGATGCTCAAAACGGCGATGTCCCGGAAGTCAGGCGGCGACTTCTATCACTGCCAGAGCCAACTGCAATTCGCAGTCCTACAGGTTAGTTAGCTACTTAGCCTACTTTTAACCAGATTCTTCCTCTTTTCTTTTTATGGTGAAAGGCTATCTTGGCGGATTATGTAAGGCAGGTTCCTACATAGGTACAGGCAAGTGTATTAGTTATATTCACACGTAGGTAAGTCACTAATAGTGACTTACCTACGTGTGAATGCTTTTGTGTGAAAGCTTTTGTCCTGTATAGTGACTCACTATACAGGACAAAAGCTGATCTAACGTGACAGTGAGTGAAATAGATAGACGTTGTTGGCATGTTTCCTCCTAAAGTATCACATACATACTAAGTAGGTGTCTGTGTTACTTAGGAGGTACTTAGGTAGGTAGTACCTACCACCTACTTATCCAGTTCTGTGTTCTGAGGTCCATTTTCATGATCGCGCCGAGCTACCTACTAACGAGAAACGAAAGGTTGCTGGTTCAACATTTCTTGTTGTGTACCAATACCGATGCTGGCTCTGTTAAATCACGATAGGGAATCACTGTGTGTGATTTGAGATATTAAATGCAACAGCCATGATTAAATGATGCAGTGCATTGTCAGCATAACTCAAGTGCGTCACACGTCGCCGTCTTCATCTAGGTATGTCTAACTATATAGGTACTACCTAGTTTGGTTTGGTTTAAATATTGTTCTTTTGTTCTACAAGTCAACATTTTTTTTCCATTGTTGTCTGAATTAAAGGTCAATAATAAATAAACTAGGTAGTGGCTCTGTGAGCTGTAGGTGGACCTCGCGAACATTTTTCAAAATGACTGAAATACCTACTTATATCTTATTTTACGTTTTCATCCCCATATTTAAAAAAAATCTAAAACTAGATCGACTAAGTATAGTTATAGAATCTGCTCACAAAATTTCACGAGAATCGGTTGAGAAATGCGACCTGTAAAGGAGAACATCCGGACAGACATACGAAAGCATTATCTGAAACGGAGATTCGTTCGTGCTTCACGCTCGCTCGGTCAATAAATATTGGACTGTAAAACGCAGCACCATCTATTTATTTATTTATTTACGCATCACACATCGTACATATTAACATTATACAAAATTATACATGTCATGACATGTCATGTGTGCCAACATTTACCATACTGGTCTATTGATAAACCGATACTCAACCTAAAAATTTAAAATAAATAATAGGTTAAAAAAACTAAAAAACTCTCTTTATATAGATAACCAAACTAAAAAATAGAAAATAAAATTTAATAAATGTAAGTAAGAAAAAAATTTTTTATTAAAAAAAAAGCGTGGGGTGCATGGTGTCAATAGTTATAAATATTTCATTGACAGATATGAGAAGAAGGATTATCATTTCGATAATATCTTAAAAGCACCCCACGCTTTTTTTAAATAAAACATTTTTTTCTTACTTACATTTATTACATTTTTTTTTTCTATTTTTTAGTATGGTTTTCTATATAAAGCGTGTTTTTTTAGTTTTTTTAAACTATTATTTATTTTCTTCATTTTAGTTTTAGGATAATCGTTTTTTTTTTTTTTTTTTTTCGAATTGCATTGTCATCGGTCTTTGACAGGTGTGCAAAATTTGCATGAAATCTGACCGTTTAAAGTGGGTCAAAATCGCGTCCTAAGGAGTCTGTTACAAACATACAAACATACATACAAGTGAAGCTAATATAAAGCGTATAAAAATATATAGGTATCTAAACTACTCAATCATAGTATGGGAATTGGGGTTAAGCCAAGATGGCTCAATATTTTTAAAGGTACGCATGTAATCATCATCTACTCCCAAACTAAGCATAACTAGTATTATGGATACCAGATGACTGAATACTTAAATAATAATAAGAATAATGATACCGGACATTTGACACAGCATCATGTGGCCCCAAAGTAAGCAGAGCTTGTGTTATGAGTACCACACATGACTGATATACTACTTATATACTTTTTTTTGTAAATACATACATATTATACATAGAAACACCCAGACCTGAGACAAGTACTTGCAGATCATACAAACATTTGTCCCGCGGCGGGCTTCGAACCCGCGACCTTTTGCGTCTCAGCCGGACCTAAGCCCACTGCGCCACAGAGGTCGTCAAATATAACACCAAACACAGAACAAACATCTAAGTTCATCACAAATGTTTGTCCTGGGTGGCAATCAAACCCAACGGCGCAGAAGACAGAGCTACTACCAACCGAGCTTGATGGCAAATTAGAAATTATTATAAAAAAATATTATTTCCAGGAAGCGAGATGGATGAAGACGAAACTCTGAGCCACTCGGAAGACAGCAATGACTCTTGGACCACGGTGGACGAATACAACTCTGACTTCATTCTGCGTTACGGTGTCAAGTATGTTTTAGTCGTCACGGGCCTTTATCGTGATCTCCATTGTCATATCCCACGTTAAGTGGGGTCAACATGTTTCGTCCTTCCATTTCATATATCGCTTCTTTGCGAGAAAAACGTGTTATCTCGAAAACTGTAATTTTACAGGAAGCTGTTTTTAAACTTTAAAAAAGTTATATAAAGCAAATTAATGTTTTTTTTAAGTTACATCTATGACAAATTAATTAAATTATCTATTTAACTATTAAATAATGCAAAAAAAAATACTATAACTTAAAAGCTTTTGGGATAAAAAAGCATTTAAAAAAAAATTGAATATTATGTCACAATTTTCTTGAAAATATATAAAAAAGACGATTTAACAAATTAATTTGTCACACTGTAGATGATATTTTTTTTATTTTATGCTGAATTATATAATAAAAACACATTGTTGAAATTAGAAACATTTAATAAAACGATGATATAGTCGCAGCTAAACAGTGGTTACTTTGGACTAATTATTACTAATCAACAGTTAACAATTAACCTTTATTGAGTATTACCAATATTCTTCTCACTTTATTCTTATTTCTTCTTACTTATAATCAACCTTATAATATAATAATCGAAATCAACTAAGTAATCAGTCTTTTTGCACAATTAGGTGCCTAATCTGGAAAATATTATTTTTTCAATAGCATTTTAGCAAACCTCTAAACAAAACTAATAACAAAACATAAACCTCTTCTATCAGCAAAACCCTAAACAAAAATAATAATAACAAAACATAAACCTCATCTATCACAGTTTAATGCTTAGTAAAACAGTCAAAAATTACTTAAGAGTTAGGTAACTATTTTAGTGTAATGGTTTATCTTTCAATATCAATCAATTTTTTGTGCCTCAATGAACTAACTGTTACATTCATCTCTAAAACAGTATTCTTAATACTTACAAGGCTTCAAAGAATGGCTTATAATATCTTGGGATGAGGTTTTTATTAACCAAATCCATGATATCCTTTTTCTTTTTTTCGGCTAGTCCAGGTTTCCGAGTATAAGCTTTTTTCAATTCTGAATTGGTATTGTTACTATTCTACTTCTTCAAAACTATGGCCTTTTTGAACTGTACATCGGCATACGAATCTTTAAAAAATATGGCATTAGGGTCCTCTTTACTTTTATTACATTTATTCCTGAAAATTTCACTGTGTTATTCTTCATCTTTCACCAACGCATAGTTCATTAGATTGCATACATTTTTCCAGTCATATATATCGTTGAAACTCAATTCATTAACATGGAAAAGCTCTCCTTTTTTTCTGGCAGCTTTTATGGCACCAATAAATGCGTCAGGGGTATACATAGGACCAGTAGGGCGATTATGGAACTCTAATTACAATCAATGTCTATCAATAATGATTGAAATTACGCCGAAAACTGATAGACATTGATTGTAATTAGAGTTCCATAATCGCCCTACTGATCTTAACTGACGTTTAACTTCTCTTTCAATTTGAGAATGGGCTGAATCGCCTTCATTCCGTGTGTGGCCCTTGATTAAATATTTGTGTATCACTGACTTGAGATTCGGTAAAGTCTGTACAGCATATAAGTACATAGCTATCATTAACTTATTTTTTTGCTTTCCAGCACAGTTATCCGAATAAAAGACAACATCCAGATCTTTAGCCGTTTCTGAAACATTCATCAGATATTTGAATACACAAGTAGCGATTTCGTTTACGCCTCTGTTAGCGTTTGATTCATCCCATTCATTACCGAAGCATTCAGCAGCGTTAGTCTGAATATTATAAATTGTCATGTTAAGTACATTCAGTTTTGACTTATAATAAAAAACTGAGATTTCACCCTTGGGCATTGAAAAACTGCTTGAAGATCGTAAACAGCGACTAAATTATTTTTGTTATTCTTGTCGTTTTCCTTCTCGATTCGTGACAATTGCTTTTCTCTTAAATGCATCTCGTAGATTTCTTTTCCCAATTCCTTTTCTTCAGCTGTACTATTTTTATTTACTTCGCATATATCGAACAGATCTTTTTTAGGAATAATGAATGAAATGTTAAATTCTTGTGTAAATATGCGATAGAACATCAAGTAACTTGCGTAAGGGGTGTTTTGTGATTTACATTGTTCAACATAGTCCCTATGGAGATCTGTAATAGCTTTGCTACCATCGATGTAATGTCTTTTCGAGTTAGCTCGAATGTAGTGCGATTCCATTTTCGGTATTGACTCAATAAACACTTTTACGTCATTTTTAATGTTTTCATCCACCTTGCTGTGATTTTGATGACACCCACGATTATCTTTCATAAATGAAATGTTAGTATCTTTATTTTTCTTCTTTAAAGCAGTCTCTATAGGCCGATTGTTAATCCCCAAAGTGTTCTTAAAAAACAGTTTACATACTCTAGTCTTCACTCCAGAAACAGTCAAAAAGAAAGCATTATTATTATCACGCTTTACTGCTATGTCTTTGTCGGGATTAACCTTAACGTATCGATGTTTTGGGACTTCTACTTCGACATTGTTTGCGATAAACGACCATTGCTTTTCAATCTCGCCTAAATCCCAATATTCTTTTAAAATTTGTTGTCGTTGCTCCTCAGTGATATTTGATCCACATTTAAATGTACAGGTTTCTTTGTAAGATGGTTTTAGTTTACGTTCTGGCATAATTTTATTAGTTTTTGTTGATTTGTATGATTTCCCGCAGTTTCTTAGTCGCTTTGCAACATTTTTTTTCCAATATATTTCTCTTCTTGGCCTTTTTTTTCCTTTTTTTTGTTGGACTATTATCTGGTTGATTAGACTCCATTTGCGTGGTGTTAACATTTTCGGCAAGCGGTTCATTTTCTGTTATGAGCAGGTCCTGTTGATGTGTGGTATTAAATATGATTTCGTGCTCGTCTGTTGGGGTCACATTCAAATCTATGGCATTTAGTGCTGTACGTACAGTAGCTGCACTAGAATTCATAGATCATAGAAGTTATAGAATCAATAAACGTCTTGATTCATTGGAAAGTCGTTGCTGGTATAGACGTCATTTTCTAAAGACCTTCTGAGTGCTGGTTTCGTAACTTGATAGTTGGGGTCTTTTACGGAATCATAACTATCTAGGAAAAAACAAAAAAATGCTATGAAACTTTTAATTATCTTTAAGTTCCTACATAATATTAGATACAGCTACCGAGTACATTAATATGAGTTTTTATTAAATTCTTACCTTCGTAGAAAGACGGACCACTGCTTGATGAAATACTGCTACTTAAGGAACTACTGCTGCTACAACTAGTTGATTCACAACGGCGACGAATGGCCACTATTGAGTCTTCTTTGTCTAAAAAAAATATAAAAATATTATACCTACCTATCCATTAAACAAACATTACTTAACTAACAATGTTACTTACCTATGGCAACTGCTGCAGCGCTGGAACCAGTTACTTCCTCAGTTTGGTTGGTGTCATTATTAGTTTCCATTTGAGAACTTGAATCGCCTTGCTCACTATTATTATTGTTGCTTTCATTAAAATTTATTTCCATTTGAGAAATGGAATTGTTTTGCACACAGTCATTATTGTTGCTTTCATTATTCGTTTCTACCATTTGAGAAATGCAGTTGCCTTGTTCTCTGTCATTATTTTGATTTGTTGCTAATAAAACTAAGTATTTAAACCGCGACCCCATCTGAAAAAATAAGTATTATTAGTATTATGTTTTAGTGTTTACAACGTGATAAATCGTTATGAATTGCATTGAAATAAAAAAAAATATCAGGAAAAACGAAACAACAACAAATAACTAGAATTCATTTCTTGCATTTAAAAAACATTCATCATCAACAATGTTACACCTTATGATATCACAATTCAAAAATGTTATTATTTCAACAACAACGTGATATCAGATTTCATAAAAATTTGCATTCGATACATTTTTTCAAGAAAACAGAGTTATATACACTTTACCACATTATAATAAACAAAATATCATAGAATTAATACATACCTTTGCATTATAACTGTGGTATACTCGTGATGTCACTTTTTAGCAGAAAGGCGAGAGCTCCTGACCCTTGGCTTCTTAAGTGACAACTAACTTGAGACATTGTTGAAAACAGAGTACTGTGTGAAAGAGACAACGCGACAACGCAATGTACCACTGTAGTGTCGTCCTTTTCACTCATACCGTCGCTGTCCCTCACTCAATAAATACCGCATTTTTGCATAAAATAAAGTTGAACGCGGCGGTTTCGATTATCAAATAATAAAAAAAATCAATTTTTCGAGATAACACGTTTTTCTCGCAAAGAAGCGATATCTGTTGTCATCTTTCACGTTGACACACGTCTTTCTTACTCATATGATTTTTCACAGTCCATCCATCCACATAATAAACACTTTTCTCGTAACATGACATTCATCCCTCCTCACAACATACAATTGGTGGACAACGCACGCAATACCATCAGCCCCAAACTCAGCATAGCTTGTATTATGGTGATTCAGATACAGAACAAACACCTATGTTCATCACGCAAATGTTTATTCTGAGAGGGAAACGAATCCTCAACCTGCAGCGCAGAAGGCAGAGCTAGCAACCAACTGAGCTGAGATTTCAGTCAACATGCTCATTCCACATTATCCTATTGCTTAACCTCTTAACTAAAATCTTGTGGCAACATTCTGATAGCAAACTTTTTAAATGTATTGGAATGATCACGTGATGTCCTTGCTTTACATACAGTACTTACCTACTATGATTATAATTAGACGCCTCGGCAACGTTCGGTTTTCCGAATCAGTAGATGCATCCAATGTCCGACGGTCTTCTTCTTATCGTGTCGATATAAGACAAGTCCACCTCTCGAACTTTTAAAAAGTCTCCGAGGCGCACTTTAATACTTTCATCACAATGGTTCGTAATAACCAATACAAATAACCCATCATCAGCTGATTACATAAATGTGTTTAAACCCCTTTTCCCTTCATTTCCTCGTAAGGTTGAATTTTGTAGAAATTATGTTAAAGTTAAAGGTACAATGTAAAGGTTTGCTTAAAGGTATTTGAAGCTCATTACTTACTAATTATGACGTCAGGAACATCTAGCGTTTCACGGCTATGATAAACATTATTTGTATTGTATAAAGATTCCGCAACGTAAAACGTAAATCCGTATATGACCTTTGTAGCGCAGTTGGCAAATGCTCACCTAAGACGCAGAGGGTTGCGGGTTCGATCACGCCGCAGGACAAATGTTTGATCTACAATAAATTGTCTTGGTCTGGGTGTTTTTTCATGTATAATATTTATGTTTTATGATATATAGGTACTTTTATTTTTTGTAAATATGTATGTATTATATATAGAAACACCCAAACCAGAGACAAATTCAAAAAATTGTCGGCGGGAATTGAACCTGCAACCTTCAGTGTCTCGGCAAAGCCTTGGCCCACCGCGCCACAGAGGTTGCAATGCCGTCCGTCTCTTGGCGACGCTTTGGCAGTGAATTGATAGATCGTTTTAAACGATAGATAGTTCAACTGTTAAGTATTTTATATCCTTACTAATATTATAAACGCGAAAGTTTGTATGCATGGATGTTTGTTACTCTTTCACACAAAAATAAAAACTACTGAATGGATTTTAATGAATTTTTACAATAATATAGCTTATCCATCATATAACACAAATCATAATAACACATAGGCTATATTTTAAAAAGATATTGTGTGAATTGTCCAAAATATAACGATAAGTGTCAAGTAGGAAAAAAATCTGCTATCTGCGAGTTATTCTGCCGTTCACTGCAAAAACCGTTAGAATTACACAAAGTACTGATCCTGTGCAGACGAAGTCGCGGGCACCAGCTAGTTTTTATATATAAATCTGTACGTTTCTGAAAATAAGTATTAATGTTATTTATTACTAGCTGTTATCCGCGGCTTCGTACTCGGATGATTAGAACCTTTATTTTAATTTTTGCATGAATGCATTATGTGCATCTAAAGAACTTCTCATAAGTTTAATCCCCTATTTTACCTCCTTCGGGGTTGATTTTGGAAAAAGCCAAAATATGAATTCCTAACTTAAGAAAATATGAGTTGCCCAAACAAACGTTCATCCCCTATTTTACCCCCTTCAAGGTGGTTTTTTAAGACAAAAAGTAGCCTATGTTCTTCCCCCGAATGCAATACACCTTCTTACCAAATTTAAGATAAGAAAAAGATGCGTACATTTAGAGTAGAGTACTTAATAATAAATAAATAATGCCGGACATTTCACACAGCATCATCTGGCCCCAAAGTAAGCAGAGCTTGTGTTATGGGTACCACATGATTGATATACTACTTATATACGTTTTTTTTTCTAAATACATACATATTATACATAGATGGAGATGTGAAAGCTAAAGATTTTTAATGGCCGATGCCACGAACGCTCGAATTGTGATCTCAATATACCTATCACGTTGTGGGCAGTGTTTGTGTTGTGAGTCACCGAGTCAACATGTGATTACGGTGACTAACTGGCATTCATTTTATAGATTACCGTTTCCGGTAATCTATAAAATGAAAATAGGTATTTTACTAGGTTTCACCTATGACGTAGGCTCGTAAGTTATAGCCCAATTAGCCTCTCAGTTAGTCGGTAGTAATAATGTCTTCTGCACTGTAGGTTGTCGGTACGATTCCCAGGATAATCATTTCAAGCAAGATCGTGGTCAAACATAGATCTATGATAAAAAATCTGCATAGAATTTGCAAGCGAACTTCCCTAGACTAGGCTACAGAAGTATTTTTTTTTAGTGTGTATTTGTATTTGGCTCTTTGGCTTCACAGTTTATATATTTTGCAGTTTCATCGTTTTACTTGTAATTTTTGTTTGTAATTGTACCTTTTTCTGACTATCTTGTACTCTTTATGTAGGTACTACGCGTGCGTAGCTACAAATGTACATCCTGGGTGTGATTGAACCCTCTACCTACAGAGCTGAAGGCAGAGCTACTACTAAAACCTGACAGGCCTGTCAAAACCTATCATTCCCACTAGTTCCATTCCCAGTACCATTGGCCGCCATTACTGGAACAAATGTGACAAAAAAGTCTCATTTGTCCCATTACCAACCTAAGACATCTTACTTGTATAGCAACAAGTACTAGGTACCCAGAACCGCGAATAAGTCACTTAAAGCTAGGACTTATTTAATGTACTTTGTTACGTGCTTGATTTGTGTGAATAAATAAATAAATATTGGTGGACAATGCACACAACACCATTACCAAACGCAACATAGCTTGTATTAAGGTGACCTGTAGGGCGATTATGGAACTCTTGATACAATCAATGTCTATCAGTTTCGATTAGCTATCGGCATCAATGTTTATCAATTTCGATTAGCAATAGGCATTATTTCAATCAATCATATACGATTTATTTAAATACTTAGTACGCTAAACACGGTTCCTACCATAATCGTACTTTGATCGAGTTATAGTTTGACACCAACTTCACATAGTAACTAACGATAGAAGCCGATAGAAACCGCAGCGATCCGTAATACCAATTTATCAATAATAACGGAAAGCTATTAGTATCAATATTTTGATAGTATCAAAGTTCCATAATCGCCCCGCACATGAATGATAAAATAATTAAATATGTATGTTCAAATACATGCTTATGATACTTTAGAACCCTCAACCTGAAGCGCAGAAGGCAAAGCTACTACCAACTGAGTTAACAGGCCAGTCACAGAATGAGTGCATCAACAATAATTACAAGGCTTTGATGTATCGGTTCCAGATTGAATCCCAATGCAGTATCGGGAGCCCTAGGACCCGTAGCGCAAGAGAAGCCTTTCGCGTGTCCCGTACCCGGCTGCAAGAAACGATACAAGAATGTCAACGGCATCAAGTACCACTCCAAGAACGGACATAAGAAGGATGGAAAGTGAGTATTGTTTAGTGGACTTTTGTAAGTATTGGAGGATGTAGAGTAGAGCGTGTGTTTGTGTGTTGGAATGTGTGTGCAAGAGTTATATGTTGTGTATGTGTTGTGTTTGTTATATGTTGTAGGTGTGTATGTTTTGTGTGGATAATATAGATCTTGTTTAATTCATCCAATTTAAACCGCAATGAGTTTGCGTATCCTGGCAGTAAGTAACTTTATGTGAGGCTCATATGTCATTCTCGAGTCAAGTGTAATTCCTAGGAATTTGATAGTGTTATAGTTTTCTAGAAAGGGGCAGTAACAGTTTGGCGAGGAAGTCCGAAGACACTGTGTCGTGTGAGCTTTAATGTGCATGTTATTTGTGTTTGGGAGTCCAGGTTGACGAATGGAAAATGCTATATATTTGGTTTTGTTTGCATTAAGGGTAAGATAATTTTGGCACAGGCATTCCGACACTACGTTGAAACCTATTTGTGCATAAGCATAAGCCTTTACCCAGTTCTCTCCCTGAATGAGCATTACTGTATCATCTGCAAATGCTAGAAGTTTGCAATTTGGCACCTCAATGTTACATATTTGATTCATAAATGCCAAGAAGAGAGTTGAGCCAAGGATGGAGCCTTGTGGAATGCCGTATGTAATTGGCAGTTCAGTGCTAGAGTACTCTCCGATGTTCACACTTTGTGTTCTTCCTGTCAAGTAGCTATGCATCAGTTGAAGTTGGTTTCCACGTATTCCTAAGTCTTCTAGCTTGCACAAAAGTAGAGGTATAGACACAGTATCAAACGCCTTTGCCAAATCCAGGATAATGGCTAAACATTTAGTACCCTTATCGAGGCATCCTATGACATAATTGTTTAGTTTCGTTACGGCGTACGAGGTTGATCTACCTCTCCGAAATCCGAATTGGTTCTTGGAGATGAGGTTATATGCTTCAAAATATTTCTACAGTCTATTATTTAGCGCTCTTTCCAGTATTTTTGATAGAGCTGGAAGTATTGATATTGGTCTATAATTGGTGACTATCTTTTTATCCCCAGCCTTATAGATTGGTATAATAATAGATTTTTTGAAGGCTCTAGGTATAATAAAGGTAGAAAAGCTTAGCTGGCATATATGTGTGATAGGTGAGACTAAAACTTCTTTACTTTCTTTTATAATACGGGAAGGTATCTTGTCCCAGCCTGTCGAACAGTCAATTTTAAGGGCATTAATTAAGCTTAATATTTCAGCGGATTCAATATCTACCAGAACTAAAGAATTCATAGGTTTCTTATGATTTTCTAGTCTGTTCTGAGTATTTATTGTATTAGAGTAAATCATTTTTTCAGTTAAATTTCTACCTATATTTGCAAAAAAGTAATTAACGGAATTAATGCTTTTAGATGGATCAGAAATGTCTATAAGGTTTTGTGGTAGTGTTTTTTTAGGTTTATAATTTGTGATTTCATTAGTAATTTTCCATATCTTTTTTACATTAGTACCAGCATTTTGAAATTGTGTTTTTTCATGTGCCTTTTTTAGTTTACGGAGTAAAGTGTTACAGAAATTGCGGTATCTTTTATATATTAACTGAATAGTTTCATCAGCAGGAGATTTTCGCAGCTTTGCGTGGAGTTTATCTCGATGCCTAATACAGCGTATAATGCCCGGTGTTATACACGGTTTTAATGGCGTTGTAGCGCTTAGTACCGGGGTAAAAAAGGTTGTCTGGCAGAGATCGCTATGCACTGCGTATGTACATACAGTGCTTTGTTGTATTAGATAATAGTGATGTTGAAAATATAGCACAGAGTAGCGACGGGCATCGGGGCATGTAGTGGTGAGAAGCTGTGATTTGTAAAATAATGTGTTTGGAGTATAATATGTGTGTTGCAGTTAAAACTGCAGTATGTACGAGCATGTAGTGTAGTGTATAATGTAATTGGTATGTGTTGATTGGTGATTGTATTTTTGCAGGGTGTAGTTGGTTGTTGACTAAGCTTTTAATAACAATAAAAAAATTACATCTATATCTATAATATGTTTGATGTTTATAAGATAAGTTTTCGTACGTACAAAATTTGAGTCATGCATTCTGTCCAATATCTTGTAATTGCTCTTCCTCTCTGACTACGATGCTCTTGGCGCCTTCCTCTTCGCGTAGATAGATCTGTCCATTAGACGACCAGCAGAAAGCATATTGGTTCTGCTTGGCAAACTTACGTGCCTTATAAAATACACCCTTCGCCTTTTACGTTAGGTTTTCTCCTATGTACACTGGTCTAGGGGGGCCCTGGATTGATAGATGGGAGGTGTTAAGCTTTCCTGATTTGTTGTTATGTTAAAGCACCTAGTTTCTTTAATTATCTTGTTCTTGAGGCTCGTAGTGGCCACCTCTAGTACAATGGGCCTAGGTGCATCAGCTTTCCCTGGAGCTCTTCTAACATTACGTATCTCATAGGGTAGAGCTTCAACTTTTAGTGCTTTTAATAAAGAATCCGTTATCTGGCAAAGCTCTTCAGAAGATTCTTGAGGCCTTGAGGGTATATTTCTTAGTTCTATTTTATATGCACATGCTTGACGATTTATATTTTCAATCTAGTTTTCCAATTGCTTTATTTTTCCATTATTAATTTCAACAATGTTTTCAAGTTTTGCCGTCCTGTCTGTCACGTTTTCAAAGTGCGACGTGAGTACATTGATCTTCTTTTCAGTTTTAGCATTGTCTGATCTTATTTCCTTCACCTCTTCTTTGATGGCCGTAATATCTGACATAAGAGATGAAAACTTAGCATCTTGGTTCTCTTGAAAAGTTTTAAAAAGGTGTGTCATATGCTCTGTTATATCGTGCTTGAATGAGCTCAAAGCGGTATCAAGCTTAAATGAGTTTATTAACTCAGAGCTACGAAGCGCTCTTCTCTTCAGCCGTCGACCGTGGATGAGATGTTCTGCATCCTGCTCACTTTCTGAATGACTTGTTCCAGACTTTTTGGTTTTCTGTCTTATCGTTTAAGTTTGTAATATTTTCCATGGTTTTTTTTGTCCTAAAATATAAATTATCAGTTCGGTAGCAATAGGCCAAACGTGGGTTAATCCTAATGCTTAGTGTAGGCTAAGCGTCAGCGTGTTTTGCTTGTCGTAGTTGTCAAGGCGCTTGTAGCTGTTGTTTCGCTCAGGCTCTATGAGTCACCTTTGGTGTGCGCTTGTGTACCTATTCAGTTACACTAGATTTGTAGTTTCGCGCGTCAGAACAACGTGCGTATTGGTGCAGCGGTAGCAATCGCTGACTCTCACGCAACTGGTGGCAAGTTCAAACCTTGTTGTTGGCGGGAAGCAGTTTGACCAATAAAAGCTGTTCAACTCACGCGTTCAATTTTCTATCCGGACGATTATATAGTATCGTAAAATTATACGAGTATAATTTTCTATCCGGAGGTCCGGACGACAGTCCGGACCTCGGGGAGGAGTCTAGTCGTTCACAGTGCACAAGAGGAAACGAGAAATTTCTTAGCCAATTGGAGCACGTTTAAGGGATCGAAGTGATACACGTCCACACTCAACAAGGCGCCGAAGCAGAATCATGAGTGACATACTACCTTAAATGTACATATTTTAATACATACATATTATACATGGAAACACCCAGACCCGAGACAAGTACTTGCAGATCATACAAACATTTGTTCCGCAGCGGGAATCGAACCCGCAACCTACTACGTCTCATTCGGACATTGGTCGACTGCGCCACAGATAGGTATATGGACATAGTGAAATTATAAGAGTTTCTTGTGGACTTTCGAACCCTAAAAAGGATCTACAGAAGCTAGTATGTATGCTGGTATGGATGCAAATTATCTCCTTGCCAAATTTTATTGAAAAGTTTCATACCAATCACACCACCCATTAAAAGTTTCCATACAAACTTTGTCACCCCATTTTACCCCTTTGTAAAGGGTTATTTTGAAAAATCCTGAAACACATGGCCATTTATTTTACATTTTATTTATTCATATCAAGCAAGTTTCAAGCAAATCGCACCACGCGTTAAAATGTTTCATACATTTGTTTTCACCCCTTTTCACCCTCTTAGCGATTAAATTTCAAAAAACCCCGCCTTAGTGGATGGTTTTGCTGTAAAAATAAGCTACCTTCCAAATTTCAGCTTTCTAGCTTTAGCGGTTTCGGCTCGGCGATGATGAATCAGTCAGTCAGTCAATCAGGTTAAGCTCTTTTATAGGTACCTATAGATATGTATTTGAAAAAAAAAGTAAATATGTAGTATATCAGTCATGTCAGTACCTAGTCAGTACCCATAACACAAGCTCTGCTTACTTTGGGGCCAGGTGATGCTGTGTGAAATGTCCGACATTATTTATTTATTTAAAAGCAATAATCCTTTACCTACGGGCATCATAACTGTACAGAAAATAAAAAATTGTACCGAGTAAGTCTTTTTCGAGTAAATCAACATTTTTGATTTTTTGTTTTACTTTCGTCCATTCCTTTCGATGCCAATTCACAAATCATGGAATTTAAATCTGTTTTTTTTATAGCATTGGATAACTGTGCTTTCAAATGCTAACTGCCATTTGTGTGCCAAAGGAGTAGTTTTTAGATAAATGTAGAGGTATTTTGTTGTGACCTTGGTGATACAGCGGCTCTGTACGGAGATACGATTTCGATTCCCAATGCAGAATAAAATAACAGAACAGTGGGGCGATTATGGAACTTTGATACTATCAAAACATTGATACTAATAGCTTCAGTTGTTGATGAATTGGTATTACGGATCGCTGCAATTTCTATCGGCTTCTATCGCTAGTTACAATGTGAAGTTGGTGTCAAACTATAACTCGAACAATTTACAAAGTACGATTGTGGTAGGAACCGTGTTTAGCGTACTAAGCATTTAAATACATCGTACACGATTGATTGAAATAATGCCTATTGTTAATCGAAATTAATAGACATTAATGCCGATTGCTAATCGAAACTGATAGACATTGGTTGTCTCGGGTATCAAGAGTTCCATAATCGCCCTACTGTTATGCTCTTTCAAGCAAAACAAATGTTTGCTTTGGTGTTAACCACAACTTACAGTGCAATTGGTACGACCCACTGGGTGTTTCTGTGTATAATATGTTTGTATTTACAAAAAAATGTAGGTATATACTCTGCTTACTCAGAGGCCAGATGATGCTGTGTGAAATGTCCGTCATTATTATATTATATTGTAAGCTTTAGTTTATTGACCCATTTTATTGCAACATGTCAGCCGCGAGAAAGTTCTAATTCTAATTTAAATCTTTTTATTCAATACAATCAAGGATCACTTTTAAACATTTTACATACTAGGTGAATTTAGGTGCAATTATCTCCTAACCCAAATCCGAGAAGAACTGGCAAGAAACTTGTCCTATGAAAGTATGGGCTAAATGTCAATGTCATTAACTTTTTTCGCGGTAATAATTTTATCACTAGGTATTATAATTAGGTTTAATGATTATCTACTTGTGTTATCTAGAAATCACCCAGCTTTTGTGGCCGACCGCTACAATAAAAAGTACTATCCGGCCCCCAAGAAACGTTTGACCACCCAGGAATATTTCTGGAAGAAATGGGTACTCCATATATTATTTGTCGAGTAAAATTTACAAATTTAGCCATCACATCAGTACAGTATCTAGTGACTATATAGAACAATATTTTGGAAAAAATGCTGCGACGCTGTTGTTAAAATAAACTCGATTATGCGTTGTTTGAAATAGTAAGTGGTCAGTAGTCATTTCTAGTACTCTAGGTAGTGGTTGTAGTTCTGTTGTTTTGCCGAACTTGCTCATATTTCGTAAAATAGGAACGATCTTATTTTCTTCACACCAAAGTAAAAATTAGCGTAACATTTTTAAGTTAGTTGTAAAATAAGTAAAATTTACATTTTGTTCTTTTATTTCAGTGCTGAAGCATTTATTTTGTCATTTAGTCTTTTATTTATTCACACAATTTATAAAATAACATAACATCAACGGAAGCGTTTGGGGCATCCATTAATTACGTGAAGTAATTTTGGCGATTTCGACCCCCCCCCCCCCCCCCCTAATCTCGCGTGAGATTTTTTTTAAGAAAATAAGTTAATTTTGGACTAGTTTAGACTAGTATTTAAAATTTCTAATAACATAGCATAGAATCATAGTGAGAAAATCGAACAATAAAATACTTAAATAGAAACTACTAAAATTCGTAAATGAATATTCACTCAAATTCAATCCACGGATACGCATGTATGGTCTCAAGCTTGACTACTGGAACCAACATGTCCATGTAAATAACTAAATTAGTCGAGATTGTTTACGGAATTTCACCATTTGTAAAGTATTTATAAGTCGAAAATTAATTTAAAATTTAAGAAAATATAACGAAATAAGATTAGAAGATTAAGAAGATTAGATTAAGATTATAACAACTATGCCAGGTTAGAAGCACTTATTTTCATGGCTACTAAAATAACTTATAACACGTCAATCACACGTTAATTTAATAAATTTAGAACTGTTTTAGTAAAGTTTACGCTAATTTAGACTATGAGTAAACACAAATCGTATTTTACGAAACTCGGCGAGACAACAGAATCACCTTCCATGTAATAGTTGATACATATTATTACGGTGTAGTTTTAAAGTTATTTAGTAATATAATATAATTTTCAACACACTTGCTCATAAAGTGGCTCTATGGTCACCGCAATTAGGTACAGAATGACACCCATAATCAAACTGTGACTTTTTCATTATAACTCACTAGTGAGTTATAGTTTTTTTTTTATTTTATTGGTTGAGGTGCTTTGTTCTTAAAAATGTTTTTATTCAAAAAAAGATCGTGTTTAATAGAACAAATAAATTTATGTTCCTATTGCTTGCTCATTTCATGCAACTTCTTGTTTAAATAGATAATTTTAACTCGTACGTGTTTAATAAATAAAACTTTCACTCAAATATAAATTTTGTTTTATCTGTAATAAAAGAAAACTTTAAATTCCCCATTTTGTACGTGGCAGAATAGGCGCAAACCCTATGCGCGGAAAAAATAAAAACCCTAACTGCACTATTTACTAATTGTTTCTCTAAATAAACTTTTTATCTATTAAATAAAATGAGTTTTTATTGTTATTTTATTCACAAGTGTGTTGAAAAACGTCGTATGATACACGTGTGTATTGATGATTACCGTCCTCGGCTCTCTTAAGACCCTCACCTAACGGCTCGGGTCTTAATGGCGCCTCAGCGGTAATCACCAACATTACACTCTAGTACTATAATTTACTATTAGTCCTTGCAGATCCATGATAACTTATTAATAAACGATTTAACCATTTCCAGGGTAAAAAAGGCCTTCAAATGCAAGTGCGGCAAAAGCTACAAAACCGCTCAAAGCCTTAAAACACACTCATCAGTTCACACCGCAACCCTCGCTACCTCTGCACCCGAGCCTCCAAAAATCCAGGTCACAAAGATGCCTGGGCTAGTCGTAACCGCAGCTCCCGCTAGAAACACCGAAGACAAAATGGTCAGGGTCTATGATTCACTAAAGAAAGATGGCACAGCCTTCACTATTCCGAAACATGGGATATCCCGAGTCAGCATTGTCTCTGCCGGTCAGGTTAGGCATGCCAGTACTCCTGGGACGGTCACTTCAGCTCCTAAGGTCGATCGGAATCCAAAAGTGACTGTTCACAACCAACCTCTTTCATTCGGACTCGAGTTGTAAACACTCAGCATAGGTGCATATGTCCACTCTAATATACAAACAGGTCCAGACATGTGCTACATAGATTGCGGATTTACAATTAGATGTTTTCTGGGAATGCCTTCCAGAATGGTTAGAGGCAGTGAGAGAACTTTATCGTATTAAATGTTGCGTTATTTAAAGTATCGCTGTCCTTTCGTTTAGTAATGATAGCAAGGGACGGCAATAACATAATGCCAGGCTATCTGACTTCCCATTTTAGACAACTTCGTAATTAGAGATCTAAGGAGGTGGCAGACACTTCCTGGGGTTTATTGCAACGCCAGAATCGCTAGCCATCGCTGGTAATTTGGGATTTCGTGATACACGGACCATTTGTTTGCAGCAGTTCTGGCCACGGTGTGCTGTCGACAGAACTACGAATTTAAAGTCATTAGTTTTAGTTACGAACACACAGTTCCTAAAAAGAAATATTAAGCATGCTTTCTATAACTGCACAAATTTCCATCACATCTTCAAGTTAGGTTCGAGACTTTAGGTGATAGTATTTTTGAGTTTGAGATTTTATTTAACGTTGTTTAGTTGAAAGTATTTATTTTGCGAGTGTTTATTCGCGTTTTGAAAGACAGCTGTGAAACTGTGGGTTGTCAGTGCCCAAAAACAACTGATGGTATGTTTAAGATAATGATAGGTATTGGATGTTGTGTCTTTGATGTTTGTATATTTGTCTCATTGATAAAGGCTGAAATTTATGTGATCAGTCGCCCTACTATAAGTATGTAACTTTTCAACGCCTTATTTTGTGCAGTTTTCGACATTTTGTCCATTTCGTGTTAGAAATAGTTTCATTGTTTGAAATGGCTTTTCTTTTATGTCTATTTCATATCTGTGCCATTATTAATATTGTATGAATAATTTGATTTCAGTTTTAAATTAATTCTAACTTTCACTATTAGGTGTAAAGAAAAAATAAAAAAAAAAGTTAGCATGTACTTACGATATCGTGATCTAGAATATAAAATACTCACACATAAATGTGATTAAAAAAAATGCTTTCGTGTGTGTGGATCAGTGTGCTACTTATGCTCTGAAATTATCGGGTGCCTTCACATTTTCATAAAGAGCATGAATGTTTAGATTGAGGATAATGATTAGAAATCACTCAGTATTCAACTATAAGTCAAGTCTTTTTTAAGTTCCATCACGCCAAAGAATAGTAAGTACCTACCTACCTACAAGTTCAAATATTATTCGTTGAGGAATTCATGTGACTTTATTATTGCAATTCGTGTTCATTTGTAAATATCTACATCCTAACAAAATACCAATCCGAATTTAGACTTCTCGAAACTGGACTGCTAATAAAAATATATTGAGTCAAGTTAAATAAACGAACTGAAAAAAATACACAAGCTATTATCGTTTTATATTGGGCTCGTCGATGCGTTTATTTAATTCGATTTTTGATACTCGAGCTTAAAACCTAAAAAAGGTGCTATTCGAGTCTACAGTATGCATGTTACATTCAGTTATAAGATGTGGGTAGGTTCTTGGGACAAAATTACAGTAGTTGAAAATTTGTGATAAGAATGAATGTGTGACCAAAGAAAGGTAAAGTTAAACTGACGATTATCAATATTTGAGAGAATGTGGGTCAGGCGTTGATGGATAAAAAAATATTTTAGCAAAATGGGAGTAACGTGTCAGGAAAAGTATGCTTGCTTTGCTTTTTTTTATTTATTATTATTTTTCAGATATTCCTAATATAGACCCAATTTAGTGATTTTGTCAATTTAGTGATAACCCAATTTAGTGATTTTGTGTAAATCCAAGATAGGATTTGTTTTGTTTGACTGGTCATAGTTTGAGTATTTTAAGAATGTTTAAAAAATACCAAATTTTGGAATGATTTCTCCAGGAATGTCCGTCCTTTGATTTTAGAAACGTTACAGAGGTATAGAATGTAAACTTTTCAATATAAATATATTGATTTGTGGTTATGTTAGCCACGGTACTACAGCGTCCTGGGAGTTATATATACTTGTAGTTCCACATGACCGCTGTGTATGATCTATAATATATGTAATATATAATGCGAGCGAGAGGCCTGTTTACTTAGGTAATTAGGTATTTCAGACAGGATATTTCGCAAGATCACTTATAGGTACTCGTACCTATGTACGCTTTTGTGTATGTCATCAAACATTTTAACTGACGTCTATTTAACATGTTATTATTGTTTGCGAGAAAATGTATTTAATAATTTGTATGAAACTGCTCATTTTGTCTCACGTTTTGTCATACTATCAAATATTAATTTAGTTTATTTTAAGACTGATTGTTAAAAACATTGATTGTAGTCCCTTTTATTTAAGTAATTACACCCATAAATGGTTATTTTATTCACTAGATTATAATGTATTGTTACCTCTTCATTGAATGTTTCAAGGTCGGTAAAAACTAATGTGAAAGTAAGATCTAGAAGATTGACTTTTAAAGAGAACTGAAGATTGAGATTTGGTATGCGTCAATTGAAGTGACCAATTTAGAAAATTGTTAATGTAAGGATCTGGGGTCTTATGCTCGGAGAAGTGAGTTAAATGTAATATTATCATTTGTTTAAACGTCATCGCTGAATGACCGTCTAGAATGTTCATAGATCTCTTGTAGTACAAATCACAAAGCAACGTAATACAAATATAATTTAACTGCCTACACTTTTAGTATGGTGTTACAATGATTAAAATTCCGCTAAGATTACCTAAAATAAATAGTTCTGTCTGTTCACTTCTTATAAAAGATATAACTTTTCCATTTGACGGGGGGACAGATATATTTTTTTAAATTAATTCGAACTTTGTCAAATAATAAAAGTCTCACCTATCTCTCTTCATCATCATCATCATCAGCATAAGCCTGTAGCAGTCCACTGCTGGACATAGACCTCCCCTAATGAGTGCCATTGCGCCCTGTCTTCAGTTCTACGACTATCTCTCTTGCTACGGCAAAAAGGAGGACAGATACAATTTATTTCCCCAACTGGTGGGAGAGTTAGGAAAAAGAGGACTAGGAGGACAGAGCAATAATGAATAATAAATAAATAAGCAATAATAGATGGATAATTGATTCAGGCGTGACCTTGCGGAAATTCATTACAAAACATTAAACAGATGGACAAATATTTAGTACTATTCCGACAATCTATTCCTAATGAACCAAGTCACCACGAAGAAGACACGATGCAGACGCATGCAAATCCCTCCCGCCCGCAATTGAAAAGCCATGCGTATTAAACTAGTACTAAATATTTGTCTATTTGTTTAATATCTTGAGCTGTTACTTCTTGAAATGTCTAAAAGAGAATCGGCACTCGGCGTTGGTTAGATCCATCGGCTAACAATGTAATTTTTCACTTCTCCGTGTATGACGCCCCTGGTTATACGAGAGCTTTTAAAAAGACAGATTTTGCATGAAAATATCTTCTATCAATATTCATAGGTTAACATTGTTCTTCCATTTTCAAATGATCAAAGCTTGTGATGAGAATGTAGACATTGGTAAAATAAGCTGTGTAATAAGTACCTATGTAAGGTATCATTTTATATTAACATGATTTTGAAATCACCTAAATGTGGTGAGGCGTGGCGCTGTGCGTTAAAAAAAAACCTAATCGAAATTATAACAATCCTGCATTGGGTTCTATCATGAGGCTTTCAAAATTATAGTTAATTAAAATCTTGGATTTTCATGAGAAATTTTGAGCAGCAAGCGGATTACGGAGTTCATTGTCAATTTCCCCATCGAGGTGATTCGCTCAAAATAAGCTGATTTAGAGCGAGCATCTCTGTCAATTTATGTTTACTCGACGAATCGCTTGGGGCGCTTATCTTTATTTATTTGTCTTCTTACAGCTATTCTTACAGGATGCAATAGTGTAGTCATCAATTTACAAATTACAATATAGCATATATATAAAATAACATAACACATATAAAGTAGCATTTGGGAATTTATTCAAAAGACATTCAAATAGGTCAAAATTCTCCGCTACCAGATTCAGCGTGATCTTATTATTCAAAAACTATTAATTGGTATATTTAATTTATAGTTATTATTATTAAGATACTTAGTTTTCCTGTGTATACCAGTATCGATAGCGCCCCTAGCGATACGTTTAGTAAACTTAAATAGCCGGAGATGCTCTATGAAGAGACTGTCAAAAAACTATCCGCTTGAAGTTCTCTGTCACAATAAGAAACGCGACGCTTGCTTTTTTATGCGGTACTATAACAAGAAAGTCATGATAGGACCTTTAGTCCGGTCAATTTAGACATTCTAAGGTGCAGAAAATCCCAACAAGCTGAAAATCAGTAAAATTGTTCGACACATAATTATAAATAATATTTAAAAGTACCCCATCATTCCCGTGTATGGAAAAAAAAATATTCAAGGTCAAAGGTCATAAAAATGAGTTTTTCGCGATTTTCAGCAAAACGGTAAGTTTCATCATAAAAGTACCTTAGACAAAAATTGTAGTTCATAAAATTATCTATAAAAAAATGTATCAATACTTTTTTCCTACGAGCCACCGTTTCTGAGATATAACGATTCAAAAAGTTATTAAAGTTGTTATCGTCATAATATGCACACGTTTCCACGCCACCTATGAGGTAGTGTACTTCTTGATCTTCCTCTTGTTCTTCTTCTTCTTCTCCTGCTTCTTCTTCATTTTGGATGCAAGTAAATTGCGTCAATAGCGATGTATCGCATGACACTTCGTCGGAATCAAACGATTCCTCCATTGTTTGTGATTCAACATTAGAGCACGACCGGCCTTGACAATTTGTGCATGCCGGAGTACAAAACAGTCCGACTTTTTTGCAACCACATTTAGCACTGCATCCCTTTTTGCAGTTGCAAAAAATTGTGTTCAGCAGTTTTTCCGGCGCAGGTCGGAGTAAAGTTTGAACTGGCTCTAATATATTGTTGACCAACTTCCAACCCCAGTCTGTGGGGTCTAGCTGATAACCAAGCCACACTTGAACTTGGTAATATACCCGAAAAAGATCATCAACTGAGGTTGGAGGACGACAAGCTAATTGAACTTGTTTTTTATTTTTAGTATTTTTAACGAAACATGCATATCGATGCTTATCTAAACAGGTCGTTTTTTAGGAGCTCCGTACATAGAAAGAAGAAAGCGGATGCCGTTGGTGATAACTTCTTGTTGAGTTGAATTACTTTTTTTAAAAACTTCAGCACATTGAACTAAATCTTGTTTTTCAAACATTTTGAAAACTGCTGTTTATAAATAATATGATTTGTGTTGATAAACGTGATTAATATAATTATATGAAGTAAAATGTAATGTATTAAGTGTAAATATATATTTTATGGGTTCAATAAATATTGTGTAGGAAAGTCGCCAACATAGTTATAACTTATGTATATCTTATATTTTAAGTATAAGTTACAATGACCGATCAACTTTTTGAATCGTTATATCTCCGAAACGGTGGCTCTTAGGAAAAAAAGTATTGATATATTTTTATAGATAATTTTATGATCTACAATTTTTGTCTTAGGTACTTTTATTATAAAACTTACCGTTTTGCTGAAAAACGCGAAAAACTTATTTTTTGACCTTGAATAAACAAAATTTCCATACACGGGAATGATGGGGAACTTTTAAATATTATTTATAATTATGTTTTGAACAATTTTACTGATTTTCAGCTTGTTGGGATTTTATGTACCTTCACTCTCATTTTTTGGTCTAGATTGACCGGACTACTTTTAAAACTTTAGAATTAAAGTGACATTTACACTATGTGCTAATTCTATGTAGAATTGACTGGAAGCTTTTGTTGAGACATGGGAAATAGAAGATAGTTGCATGATTTTACGTTCTGATTTAGTATTAGAGAGGCTATTTGTCACCCTTTTATATTTCACTTTCAAAACTTTCGTGAGTTGTACTATACATTTTGATAAACACGGGCTTTACTATTATTGTTTTGTCGATGAGAGGCACCGACACTGTTTCGATTCATCTATAGAATCTTCATCTTCACCAAATTGATCCGCAGTCCGCTCGTTGCCCCTCGAGTTCACGGTTCGCACTGATTAAGATTCTCTAGATTAATCGAAACAGTGTCGGTGCCTCCATCGACAAAATAATACGTGAGTAAAGCCCGTGTTTATCGAAACGTATATTTAAAGATACAGCCTAAAAACCTTACCTTAGAATGAATGTTTTTTTTTAAATTATTTTTAAAAGTGATAGAAAATTCAACTACACGATATAAAGGAACTCAAAAAAAATCAAAGAATACACCTAAGTATCTCCCTACCTACTCGCTAGTTTGCATATTGTAAGATGTAGTATTTTCCCGTGTTTCCACTTGCGTAATAAAATATATTTTTACACGATTCCAGTCATTGTATTATCAATATCATCACAAGATGTAACGATTATTTTATAAGTGTGATTCGATTACTATCCGCCTTTCCATATTGATCGAGACAACTTACTACAGTGTCATGCTAATCTGAACCTTATTTTATCCTGAAGTTATACAATGAAAATTTCTGTATTCAAAAAAAGTTGGCAATTGTTTCGATCAATATGGGACCGCATAATGTTGTTTTAATTTGATTATGCCATCTAATAAAGGAAACAACAATTATGTTATATAGTTTTATTTATGCTTATGATTCTAATCGATTTTGGAATTCGTGATTATCACAGTAAATAGATAAATATTCTAATAATAATATTACTACTACTTTTTGGTGGGTAGTTGGTCGAGTAAAGCTGATATCTTTGCGCGTTTTGCTGATTCGATTAACGGACACTTGTTTAGGACAAACTGAAGTGCGCTTTCATCTTTCTGTTCAAACGCCACCTCGGCGCCTTCTTCGTAGAACCTGAAACATACTGTTATTAGTAAACACTCACATTACCGAAAAAAGTGCACCAGCACGATATTGAAATGCGTCGAATAGAATACTCGTTTTCAAAATATAAAAAAAAAACTATTTATTTAGGAAAACTGTTCTAAATGTACCGAGAATGTAGGTAAACGGACACGGTGTCTATAGTACCATTGATTTGTACCATCGATGGTTCGAGTGATACTACTATGTGTCCTTAGTACCATTAAAATAGATACTGGTTTATACCGTGCATTTACTTTTTAGTTAAATCAGATCGAAACCAGTTGGTTAGGTTATGTTAGAGTATAGAAAACAACGCGCAAGGCGAGCGTGCCGCGGCAACGGACGCCGAAGCGCCAGAAGATTATAGTTCGTCTGTCTAGATACATAACTCTGTCCAGTTGTTAACCTGTCCAGCTGAGAATATGTCCAGATGCTACGAAGGCATTTAGGTTAGGTTAGGTCTGTTTTTAGAAAAATTGCGTCGTAATTTTTTTGGTAAAAAAAGTAAACACACGGTATAGACTAGTATCTATTTTAATGGTACTAAGGATACAAAGTTGTGTCACTTGTACCATCAATGGTACTACTGACACAAAGCCGGTAAACGACGATAATTGCCAGGTAAATCTTCTCCTTACTTATATACTTATTAACCCTTAAATCCTTGAATTACAAAACTAGCAAGCATAGAGTTTGAGTATGTTTTGTTCTTATCATTCTAATGACAACAAATATGGCAATACTTATAAATAAATAAATATTGGTGGACAATGCACACAACACCATCTAGCCCCAAACAAAGCATATCTTGTATTATGGTGACTAAATGACTGATTTAGTCACAATATAAGTATTCTGATATTTGTCACAATATAAGTATCATGATACTTTACACAACAAACAACTATGTTCATCACACAAATGTTTATCCTGGAAAGGAATCGAACCCTCGACCTACAGCGCGCAAGGCAGAGCTATTACCAACTGAGCTGACAGACCAGTCAATAGATTTAAACAACTCATTAGAAAAAAAACCCTTTAGACAGACACCTAAATCCGATTCCCAAGTAATAAGTATCTATAAGCTCTAAATATTTTATTTTTTCCGTTTAAGATATTAATTTTCTCATAAGAATTAAATTCACTTACATGAGAAAAACTAAAATTAACTAAAATTAAAGAGGGACATTTGCGTACCTACCATAAATTCTATATAACTCTAACTATATAATTAACAATAAAAACTATTAAAAATTAAATGATGGTAGTCGTGAAAAAATATTGTTTACTCCGTTTGTTCGCTCGCCGCACAGCGCTCAGCTTGGCAAGTTACACAGAGTATTTTTCAAATATTTATTTCATTATGTGATTCTCATTATGTGATTTGAAACACGAGGTATCCCGAGAAAGTTCTAGATGGCCATTCCGCGATGACGTTTAGAATAGACAAATGACGATCGACCAAGACTTATAACTGAACAATCACTTGACACTCGCAAAGTTGACGACAAGACATATTATGACATTATAGGAAAAGACTGCGTCAAGGAAGAAGCAGAAGAAGAAGATTGCGTCAAGGAAAACTAAGCGTGAGGTATGAAAATGGGCATAAGTTAGATGATTTACATAAAGTTACAGAAGATTTGGACGACCTCTATGGCGCAGCGGTCCAAAGTTTGGCTGAGATGCAGAAGATTGCGCGAACCCGCCGCGAGACAAAAATGTTTGTATGATCTGATAGTATTTGTCTCGGGGTCTGGGTGTTTCTTTGTATAACATGTATGAGTATAAAATAAAAAGTATATATAAGTATATAAAAAGTGTATATTCAAATATGTATAGTAGCATATCAGTCATGTGGTACCCACAACACAAGCTCTGCTTATTATGGGACCAGATGATGCTGTGTCAAATGTTCAGCCATATTTTATTGAAAACTTACCCAGCCTTCACATAGTATTTAACTTTGATCTCATCCTTACACCGCGGCAGATATTTCAAGGCTTCCTCAGGATTGTTATACTTGAGGCATGCGTCCACGAACGGTTCGTAGCCGACAGGCGATTTCTTCAACTTGGAGAATTTCTCGAGTTCTGTCCATTCGTTCTTCTCAGCCAGAGCTAGGATGCGGAGCCACCAGTACCTAAAAATATACGCTTTATGTATATTGCTTTATTTACACATAATGCATACCTGGTACAAATAATATCAATGATGAATTGATAATGTACAAAGTCAATAAATACCGGTTTTAATCATGTCTTCTTACACGTATAATACTGATTGCATTATTGTGCGAGTGAGAAGCCAACTAAAGCATCCATTTTCAATTCACTTCAGCATATACTTTGGAGGATTAGCGTCTTGGAACTATTCGATAGGCGGGGAGGATGGTGGGAAGCGAAGTAACGACTATAAATATTATTATTTCTAGACATGGTTAACACATTTCTTTACGATTCTAGTTTTTAAGGGAATTACTTATAGCTGTAGTCCGATAACCGATGCAAAGAAGATCCTATGTCGTTCCATTCCGTTGCCATCGTTGACGCGATGCGGTTTCAAGGTAGTGAATATTATAATTATTACTAATACAATAATTTCATGATAACTAACAAAATTATACATTAATTGTTGTACAGCTCTAGATTAATATCACTATGGGCATTCGTATTTCCGATAATAGACGAAATTTGCTGAGGTGCCAACATTAAATCGTAGACTGTAGATACATCCAAACATAGTACAAACATTATATATCTATATAAATAAATAAATAAATAATCCCGGACATTTCATACAACATCATCTGGCCCCAAAGTAAGCAGAGTTTGTGTCATGGGGTACCACATGACTGATATACTACTTACATACTTTTTTTTGTAAATACATACATATTATACATAGAAACACCCAGACCCGAGACAAATACTTGCAGATCGTACAAACAATTGTTCCGCGGCGGGAATCGAACCCGCAACCTTCTGCGTCTTAGACGGGTCTTAGTCAACTGCGCCACAGAGGTCGTCAAAAATATAGTTTGTATGTTTTTATTTTTGTTTATGTGTACGTATGTAGTATTTACCTATCTATCTATCTTATAGTTATATAATTTACAATTAGTTTAATGTACGCCGCGCCGTTCAATCTACTTTATACGAGCCTTTCCATCCAAAGGTTGCCAGAAAGAGATCGGTCTGAAGCGATATAGCCGTCCATTGTACCACTTAAATACTTCTACTTTAATTAAATTGGAATATTGTGTTTTATTTTATAAGGGGTACAATAAATATATATTATATTCTATTGTATTTGACATACGCTCTCTTTTTGCACGGTTAGTTTAAATAAAAATATGGGACAGATTAGTATAATTATCTATATAATAAAAATCAATTGCTGTTCGTTACTCTCGCTAAAACTCGAGAACGGCTGGTCTGATTTGGCTAATTTTAAATTTGAATTATTTGTGAAAGTCCAGGGAAGGTTTAAAAGGTGAGTAAATATGAAAAAAATGCTTGCTTTTTTATTTATTGATTCTGAGGCGGTACGAAGTTTGCCGGGTCGGCTAGTAATGGATAAAGATTACCTCCTATCAGGCATTTTGTACTCCGAGCGCAACTTATCCGCCAGCTTCATCTCTCCCTGGTCCAAGAGCTTCTTCACAGAGTCGTGGAGGGAAAGCCCTAGAAAACTAACGCCGTATCTCTCTTGAAGGCTCGCTTGTTGTTTCCATAACTTACATGCGTCATCGCAGATTGACACTCCTGGAAAAGGAATAAATATATTTATGACAGCTGCCCGGAGATTTGAAATCGTCTCGTCTAGTCTGCTGCAAGAACACGAGATAATAAAACGACAAAATATCGTTTGCATGTTCGCGGCAGGTCCATCGATATCCAGCTAATCACTACATAGTATAAAACAAAGTCGTTTTCCGCTGTCTGTCTGTCCTATGTATGCTTAGATCTTTAAAACTACGCAACGGATTTTAATGCGGTTTTTAATAGATAGAGTTATTCAAGAGGAAGGTTTATATGTATAATACATGTTTAATATAGTAGAGAAATACTTATAATTTTAGAGGTTTCTAATCACATTAGACATTCTGTAGTATATTTAGTATCAGCATTGCACCCGTGCGAAGCCGGGGCGGGTCGCTAGTATTACAAATGCGAAAATAACTCTGTCTGTCTGTTTGTTACATTTTTACGCCTAAATCGCTCAACCGATTTTGATGAATTTTTGTATAGAGATCCATATATATAAAATCGGACTTTGGAGAAGGACATAGGCTACTTTTTATGTAGGTACCACGCGTGCGAAGCCGCGGGCAGCAGCTGGTATGTACATATACCAAGTTTCATCCACATCAGTGCAGGTATTATTGCGCGATCGAGTAACAAAAATCCAAACGTCTACATAACCTTTCGCATTTACAATATTGGTAGGATCAATGGTAAGATCAATAAAACATATCAATGTAACCGTATTTTTGTACCAATAAATAACATGAAAAAGCTGTCTTTAAAACATCACCTTAACTTTTAGTAGTCACAAGCTGTCTCTATTTTATCCTTGGCGTCCTTTGCATCCTTGGCTTGCATAGTGTTACTCTTTAAAATCGACCTTGAACCTGACCTTGACCTCTGACCATTAGTAGTCAAGACGCTCTAAGCCATCCCTGGCTTCTTCGTTCCCGGTATTTAACTACTTAGGAGTTACTACCAGGATATTTAACACTTTAAATCCACCTTGACCTTGATAACATCTTTAATCTTTTTAGTAGTCAGAAGCCGTCTTTGAATCATCTCAGGCTCGCTCGTCCAGAATAACTAGTTACTTTTTAGAATCGACCTTGACCTTTAGTAGTCAGCAGCCCTATTTAAGTCATCCTAGGCGCCTTTCTCTAGAATATCTAGTTACTTTTTAGAATCGACCTTGACCTTTAGTAGTCAGCAGCCGTATTTAAGTCATCCTAGGCGCCTTCGTCCAGAATATCTAGTTACTTTTTTGAATCAACCTTAACCCTGACCTTCACAAAGACTGTGACTCTGACCTTTAGTAGAGATGAGTTGTCTTTAAGTCTAAGCTTTGGCGTAATTGCACACGTGATTGAAGGTTCTCTTAGAATTGATCTTGACCTTGACCCTTAACCTTACCCAGATCGTTCCTAGCTTTCCGATAGCACTCTTTGGCAGAGACTAGTGCTGCCTCTGCAGAGGACGGCAGCCGCGGGTCGGCCGCGTCACGCACGTGTCCCGCCGCCTGCGACGGGAAGTCGTCCTCCTGTTCACGAACTTGACGTAGCGCCTCACGGTTGTGCATACCGCAGTACTTTATGTACAGAGCGTACGCTAACGGGAAGCCCCGGATTGTAAGCTGGAAGTTTGATGCGTAGAGAATTTTGTAATTGGATTTAATTTATATTTTTTTTTATAAATATAGCATAGCACCATCTAGTATCAAGTAGATACACTACAAAGTGTACGTATCTAATGTATAAGAGCGAACGAGATATATCTGTATATCTCTCTTACAAGCGATATTAGCGCGTTCCGGTTCGTTCTCGAACGTTTGAGTAGCGCCTAGGACTTACGCAACGCACTCGCCGCTCATATAAAGTTTCATATTTATCAATATTCTATTCTAATATGAAGATTCGTTTAGTACAAAACTATATCCTAATAATATTATAAATAATAAATAAGTATAGGTGGAGGTTTCACAAAACTCCATCTTACCCTAAACTAAGTAAAGTAAAGTACGTACGATGGGAACCAAATGACTGATATAATACTTAAAATACATACTTACGATACTAAATAACATCCAGACACAAAACAAACATCGAAGTTCATCACACAAATGATTGTCCTGGATGGGGATCGAGCCGAGAACCTATAGCCTGAGGGGCCAGTAATACTAATAATGATCCTAACGCTATAAAGAGAGTCGCAGAATCTTACCTCAAACTCGTGCTTTCCCATCTTCTCCTTCAAATGCAGTAGCACAATATATACTAAGTCGGTATCGCCACTCGCGGTTGCTTTCAGCAACGCAGTGGGCCCTTCGCCCAACGACAGAAGTAACGGCACTTGCAGCTTACTGTGAGTTTCGTATTCTAGAATCTGAAGAACAAGGTTATTAGTTACCATTTGGTCCTTCAAAAATTCATTGAAAAAATATCTGTTATGCACAAGAGTCTGCTCAGATGTCGTTATTGGTTTATTTTATTATTTAGGTAATGTATTTATCACAATTTATAACTGGTTACATAATTTTGTATTATATTTGTTTTTAACCCCCGAACGCAAAAACGACGGGGTGTTATAAGTTTGACGTGTCTGTCTGTGTGTGCTCCCCAACGGATGAACTGATTTTGATTTTGTTTTTTTTGTTTGAAAGGTGAATTAGTCGGGAGTGTTCTTAGCTATGTTTGATGAAAATCGGTCCAAGATGGCCGCCGCCACAAAATGGCGGATTACATATTTTTTCACAACTCTCTCAATATGGGTATCAAAGGCTTGACTAGTAGAATACAATACACTATGATACATTTCAAATGTAATAAATGTCGGGGGTTTTTTAAATTTTTAATTTAATGTTATCTTTCTTTTTATCTTTTTAATTTAATGTCTATTTAACCAAACTTGTAAATATTTTTGTCAATTCTTTAGTTCTCTAAGAGTTTTATTTTATTGATATTTTATTATTTTATTGACAAGTAAAAACAGTTTTACTTGTCAATTATGGTGTACAAAGAACAATGTATGTGGTACACTCATGACGTGTGGTAGTACCTAGCTGCTTCGCTACTCAAGATGGCGCCACTGAATACAAGCGATACAGCAGCCCTCACATTTTGTATCATATGCTGAGTGGTGGCATTTTTTCGCCACCGTATATACCTAGGCTACTTTATGTTATATTAGCACTGTATTTGTTATGTGGTGTTAATTAAATATTTTCTATTCTATTCTAGTTTTATTTTTGCACTATGATCAACATTCATTCCAGTCTAGAATTTCAAAGTTATAGCAACTCAATCATTCGAGGATAACAATATAACTCATCAATGTTGATTTCATGTCATGTTACGTCCTCTTACTCGCTGATATAATCTATACCTATGAGCTTAACCTGACTGACTGACTGATTCATCATCGCCGAGCCGAAACCGCTCAAGCTAGAAAGCTTAAATTTGGAAGGGAGCTACCCTTTTACAGCAAAACCACCAACAAAGGCGGGGTTTTTGTAAATTCCACCACTAAGAAGGTGAAAACAAATGTATGAATCTTTATAACGCGTGGTGCGATTTACTTGAAACTTGATATAAATAAATGAAATGAAAAAAATGAACACGTGTTTCAGGATTTTTCTAAATAACTCTAAAGGGGTAATATGGGTGTCAAAGTTTGTATGGGAACTTTTTAATGAATGAGTGTGATTTCTTAGAAATTTGGTTTGGATACTTAAAATGCAAAATAAATGGACACGTGTTTCAGAATTTTTAAAATCACCTTCATAAAGGAGTAAAATGGGGTGTGAATGTTTGCATGGAAACTTTTTAATGGGTGGCCAGGTGATTGGTTTGAAACTTATCAATAAAATTTGGCAAGGAGATAAATTGCATCCTGGGGAAGGATTTAGCTACAATTTCTTTAAAAAAAAATGCGGACGAAGTCGCGGGTAATAGTATATATATATCAACAATCCGCGCTGGTCTTCCGTTAGGACCTATTTTGTTAAGCGAAAATGAAACGATATCTACGTTATAAGAAATAAACATAAATAAAAGTTACAAAACAGAAAATCAAATAAACACAAAAAGAAATACACGAAACTATGAACTTACACATCATTACACATCCATCTAGCCCCAAACTAAGCAAAGCTGGCATATAGGTAGTACACTATGGGAACCAGAAAGCTGACAGAACGTACTCCGCATTTATACCATATATCTTATTATTATTTATAGTCTGACCCACAATTATCTTACTATTTATTATCTGACACACAAGTTAAAAACTCACTTTAATTGCAAGCGCTTTTCGTCCTTTCTCGGCGGCCTTCATAGCGATGGCCGTGTATGAAATTCCGGGGACATTACGCAGTTTGTCGCCGATTTCTCGCGCGGCACTCTCGTTGTCTAAATGCGGCTGGGTCACCTGAACAATAACAAATAACATAGACTTTTTATGAATACAACTTCTTATGAAATTATGAATAATAGGTGATCCTGTAAAATAGGTTGCCCTATCTAAAGAGGCATCACTACATAGTATAAAACAAAGTGGCTTCCCGCAGTTTGTCTGTCTCTATGTATGCTTAGATCTTTAAAACTACGCAACAGATTTTGGTGCGGTTTTTTTTAATAGATAGTGATTCAAGAGGAAGGTTTATATGTATATTACATGCATAATATAGTAGAGAAACACTGATAATTTTACAGGTTTCTAATCACATTGGACATTCTGTAGTATATTTAGTATCAGCCTGCTCCCGTGCGAAGCCGGGGCGGGTCGCAAGTTTAATAATATAAGCTACCTAATAAGTTTTCTTATTTAATAATTAATAAAAATGTTTTTTTTTATTTCATCTATTGAACTACAGACGGCTGCACTGGACAGTAAATAAATAATCCCGGGACATTTCACACAGCATCATCTGCCCCCAAAGTAAGCAGAGCTTTTATTATGGTACCCATAATAAATGGTCCATGACTGATATACTACTTATGTACTTTTTTTTGTAAATGCATACATATTTTATTATATAAACCCGAGACAAATACTTGCAGATCATACAAACACTTGTCCCGCGGCGGGAAACGAATCCGCGACCTTCTAAGTCTCAACCGGACCTTAACCCACTGCGCTACAGGGTGTACACAAAATGAATCATCACCTAACTTCATGATATTTAAGTTTTTTCTTTCAACTACGTAGTAATGTTATCATTAATCACTCCAAAACCGATCACAAAGGACGTGATCGGTTATTATTATTATGGTATTTTTTGCTTAGAACCAAAACAGTGCAGTAATGTTATATGAAATCTCATTATTGCACTGTGTTTTACTTGTTATTTAGATATAAATTTACCACAGAGGTTTAATATCTCCCATTAAGTTTAATATAAAATGTTTGCATTAGATCAAATAGATACTGGCTGATAATAAAAATCGGCTGAATAAAACTGACTTGGTGAAAAAAATAACAAATGGCGCGCATTTTGTATACCATTGTAAAACTTTGATTCTTCATATTTTTAGTTTGAGTAGGTATTTTATCACAGTAGGTATATTGGTAGTTGAAAGAAAAGTAATTTACGCACCTCGTTAAAGAGAATAATTAATGCACTCGTGTTAATTCAGTGCCCTCGCTTGCGCTCAGGCACCAACATAACACTCGCGCATTAATTCACTTTGCGCTCGGTGCAACAATCTACTAATCTTGTATATTTCTCAGAACAATCATAGGTGACAGCTGTCAAATTTCTGAGTTGCAACATACACGAAAAAAATTACATAAAATGTTAATATTGCACCCTTATTGAGACAACCTTTACTTTAACGCCACGTTAGATAATTAGGTGATTATAGGATAGGGTTAGTGCCTCTGTTCCCTCACCTTATAACAAGCCCAGTGTGAAAGGACTCGTGTGCGGCCGTCCTTCATTTGCAGATACTGTGCGATGTGTGTGGCGAGACAATGCAGGCGACGCCATATCAGTCGATCTAGTAACACCCGCTCGCCTAGATTGCCCATTCTGATACACTAGCTTAAGGAATAAATCTATATATATCAAATGCGATGTGTGTATGTATGTATGTTCGCTATAAACTCCGAAACGGCTGGAGCGATTTCGATTAAATTTTTAGGAAATTTTCAGATTGGCTTAGCGGGTAATCCTGTGAAGTTTGGTAGCGATCGGATCAACAGAACTTTTTTTTCATCAATGGCAGTACTGATGTCGATCTGCTATTGTTTTCATAACCCGCATTATGCTGACAAGTACGTCGTATATTTTAATTCAATTATTATTTATTTCAAAGTGTCTCTGGGTCTGTCAGTTTTGTTCGTTTGTTTGTTTGTTTGTTACCTTTTAATGGCTAAACAGTACGGATCTTGATGAAATTTGGTATGGATAGATGTAGATTGTATCTTAGGAACGGATATAGGCTACTTTTTACCTATAATGTAAAATTATCAATAAATGACTATTTTTACTATTATTTTATGTATGTACTATGCGTGCGAAGCCGCGGGCAGAAGAATAAATAAATAATGCCTGACATTTTACACTATCTATCCCCAAAGCAGAGCTTGTTTCGACTGATACCTACTTTTACTTATATACTTTTTTTGTAAATACTAACATAGAAATACCCAAAGTCAAGACAAATACTTGCAGAACATACAATGATTTATCCCGCTGCGAACCGAACCCACTACCTTCTGCGTCTCATCCGGGCTTCGCCAACAACTAGCAATTATGTTTATGAGGATTCCAAAGTTCAACAAGGAACCTATAATGTTTTGCCACGTCCATCTATCAGTCTTTATGTCCACCACTATTCAGAACTCTATTCGCAGACTATTAGACTTATAGCAATGAAAATTTGCACGCTTAAGATTCAAGATTCAAGATTCAAAATAACTTTATTCATTACAATCACAAGGACCACTTTGAATCGTCTTCTTACATGCTAGTGAATCTAGGTGCCGGTTCCTCCTAACCCCAGTTCAAGAAGAATCCGGCAAGAAACTTGTCTGGTCTTAACACTTTTTTGTATGATCCTTGACAATTTTGTTACGGATGCCGAGTCGAGTTGGAGCAGATTCATCCCAAGCTTTTTTGTCTTCTAAATAATCAGATATTTTATAATATGCTTTAATAGACAGTTTATGTTTAATAGTTTAATTTATGTTATGTTTATGTTATAGAAGCGTACACATTGCCCTATAAAAGACTTATTAACTTTAGCGAGCCTAACAGTGGGAACAGCGAGTTTATCTTTATTTCTAGTGTTAATACTATGATTATCGCAATTTTTTTTGAATAAATGAATATTTTTGTGCACATACATTAAATTTTTGTATATATACTGACCAGGCACTGTCATAATATTAATTTCTTTAAACTTATCTCTTAACTTATAAGTTTTAGTGGGACAATATGAAATAAAAACTTTTAAAGTTTTTTAGTGGTACTCTCCTACATGTAAAGTGGGTTGTTTTATTTTTATTTTACTATCGACACATTGTTGGCTAGGTCTTTCGAAAATATTACGAGGTTTCTTGGTCAGTTTTTCGATGCAGACATTCGTTTAATAAATATTAAGCTTTGAGGCCGTCTAGCTTGATCGAGTCGTAAATCACATACTCATAGTTTATGAGCGTGTATGTATGTGACAGACAGACGACAGACGACAGACAGACAGACAGACAGACAGACAGACAGACAGACAGACAGACAGACAGACAGACAGACGACAGACAGACAGACGACAGACAGACAGACAGACAGACAGACAGACGACAGATAGACAGACGACAGACAGACAGACGGACAGACAGACGACAGACAGACATGTGTCAGACATGTGATCGCAGAAGTGTTGCTTTTTTCTTGATTCTTCGTTTGTCATTTCATGAAGTAACATGGCTATGCTAATTTAATATTTTTTACACGTTTTATTGCATGTTTTATTCAGTAATCTTAGCGGAATTTTAATGAATAAATTGTGACCACTTAGGACAAGTATGTACAATTGAATTATATGTGTATTATGGTGCAATGTGATTTGAACGTCGAGGAATCCCAAGAAAATTCTAGACGGCCATTCCGCGATGACGCTTAGAATTGACAATTGACCATCGACTAAGACTTTATAATTGATATTTATAGTCAATTTGTTGACACTGGCAAAATTGACATTATTATGTCACATGCCATTAACAAAGGAGAAGAAGCTTTTTTCTTTTTGAGGTACGAAACCCTAAAAAGTTTAAAATGAGGTTTAAAAGGATACTGCACAGACGTCAACGGAATCGCCACTTTCGGATCTCTAACAGCATTAAGCACTCGAAGCCAACGGCACGTCTTCACATACAGGTCGGTCAGTTCGGGGTCCATTGTGAACCCTTTGCCAAACTGCGCAGCGCGTATCAGCATTTTCTGCACTTCAGGGTTGAACTCAAACGCGGCTGCTTCGATACAGTCTTGCACTGCGTTCGGTAAGTCGTTTTTCATAAGGCGGATGTACTCGTCCGCTTTGTGACTACGTTTCTGAAAAAATATTATGAAATAATAAAAAAATGGTGGACAATACACACTACATCATCTAACTCCAAATTAAGCATAGCTTGTTTTATGATGACCAGATGACTGATAATAATAATAATAATAATAATAATAATAATAAAGCCGGACATTTCACACAGCATCATCATCAGAATACTTATATATTTTTAAATACATACTATGATACTTTATAAGGGTGGTGGTGTGGACCAATAGATCGCTCGTCGATCAATGTTCATCCACAGAACAATCATAGAATTTTTGAAGAGATAACTTCTTATGGGAGGGTAAACCACTTCGTTACGTAACGCGTTAGGGCGCCAGTATGTCTGGCTTCCTTTTCTCTCACGCATACGGCTGCGGTAGGTAGGCTCTCACTCTAAATCACAGCGCTAGTTAGATTAGTTTATGTTATCACTTCTATCGGGCGTCCCGAGACGCACATGTATTTTCTTCCTTAACCTATCGTGTTCCACTGCAGGGCAAAGGTCTCCCCCTTTAACTTCCACTCTTTGCGCTCCAAGGCCACAGTTAGCCAATTTGACTCGAAGGCTCGAATGCATCCAGATCGTCTCGCCATACCTGAATACTGTAAGAAATTACAATAATAATTGTGTCACGATATAAGACAAATAAATCTACCTGAAACTGTCTAGAAGCCTCCACAAGATACGAGCCAGCCGTGGTGCTATTGATCCTGAATATCTTCTCCACAACAAAGGGTACTTTCTGCACCAGCTCGTGTGAGAGCTCGGAGACGACCCTCACGCAGTCCATTTCCTGGATGAGGTGGAACGGGCCATCGTACGGGAATGTGCACGACATGCCTTTTGTACCGAAGATACACATCATATCGTCCCAGTGCGCGATTATAGCTTGCGAACCACACCTGTAATTATATCACTAGTCAGTACGGCTTCGCAGCTCAGTTGGTAGTAACTCTGCCTTCAGCGCTGTAGGATGTGGATTCGATCCCCAGGACTAACATCGTTGTGTGATGAACATAGAGGTTTGTTCTGTGTTTGGGTGTGATAAAGTATCATAAAAATAAGTAAAAGTTATATAGACCGTTCACCGTAAGATGTCCCCCCCTGCCTTAGGAATTGGCTGCATTGATTGCGGTGTTGCCAACAATATATGTAGCATTTACCCCACTTGGTGATTGGTGGTTGCCGGCAACATTATATAACCTTGTATGTACCCACCACAGATTAATAGGTTTTACTTGCATATTTTGAAATAATATACAGTTATAAGACTAGTAAGTTAGTAAATGATGACACAATTTAAATTATTTATTGTTTTTTTTTTCTGACAGTAATTATAGTCGAAAGGAACGATTCCAGACATATCACTGTCACTTGCATAAACGTCATCATCATCTGTCGTATCCGAATCTGTGCTGCTGTCATTTCCAAGTTCAATTATCAATAATAATATATTATTGATAATTGAATAATATTATCCATGCAGTCATCGCGTTTATATTTTAATTAGTTATGTCAGTAAATTTTAATTATCCATACTAAAGGCATTGTGTCGGAAACTGGTATCCCTAATTTACTGACCAGTCATGGCGGCGACGCGAGATCGCACTTGATTGGGTGAAATTAGACAACAACAGATTGACAATCAATACTGCCAACATCACGGCAGGGGACAACTTACGGTGAACGGACAACAAAGGTATACGATCAGTCACTTGGTTTCCATAGTACAAGGTTTGCTTTGATGACAGGATGGTTTTGTGCTAATTGTTATTTGTTAGTTTGTTTGTTTTTAGCCCGTACTGTCCCACTGCTGGGCAAAGGCCTCCCCTCGAGTTTTCCATTAGTTTCGGTCCAACGCCATTGTCTGCCACCGATAGTCACTAAAGGTGTCTAGCTCGTCACGCCAACGCTTGCGTGGTCTACCGCGCGGCTTACTGTCTCAGGGCTCCACTCAGTGGTAGCTTTGGCCCACAGTTCGTCCGGCATGCGGCAGACGTGCCCTGCCCAGTACCACTTCAGTTTCGCAACTTTTTCAGCCACGTCGAGGACTTTTGTTTTGGAGCGAATCGTAGCATTTTTGATTCGGTCGGTTAGTTTAATGCCGAGGATGCTTCGCTCCATTGCCCTTTGACAAACCTCGAGTTTAGTCTTATGAACACCAGTGAGGGACCAAGTTTGAGCACCATAGGTTAGAATTGGGAGGATAAAGACGTCCATAAGTTTACGTTTGAGAGATAGAGGCACCTTTAAATTGTGCTTTCATCGACCAATAGCTTCGCCAGGCCTTTTCGATCCGTCTTGCGACGTCCTTATCCTGCCTTTCTTCGAAAGAAACTAATTGGCCGAGATAAACGTACTCATGAACGTATTGTTATTTATTTATGATTTATTTTAATTCTTTATTTTGTATACTTACATAATTTGTAGCTTGGTTAAGGCAATCTTTCTTTTACATGTCTATGGTGCCGAATTCCTCTTTAACATAACATTACAGTTATGTTAAAGAGGAATTCGGCACCATAGACAAACCACATTTAGGGTTTTAAGGTGTTTTTATCGTTGTTTTAATGTAAGCAAGTACATTTTTTTTGTTATATTTTTTTTTGTGGAAAATTAAAACAAAATAAGAAAAATATTTTCTACTGGTGGTAAAGTGGTAGCATCTATGCCTTGCGGTCCTAAGATCTGGGATCGTAACTAGCTTTTGACCTCTGTGGCGCAGTGGGCTAAGGTCCGGCTGAGACGCTAAAGGTTGCGGGTTCGATTCCCGCCGCGGGACAAATGTTTGTATGATCTGCAAGTATTTGTCTGAGGTTTGGGTGTTGCTATGTATAATATGTATTTATTTACAAAAAAAGTATATCAGTAGTATATCAGTCATGTGGTACCCCATAACACAAGCTCTGCTTACTTTGGGGCCAGATGATGTTGTGTGAAATGTCTGGCATTATTTATTTATTATATTGTCCTAGGTGAGGTCAGATTTGGTGGGGCAAAAACTTACCACATGAGCTCTTTTGGTTGCTTGATGTATCCGGTGTCAATTTCTGAGTATGCCTTGAACTCCGTAGATCCGATCCACAGGAAGCCGGAATCCGTGAATAGGGCTACGTGCTTGCCGTTCTGTGACGCTACTATTGATAGAATTTGTGTGTACGGGTTTTTTATTTCAGGGCGCTGAAAGATAAGATTAATTTCAATTTATCGAGTTATCCAAGAGATTAGTGGACGAGGCCAATGATCAAGGGGCTCGTGCTTACAACGGACGTCTCACCTTTTTAATAAGCAACATTAACCTTATATCCTGAATTAATTTATATAACAGCACAATTATTTACACTGTTGGTTAAGCGCACAGCTGGTGCATAATCCTACATTTCCCTTTCACTTTCTCGTCACACACACGAACACACTATTGGCTGATAGTACCAAACTCTCGGAAAATGGGTTGGTACCATCAGACGGCCAACTCTACCACCGCGCGCGCTCATTGGTCAAATCTCATACTGTGCGCTTTCTGTTACACTTTCGTCCCTTTTTTACGAAATCACTCTAACAGATTGCAGGAAAGCAAGAGGATAGCTGTTACACATCAAAAATAGCATATGTCTGTCCCTAAGATAAAATCTATCTCATTACTAAAATCAAGATCCATTCAGACGTTTAACCATGAAAAGGTTACATAGAAACAGACAAAGACACTTTTGAACTTAGTGTTAGTGTGGTTTTTTTACCATTAGAATGGCTCTGTTTTCCCCTAGCTGGCATTTGTAGATTTCCTTGTCGCGACATACCAGGAAGCCTGAACTAACCACGCACCAACATGATATTCGTTCATCTGCCCCTGAAATCAACAAAGACATAATAAGACCGACAGGGTTATTACGTAAAATTAGCAGTACCGACAGCAATAGGAATGCGACAGCAAGTCGTTATTGTTTTTATGCCGCCAACAAGCTATTTTGGCATAAGCGTTTACCACTAGCTAAATATTCTGAGCTGGAATTGACTGAGGCTTACCCCTGCATGGGGACGGGCCTAGAAAAGGTGGCCCAAACATAGTCCGCTTCAACCTTAACCTAGATGGCAAACCGCGGTCGTCGGGTACCGAATAATCGCGGTCGAAAACAAAATAAAGAAAAAATATCATCTTCTAAAATACTGACCTACGCAACCTGGAATGTACGGACTCTTTTAGATAATTATACCAACTTATGTCCCGAGTGAAAAACTGTTCTCATTACAAGGGAACTGTCTAAATATAAAATAGACATTGCAGCCATAAGCGAGACTCACTTAGCGGATAGCGGTGAGCTTTGTGAGAATCGTGGTGGATATACTTATTATTGGAGTGTAAAACCTGCTAATGAAAAGGCGGATAATGGAGTTGGTTTTGCTGTCAAAACCAGCATAACTCGAAAACTTATAGAAAAACCAGAAGGTATCAATGACCGACTTGACCGATGACCCTCAGACTTCACATCAGTACAAACAAATACCTCCATCTTATAAGTGTATACGCTCTAACTATGTCATATTCCGACGAAGACAAACTGCACTTTTGCAGTTTGTCTTCTGGGTCTTCCTGGGTGATTTTAGTGCTCGAGTTGGGTCTGATCACCACATCTGGAAAGAAGTTCTTGGCAGGCACGGTGTCGGTAAATGTAACTCAAACGGAGAACTGCTTTCATCTATTTGTGCAGAATTTTATCTTTGCGTTACTAATACCTTTTTCGTATGGCCGACAATTATAAGACATCTTGGATGCACCCACGCTCTAAGCACTGGCATCTAATTGATTATGTTATTGTGCGCAGGGCTGATCTGAAGGATGTGCTAATTACCAGAGCAATGCGCGGCGTCGAGGGCTGGACCTCTGCACTGTTTAATACGGTCGAAAATTCGTCTCAGCTATAAACCTCCTCGCAGAGCTATGCAAAAAATACCTTCCAGGCTAGCTTTGGAAAACTTATAGTCAAATGATTTACAACAAAATCTGAATGCTGTGTTTAGCACTGTAGCTTTTAAAGCAACGGGTTCGATAGATGAACATTGGCGCTCTCTGGCCCAATCGCTTCATGAAACCGCTGTACGTGTTGTCGGAAAGCCGGAGAAGAAAAACCAAGATTGGTTGACGCCTGCTGCAAGACTCTACAAGTGTAACAAATAGAAGGACCGTTCAACGTGAGCTTAAGTCAAAAGTACGAGTACTTAAAAACCGTTGGTGGACGATGAAAGCGCTGGAGCTGCAACATCTTGCAGCTTTAATATAAAGAAATGCTTATGGCAAATTCTTTGAATGTCTTAGGACCATCTTTGGCCCACGGCATAAATAGTCTTCTGCAATTTTCTCCGGCGCCAAATCAAGACGTCTGACGGACCATGGTGAAGTGTTGGATCGATGGGCTGAACATTTTAGTGGGGTACTTAACCCAGTTAGTCACGGCGCGGATCTAATCCATATTAATTCCCTTCAGGCTCTGCCAACATCTACGAAGCTTGACGATCCATTGATGAATTCCTTAGTGCTATTAATCGGCTTAAAAACGCCAAAGCCCCCGGATCAGATAGTCTACCAGCTGAACTTTACAAATACGGTGGACCAAATGTTCAAAATAGACTTTTTGAGCAGATATTGCGCATAAGGGAGTCTGAAGTAGTGCCTCAAGACTGGAAGGACGCCTCTATCTGCAAGCTTTTTAAGGGCAAGGGTGATACATCGGATTGTGGGTCATATAGAGGTATTGCTTTGCTCAGTGCTGCTGGTAAGGTGTTGGCCCACATTATGAATCGTAGGATAGGAGAGTTGGCTGAACGAATCCTGCCTGAAAGTCAGTGTGGCTTTCGGCCGAGCAGGGGTACGGTCGATGCGATCTTTGTCGTAAAACAATTACAAGAAAAAAGTCTTGAACAACATCGTCCTCTATAAATGTGCTTTTTGGACCTGGAGAAGGCTTTCGACCGTGTACCGCGATCTGCTCTATGGATCGTTCTTGAAAAAGCTGGATGTCCTGAGAAGTTTATAAGTATTGTGCGCCAATTTCACGATGGAATGCTGGCTCGAGTACTAGACGATAGCGACTTTTCAGATAAGTTTCCAGTGACGAGCGGCTTCAAACAGGGCTGCGTGATGGCTCGAACTCTCTTTGCTGTATATTTTGCTGCTGTACTGGGAGACTTCTATATTAGCTGCACTAGACAAATTCGACTTGATGTGAGAACTGACGGAAGTGTCTTTGATTTGTCTCGTTTTCGATCTAAACGCATGGTACATGACCACACTATCATAGATGCTCTTTACGCAGATGACGTCTGCTTGATGGCTGACGATATTTGTAGTCTGCAACATCTCCTGGACCACCTAGATGAATCTTGCAAAAAGTTTGGTTTGGTCATCAGTGTCTCCAAAACTCAAGTGTTTAAACAACCAGCACGTGGCACCACTGCAGATACTACGTCGGTATCTCTAGATGGTAAAGGACTCAAGGAAGTGTCATCATTAAGGTATCTAGGCAGCTACATTCGTAATGATAATCGTCTGGAAACCGAAATCTCCTACCGAATTGCAAATGCAGCTGCTTCTTTTGGTCAACTTCGAACACGAGTTTGGGATTCACATGACTTACAGTTACACACTAAGATCTCTGTGTACAAAGCCATCATCCTTCCCATTTTGCTTTATGCCACGGAAACATGGTGTCTGTACAAAAGCGACATCAGACGTCTCGACCCCTTCCACATGAGATGTCTGCGCAAAATTCTTTGCGTGCAGTGGCATGACAGAGTACCAAACTCTGAAATTCTAAGACGTACCCAGCTGACTGGAATAGAATATTTGCTGATAAAGAGCCAATTGAGTTGGTGTGGTCATCTAGTGCGCATGGATGACTCCAGGCTGCCTAAATCTGTATTTAACTCACAACTACATGAGGGAAAACGCAAAACTGGGGGTCAGTTCCTTCGCTATAGGGACGTATTAAAGCGTCACCTTACAGCTTGTGATATTTCAACAGATGATTGGGAGGAGCTTGCGCAACGGAGACGAGAGTGGCGCAACTCTGTTAACAATGTCGTTTCTAATTTTGAAAATAATCGTATACAAGATCTCAATAACAAGCGCCTTCTTAAAAAGACCCGTCCCAAGCCTACTTACACCTATTCTTACAACTCTATAGGTCAGTTAAACTGTGCGCCATGTAACAGGACCTTCAAAACAAAATTTGGCTTTGCAAGCCATTTTCGCTCTCATGTCCGGAGCTAATAAGGTTCGCCGTTGACGTATACGTCAAGGAGGACATCATCATCATCATCATTCTGCGCTAAGTATTGCTAAATATTTATTTTTATGTAATAATAATGCCAGACATTTCACACAGCATCATCTAGCCCCAAAGTAAGCAGAGCTTGTGTTATACATGACTGATATACTACTTATATATTAGGTTGAGGAAAAAGTCTTTTCGCATTATAGTATGTATGAACTTGTAATAAAATCTCTTTGGCTATACTATTTGTATCTGGCTGGTTTCGGTATCATAAAAAGTTTAAATTTTAAAGAACAATTCCAAATTCAAATTAGGAAAATGTGTGATTTTTATTTGTTTTTCGTACCGGCATCTAATGAAGAAATTCGGTACATTTTAAAATTTTATTACAAAAACGGTAAAGATGCAAGCCTCGAAAAAAATTTGCGATGTTTATGGACCTAGTGCAGTGTCTGTGAGAGTAGCACAAATTTGGTTTAAGCGTTTTCAATCCGGAAATTTTGATGTCAAAGATGCTCGTCGTTCTGGTCGCCCGTATCCGTAATAGATAATTTGAAAAAGTGGAGCAAGATCGGCATATCAGTAGTTACGACGTAGCTGAAGAACTGGGAATTGCCCACAAAACAGTTTTGGCACATTTGAAAAAAACTGGATACACAAAAAAGCTCGATATTTGGGTACCTCACGAGCTCACTGAAAGAAACCAAATGAACTGTGTACTAATTTGTGATTCTTTATTACGACGTAATCAAACCGAACCATTTTTGAAGAAGCTGCTAACTGGTGATGAAAAGTGGATCACGTACGACAAGAACGTGCGAAAAAGGTCGTGGTCAAAGGCCGATCAGGCTTCACAGACTGTGGCGAAACCCGGGTTAACTCGCAACAAGTTGATGCTGTGTGTGTGGTGGGATTGGGAGGGCATTATTCATAATGAGCTGAGCTGTTACCACCAGGCAGGACCATCGATTCTGAAATCTACTGCGAACAACTCATGAGATTAAAGCAAGAAATTGAGAGAAAGCGGCCGGAATTAATCAACAGAAGGGGTGTGGTTATTCATCATGATAACGCTAGACCTCACACATCTTTAGCCACTCAGCAAAAATTAAGAGAGTTTGGCTGGGAGGTGTTAATGCATCCGCCGTATAGTCCTGACCTTGCACCTTTAGATTTCCACCTGTTTCGGTCTCTTCAGAATTATTTAGGCAGGTCAGGTTAACATCACGAGAGGACTGCCAAAACCACTTGTCGCGGTATTTTGATCAGAAGTCCCAAAATTTCTATAGCAATGGGATCAAGTCCCTACCTACAAGATGGCTAAAAGTTATCGAACAAAATGGTACCTACATACTTTAGTTAAATGTAAATGAATTATATTAAAAAATGCGAAGAAACTCTTTCCCCAACCTATTATATTTTTGTGACAACATACAATATTCATTCATTACGTTTATTTCAGACAATATTACATTATAAATTAGTTACAAAAAATAATTAAAGTGTCCATATTTGATTATAATTAAAATTAAAGTAACCCTAACTATCGCACACTGTTCAAGAGAGTACAATATACACTCCAGTGTTCCATAAAGAAACAGTCTCCGGGCAATGAGCTGTAGGTAGCTGTTGGAGCTGTCGCGCACCCGGCGCATCAGGGACGCAGATCTTTTGCGCATTATCGCCGCGAATCCGTCTACTCGTGCGCCAGCAAACATTCCTGACGCGCTGCAGAAGCGCGGCAGCCCCATCAGCACCCTGAACGAGTTGTTGTACTGGATCCGCAGGGCATTCCAATACTTTTTGGTGTGCTTGACCAAAAGGCTGCACATATAAAACGCCTGGCAGTAGGCTCTGAAAAACGTTGCTTTTACCTGCCTGGTGCAGCGCGCAAACCTACGGGCCAGCATGTTCGCTCTAATGGATAATGCCCTGCGTTCCCTGACCATGTCCATAATCATCTTTAAGAGACTCGGTTACTCAATGGCCCAAATACTTAAAGCAAGCTACTCTCTTCAGCTCTCTGCCGTTCAGAATTACCGGCGGAATGGTGGTTTATGTTTTAGAGCCTGATTTGAAGACCATTAATTCACTTTTGCTTGCATTGTATCTGAGCCCGTGAGCCTTCGAATATCTCTCACAGATTCCGAGCAGTTTTCTGAGAGCACTGATTGATGGGCTCAGCAGCACCATATTATTATTATTATTATTATTATTTGAGGAGTAATATAACCTCACGGGGAAGATTGGTATCATTTGACAGCTTCTGCCACAACCTGTCATACGCTACCAGATCGAACGCTTTAAATACATCGAGAAAGCAGGCGTAGACAGGCGTGATTCTGCTGGTGTAGTACTGGACGATGTGCTTGAGGCTTAGTACTGCAGTTTCAGTAGACCTCCCAGTCCTAAAACCGAACTGGGCGTCATGCAGGTTTACATGTTGGCTTAGATGAACATCAATCACACTATCCAGTACCTTTGCCATCACATTAGCCAGGGATATGGGTCTGAAGTTGGTTATGCTGGATGCGTCTTCAGTCTTGTTTTTAATAATAGGTACAACTACAGTCCTTAACATATCCTCTGGCAAATGCGAATGGCTGACGCAGAGGGTGAAGAACATGGCGAGCACCCCTGGCAGATGTACACCTGCATTTTGTAGGAGTTCAATGCTCAGTGAGTCGTGGCCTGGGGATTTTCCTCGCTTCATGTCATTCACCACCCGAGTAACCTCCTTCGCTGTGATAAGCATGGTCCTCTCCCCCCCGTGCAACCCCTCCTCACTTGGCTTTGCAGTTGCAGGCCCCAGTGGAGATTGTACCCTAAAGTGCTCTTTAAACATATTGGCAATTTGGACGGGATCACTAATGCCCTCCACACTCACTGAAACACTCGGTCTTGGGTTCAGCTTGTTGGTCTCTTTCCAAAACATTCAATGTTTGACAATGCACACAACACTATCTAGCCCCAAACTAAGCACACAGCTTGTATTAGGGTGAACACAAGACCGATAGAATTCATATATATTTTAAATACATACTTATGATACTTTATAACACCCAGACACAGAACAAATTCCTGTGCTCATCACACAAATGTATATCCTGGAAGGGAATAGAACCCTCAACCTACAGCGCAGAGGCAGAGCTACTACCAACTGGGCTGACATGCCAGTCAGGAACATTTCACAAGTAGCATATGAAAAATCATATGATATGCATTTTCATACATCGCATCTGCTACTTCTCTTCATTTGGTCTGTAAAATGTCGCACTCAATTGAATCGCGACGAGAGAGCGAGCGAGCGACGAATCGTACTAGAGCGGGCGTGATAGAAAGAACAAACAATATTTCTGATTCGCCGCCGCTAAATGTATGAAGCTATGAAGAGGGTGGCGCCACCCGTGGACCCGTGCTCCGTTTTAGTACTATATGGGCGAACATTGACCTAGAGTATTTAAAAAATAGACTTTAAATTAAGTGCGGTAAAGCATTAATTTCCTTGGAATAATCAGTAGCAGATCTCAAAATCACCTGTTTGTTTACGTGTACGGAATTATTTTTCACACAGTCACGTCACAGAGACGTCTGTGAACTTTGCGATTGTTTGCGATTTATTTCCATTGAGTAGGTACATAGTTTATTGTAATGTTATAGGTAGGTATTATTATATCCTACGTAACTCCTGAATCCGGTCTCTCTTTAAACTTCCAATTCATAAAAGGAGCGGCAGTAATTATCATTACATAGTATAAAACAAAGTCGCCTCCCGCTGTCTGTCTGTCCCGATGTATGCTTAGATCTTTAAAACCACGCAACGTTTTTTGATGCGTGTTTTTTTAATAGATAGAGTGATTCAAGAGGAAGGTTTATATGTATGATACATGCATAATATAGTAGAGAAATAGTGATAATTTTAGAGGTTTTTAATGTGATGTCGTAAATAAACACATTTGTAGTTTATTTAGTATCAGCATTGCACCCGTGCGAAGCCGGGGCGGGTCGCTAGTAAATTATAATTCATACTTCATTTCTAATGTAATTCTATACATGAAAAATCATGGTCAGTGAAAAATCGCATGTGAAATGATTGCGATTTTTTTTTTCATTTCATTCAAAGATAATGAATTAAAAGTAGCAATCATTCCCATGCTTAGTCAGTACATTTTAAACTATGAGAATGTATGTAGGTATAGCGTATGTCTGTGTGTATGAATAGTGTTCTAGTGTCTAAGGAAAATCAGAAGCAAAAACAGGCAACATTAACGCTTAAAGAGTACCTAAGTACACTTAGTTTTGTCTCTGAATGTAAGCCTACGTCTTATACTTACTAGGCAAGTCAGGCAATGATCTCACTTTAGGCTCAGACACATTGCTTAGCAGAAACATTCTATTGGTAGTGGTTATCACACCAATGCCGACACCGTGTTGGTTTGAGAACAGCTGGGCTTTGCTGACCTGAAATTAATTGATTCAAGTATTCAAGATGGCAGCACAAGCGTGAATGCCTTGTTAACATTTTGTTTGAAGTTGGGACTTAATAGATGCAATTTGATGTATTTGTTGTAGAAAATGTTAATGATGTTAAATGTTAAATGTTAATGATATATGAAAATGTGTAAAAATACTCGCTTTTTACTGTAGCACAACTTTAAGTTGAGTTCCGACGAAGCAAAGCGTTCATAAAATTTTGATAATAACGAAATAGAAATATATGTAGATTGGATATATAGATAAGTATTTAAAACTTTGCATATTTTTTGGGCTGAAACTGTGGTTTCTTAATATATTAGAGGTGTATCGGATTTTTCTTTATTAAATTTTTTTGTTGTTTTAGTTCTTTGGTTTCTGATTTGGTCTTTTGTTGTTTAGACGTGCCCAGATTTAATAATCACGGATAAGGCGAAATGAGTTTCCTTAAATGAGATGAAGTCTTGATGAAATCTTTAAGTCATCTTTCCGAGTTACATGTTGAGTAAGTATGATAAGAGGAGAGATGTTTCTTTGTTTGCCTGATATATAAAATGTTTATTTCACTAACTTATAGGATCCTGTGAGTCAAATCTATTTAAAAAGCCATAAATATAACGTTTTCGATCTCATTAGCGATCAAAATTCAAATTTGGCGGAGACCATCTAAAAAGATCTAACTTAAAATTTATCAGTAAAATAGAACAAACTCTGTAGTTGCTTGGATGAAAATAAAATTATATAAAGATGAAAAGACTCCAATTGCCAATAGCAAAGAAGTTCAATTTCATTAGTATTTTAAAGAAATATAATTATTTTAAAGAAATATAATTATTATAAATAATTATAATGAATACGGCTTCAAATTTTAACAGTACGGGTACAATTCAAAATAACTCCAATTTGTTTAAGACGGGCACGTGCGCACCGCTTGTAATGCTGATTACAACTAGCGATGTCCCTGTTTTGGTGGGAGGTGCGAGGCTCGCTCATTCAACAAAAGGGGAATTTGGCGTTATCTACCATCGAGTAGTGGAGATATTTTTAAATCTGTTTAATTGGTCGGTAGGTATTGAGACGAGGAATATGACGGAGAAACTAACTATAAAATTGCGATTTTTGAGTTGACTCCCTTTAGATCTAGGGGTGCGATATGTAAGCCTCTGTTTTTACAGGTTGGAGCGCAACACTGTCGTATTTAATGAACAATTAGGGAATACATTTACAAACATAAATAAACACACACAAAAACAGAAAATTTAAAGTAAGGTATTGTCGATGATGCGACATCTATCGGGATAAAAAAGCAGTGTATTTTCAGTGTTGAATTGAATCACTACATAGTATAAAACTAAGTCGCTTCCCGGTGTCTGTCTGCCCCTAAGTATGCTTAGATCTTTAAAACTACGCAACGGATTTTGATGCGGTTTTTTTTAATAGATAGAGTGATTCAAGTGGAAGGTTCATATGTATAAAACATGCATAATACAGTAGAGAAACACTAATAATTTTAGAGGTTTCTAATCACATTAGACATTCTGTAGTATATTTAGTATAAGCATTGCACCCGTGCGAAGACGCTATGTCGCTGTTTTTTGTGCGACGAAGAATCTAAGATAATTCAAAACGGCCAACCCGCGATGACAAATTACGATCAACTACGACTTTGTGACGATTATAAAACAAAATCGAATCGAATATTCTTCTTTGTTTTGTTTATTTCAATACTCTTTTTTTTGTATTTTTGTATATTTTTTATTGAAAAAAAAAGTATAAAATACAAAGTATACATTAGCAAAAACTCAAACGAACAGTAAAAATTGTATTAAAACTACGACACATTGTGATAAACACGGGTTATAAAAATGTGAGTGATTTGAGTTTACAACCAAATCTCTACATCTGTTTTTATGTAAAATGAGATAAGGTTAGTATAAAACAAAACTTTGATTATCTTTGTTATACTTATTATTATCCTGGTTTGATATGAGTAAATGACCACAAATAAATACAGGAAAAATATGGCTCGGCAAAGTCATTAGTGCATTTAATATATGTAATTGATTATATTATGTTGTTTTGCATCAATGTTTAATATGAACTGTTTCTAAAATGAAAAAATCTATCTTGAAAGAATAATAATAATACAACCTCGCCAGGTTAAAATAAGTACTAATACTCACTTTTGTGTCTCTAACTTCTTGACCCAAACTAAAGGTTCTCTGGTAGGCTCCGAACATGTCATAGATGAGGACATCTCCACTCTCCTGAATGCAAAGCAGCTGTTCACTATCTGACCACCCCATGTGGATGAGGACTCCGCTGTTCCACTACAATAATTATTATAGTTATATAGATTTCAAACTTAAGGATAGCTTAGATTTTAGATTTTAGCGTGGATTACTCAAAGTCTAAAGATATACAAAGATAACACAGTCATGAACAGCATAATACATAAAACAGCATAACACCTTTCACTAAAACTCTAATGGGTTGTGTTCCGAGGAGTTGTATGACATGATCAATATTTTATTGTCGTATCGCATGCCATCGGCAGGGTGTCCATCCACACACACTGGAACCTAATTGGTTGCGGGAATCGAAACTGCAATCTTCTGCATCTCAGGCCAGCCTCAACTACTGCTCCACAGAGATCAGCTAATATGATGTGCGCTATGCTGCTATAGCACACATCTATTAGCTGATCTCACTCAAACAGTGAAGGAAATCATTGTGATGATACCGGCACATTGCAGAACCTAAAAAGTGGAAGACATGTTCCAAGTGCTCGAAATTAGTCTCCGAGGCACACTTTAATCCTTTCACCACACTGGTTTTGCAATAACAAGTGACACGATAAGATGCTAGATAAAACTTACCAAAACCTTTGCAATTACATTACCAGCACAATTGTATATTGTTATGACTGGTTTAGCTGTGGTTGTGACCATTACAAACTGCTTTCTATCCCTCACTGCAGCGATGGGGCCACCATATGCTGCACCACTCACTATCATGTTCTCCAGGCCTTCATCCATTGACCAGTTCATATTGTAGAGATCGAATTTCCTGGTAAAGTAATAGGTATTGTAAAAAAGGTGAACATTGAAATATTGTCGATCATCAAACTCAATCTCTATTTTTGATAGACATAATAATAATAATAATGCCGGACAATTAACACAGCATCATCTGGTCCCAAGGTAAGCTGAGCTTGTGTTATGTGTACCACATGACTGTTAATCTACATAAATAAGTATTCAAATACCTGTAATAGGAGTCCAGTTGGAACCAATCTGCAGTTAATAACGCCGACATTGTATATTTCGGTGGCCTTCGCCTGTTTCACTCAATTCACCCTTTTTCAGGTGTTTATTTGTATAAATAGCAGTCAAGTTACACAAGTTAGTCAAATTCTAATTGAATTATAAATATTTCATTTCAATAAACTAAAATAACACTCAAGGATAGGTACAAACGATGTACCTATTAATTATTTGTGTAACGGAGTGTCAATTTTACTCAAGTACTATTTATTTTATAAAAACCTATACAAAGACTGATAAAAACATTACAATCACACTCACTCAACTAAACAACACAACCAGTGTTGCCAGATGGAGCTCGGTCCAAATCGCCAAAAAAAAATACAAAAAGTAGCCTAAATCGCCCAATTTGTTTATAGCAAAATGTAGGTTTATTTCATAAATTAGCCTACATCGCTTAATTCAAAGATACGTAATATGGAGCCTAATACGGGTAATAATACTATGATAACCTATTATTTGCTTAGACTCATCCTTGATAATTAAAATATTGAAGTTCAGTACTAATGTAAGCATGTAATGTTATTTTTTCCTGTAGAGCCTCAGTAATAAAACAACATAGATAAACATACAACATACAACAACAACAAACATGTAACGCTTAGTTACAAAAGTAAAAACGACTTGACTTATTAACTGTTTTATAATTAATGATTTTACTATGTAGGGTTTAGAGCTTTTATTATAAAAAATATACCTATGTTATTCGTCGTCTGCTAACAAAATAACCTCATCGAGGATTCCTCTATTTATTGATTGGAGGATTTATTGATTAAATGTCACGATATATGCATCCAACCTACCACCACCATTTCATCCACTTCACACTCTATTAAAAATTTACATTTACCGAATGAAATGAAAGGTTTACCAATTTTGAACCTACTTACCTATTATTGTAATTGTATAAAAAAATATGATGGACGTAGGCTAGTATCATTCATCATTTTTAATTTCTTAAATAGCCTAAACGGCGACCAGCCGCCGATCGCATTTTTTGGTCGCCCCGCCACCCGTCGAGATAGCCTAAAGGGCAATAAGTCGCCTAATCTGGCATCACTGAACACAACTCAAATTCCAAATTCCAATCAAGCAAAAGCAAAAGCAAAAGCAATCCTCTGATCCTCTCCTCTCCTCTCCTCTCAACAAACAACAACCAAAGCATGGGCTGGTGTGTTTATGTTGTTTCTTTCTTACTTTACAGAATTGTATTTTGATGTTCTTGTCTAAAGCTAAACAAGTGGACTTTTTTGTTTTAGTGTATTTTATTTTGTGAAATTTTTCGTAATATTTTATTTATTGACTGACACTGACATTTCAACGTCAATGTTATATTTTGGCATGACATAACAAGGCATAAACATTATTCAGAATTTTATCGCATTGCACTTGTGTTAAATCTGGTTAAATCGCTCGCACGATGTGTTATAAAGTTCCCGTATCCACTTTAACACAGCTGCACTCAGTTTTGAAAGTAATTTATCAGACTGCTGTAGCTGAAAACTGAAAAGACGGATTTTATAACCGATATCTCCCCTTCGTGTAAAGTGGGATAGAATATGAAGGTCTTTACCATTATTTAATATTACCATACCATGCGATAGCAGTGTTGCCAGCCGGTCTTTGTCAAAAGTTACCTAAACTAGATCTAAAAGTAACCTTTCAGTCCGAAATGTAACCTTTCATATTTTTCTACAAAAAAAGAGGAGGTTCTCAATTCGGTTGTAAATTTTATATATTTGTTACCTCATAGCTCCGTCATTTATGAATCGAAAAAAAAAAACACGTATCTATAGGGTATACCTACCTACTTTCCGATTGGTCACATGGAAATTTCATGAAAATCAGTTCAGTAGTTTGGTTTTTAAATCAAAATAGATGGAAAAAATATATCATCCAAGTAAACGAATTTCGATATTTTGCTTTATTAATGAGATTCTCAATTCGGTGGAATTTTTATGGGTTCAAATTTAATTCAATGCAGTTGGTTTTGTTTTTACTTTTAAAAACGTAATTATTTTAGTAATTAGGTATAAAAGGTAGTTTTTTTTATTTTAATGTTGTATTCAGCTACTTACTTCACTTCTAAACACTTGTAGAATGTTTAATATAATTATGTTATAATTCTAAACACACACGAGCTTATGAATTGTCTAAATTTGTTGCCATCTCCATTTCTTGACATTAGAATGACAAGGACAAAACATACTTAAGCGACACTCTAGCGAATTATGTGATTTAAAGGTAAAACTTCACGACAAACAATAATGCCATCAGAGGCGACAAGCAAACGAACTCGAACAAGACAGTTCCGATTGAACGTGCGAGTAAGCGAGAAGCTTTGGTCATCTGAGGTTTGGTATATAATGCGAGAGAGAAAGACGTGTTTTTTAGTAGTCACACTTACTATGTTTCAAACTAAATTTGCTTAATTTTGCTTAATAAATTATAAAAGAGCGTTTCTTTTCATGTTGGTTTCGTTTAGGAAAAAAAACAATTCAAATTCTAAAAAATCACCTATAAGTAACCTTTTGAGTCGAGTAACCTAGAAGTAACCTGACAGAGTTACAAATCACCTAAAAGGTTACAAAAGTAACCTTCTGGCAAGACTTAGGATCCATACCATACCATGTGATAGGTATTACCTAACAGCAACCTTACGGGTAAAGCCCTATTATTACTTTTAATTACTTTCACATTGTTTAGTACTATGGTTGGATACGTTTTTTATTATGCAATGATGAAAAGGGAAAACCATTACGGCTTTACTAGTTTATGAGAAACAGTCTGATTTGTTAACAATAAAAAAAAACATAATGTGCAATTTACACGTGGTAGAAGTTTAACCTTCAAATATGTTGGCTTCAAGATAATGAGCCGAATAAGAATATAAGAAACACTGTATAATGCTTCCTATCTCATTTTCTCCCACGTTAAATCTTATGAATTTATGTGTCTGTCTCTTTTTACTGTCGCTTTTTCGTTACATCGACTTTCAAATTACAACGATGCTAAAGAAGTTTTCACTTCAAAAACATGAAAGTTAACTTTGCTTTACTTTTCTTTACCTTAAAAATAAATGTCAGTTACCTTGGCATTTATTATTACATATTATTACATCATCACTTATACATGACGATATCACAGATTATAAAAATAATTGCTTAAAAAAAAGTTGTTTTCGTGACGAGACATCGAAGTTTTTTTTACCAACAGAGGTACCTAGTTATTGGATAAGAATTCCTTATTCAATAGGTAAGTTATTAATGCGTAAAGTACTTAAGTAGGTACTTGCCATAATTTATGAGTCGACAAAACGAAATTCGCGTAAACGCGTGCCCACGCACGCGTTTACGCGAATTTCGTTTCCCTATAATTCCTAATCGGACTGACTCGACTTGGCTGGTTACAAACAAAGAGCCTAGAGCACCTAGAGCGACCGCTCCACTCACTCTACCTTAGGGCCAGCGCTCGCTGCTGTGAGGGTCTCTCAATACGGACACTAACGAGTGTCGACGACATACATACTTGTGACTAGTAGGTGGGACTTCCTCTAGCACTGCACTTGCATCCTTGCATCGCCCGGAAGCAGTTTGTAAGATTATTTTGTTTTGACTCTCCATCACACCATACACGATCAGGAGTAAGCCAAGGCTCGTTCTAGGACCCTTACTCTTCTCAACCATTGATCGATGATGTAGCTAAATGTCTCACCAGCTCATAATGTCTGCTTTATGCAGATGATGTAAAAATATTTACAAGTATTAATTCGTCGTAAATTAATGCAAATGCAATTCAGGCTTGAAGCAAAAGGAACAGACTATATTTCAATGTATCCAAATGTCAAATGATGAGCTTCACACGGTCTTCGCAAAGTCTTCTAACAAACTACACTCTTCATAGTCAACTAATACTTAGGTGTCTATCCATTAAATATCTTGATATAAAGTTGGACGCAAAACTCAGCTTTCATGAGCATACGCGAACTTTCACAGTCACCTGCTTTGCCTCTCGAAACTGAAAATATTTCACTATCCTTAACGCTATCAAATTACTTTAGGTACACCACGTTAGTCAGATCCAAATTAGAATCAAGTGCATCTATTTGGAACCCTTATGAAACTACATGCCCTAATGATAGAAAACGTACAGATAAGGTTCCTTGGTTTATGTACAAAAAATTCGGCTACTATCCTTACATGTATCCTACAAAGTTGCTTCAAGGTACATTGGCTTTTAATTCTCTTGAAACTAGAAGGCTTTATGACCAGCTATTAACAGTGTGTCATATACTACGAGGGCAACTAGAGTGCCCAACTTTACTGAATGAAGCTACCCAACTGTCCGTTCCTGAGAACCGTACTCGCTTTAGACCTGGACGGGACGTGTCCTTTTGCTTGCACCAACGCCTGCACGCACTGTATAATGTCAACAACAACAGGCGCCCATTTGCCGCGTACAGATATATTTAAATAGGCTTCTCACTGAACATCCTCAGGTGGATCTGTTTGCGGACGATTGATAGACTATGCCTTACCTACTGTGAGAATAATAATAATAATAATATTACTGGACATTTCACACAGCATCATCTGGCCCCAAAGTAAGCAGAGCTTGTGTTATGGGTACCTACCACATGACTGATATACTACTTGTATACTTTTTTTTTGTAAATACATACATATTATACGTAGAAACACCCAGACTCGAGACAAAATATACTTGCAGATCATACAAACATTTGTCCCGCGGCGGGAAACCCTTTTGCGTAATTATACTTATTATTGCCTACATTGTTTTTATTTTTTAGAAGTAAGATTTACCTACGTCTACACTTTTTCTCTGCTTTTGATTTTACTTTTATTTGCTGCTGTTTTGTATTCTTATTTTTTACGCATTTGATAGTAAGTACCTATCTGTAATGTTCAAATAAGGTTTAAATAAACTGAATTGAATTGAATTGTAGATATACGAGACACACGCTCGAAGAGTGTCAAGCCTGGGATTAAGAGCACCGCGCCCTTTGTCTCTTTTGTTAGGTAAGACCTCTCTCTTCGTACATTGATAAAATAAATTCTAGAAAATGAGACGTCATAATTCGCGGAAAGATGAGGCAATAATATCACGGGGGGAAGCTGCGGATCGGGATAGGAAGATAACATTAAAATCTGTCGGTTCGCAGCCGGAGAGCTAGATGTGGAAGGAGACAGAGGCGCTTCGATGTCTTCCTTTGATCTACTTACATAATAGGGGCTTCAGCGGTAGACTCGGGGGAGTCTCTCACCGAACAGAAGCTTCCCCAGATGGTTGCAGTCTTAGCCGGTAAGAATCTAGCATAGGTAACTTACGACTCAATCACGTAGATGTATACAAGAGGTTTTCACACAGACAAAAAAAGAAAAAAAAGGGCTCAAGCTCCACACTCTAAGGTCTAAGCTTTGTGACGCAGTCGCAACTCGCATGGCGCATTGGCATTGGCATGGGGTTGATGGAAGACTGATTGATGCGAAAACTTTGTAACACCTACCTACTGGTACTTACGTACCTGTGTAGAAACTTTAAACAGTGTTAGTAACTTTTACCTCTCATCTATCTTAGTTACCGTTAGTTGTTTGAAGAAATAATGGATTTAACGATTTTCTTGACACTATTGAAAAACGAGTTTATTCCCGAGGAATATTTATTAAAAGATTTACGGTGAAAGCGTTTAGGCGGTACACATTTATTCTACTTTTTATAATTTACCTAATTCCTAATTAAGAAGCATACGATTAGATAGACCTAGCCTGTACTGCATAGGCGGTGCAAACGAAATGAGTCCCTTCCTAAAAGGGCTCCTAACGACAAAATAAAAATATACCTACTACTATTGTGTTTTAAATTTCCACGCACTTACATACCTACCTTATACTTATCGTACCTACCTACTTACTGACCTAACGCAATCGCAATGCTGGAGAGTGTGTGGGTAGCGCATAACTCACGAAAGAAAACTGATTAATTTGTTTTGGTTAGTCGAAGGTTTCAGGGCGTTATTAGGAATAAGCTTTGAAAAATACTTTATTTGTAGGTATAAAAGACGTCGGCGCCACGTGTGGCGCCCAGACCCAATCCATCAAGCTAAATAAACATTTAAGTAGGTAAGTACCTACTTACTTATTTGTGTAGGTAAGGTACCTACATAATGTTAAATGCTTATGTACCTTATACTTATACTTATACCTATACCGGGCCTAGCAGCAAGATTACCTATAGGTAAGTTTTTGACGGATTGTCGATCAAAGCGTGCCACTCAACTTTCAAAAACTCATAATCAGCCCTAACGTTTTGCATCGATCGATAAGTAAGTTAAGTACCTACCTATCTAATAGTTAAGGATGAATTAAATGCTGTCTAAAAATCTATGATTAGTTCATAACATAACCTGAGTTTGAGTTTTGTTCTGGAATGCGGCCCACTTAATGATGTCCAAGCATTCACCGAAGACAGCAAGTTTTTGTAACGAGATATGTTTGTTACTAACAATAGCAAGAATACAAAAGCCGAGTCATGATATCGAAATGAAGTAGGTACCTATGTACTTAACCAATAACTTGAAAATGTCAAAGCCTGTCTTGCAACCTCGCTCCCACTCCGTCCGAGCAACGGTACTCGCGGCCCGCTCGCCTCGCCAGTCGGCGCTGGCGCACCACGCTTTGAGGTCCCTGCCCTCGGATCACTGGGCTCATTGAAGCGGACATCCCCCATCTTACGAACTTAGAAATATCGAACTTCAAAGTGCGTATAAATCCTCCAAAGCTAGATATCAGAAAACTTTCAATGTGGCTAAAGGTACGAGTTATTTATCCATTAACGTATAAGTAAACTTTACCAATATCTACAGCCTTTTACAAGCTCTCAACTCACCTAGAGTTCAATGTGATTTGTGAAATGGTGCCAATTATGGAGATTTTACGTTCCACAAGGTGATTATTATCGTGTTTAAACGTCAAAGTGGAAGTTTGTGGAGGTACGGCTCCTAGTTATAAAAGTGTACGGGAACCGGGAACAGCGCCGAAGTACCAGGTAAGTTCAAAACGAACATTTTGAATTTTAAACGAGCACTTTTTAATATGAATAAACTTCAGGTTCCTTCACATCGCGTTTGTTCGAATTTCCCACGAGTTGATCGTTTTAATACTGGCGGAGGTAATAGGAGAGTAGGTGCCTACTTGAATATTCTGGATAATTACATTAAAATTATAATCAAGGGCATTTCCGAGTAAGTACCTGCCCATAATTCTGTAGCGAATATAATGAGAAAGCAATTTAGCTGAAAAAGGCCTTTAGGTAAATTGGTGCTTTGTTTATGTTCGTTTCGTAATTCATGGTATTCACAGGTTATTTTTGTAGCACGTCACAGATTTATATTCAGAGATTTTCTTTTGTTGTTTTTGCGACAGAATGTTTCAACAGGACACTATAGCCTGCGGCTTGGAGACCGACAACACAATATTTAACATGGCGTCAGTAAATTAGGTTGATCTTCATTTTTCATCAAGATATTCAAAGTCAAAGTCAATACAATTTATAAAATAAAATCACAAGGGCCACCTTGAATCGTCTTCTTAAATGCTAGTGAGTCTGCCTAGATTCACTATCATTTAAGAATACGATGCAGGAACCGGCACCTGCCGGTTCCTCCTAACCCCAATTCAAGAAGAAGCCGGTCAGAAACTCGTCTGGTCTTAACACTTTTTTGTATGATCTTTGCCAATTTTGTTACGGATGCCGAATCGAGTTGGAGCAGACTCACCCCAAGCTTCTTTGTCATCTAAATAATCAGATATTTTATAATACGCTTTAATTGACAGTTTCTGTTTTATTACATTTTTAAATTTGCCAATCGACAAATCTAACTCATTAGCGATAGGCTCCCATTTAATTACTTTCAAAATCATCTTATGTTAGAACACTTAATCAAGGAATTGATTTCGGTTACAAATGTAAGGTGGACACGGCGGGTAGGAGTTGTTACTATACCATTAATGCCTATGCCTACTATGGATAATACTGTTGGCTAAACGCCCTTTGACTAAGTCATTATGAGATAAAAACCTCTGCGTTTCAGACTTCTAAAGCAGGTAGGTATATCTTAACTTGAAATGCTCGCTCCGAATTAGCTGATTTTGAGACAGCATCTCGATCGTAATGCGTTAACAGAGTTTTAGTATAGGTATTCAGACTCTGCGTGATCTGCTTGAGGTAGGTATGATGCACAAGTAGAGCAGTACCGTTTTGGTGTGCGCACACGTCATTATTCGGTGTTTAAAACTTTTAGTGCATTGTTGCATAATGATGGTCAACGAACTGACATGGTATTATTATGCGTAATCACTTATGTTTTTTTAATTATTAAATAAATCATATATTATATAAATATTTAAAGATTTTGCACAAAACACCATCTAGCCACAAACTAATAATAACTTGTATTATGGTGACCAGATGACTGATATAATATATACAGTGGTGGTCATCTAATTAGAAACACCGACCTGGGTTTATATTTTCATTGCAAATTACCTTTATAACTATTTTTTAAAGTTTCATTGAGTGTTCTTATGTATTTAAATCATAGAAATCACCACACCCCTATAGGTAGCATATTAGAAAATAATTCAAATGTGTGCTCTTGTAAGCTCCTAGCCTGGATATCTATAAAACAATCTACGCGGACGAACGTCTATTGCTGCCAGACCTACTTGACGATTTCAGAGTTTATTAAAGTGAATTTGTTAAAAAAAATTAATAGGTACATTAGGTAAACCGCCGTGACATGGGGCGTTATGCTCGGAAAAGTGAGATAAATATAATTGGGAGAGATGACGTCATACTCGTTAAACCTGACTCGGCATAAACCAAACGTTTATGCCGAGACTTGACATAACCTCTCCACCCGATTAAGGCAGGTCGCAAACGTAGACATTTTTGTGTCTTGTGTCAGATACAAGCTCCCGATGAATATTTGATTTCTATAGAAACAGTATGAAATCATCCACTCCCTGCGCATACGTAAACATTTTTTGTGTCCAGTTGTACCACTGTCCCACTTAACACATACTCATTGACGATGAAAAAGTGTTCGCTGTCGGTAACTAGAAACTAAAAGTCGTCAGTTGAAGACACAGCAACATTAACAAATTTCCTTACAATTGTACTGAGTTTATACATCGACGTCCATCGTGAGACTGACGGAAAACAAGCAACGAATTGTACCAGTGCACTGTGGCCAGTAGTAGCAAGCGGCGACTGTGTCCGACTGTGTGACTGTGTCCTGTGGCGGGGCACAGGACACAGCAACTACGGTTCCCTGTGATGGAGTGCCGTGTCGGCAACAAAAAGTGTCTTCGTTTGCGCAGCGCCTAAATTTTCTCACTTCTCCGAGAATAAGGCCCCTGATGGTGAACACATAAGTCCAAGTATTGTGGTCTCAGTATTTATCATTCATCAACCGATGGTGATAATAAGACAATGTCATGTCTCACGGCGTGAAAGTAAGAGATCTACGCGATAGCCGTTAATGCTTATAGAAGCGTGTCCGCACACTCACGCCTACATGGGCATGATCGTTTGATCACTTTTGATAACATCAATCAGCGACGTATCTAGCAGATAGTTTAAATTTAGAAAAAAACATTTCCTAAACTCTCGGGCAGCCGGGTGATAATATAAGCGAACAGTTTTCTTATAGATAAGTGAGTTGTGCTATTCAACCGACTTCAAAAAAGGAGGAGGTTCTTAATTCGACCGTTTTTTTTATATGTTAGTTATCTCATAACTACGTCATTTATGAACCGATTTGAAAAAATCTGAAAAAAATTTCATGTGAAAGGATATACTTCCCGATTGGTCCCAAATAAATTTCATAAAAATCGGTTCAGTAGTTAGGTTTTTAAATAAAAAAACTGAAAAATATGTCATCCACTTGTTTGAAACGAAATTTTGATATTTTGCTTTTTATACATAAACTCGGTTGTCATTTTAGTTTTTGAAACATAAACATACAAACATACTTGGCACATATGACTTATACTACGACTAAAATGAACAGAATATTATACAGTATCATAAAATACATATGAAACATTTGAACTATATAAGGACCGCTTGAAACGATCTTAACTGATCCATATCACTGCCAAAAGGCAGCGTCCCTAAGACACTGGCGACATTGCCACGTTGAATGGCATATCTAATAAGCTGGGCTAGATAGGGGCTAGCTCTTACTTCTAATGATACTAAAGCAGGGTTGCCTCAGAAAGGTACAGGACAGAGAGCTTAAGATAAAACGAACATATCGAAATACCGTTTTTTTATTTACTGCATAACTGTGTCCAGTGGCACGCCTAAATACCCAATAAAGTCCAGTATTCTATTATCGATGGTCAACGTAATATAGGAGATTGTATTTAAGTAGGTAGGTACCCCAAAAAATATATTATATGACTAACGTACAGCCCTGTGAGTGACTGTGTTTACATAAATATGTGCTTGAACCTATGAAAGCGTAGACATTCTCACAGCAGCGCGCAGCGGTAACGTAAGAACGTCAAGAGATTTTTATTTTTTATATACACTTTCTTTTAATTATCTGTAGAACGCCCAATGATATTTTGGCATCACTGGTCAGCCGGGTTAACATGGCAGATGCAACAAACGTGCTCTTCTTCTTCTTCTTTGTTTATGGCATGTGACATAATAATGTCAATTTTGCCAGTGTCAAGTGTTTATGATTGTTTATAGTCAATTTGTTTGTTTAAAGTCTTAGTCGATACGATAGCCAATTGTCAATTCTTGACGTCACGCGGAACGGCCGTCTAGAATTTTCTTGGGATTCCTCGTCGTTCAAATCACATTGCACCACAATACACATATAATTTAATTTTCCATACCCGTCCAGTAGTCACAATTTAATCATTAAAATTCCGCTAAGATTACTGAATAAAACATGCAATAAAACGAGTAAAAAATATTAAATTACCAGAGCTATGTTACTTCATGAAATGACAAACGAAGAATCAAAAACGTGCTTTTTGTCGACTGCCTTGTAGAGAAACTGAGATTTATTTCCTACATTATGTCAGTTTTGACGTTTCTCCGTAGATATCCTGTCGCGGCTACCTGAAACAAGGGTCTGAACTGAACAACTAGAGAGATGATGGGACAAAATTTAATTACGGGAACACTAGATTTATTATTATTACCCATTTATTTTGTTAATGTGCGTCTCATATTATTAAATAAATAATCCAAGGATACATCTATCTAGCTTGAGAGGGCTAAGGTTAAAAATATTCTTTTTCTTTGCGATTTCTGCACGCGCCTTGAATTGAAGTTGCGAGCGAGGGTCGCCGGATTCTAAGTCCAATTTCAAAATCAGTCATAACTCAGTCCATTTTGTTTATACAAAAACATTAACCCTTGTTTTTTGTATCAAAATCATGTCAAAATGAACTGAATTTTGTAATTTTTCAATCTTATGGGTTACTAGCTGTCCGCGCCCAGTTTCGCCTGCAATTCCCGGGACAAACCAATTTTCCCGGGATAAAAAGTAGCCTATGTCACCCGGGGATAGTGTAGCTTTCCAACGGTAAAATATTTTTTCAAATCGGTCGAGTAGTGTCGGAGCCTATCCAATACAAACAAACAAACAATCAAATCTATCCTCTTTCTAATATTAGTATACTTAGATGTATCAATGAGGAATTGGCACCTAAATGTACTTAGCATGTAAGAGATTCAAAGTGATCCGTGTATTGAATAAAAACGATTTACCTTCGCTGCGTCTCAAGTTCTCAAAGTTCTCAAGCTTCGACTAAGTACTATCAATTATGAAACGACAACTGTACGGTTCCGTGCTACGGCGTGTCTCCTCGCTAAACCTCGGTATTAGGCTTAAGTACTACGTTTGTGGTGTAATTGTGTCTCACGTTAAAATACTACATTTCACCACTTGTCAGTAGGCCTCACAGTTTCCAAAGCAATTAGCCGACTCTAACGGTAAGACGGTCATGCTGCTCGGTATGTCGGTATAACGATCTATAATCGCTTGAATAGCCATAATAGCTGCCATTTGGCTAAACCAGTTTGATAAAACCGGTGTGAGACGCGTTAGAAGTTCATCATAATTGCAGTTTTTACGTTTCCATACGTATCCGATCCGATAGGATATTACAAAATAGTATCTCAGTGTGGTATATATATTTTGATGAATGTAAGCCCTCATTTACATACTATTGACTTGGATTAGGAGGAATAGGCACCTAAATTTACCTTTATAAGACGATTCAAAGTGGTCCTTATGATTGTATAAACTTCTAAGCTAATATTACGAGTAGTAAACTAAAAAGACGAACGACTTCAATGAACATAAAAAAAACAGTCTAATTGTGACAACCTCTTCCTTTTTCACTTACAAAACTTTCGTGAGTTGTACTATACATTTTGATAAACACGAACCGTGAACTCGAGCGGCAACGAGCGGATCCGCGGATCAAACTCACCCTGATGAAGATTCTCTAGATGAATCGAAACAGTGTCGGTGTCTCCATCGACAAAATAATACGCGAGTAAAGCCCGTGTTTATCAAAATGAATACCTCTTCCATTTTTTAAAGTCGGTAAAAAAGGATATATATATAACGCGTATTACCTCCTTTTAATTTATTCCCGAAGACGTTTCGTTTATGTTGCAATAACCGAAACGTCTGGAATAAATTAGGTATTACGTGATAAATACTCATTAACTACTAAGACAATATGAATTCTTATAGTGAAAGTTTAAAAAATACAAAGATACGATTTTATGTAGGTATGCTTGTTTGTAATGGATAAACTCAAAAACTTCTTAACCGACTATAAAAATGATTTATCAGCGCAATATCAGCGAGTAATATAGGCTGTATTTTATTTTAGAGATGCTTACGAATATTGGTATAATGTAACCCAAGGTTTCAAAATTTTGCCTGTCATTATTTAGCATGCTCTGCAAAAACTATCGAAGATACATAATATACCTAATGTACTAGGTACATGTTTATAGTATTCATCATTTACCCACAAAAATGTAAGGTTATATGTACCTAGTTATGAACAATAGCAACTATTTTTTTAAACTAGTGGTCGCCCACTGGTCGAAATTCGACCATAATTCATTAATAATTAATGTATTTTTTATGCATAATTAAAAAAATATTAGCATTCTGCACTCCTTCTCTATATAAACTATAAAAAATTGCGAAATTTCATACTTCTTCTTCCACGCAATTTTCGTAAAAAGGGGTACAAAGTTTTTGCTTCACGTATTATGATTGATATTATTATGACACATGCCATTAACGAAGAAGTAGAAGAAGAAGAAGAACAATGCCCAAATGGCACCACAAAAACCCTCGTTTGCACGAATAATTTTCAGAGAAATCATTGCTCGGCAACTATTTTTCGAAACTTAGTTTATTTCGCGAGGTATGGTTAGTGGTATAGTGTTGCCATTTCCGTAAATTTATTCATGTTCTCGTGAGGTCATAATTGGCAAGTATTGTGTAGGATCGAGCAATTTCAATTGCAATTAATTACTACATAAAGTCATGAAGGTGTATAAAAATCATTGAATACATTTTATTCCGAGACGGGGCACTGTGAGCGTACATTACAGGCTCATTAGATATACTTAGTGTAGGGGACAGAGTTATATTAGGAAACTTAGGTTAGAAATAAGGTAAACATAAAATGTGATTTCCTATTATACCTATTACCTAGTTTGAGTGGCCTGTCAGCTAAGTTGGTAGTAGCTCTGCCTTCTGCGCTGTAGGTTGAGCTTTTGATTCCTTCACAGGATAAACATTTGTGTGATGAACACAGGTGTTTGTTCTGTGTCTGGGTGTTATAAAGTATTTAAAGTATGTATTTACAAATATTTAAGTATTCTGTCAGTCATCTGGTCACCATAATACAAACTATGCTTAGTTTGGGGTTAGATGGTGTTATGTGATTTATATTATATTTATTTATTCTTTGTAAGCAGGTTTTATTATAAGATGATAGGAAATAGTTAAGACCTTGTACCAAATTAATTTTAGGACTGTAATAAGTTATTTATTATATTAGAAGCCGCCATTTTGCATAGCAACCCTGCCGATCCGCTATAAATACGAAGCGCCCGCCTGCAATAGGTTTACTTCGTTTGAGATTTTGTAGCAAAAACACCTACAACTTACCTACATATTGTTATTTTGATCGTTTTGCTGGTAGAATGTTTATTTAGTTTATTTTATTTATTATAGTTTAGTATTATAGTCTATTTAAGTTGATTTTTATTGGTTTTGTTTTGCAGTAGTTAGCTACTAATATTATTATTATGTTCCGCTGCTGCCACCCAAGACACAAACGGTAGGTTTTCGCCAAGTATAAGGAACCTCACCATGCGAATGTGTGGGTGAACTTCTGCTCTTCAAAATAAACTTCTGTTATTTCGGTTATTAGTTACTGTATTGTTCTCCAAGGCGTCATCTCATCGTGACTAACTAACATTCGGGTGATGGCAGGTGGTATGACATAATGAAAGGACGAAATACCGCTCGTCACCTACGTAAGATACCTGATAATTTCCCTTCTTTGTTTTCAAAACCTTGTCATAACATAGTAAAGTAAGTTGAAACTGGCCTATATTCTGGAATCTACGGTATTTTGTTATTTCTTTATCAGCGCCAATTTCCAAAGTATTTTTAATAAAAAGTTGTACAATCCTGCTCATTTCACGCAGTTACAGTGTGAGCAGCGAGTTTCACTAAAAAGTTGAGAATCGCTTTTCCACCGCTTCAAGATTATGTACGCATGACTTGAAGAGCGCCTGGGTCGCAAGCGTGAACTGAACAAATTGTGCCAATTTGAAAAACTCAAGTGAGTATTTAGTCACGCATAACTCAGTAGGCACAATTCTTAGTAACCTACATAAAAAAAACGTGAACCTAAGACAAGATTGAACAGAAAATTGTAATAATCGATTTATACTAAGTAATTCATGTTTCACAGTGGTGTATTGAGTACAAAAAAGAACTTCTCATCTTTCATTAAATCACGAAAAGAGGTCATGGATCAGGAACGAAAGAAATAAATCCGTTGAAACCTCATGGTACCTAATTCAATTTTTTTTATTTCGGACAACTTAGAAGCATATTTAGTAGCAAATCTAAATAGGACAAAAAGGAGTTAGTAATACAATGATATAAAATATACAAAGTAAAAAAAAGAAGCTGACGCTGGTTCACAGAGCGATCATCAGAGTAACGAGCCTAATGCCTGACTATTAGTGACTATTATTATTATAACTGACTGCTATTGCGTGCATGTGTCGTTCGGATCCGTCGTTTCGGATTGTCATCTTCATGGTTGGCCTGCAGGTTCCATAAATTAGTTTAGCTAAGATGGAGTAGAGAAATATATATGAAGGTACCTAGGACAAAAGATACTAGATAATTACACTATAAAAAATATGTGGCTATAAAGCTCAAGACGTCTACTAACTTGAACATAAATAAATAAACAATGCCGGAAACTTCGCACATCATCTGGCCCCAAAGTAAGTAGAGCTTGTGTTATTGGTACCACATGACTGATATACAAATATACTACTTTTAAACTTTTTTGTAAATGCATATTTGTTATTCATAGAAACACCCAGACCCGAGACAAATACTTGCAGATCATACAAACATTTGTACCACGGCGGGAATCGAACCCGCAACCTTTAGAACACTCAGGCGGGTGTTCGCTTACTGCGCCACAGAGGTCAAATAAATAAGTGTAGAGACTCACAAATTACAAGTTGCGCGGAATTATGTACGCTAGTAATTTTTGTATTCGTAACATTTGTAACATTGCAACACAACGTGAGATGCTGCGTTGATGGACCTTGGATGATTAGTGCTATGCGCTGGGGAAATATCGTGCATTCTTCTACACTAAATGCCTATTTGAATGCCTGTTTAGAGAAACGTACAGAGTATTATACAATTTAAAACTAGCTGGTGCCCGCGACTTCGTCTGTGCAGGATTAGTAACTTCGAGTAGCTTACTTTCTTCCTTGATGAATTTTGGTATAAAGATAAATATGGCATTTATCTTTATACAAATATTCATTAAAATTTTCAACCATAATTAATTTATTAATTAAATATGGTCGAATTTTGACCAGGGGGCGACCACTAGCTTTAATTAAATCAGATACATAATGCAATGGTCAGCCATGTTATCTATTGGAAATGAGGCTATAACAGTTTGATTACCTGCTAGAACATCGAAATGTTGTTTACTAATTAAGCCACAACTGCTAGATAGTGGAGTGTATTCGATAGAGCGTTTAATTGCTGTACAAATTAGATGAAAATTGGAACACTGTTGGGTTTGGCATCCTAAACTACAAAACCGTGGACGAAACACTCCAAAATTCAAAATCAAATATGAGCTGTTAATTTTTTACCTGAATGTAGCACATACTGAGATTGAACCTTTTTCATCATCATCATCATCATCATCATCATCATCAGCCCATAGAAGTCCACTGCTGGACATAGGCCTCCCCTAATGAGCGCCATTGCGCCCAGTCCTCAGTTCGACGCATCCAGCTTCTGCCGGCAGCCTTTCGCAGATCGTCACTCCATCTTGCCGGAGGGCGTCCAACACACTAGCCTTTTTAACCTTTTTCGAACCTTTTTGGCCTCACTAAAATGTTGATTGGTTCGCGGGAAGTGCTAATTTTTACGCATACCTAGATTTTTTTTTGTTAGTTCTTTGTGTATGTGTTTGTATTAAATTTCCTCTTGGGGCCGATATTTGGTCTGTTTTCCGCACATGTGTTTGTTTCTGTTTTGTGTGTGTGCTAAATAAATGTGTTTTTTCTTTCTTCTACTTTCTACCTCTCCTGCTTATCATTTACGCACATCACAACACATTTGATGTACTTTGTTGAAGACTAAACATTTAATTTTGCTGAACAATATACAATACACATGAAATAGTAGAGCTATATTTCGAAATGTAAAATGGTAAAATGGTAATAGGTATAGATAGCTCAACTGATCCAGATCAGTCGCGGCAGTCGCGGCATTGCCACGTTCATAGTCACCACATTTTGCAGATAACACGAAAGTATCCCTACCATGACGCATCGCAGTCGCTTAGCCGCGTCGATTCTAACGTAGCTTTATTAAACGAAAGTAATTAAGTTCAAGCACTCTGGTGGGGAATAGCAGTTCGTACTTACATAACTTTATTTACAACAAATTGTTTTCGGAATTCTGATACTTACCCTTTTGTATGTACCTCATAAGTACCTACTTGAAACACTCCTCTGATAAATTCTGAAAACCGAATTGTGCAAAACACTTTGAGCAATTAATACATGAAATATTTAATTTGTGTGAAACATGCCTGCGTGACACTGTACCTAACTTTGTTTAGGAAGTAAGCACTTACTTTAATATATAGATAAGTATTTATTTCGTTACGGAAAATTGTGTGCGTGTTTTTGTCTAAGTAATCCATATAAATATTATGAATTCAAAAGAGTCTTTCGATTTACGGGTCACGGCTGAACGGATCTTAATGAAATTTGATACGGAGATAAATTGCTTCAAATAGCTACTTTTTAACCGACTTAAAAAAAGGAGGAGGTTCTCAATTCGGTTGTATTTACAAAAAAATATATGTAAAAATATGTGTCTCCATAATTTATGAACCGATTTGATAAATTATTTTTTCATGAGAAAGGATATACTTCCCACAGGTATTTTATTAAAATCGGTTCAGTAGTCGTTTTTAAATCAAAATATCAAAAAAAAAAACCAATAATTTGCTGTCCTGTGACTTTCCAGTATAGTTAACGAATTCGCGACGAAGGCAGAAGTTAGTATATTATATTATAAATTATTGTACAGAATATTTCAAATACATGTCAAACAGTTGAACTATCTAACGTCCGTTTTAGACGATCTATAGATAGCTCAACTGATCCAGATCATTGCCAGAGAGGAGCGTTCCCAAGAAAATGGCGGCATTACCACGTTTTGAATGGTATGCGGTGGGTCAGATAGGAGTCAGTTCTTGGATCAAGTTTCTGCCGGACCCCGTGAAATAATTTTGACACCGCGATGGGCTTCTGTTCCTCAAGGTCCCGACTCGAAAAGGCTCAAATATGTAGGTCCTATCGAAACATACTTATATATAATAATACAATAAATTTAATAAGTGGATATCTACTGTAAGTCCTTTCAATATGTGGTTTGACGACTTCTGTGGTGCAGTGAGCGAATACCTGCCCGAGACACAAAAGGATGCGGGTTCGATTCTCGCCGCGGGACTAATGTTTGTATGATGTGCAAGTATTTGTCTCTAGTTTGAGTGTTTTTCTCCTTTGCACGACTAATGTCCACAATACAAAATGTCCAACTAGGATTAACGTCCAACACGATTTTTGTTCAACACGATTTTTGTCCAACACGAATTTCCTCGCTAGTTCCTCGCACTTCGGCGGCCGCTGCACGCTCGCTTTACTCACTCGCCTTGCGCGTTGTTTAACTATACTCTGACATAACCTAACCAACTGGTTTCGATCTGATAAATTTGCTGACGAAAGCGTTGGTTAGAATATCAAAGGCTTCCAATTCCGACTGTTATATTGGACATCTTTATGAATGAAAATTTTTATGAATGCACATTATTATTAAAGGATATTTTTATACTATTTGTCATTTTTGATAATTGGACATTAGTCGTGCAAAGCACTTTGGGGGCTAAATGACGCTGTGTGAAATGTCCGGCGGCATTATTTATTTATTTATTATAATCATTTAGTTAGATATTACCAACCAATTTTACAAATGCCATTCGAAGCTTTGAACAAAGGTAAAATTTGCGATTCGTGAAGAATGAAGAAATCTGACCGGTGGGTAATTTTTGAGAGAGATGAGATCAGATTTAAAATAATGTAGGTACTTACTTCAATTGTTACCATTACTTACCATTTTTTAGACAATTAGATCTCCAAATCTTGATTATATAAACGAAACAAAGCTAACTTTAATACCAGAGACAGCCGTTTCGTCCGATAGCAAAGAGAAGCTGATTTGAAGGAATTTACGATGTTAGCACAAAAGGATTAAGACAAAGGTTCGACTCGCATAATGCAAGGTTAAGGTAAATAAGACTCTATTGTTCACTCAAAGATATCTTGATGCTCACTTTGTAATGGGTGCTGGGAATTTCAGTTAATTTTCTGTGCATGAGATACTAATATGGCATAAAACCTAGAAACTCAAGGGAAAGGTTTCTTCTTCGTGGTGGTTGGTATGTGTATCATAATAATGTCAATAATAATGTTTTTACACTATTCTTAATTCAAATTTATTTGAATTTTTTTTAGTTAGGCTTTCTACAAAAGCGTGTTTTTTATTTTTTTTTAAGCTATTATTTATTTTCTACTTTTGAGTTTACTTTATTTATAAAATAACAAAAAGAAATTAAAAATTAAAGCGTGTAAAGGTTATTTGTAAAAATAATTTACAGTATCACGTACTAAACTCCCAGAAGTGTATAAATCTATATTCATTTCTGGGAGTAATTTAGCAATTGGAGTAGACTCAGCACTATATCTGCGCTAACATGTCAAATCAATAAGCGTAGGAACATAATATTTTAGGTAATTTATAATCTAAAAACTCGCCATAGCTATAAAAAGTTTGCTCAATAAGACAGCGTTTCAGCCTATTTTTAAAAATGCCCTTGGGGCCTCTGGGACATCTTGGAGCTTATTGTACACAGTCGGACCCATGTGCTTATGATATTTAAAAATAGTCCAGAATAGCACTGTTAAGGTCGCGTGGATTTATTTTCTAGTTCTCTATAAGGTCTCTACGCTGCGCTGAGAAACTCTTCCTTTACCCTCTGTACCTGCCTAGATAAATGAACATACATACCAGCTCAAGAAATAAGTTAATATGTACCTACCTAAGTATACCTACTTATACGGTCTGTATAAATGAATACCTTGTTCGAATTTTAATGACGCCGAGCCGAGTTCATTATGAGTATTGAGGTCAAAATTTCATTTTTAATGGAGAATAAGAGAGGTTCAAATGAACCAAACGGGCTTAGCATTCTAATGTTTTACTCCGTCATACCATAATCTCATCTGGAGCAATATAAATCGTGGTCACCCCCCGCATCTCCCCCTCTTCAACGGCCCCTCCGCCCTCCAAATAACCTAATGCCTTTTTTACATTCTCCTCATCAAATTAAGAGTCGGCCTACGTTGTATACGAGGCAGCAATCTTACTAAGTATCACTCTTTGGGCTCTTGGCCGGAAAATTCAGTATTATTTTTGCAGAAATCATCTTTTTCTCTCCCGATTTCGCACAAAAGCATAGGAACAATAAACTCGAAATTCTTTGTAGTCGAAACCTACAGCGAATTTCGTTTAACGAATCTTTGAATTTCAGGTTGGTGAGATTCAATTAATTAGTCTCTTTCTAGAAATTGACGTGAGGGTTGCTTTGTTTACTGTGTAAATTTGAGTATTTGAGTCTAAAGCTCGTCCTGAATCAAACGTTTTCGACGAAAATTATTTTGTGAGAAAGTTAATGGAAATGGATGGAAAGCTCTTTCCGAGCAAAGTACTTACGTAAATACTTATTTCACGACTTTCTAAGTGTCTGAAGCACCAACGTAACTGTTTGAGAAGAGTGTAGGTATTGGCAGTATGGTTACCAAACAGTAATTATACCCGTAACGTTATAAAGGGGCTCACACACGTGTACGTTATCTGGTTACATAAGTATTTACATACTACATAAAAAAATTATTGTCTACTAGCGACCCACCCCGGCTTCGCACGAGTGCAATTGTAAACCTTTTTAAGGTGTACAATACTCTAGTACATTATTTTGATCTATCTCGTAGGGTTCAGCCAGCGTTTGCAATGTAAGCGCAAAAAAATAAGTTTATTTACGACACCACATTAGAAACCTCTAAAATTATCAATGTTTATCTACTATTTTATGCATGTATTGTACATATAAACCTTCCTCTTGAATTACTCCATCTAGTAAAAAAATCGCATCAAAATCCGTTGCGTAATTTTAAAGATCTAAGCATACATAGGGACAGACAGACAGCGGAAAGCGACTTTGTTTTATACTATGTAATGATGTATATATTTATATATATATATATATATCTATATTCATATATCATTTCACTTGCAAAACTTTCGTGAGTTGTACTTTACATTTTGATAAACACGGGCTTTACTTTACTTGTTTCGATTCATCTAGAGAATCTTCACTCTTCCAGTGCGAACCGTGAACTCGAGCGGCAACGAGCGGACCGCGGATCAAACTCACCCTGATGAAGATTCTCTAGATGAATCGAAACAGTGTCGGTGCCTCCAACGACAAAATAATACGTGAGTAAAGCCTGTGTATATCAAAATTCATATATCATACTTATACTATTATAAATGTGAATGTAAGTTTGTTTGTTACGCTTTCTCGCGAAAACTACTTAACCGATCATCATGAAACTTTGTACACATATTCTTGGAAGTATTAGATGTAACATAGGATACTTTTTATGAAAAAAAAAAATATGTAGGTACCACGCGTGCGAAGCTGCGGGCAGAAGCTAGTATATTATAAATGCGAAAGTGTTTCTGTCTGTTTGTTACGTTTTCAAGGCTAAACGGCAGAATTGATCTTGATGAATTTTAAGAAGATGTATTGCATTCGGGGGAAGAACATAAGCTAAAATACTTAATTGTTTTACAAAAGTTAAAATAATGGTTCTAAGCATACGCGTACGAAGTCGCGGTGGTCGCGTGAAACAGCTAGTAATGTTATAATTTTAATTTTAAATTATACATGAAATTAAATTATAAATTATATTACCTAGGTACGCACTAGCGAACATACTACGTGAATGCGTACATTGCTGGCTGCCGCAATAAATAAAAATCTTGAAACATTACTCCTGCTTTAATTTTTTTTCGGACAACAGATTATTTTTTTTTGGTTGGGTTTTTGGGTGCTGTACCCCCTTTTGTTTTCGGTAGTCGTCTGTATAATGTAATGTTTTCTCTCAAAAAAGGTGTACCTACAACAGTTGATGCTACAATTGTAAGGACATGTCTTATCATAGGTATATCATAGAAGCACAAGAAACCAGGACAGAATTGTATTGCCTAAAGTTCCAAAGACGAGTATATTTATAAATAGTAGCTATGCAATATGCGGAAAAGTATATAATTCCATGCCTGACTATATAAAAAAATTACCATTAAATAAATTTATTAAGGAACTCAAGACCTGGTTACAAGCTAAATGTTTTTATAACGTATCTGAATTAATAAAATGACATAAATTTATATAAGTAATATTCCTAAGTGACGTTAATATTGAAATATAATTATGTTACCTAGTTTTTTTTTTATAAATGTCTCACATTGTTAGAAAATATTGTACACCATTTATCAAATGGAACTTGGAGCGAACTTAGCAATTAATAAAACCTGTAATATACCTATGTTCCACAATAAATGAATTATGAATTATTAATTATCACCTGTTTTCGAGAGAATGGTGCCTGAGATAGGCTTTGTAATGAAACCTGTAGTACAGGTCCATTTTTTTTTGCTTGTGTGAGTGTGAAGGAGTGTGTAAAAGTGCGTGGTTTAGCTTTATTAAATGGTTGTTTGAAACACGATTTGTGGGTGATAACTTCATTGCTTTATCCCGTGTCGTGCGTGGTGATGCAGCCAAGGGCTAAGAATTAAAAAAAAAACTCTATTCATGAATAGGCTCTATAGATGTACTACAGACGCGGTTCTTGTATTAGTTAGAGTACCTACCTGGATGGCCGAGCTTTGCTCGGTATTAAATAATAATAATAAAAATAATAATCCCGGACATTTCACACAGCATCATCTGGCCCCAAAGTAATCAGAGCTTGTGTTATGGGTACCTCATGACTGATACAACTACTTATATACTTTTTTTTTGTAAATACATACATATTATACATAGAAACACTCAGACCCGAGATAAATACTTGCAGATTATACAAACATTTGTCCCGCGGCGGGAATCGAACCCGCAACCTTCTGCGTCTCAGCCGGATCTTAGCCCACTGCGCCACAGAGGTCGTCAGATAAAACACGGGTAAAACGACGTTTTCTAAAAATAAAACCTAGCTAGATTGATTTGTCGCCTCCGAAACCCCCTGCTTACTAAACTTCTTGAAAATCGTTAGAGCCGTTTCCGAGACTCAGATTATATATATACCTACATATATACAAGAATTGCTCGTTTAAAGGTAGATATATATATATATATATATATATATAGATACTTGCATGAGCGATATTCACGCATGCGTGTTGGATTGAACACGCAAGCCAGGAAATTACTGTTTATCAGCAATAATCGCTTGTAATTGCTGTGTTATATTGATGGAGTTCTAGTGAGAGCTGGTGTTTTTGAGCACCTTAGTATCAACTAGATAGATTGTATACAAAGAGAACACAGAAAAAAATTATAAGCAATATAGATGTTACTTATACTATATTGTTGTAGCTTCACTAAAACTGTATTATAAATTGTTATTATTATCATTATCTTTTAATTTAATATGGATGCTGGTTTTGTGCATCTGCCTCGCATTACGTTTCTTACTGTATAACGTCTTGTTTTCTACAAATCTAGTTAGGGTTTTCGAAATAAACATAATAATTCTACTTCTTCTTAGCTGTACATTGAGCGGCCTTATCGCTAAAAGCGATCTCTTCCAGGCAACCAATTATAATAATATATATAACTGTATCACTAAAAATAATGACCTCATTTATATTTATGTAATGTGGTTCCCATCGTACATGCTGTGTTTAGTTTGGGGCTAGATAGAGCTGTGTGAATTTATTTATTACATTTCACAATTCCGCAAGTACCGTAACGCTAATAGTTTAATGCAATTATTTGCAAATGTGGTATCTTACTGCAATATTGATCTTACTATGGTAAGATGGTAACTATCTAACTATGGTATCTTACAATAAAGTAATACTATTTAAAGATTATTATAAGAAAAGCCTAAAACTAATTACTAACTCTAACAATTACTAGACTAATTACTTTTGACACATAAAAATTACTCAAAAACTTAAGAACTAAAAATGGCTCTAATCATACTTATTATAAGATTATGCTTATTAAAAAAAATACTTTTATTAATACCATGATTAGATTTTTGTTGTTGTCAAATTATTTAGACTTAGCTAAGGGTATAGGCCTCCTAAATGAGTTTCCAATTACTGCTTTCGTTCACCTTCTTTGCCTGTTATCTCGGCTATCTCGTCCTGCTATTTTGTGGTCTTCCTCTACTCTCTTGCCGATTGGACCTACTACGGTACGGTACACGGTACGGTTTCCGTACGGTATAGTTCACTATAGTTTTCAGGTCCTTTCCATCTCCATTTTAAGCCTATGCCTACCGTATGTCAAATAAATAAACAATAATAAATATATAAATATTAGAGGACATTGCAAACAACACCATCTAGCCCCAAATTACGCTTGTATTATGGTGACCAGATGACTGATAGAATACTTATATATTTTAAGTACATACGTACTTGATATTTGATATCACCCAGGCACAGAACAAACACCACACATAACACAAATATTTATCCTGGAAAGGAATCGAACCCTCAACCAGCGTAGAAAGTAGATCTACTACCAACTGAGCTGACAGGCCAGTTAATAGCACATAACTTTCACAATCTGAGGCATACGTTTCCGCTTAGCTTCGTCTCTTAATTTTAGCCTAAGAGAACCTTCTATTGTTAATAAAAAAAAAACATCTAACACAAATAACTTGTCTGTACTAAGAACTAGTATAAACAGACAGATAGGTACGGCGACCTCCTAGTGCAAAAACTACTTCTATAACCGTTACGTACATGTTCCGTATGCTGGCGGATATCTTAGAGTACTTACTCGTGAGTTTAATGTAGTTAGAATCAGTTGTACATGGGTGGAGTCATTTAATAAGAGTAGTCTTCTTTTTCTTCGTTAGTTAGATTGTGTATAGTATGTTGTCTACGTCACAAAGTATGTCTTCGTTCGTCATTTGTTATCCCTACTAATATTACAAATGCGATAGTAACTCTGTCTGTCTGTCTGTTTGATACGTTTTCAAGCCTAAACCAATAAACCGATTTTGATGACTTAACCCACATGCGACTAAGACTTTATAATCAAACATTCACTGGACACTGGCAAAATTGTCATCATTATGACACATGCCACTTACGAAGAAGAAGAAGAAGACGTTGCCTTATGACTTGTAGGTACGACGACAAAGAAAAAAAAATCTCGACGGTTATTCCGCGATTACGTTTAGAATACTTAGATAAATGACTATCGACTGCAACTTTGTGACATATATAACGAAACAATCACTTGACATTGGCCAAATTGTCAAGAAGACCGATGCTATTATAGAAATAGAAAGAGATGACTACTCGGCGATTATTTTTGGTCGTCTTGCGAAGTAAAAACGTTGCGTTCTTATTTTTTATTTTTCTCCAGTTATTTCCGGTTTTATAGACTCGGATGTGAATAATTGGAATTAATGTTTTGTGTTTTTTGTGATTCGAGCATATATAAGCCGTATAGTTATCTAATAAAGAGACACTAATTTTTATAAAATAACAAACGACTAACGACAACTTACGACTTTGTGACGTCTAACTATAAACAATCTAATCACTTGACATTGGCAAAATTGTCATTATTTGACACATGCTATTAACGAAGAAGAAGTAGAGGACTCTACTGCATGCTGTATGATTACCTGCAATTGTGCCGCGTATAAAAAAAACATTCAAAACGTTCTAAGTCTCTTGTCTGAAAATATCTGCTGGTTTTCAGAGTTTGAGTATTGTTTTGAAACACTTAAAATCTAAGTTTTGAGTGGCTTTTTAAATATCTACTTATAAGTTCTAGCTGAATAAAAACTAAAGTAATCCAAACTCTAAAAGAATCCTTGATTAACCGAAGCAAAAAGCTAATTTGAAAAACCACAACTTCGAGCTCCGAGAACGCTCCGGTCTAATTGAAAATTTTTCACACAAGTACCTATTTACCTAATACATATTAAAGTTAGAGAAAACTAAATCTAGAAAAACAGGAAATATAATCTAAAAATGCTCAGAACCAGGGAAACAAAAACGTTTTGGTCTTGAAAATTATTCAACAACTAGGATCGTTCTCCAGAAGGCTCAGGCCTTTTCCTATTCAGAATCTCGGTATTAGGTACTTACCTACTCGCTTTAATTTGCGGATTATATTTTAATTCGTAATGGGCGCTCCGGTGTGATTACAAATCGCTTATCAAAGAATTTTGCCGAGTTTGCGCTTCGATATTGGGAAAGTTTTGTAGGTATCGGTAAAATGTCGGGCGAGATATCAAGGCACAATGTTGGGAGGTCTCGATTGGTCAACTACCTATGTAGGTATTACTTTAAAATAAAGGTAAATTTATATCTTCTTCTTCTTTTTATCGTGTCACTAGTTATTTCTAACCAGTGTGGTGAAAGGATTAAAGTGTGCCTCCTTTCGTGCACTTAGGTAAGCCTTAATGTAAGCTCTTGACCTTGCCAACAGGACCCGCAAGAAAGACGAATCAGTACATGCGGTGTCGGTTCGGTTGCAGGTGCATAACGGCTGGAACCGAGCCGGGCTTGTTTCAAGTTTTATATGAAATATTTATAAAAATGTATTTATTTACAGAAATGTACAGAATAATTCAAAATGCACGTGAATCAGTTAAGCTGTTATTATAAAATAGCGCATAATTGAATAATTAACAATACCTATTTGCGCAAGCATCGTTAATTTTATTACATTTGAAATAAATGTCAATTTAAATTCCTATGGGTAAAACATGACGAACAAAATTCATTTTATACCCAGGTAGGTAATGTTATATTAATGATAAGATAATGTTTATTTTGCCGCCACATTACATGTATGTATGTACGTATGTATTACATGTTTTGTTGACTGGCCTCAAAGCTCAGTCGGTAAGTAGGCTTTCTGTCGGGGCGTTATAAAATATCATAAGTATGTATTCAAAAATATATAAGATTATAAATATATAATCGGTTTCCCATCCCATCGTACAAGCCTACTTAGTTTGGATCTAGATGGTGTTGTGTAGTTTGTCCACCAATATTGATTTATTTATTTTTATTATTCAATACTCACAAATATTTATTTTCAGAAATCGAATGTAGCACAATTCTACAAAACGTGGAAAACAATATCGAAATAATTTGACGGAAAGCTTATCCGTGAATTTACTTCTATTTTGTTTTCCGTACGGTAAAAAAAGATGTTAAAAGGGCCTAAAACTGGGTTTTGTGTTTTTTTTATTCGTTTACCTATCGGGACTCAATTATAATACCTCGGAATCTAGTTAATGTTTAAGCTCACAGTCTTCCAATGGTTTACAGAATAAATGCTAGTGGTAGACACATAGGTATTTTGTGTAATAGTATTTATAACCACATAACAAGTACATAACAATTTAGTTTAGCCACGAAGAGATTGCCAACATGCACTGCTCATAACCATCGGTAAGTCAAGTCATTTGCGGAGCGCCAACACGACAGACAGCAAAAAGTAGAAAAGATTATGTACAATGATGTTGACCGAGTCAACAGACTGAGGACCCGGCTCTCAATCTTTGCCGAGCAAACAACGGCCGCAAAGCGTTGAATGCTGAAGTTTTTCGGTAAATGTCGGGTCGTTGAAGAGCGAACGCTTTCACTTTAAAGCTTCTACTTCACTCAGTGTTTTCAACTCGTGAAATGTTTTTCATCTACCCGTAACTGCAAATCCGTTAACTCATGCATTCAGACGAGTTTAATGTCGTGTTTAGAAGCTTGAGCTCTTGCCCATCAAACGGGATTAAAAACGGTTCATGTTATCTCATTAAGACGAGCTTATACTTCAAACTCGTCTCAATGACACGATATTTTAAAACTGATGCGTAGTCTGAGCTTCCTTGCTGTAAACAGCGTATCTACTTATTTTAGACTAGATAACCAGGTGAACTTCGTACTACTTAAAATTTGTTTAGTTGTAAACCATCCCAAAAATGAAACGAATCAAATAAAAAATAAATATATAAATCGGTCGATCCCTTTTTAAGCTTACTAACGCATGATCATCGGTTTTGTATATTTAGATTTAGATTTAGAAAGATAGACTAGACTAGATACTAGATGACCCAGTGAACGTCGCGTCGTACTAACTTAAATTTATTTATTTGTACAGCACCCTAAAACTGAAGCGGACAAAACAAAAAATAATTTACAAATTGGTCAAGCCATTTTCAAGCTTGTGCCAAACTAACGCAGGGCTCTTTTATATAAGACTAGCGACCCGCCCCGGCTTCGCACGGGTGCAATACTGATACTAAATATACTACAAAATGTGTTTATATGCAACGTTCACAGCTTTTTTGTCATTAGACATTGTGGGTTATCCCTAAGAGATAGACCATTGCGGATTCTTTCGTAGACCTTTTTAAAGTGTACAATACTGTAGTACATTATTTTGGTCTATCTCGTAGGGTTCAGCCAGCGTTTGCAATGTAAGCGCAAAAAAGTGTTTATTTACGACATCACATTACAAAACTCTAAAATTATCAGTGTTTCTCTACTATGTTATGCATGTATGAAACCTATAAACCATTCTCTTGAATCACTCTATCTATTAAAAAAACCGCATCAAAATCCGTTGCGTAGTTTTAAAGATCTAAGCATACATAGGGACAGACAGCGGGAAGCGACATTGTTTTATACTATGTAGTGAAGATAGGAGATATACGAGTATATATAGATATATAGATAGATACAATGAGGGGCAGTCTTCCTGCGGCTTGTTGGTATTCTTAATCGGTGCGAGTTGACGAACGATTCAACTTTTCGTGCCACGACAAACACAATCAAATACATCACCATCTATTAAAAAAGCAACTGCTTTAAGGACAAGAAATTGGGAAGTACTGACGAATTTAGCCTTCTTACATCATCATGTCAGTTGTTTCGAACCAGTGTGGTAATAAAGCGTGAGGCTCCTTTCGTGCACATGTTATCGAATTTTTTACCGAATTCTGTCGTATTAGTTTAAAAAACTGTTAGATATAATATTTTTGTCTCCGCAAGCCCTAGAGCCACAGACAAAATCTATGAAAATAAATAGCGAATGATTACTGCTGACTGCAGTCTGGACTGCGCGTAATTAAGTTGAACGTCTCGAAGTAAGTAGCTTTATCTAAAGGCATTTTTCAATTAAATACACTCGTTTAAACTAATCTTTGAAGTTATCAGAATTTGAGCTCTTTTCATTTGGATCTCTTGAAAATTCAAGGTATCTTTTAGTTTTGTTTGAGCTCAGTCTTTCGTATTAATAAAAATATAGTTTGTGTCAGCGTTTTAGAATAATCTTGAACCGGACTTTTTTAGGGTTCTGTAGTTCACACGGTGGGTTAGTATAATAATAATAAATCAACCCATAAAACCTAATAAATGTAAAGTGTTCATGTAGGGTATACCGCAAAAACCTTTTTCAATGTTTTTATTTCCTATCTTTGTAGGGGTCATTTACATGTATTACCCTGCAAAATTACATTCCTAATAGTCTGCAAGCAAGAACTCTAGTTAGAGGCGGACAGACAGAGAGACAGGCAGACGGAAATGTTGAAACGGAATCCTTATGTTCCTGACAAAAAACCTTTATAATTTTGCCATTTCCGTCTCTCTGTTTGTCCGCTACTAATAAGATTTTTTTATGTAAGTCGGGTTGATTTATTTTTATTATACTGTCTCATCGTGTGAGCGACGATATCGCTAAACTTCCAGGAGAGACATGGAGTAGAAAAGATAGAGAGAGGGAAAATGGAAGAAACTGGAGGAGACTTTTAACGCTGAACGCGGTTTTTACACCGTTAATTAAATAAAATGTAATTTTATCTAAAAATATGTACATAGATAAAAGAAGATAAGTATTTTTAATATGTAAATGTAATAGAGTGTAAGTTAAAAAAAAAACAGAAACTGTCTATTATAAAATATCAGATTATTTAGATGACAAAAAGCTTGGGATGAATCTGCTCCAACTAGACTAGGCATCCGTAACAAAATTGGCAAGGATCATATAAAAAAGTGAACATTCTTGCCGGATTCTTGAACTGGGGTTAGGAGGAACCTAGATTCACAAGCATGTAAGAAGACGATTCAAAGTGCTCCATGTGATTTTATTGAAAAAAGAATGTTTTGACTTTGACTTTTAATGTCTTGATGAAAAATTAAGGTCAACCTACTTTACTGAGGCCGTGTTAAATATTTTATTGTCGGTCTCCGAGCATCAGGCTATTGTGTCCTTGTATGTGTGATTTGATGATATAGACCTGCCGATTGTTGTAAATAACAACGAAGCCAACGTTTGACATTTTATTAAAAAACATCATATCTCATACTAAACGGATTTCAACTCAAGACCTGGATAGCATTGGGTAACCATTTATCTCGATAAAATCCATTGTCCCTGTACTAGTTTTCTGTCTGTACAAACACTTTACGTGATGTATTGGTGGAATTTGGTGTCACGGCAGGTAGAACACGCATTTTTCAACTCGCTTGGGTGAACAGTATCGATCCATCAAAGTCTTGATGCTGCGAGCAATATATACTATCTCCATTGTGGATACAAATAAATACGAATAGTTTGCCCCTCAATCTCGTATTATGTATACGAGTATCTTTCTGGAGTGCTTCCCCGTTCGACCCAAATTTTTCTACCCAGTAGGTACTTTTCCCTAATCGACCCAATATATTCGATTTAAGTTGACGTTTCTACCCACACCGACATACTGATTCCTGATTTTAATTGTTTAAATTCAAATAAATAACACAGTGAAACACTGAAGCAGAAAGGTCAGCAGAGAAAAAAAATTTAGATATTAAATACATCATTAACTCAAATTAGTCTTATTCAGATGTATGGGATTGGATTATCTATTGTTCAATAAGTCTGCATAGTTCTAGAAATTGCACGTGGATTCGTTTGTAAAGGCAAGTATAAACAAATAAAATACTATTACCTACTTATTCATGAAGGTACAAAGTTTTAAAGTTACTATGAGTAATAATTTCATCGAGTATTTTTTTTATAAATATTGTACAGATTAGTACTGATTAGAATACAATGTGACTGAGATTTTTGGACTGGGTAGAACGGGGCATATATTTTGGGTCGAATGTGGCAAATAATAATTTGGGTAGAGAAATTGGGTTAAACAGAGAAGCACTCTCTTTCTGTTACCCGAGACGTCTGTGTAAAGTATAATTGGGTTAAAATTATTGTCTGATGTCTTCCCAAAATTTAATCTATTTAAATTCCTACTCCGATAATTCATTTCTCTTACCTAAAATTATAAAACACAGAAGAAGTTAAGAGGTAAACACAGTACACCTCGACCTCAACAAATGGTTGCGTTCAACGACCCCATACAAATTTGAACACGATAGGGTGTTCAAATTATTAATTATGCATAGCAAAAATTATGCAAATAAAAAATATAGATTTTTACTAATTGTATTAAATAATATAAATGCCATATTTCAAATTTGTAAGTTCAAGGAATATGATAATTCATTCATACAAATGTTTTTCAAGCTTTTCACACTCCTTGAAGGTTGAATTTTGAACATTCCCTTCTGAGTACTTTGCTACACCACACCAAGACTAATAATGCCCAATTTCATGTCTTTTCGAATTGTGGTTTAGGCTGTACTTTGTTTAGGCTGTATATTGTTTGTCTATATGAGTCAGTTAGTCAGGACATAATTCTTTTAAATAAATGAAAGCTGACATGAGTGACTTGAGCGCATAGAGCTCATGTTAAAATTTTTGTTTTTTAAGTTGTATCTTAAAAACTATACAACCTAAAATAAAATTACTTTTGAAAAACACAAAGCAATTTCTCATGAAACCTCTTATAAGTAATGTTAAATTATTCTTCGCCCTTTTGAAACTCTATATCTTAGCAACCCCTTCCAGCTTACTTTTCATTTTAATCTGTCGACCTGCTAAATTTTACACAGATCGTATCATCGATTCGGCGATTATCGTAGAACAAACAAATATACAAATGAACAAACAAACCTACAAAGCCAAATCGCCCAAGTTGCCTCTGAAATCGTAGTAAGCTTCGCTCGCTTGATCGATTACTTTGAAAAGAACCACATAATACATTATTTCGTAATTCAAACTTATTGCATGCATGGATCCGTAGGGCGATTATGGAACTCTAATTACAATCAATGTCTATCAGAAATCTATGAAGACTGATAGAAATTGATTGTATTTAGAGTTCCATAATCGCCCTACCGATGTGATATCAGTGTAGTGTAGTCGTATAGTCGTAGTCAATGAAGTCCGACTTGATATCAACAGTTTAAAAACTCCGTCCAACATAGTCGCTCTCCTGACGAATTTCTTTAATCTCTGTTTGGATATATACCACTTTCGTGAAATAAAATCTTATGTTCTAAAACTATCATGGTTTTGAACATAATTTTCACTCGAAACGGGATATTTACCATGATATATGAGTTTTTCTGCTTCGCAATATTTCGGCACAGTTGCATGCGCCATGATCACGAGATAAACTTATCATGGCGCATGCAACTGTGCCGAAATATCGGGAAGCAGAAAAACTCATTTATCATGGTTAATATCCCGTGAAGTGAGTGAAAATTATAAAATCATAAGTTTTTGTGTGTACCTTTCCTGAAATTGCGCTCAAGGTTTATTCTAACATTACATAAAGGGTAATGGTTCAACGGAGCTACCATCCAACGTCTACTAAGAGTATTAGGAACAAGATATAGCGACTGTCAGGATCATATGAAAGCGATGTGCGACTGTGTTATTATTGTTATTGTATTATTATTACTTATAATAATAATAAAAATCCCAGACACATCATCATCTGGCCCCAAAGTAAGCAGAGCTTGTGTTATGGGTACCACATAACTGATATACTACTTATATACTTTTTTTTTGTAAATATATACATACATTTTATATATAAAACACCCAGAGCCGAGACAATATTAGAATAGAATAAATATAAACCTTTATTTTTTTTAAATGTTCATCTTGATTTTGGCCTCAATTCTGTTGGCACCAACGTAACTAATTTTAGCTCAAATTAGGTTTTGAACTGTCAAATTAACCTTTGGTATTGTGCTGCTACCAATCTATCTTAATTTAATTTTATCTAACTTAATTAAGCGTTCCTAATTTAGTAAAATGGTACCAACCGAATAGGTTTTACAAGTGCTATGACAAACTAAATATATTTTAGACAATTTCTAATTTTAGAAATGAACCAACTGAATTGCCACCACAGTCTACACGAGAGAAGACAGCGGGATAGTAAAGTACGCTATAATTTGAGTGAGCAATCAGATGTTGAATCACTAGGTAGTTTATTGCCAATGTCAAATTAAATCTTTTTTCTTAACGTCATCCAAATGTTTCCTAAGTCCCTTTATTCAGCGTCTGTGTATTTATTTTGCCTTCTAAAGCAAAAACAGTTTAAGATTAGGGAAGGAGATTATTACTACACATCATAACAGCCATTTTCTCAGAAGGCGTGGTGTTTACAAGCAATCCTCTAAAGTAACTGCGTTGTGGAAACCTTATTGCCCACAAATATGCGAATAAAAATGAGATTATGGAACGAGACAGATACTATGTGCCTTTTCACATGTAAACTACCACTTCTATTGCAGCGGCGGAGAAGACATAAATTACATTTGATCTAACGAACTCTCCTGTAGAGGCACAAAGAACAGTTGTAATAGACAAAGGTTTTTTGTGTATGAGCATGCTAGAACTCTCCCGTTGAAGCACAAAAGAAGCCGTAGCTTGAACAATGGTTTTTTATGCTATAGCATGAGCTAAATGAAAGGAAATCTCGACCGATAGATAGATAACTCTTTATTGATGTAACACACAGAAAATTACAAAACAATTGTTTTACAATAAAATGCAATACAATGGGCGGCCCCATCGTTAACAGCGATCTCTGCCAGGCCATCTTTGGATGCACTAGGACTTTAAATAAACAAAAAAAGCATGTTGGTTTGGTGTTTATATACAATAACTAGCTGCTGCCCGCGGCTTCGCCCCAATGGTACCTACATAAAAAGTAGCCTATGTTTTTCTCCAGGGTCCTATCTATAGGTATATTCTCTCCAGGTTCTCCAGGTATATCTATTAGTATAGATATACCTACACAATCTATAAATAAACTAAGTAAAATACTGATATAAACATACATACACAAAAGGAATAATATATAACATATATTATTCCTTACACACAGAACAGAAACAGAAATTACAGAACAATACAGAAATTATTATATAACAGCACGACAGATAATGTTTCATGACCATGTTTTTGAAATCAGATGTGGAGACTTGGCCTTTCTAATAGTTACAGGCAAGTTCCACAAGCGGACAGCCTGCACTGTAAACGATTTTACATAAAAGCTAGAGGAGTAAATGGGAATTTTGAGTTAATAGTCCACTTATGTGAAACTCTTGCAAATGTAGAAAGGCTGTCTTTCTCTATATATCTGTCAAGTGCCAGGCAGCCGGGGATACACGGTCATCATGTGGGCATTCACATTTGCGGTAGACAGGACGATTTATTAGAACATTATCTGCATTCAGTTTGCGAAGAAATGTCTAGTGTTGTTAAAAGTTTATTACTTACCATACCATCCAGACTGAGTCCGGGACGCACCAGATTTACTTTGATTTTAGATTGGAATATTGGACAAAAAATGGCAGCATAATCATATTCAACGCATATGAAAAATTGTATATACTTGTACCTGTCATAAAATTCATAAAATACATAAAATTGCGTAACATGTAAAGAGAGATTAATGTATGAATATTCAAAGTGGTCTTTGATTGTTTTGAATTTGATTTGAGTATTATATGCTCGCGGGATACATCTTTTGGACAGCACTACTCTTAGGTAGGTACTATAAGTGTAATAATACTATGGTTTTGGTTCCCTTTATAAGAATAAAATACTCGTTGACAGTAGCAACTGTTAACACGTTATTTGCATGTTGTTGAAAAAAGAGACATCACTGTTAGCGGTACTCGTCAAGTATTTGTAGATCAATACAATTTGTGCGAGTAGAGGTCAGATTATTTAGGAAACATTGACACATCCCTTGTACCCTATGGTAGCAGATTTGTGGAGTAAAAATTTGCATGAGACTATGAACAAATTACTATGAAACTAAACATGTGTATAGGTTATTCTAGGCTTTTTTCAGGTCCTTGTCAGATATTATCCAAATCCGGTTGTGGTGTGATGATAAACATTAAATTCGCATAACAAGTTTTAGTGAGTTTATTACTGGTTGCTCTTCCAGGCTGCCATAACTGTACGTGTCGTCACTTTATTGGAATCCTACGTTTTATATCCTGTCTGCTTTTCCAAGCAATTTTCATAATATAGTAGGTAGGCAGCTATCTTCAACACACTGCTTGTATTAATAATATATTGTAACATTCCTCGAACCAGTCTCAACAGTCACGGGAGTAAGACTAGCAAAAGGCATTCCTGTAAAAACGTCATGGTGCTAATTTAATCATGAATTAAAAATAAACTTCACTCTAGAGCAAGTAGGTAAGTAGGCAAATAAATAAATCAGAAGCGACGTCAAGAGTTCAATTTGCGGGCCGAATCACGAATCCCAAAAAGATACACAAGGTAACAAATTGCCAATAAAAAGCTAACAAAATGCTGCGGGTAAGCATTTCGGTCAAAGCTGTAAATCCCGGGACCCGAGCCGTAAATCCTGGGAAAAAATATCGGAAGCGGCGTAATACACTTGCGATGACGGAACCGTGTAGGTCCCGAAGCATATTTGCTCGTCTCTATTCTGAATGTCAAACACGCTTTAGCTGATCGCGTTTTACGGTGAGAAGAGCCACTTCTTTATGCTTGCATAGGAGGTAAAGTACTCAATCCCGTGAGATGTTCCTATATATTACTTAGATTAGTTTAAGTACTTTATCGGCGCAGAAACTGCCTCTGGTGACTCGTGAAATCTGACTGAAATTGCTGGACTTGGTATTGTAATTGATCAATTCAAATACGCGAACTACTCATTTTCAAGAAAGAACGTCGGTCTAAATAGCTCTCTAATATAGTCATAATTGCTTATGGTTTCGCCTGTGTTCTTGTGACAAATTTCGTCCAATAACCACAGTTAGTCAGTTATAACATACGAAATTAATGTGAAGTAGCGAGTTCGAACGGAATTTTTGTCCGAAATTATAGGTGCTAATTCGAAACTTTGGGTTCCAGGCCACGGTATTCATTACCGGTAGTAAGCTTTAGACTGTTTTTATTTCAATAACGGTTTAACTGCCAGCGGCGATGAAATCGTGTCAAGTTTCATTACCGGTTTTTCCAAATCTCAGATATAAGTTATTTGGAACCGGTTTTAGACCTTGACAGATCCTGACATGGTATTGACTCTTTGCCGAATACCAGCGTTTGTATTTGCTAAACGTGGTGGGTAGTATGTAAAGTAGAACTTATTGACCTCTGTGGCGCAATGAGACAAGGCCCGACTGAGACGCAGAAGGCTGCGTGTTCGAGTCCCGTCCCGGGACAAATATTTGTATGATCTGCAAGTATTTGTCTCGAGGCTGGGTGTGTAACTTTATCTTTGATCTTTTTACGTTCTACAACATGTTTCACGATAATCTTACTTAAATTGATCATTTAATAAAATCGATTGGTAGAATATCTCTAAGTCGAAGTCAAAGGATACTCGTACTTTATTCAATACAATCACAAGGATCACTTTGAAACGTCTAACATCTCATAGTAATTTCGGAAAATCAATTTTGGAAGTGCATTAAAAAACTTCCCGATTAAGAAAGAAAAAGTTTACTTTTCTTCTAAATGTAAAATTAATTCATGATGATATTTGTGTAAATAAATTTCGTTTGATTGGATTCGAAATCACATCCGACGTTGTGTAAACATTAAGTATATAATTATAATGATTCTAAGTACCTCGCTTTGAAGTGAGCTCGTAAATATTAGGTGCTTACCCCTAATTACTGTTTCCCATTTGGTAGATATAATTTATTATTTCAGGAACCGATCTTTTAATTCCGGTACATCGGGGTTAAGCAAATATACTGAGAAATTAAAGTACTAGCTAGCTGCTTTTTTACCATAGCCTGCCGAAAGTCATGGAAGTGACACAGATAGTTTTAGTAACTAAATGTTAAGTTTTTTTTTTGTTTTGTTGGTTGCAGTTTAGGTATTTATAAAAAAAATACTTTAGTTTATACCAATACTCAATATATTATGTTTATTGTGTAAGTATAAGATCGCATTAGAGAACCTGTAATGTTGTTAAAACTATAAATAAAAAAATAGGTTTATCTACATTATTAAATCTATTGTGCGCTGGGCCTTTCTTGATCCCTAAGATATAGTACACGGACCTGACTGTGTTCGGGGCTGAGCACAGTGGTAATTGGACAAGCCACATCTCTCGCAAGACTGGCCGGGATGGTCCTGTTTGGATTCACTCGATTTTAGAATTATTCGAGTTAGCCGCTTTGATTTAGCTTCATGAATATTCATAGATTTGGTCGAACGAATAATCGCATTCCAAATACCGAACGGACATGATAAAACAACATTTGTTTTCAAGAGTAGGAACGTAATCAAAATTTGCCCAAATATGTACATATACTTAACTGACTCCATACCTCTGACTCTGACTGGCAAACAACGCTGGGCCAATCCACCAAACCCTAGCTTCAATAGGGACACATTTTGCGCCTAGCCAGAGCTAACTACATCAAAAAACCCCAAATGCGTGCAGTTTTAAAGCGAATGGGGCTATAAGAACATCACGCGAAAGAGGGGATACCACTAAACACGAATCTATAATAGTAGAGCCGTGGGGTGATATTAATGTCATGGATTTACGGTACAAAATGCAATGATTCATGTGTCTAATCATATTAAGATTATCAAATAGGTCATCTATTTGTTAACCTGCGGTTTACAATCGAGCATGTTTTTTTTAAGCATAAGCGACGATGATTCTCAATTCGACTTGTGTTTTGTATGTATGTTACATTATATCTCCGATAATTTTCAACCGATTTGAATCGTTTTTTTATCCTATTAGAATGTACCTCTGAGGTGGTCCTTATCAGTTTAGCGTGGAAATATGATGGATAATCTGAAACTGCTCAACAAATGCATCGCAAATTAGTTGGGTTATATGATAAGGCAGTACCAATCTGGGTACTTTTCAGTGGTCATCAGACTTGACAATGGAGTTTGTAAATACCCTACAGAACTCTTGAACGACAAACAGCTTCTGTGTCGCAATCCGCACTACTTGAGTTTGAAGGGTAGTCTACTCACTTATCCATATTTAGCAGACAGACACCTATATTTTATTACTACCTCTAATTATAATTTCTTATGTAAGTGGCTAATGTATTTTGAGAATTAAATCCTTACTTAATATTATAAATTATAAAGTAACTCTGTCTGAAGTAACTCTGTCTGAATTTTGGTATAGAGATAGATGGGACCTTGGAGAAGGTATGCTACTTTTTATGTAGGTACCACGCGTGCGAAGCCGCGGGCAGCAACTAGTAATCGATAAACCGAATCAGAGCTTTTTATTGAACTCAGGCAATAACTCTATACATACGGCCTGTTAGCTCAGTTGGTAAAAGCTCTACCTTCTGCGCTGCTGGTTAAGGGTTCGATTCCCTCCCAGAATAAACATTTGTGTGAAGAACATAGGTGTTTGTTCTGTGTCTGGGTGTTATAAAGTATCATAAGTATGTATTTAAAAATATATATAAATATTCTATCAGTCATCTTGTCACCATAACACAAGCTATGCTTAGTTTGGGACTAGATGGTGTTGTTTGCATTGTCCAGCAATATTTATTATTTTACAGTTCATCTGGCTTTGAAGATACCTTATGAATCTCTTCAACAAGCAATGCATCGCAATTAGGGCATTGCATTTGTGATCACAGGCAATAGCTTTATAGAAACTTGTTAGTTGATCATATCATGTGGTTGAAAGGTGAACCCTATGGAATTCATTATTATGATGCTGTATCGGAATTAGAGTAGGTTATTGAAATATAATGACAGGTGAATAATGAGGGTAATCAGATTTAAAATTTTAGGCATGAATATATTATGGGTATAATTTAAGCTGTTGATTGGTTTTTATTTTTTTTCAACACACATGCTCATAAAGTGGCTCTTTGGTCACCGCAATTAGGCACAGAATGACACCCATAATCAAACTGTGACTTTTTCATTGCTTTTTTTTTTTTTATTGGTTGAGGTGCTTTGATCTTAAAAAAGTTTTTATTCAAAAACAGATCGTGTTTAATAGAACAAATAAATTAATGTTTCTATTGCTTGCTCATTTCATGCAACTTCTTGTTTAAATAGATAATTTTAACTCGTACGTGTTTAATAAATAAAACTTTCACTCAAATATAAATTTTGTTTTATCTGTAATAAAAGAAAACTTTAAATTCCCCATTTTGTACGTGGCAGAATAGGCGCAAACCCTATGCGCGGAAAATAAAAAAAAAACCTCATCCCTTTAGTCTGTGGCTGATCGCAATGCGCGCGCATAGGAAAACTGATTAATTTTTCCCGCCACAGCGAATCATTTTTCACAACTCGTTTTCACTGTTGAAGAGTTTTTATTGTTATTTTATTCACAAGTGTGTTGAAAAACGTCGTATGATACACGTGTGTATTGATGATTACCGTCCTCGGCTCTCTTAAGACCCTCACCTAAATAAAAGGGTTTGTCCGCAAAATAGTAGATCTGTCGCCGAAATGTAGTCGCCAAACAATACAAAAACAATTCCATAATAAATTCTATAAAATCATCGGGATATATTATTAAGTATCAAATAAATATTTTTGTATTTATTATAATAGGTTTGTACAATCAAATTAATTGCTAACGATCATTAAAAAATTAAAGTAACCTAACCTAACCTAATTTTGAAAACGACGTTTTTATTCATGAATGAACTACGATTTTATTAATAATCCATCTCTTATTTTAGATACATAATGACAATAATTTGGTAATTCATACCTGGCGACACTTTTTAATATATCTGAGAATGAAAATATTTCGTGGCGATAGATCTATAATTTAGATGGTACAAGTTGATAACAAATATAAACTTTGATGACATAATTAGGTTTTAAAAACTAAAAAGACAACCGACTTCATGTATATACACAAGGTAGCTACTGTAAAACATTGAGGAGTTCCCTTCCCACAACCCATCTAGGTGTAAAGTTGTCATCAATACAAATTAATCAAGCCTAAACACCAGGTAATTGCTGTAAATCGTTGAGGAGTTCCCTCGACTGTCTTTCCGCTCCATCGTCAGATCGACTCCAGACCTTCATTATATAAAAGTGCTTTAAAATACTTAATAAAAAAATAACAAACACACTAGTCGCCACAACGATTTTCGATCACATCCTGGTTTGCATATCATGGTACCACCCTTGGGGTAAAAATAATCATTAAAATCGGTTCATAAACTACGAAGTTATCCGCGAAAACACACAAAAAAAATATACGGTCGAATTGAGAAACCTCCTTTTTTTGAAGACGGTTAAAAAAATATAATTCCCATATATTATTTTGTTGTTGTTATATATCCTGTCACTATATACCTACTTAGGGCAAGCTCCAGTTAAAAAACTGTGTAGTTATCTATAGGTCGCTCGCCTAACCTAGTAGGACATTTAGTTTTCAAGTGCCGTAATGTAAATCACACGCTTCGCTAACCTCACGAACCATTTCTTTAGGAAATGAAATACTTATTGCATTTATTTATTTTTAACTGTTAGTTTTGTGGTGTAGGACGACCCCCCACCCGATGTACTGATGGCATTGTAAAGATCGCAGGAAGTCGGTGGATTGAGAGGGCTCAAAATCGTTCTTCCTGGAAATCTATTGGGGAGGCCTATGTTTAGCAGTGGACTTCATAAAGGCTGTTATGATGATGATATATATTATATAATGTTTAAGTATATCTTGTTTATGTATCTTTTTGTTGGTTTGTATTTAATAATTACAATATTTGTTTAATGTACGCCGTGCCGTCCATTCTAATTCATACAATTCTTTCCATCCAAAGGTTGGCAGGAAGAGATCGCTCTCAAGCGATATGGCCGTCCATTGTACCACTTAAGTACTCTTACCATGTTTAAATTGTTATGTTGTATTTCATTTTATAAGGTGTACAATAAAATTGTATTCTATTCTAAAAGACTTTAAAACATAAATGCAATCTGTTATGTACAAGTTTAAAACAACAAATTTTTCGTTTTATTAATCTATTGAGTATACCCAAATGATACGGTAAATCCAAATCCAATAAATCTAGCCGTGGTTTTATGCTGTTATCTTCAATTACTGTGGTATACACAGTTGCGGTGATGTCACCTCGTGGTCAAACACGCTCGCCAAGCCGCTGGTAAAGCTTCCAGTTTACCTATCGACCTGTGCCTTAAGGGCATTAAGTACCACAACACTTTGAAACCTCAACGACGCTATGTATTTGCATAGTGTTTAATATTTACGAGATCGTTGTCCTACTTTAGCACTAATTGTGTACATTGTTGGTTGGATCTCTGCAGAGGCTACACGCTCACTTTGTTGTCTACACGACTGGTAACGAATTATGCACGACTCGCTTTATACAAATTGTCGGACACACTCTGAAGACGCATAATAGGAGGTCGATCGATGTACCGCATGGCAGCACTAGGGAATATTACATGGATACAGTAAAGTTCCCCGATATCTTGCAGCATTACTTACAAGAGTCGATCGTCTTCTCGGTTTAAAAAATTGTATCATTTGCAGTAGGTTCTTTCTTCTTCTTTCTTTTCTTCGTTAATGGCCTGTGACATACTAATGTCAATTCTGCCAATGTCAAGTGTTTATAGTTTATAGTCAGTTTGTTTGATATAAGTCTTAGTCGATGGTCAGTTGTCAATTCTAGACGACACGCGGAATGGCGTCTAGAATTTTCTTGGGACTCCTCGTCGTTCAAATCACACTGCACCACAATACACATGCAATCCAATTATCCATACCCGCCCCGCAGCCACAATTTATCCATTAAAATTCCGCCAAGATTACTGAATAAAACATGCAATAAAACGGGTAAAAAATATTAAATTTGCAGAGCCATGTTGCTCCATGAAATGACCGACGAAGAATCCCCTTGCAGTAGGTTGATCAATTGCAAAAAAAACCATACAAGTATAAGTCTTCTTCTTCTTCTTCTTCATTAATGGCCTGTGACATACTAATTTCAATTTTGCTAATGTCAAGTGCTTATAGTTTATAGTCAGTTTGTTTGTTATTAGTCTTAGTCGATGGTCAATTGTCAATTCTGGACGTCACGCGGAATGGCGTCTATGATTTTCTTGGGATTCCTCGGGATTGGGATTATATTCAATTATCCATACCTGTCCTGTAGTCACAATTTGTTCATTAAAATTCCGCCAAGATTACTGAATAAAACATGCAATAAAACGGGTAAAAAATATTGAATTAGCAGAGCTATGTTACTCCAAGAAATGACAGACGAAGAATCAGAGTATAAGTGGTATATTTCTTCTTTTTCTTCGTTAATGGCATGTGTCATATTATTGACACTTTTGCAGTATCAAGTGTTATATTGTTTATATTAAGATGTCACAAAGACGTATGTTGTCGTTCGTCATTTGTTATTGTAAAAAATGGTGTCTTTTATAACAAATAATTATACGAATTATTTTTGCTCGAATCACAAAGAAACACAAAGCTTTAACTCCAATTATTTACACCCGAGTCATTGTTCTATTTAAATCTATTTAAATAGAAACACCAACATTACTAATAAAACAGGAAACAACTCGAGCAAAATAAAAAATATAAGAGCGCAATGTTTAGTTTGCAAGACGGCCAAAAATAATCCAGTGGTATATTTAGTTTTAACATGCACAAAGACACAGAAGGTTGCGGGTTCGATTCCCGCCGCGGGACAAATGTTTGGCTGATCTGCAAGTATTTGTCTCGTGTCTGTGTTTCTATGTATAATATATATGTTTTTACAAAAAAAAATATTTAAGTAGTATATCAGTCATGTGGTACCCATAACACAAGCTCTGCTTATTTTGAGGCCAGATGATGCTGTGTGAAATGCCCAGCAATATTCATTTTTTTTTAAATATAAATATGAGCTTGTTAGTGAACACTATCCTTAATAAGTCTTGGCTGAAATCTTACTTTCCTTCTATGCCATCTATTATGTAAATACAGGACTGTCTGATAGTGAAATTTCTGGAGACTTAAATGGGTTTGTTTTGTTCTGGAACCGTCGTTTGGTAGAGCAATCTAGCTAAGTACCTACTTGATATATACTAACTGACTATTTTATTTTACTTTATTTTAATTTTATTGCTTGGTATCATCGGCCTTTCTTAGTTAGAGACATCTTATCTACCTTCACGGTTTTGCCTCATAAATAACTGTTATTCTCGGAATACATTCCTGAAACTGCAGCGGTTAAATATGTCCCATTAGAATATATGCAAAATTCTAGTCTTGAGTTTATTTATATTACACATAAATATATATTGATGAGCAATTCATTTAGATCAGTTCCATATTACGAGTATGCAAAGCTATAGAGTATGCTCTAGTACTTTATCTATTTATTTATGTATTAAATTATTATTGATTAATTTATTCTAATCAAACAGTTAGCCCCTAATATTACATTATAATATTATTGTCTATGTACCTGACTTTTCCAAGTGTACTGTACGTATCTTATTGGAATTAAGAACTTTTAAATTAGAATTAGAATTAGAATAAACTTTTTTTATGTTTGTCATCTCATAACTCAGACATTTATGAACCGATTTGAAAAAATCTGATTTCATGTGAAATGTTTTGTTTTTTATACATGTAGTCGGTGTAGTCTTTTTAGTTTTTAAAACGTAATTATCCAAACACAGAACAAACGTGTTCATCACACAAATGTTTGCCCTCTTGGGGATCGATCCCACAACCTACAGCACAGAAGGCAGATCTACTACCAACTGAGCTGCGAGCTCAGTCGAATGTTTATATAAAATATCGAAAAATACAGGAGATTTTAAATTTCCCTGTATTGCATTTCCTTTATGTACCTACATATCGGTTAAGCATATTTCACCAAACATTTATGATTAAGGCCACACAACGGTATCGACACTGGTTGATGAGATAGACAGGTCGAGTCGAGATGTTCTAATCACTTTTGAAACTTACTGCTCATTCATAGAGCATACATTTCTTTGGCACGGCTGATTGGTAAACGGACACGACTTCATTCTTCTCGGAAAGCGAACGGTATTGTAGGTTTGTTTCCAGTAATGCAGGTGTATTGAGACAGTTCCGTATATCTAAACGGGGTTACATTGCTTCTAGAGTAAGACTTATCAATCATGTGTAGTGTCATAGGGCAGCAATGGAAATCATAATTGTGTCATGCAATATTGCAAAACATACACGTGAGGATCGGTTCGGTTACGATTTGAATGGAATTTAGTGGGTTTTATTATTTACAAATACCTTGTATACAGAGTGGAGCAACAGTGGCGACACTAATTGATCATACTCGTACGTATTCGATTTTGTTTTTTCAGATTTTTGTGTTCTTAATGGAATGTACAGAATAATATACACTAATATAAATACATGTGAAACAGTTGAGCTATCTAAGAACAGCCCAAAACGACCTATTGATATCTCAACTTATCCAAAGCAGCGTCTCCAAAACACGGACGGCATTGCCACGTTGAATAGAAATCCTAATACCTGGATAGAAGAAGGTAGAAGCCGACTGTTAAGTCCTTTAACATAATGATTTATCATAATAAATCAATTTTCTATAAACATTTTGAGAAACACTCGTTTTCCTAACTATTTTTTTTGTCGATAAATCTTCTATAAATAAAAATGAATGTTGCTAAGCGCATAACTCGAGAATGGCTCGACCAATTCGGCAATTTTTTTTTGTATGTTTCTTAAGGCCCAAGGAAGGTTTTAATAAAAAAAAATAGGTTAATTTTATCCCGGGAAAATTCTTTGAGGCGGGCGAAGCTGCGCGCGGATTGCTAGTAAATAATAAATATTGCTAGACAATGAAGTTTGATACGATGAAAGCACTGTCACTGTTTTGATTTATCTACAGTATCTTCATCAGGGTGACTTTGACCCGTAGCCCGCTCGCTCGCGTTCGCGATTCGCACAGCGTGCTTAAAATACGTGATTAACAAAATGTATAAAATAACTCACAAATGTTTTGTTTTTTAAACTCATTATCATCTCGGAGCAATCTATGCGTAAAAAGCTGTAGCGCCGGCGGCGGCGACGCAGAACGTGGAGGGGCCACGTTCTGCGTCGCCGCCGCTTAACTGCCGCTACGATAGTTCTCACGTAAAGGATGATCGAAATTTTGTTTCCTTGTATCACTTTGTTTGTTAAATTTTGAAAAATAAATTATGAACTTTTTTTTATGTTGATAAGTGTTCATTTAATGTCGCCAAGGTAGCTTCACCTTGTATATGATATTGGGGTTCGGGTGACAAAAAAAAGGCGTATTTAACGATTTGATTTAACTGAATTTAATTAAACGTTATTATTGAGAGAAGAGGTGTGTGTGCTCTATTCAACAGAGCTCCAACCGGACTGATCAAAAGCTATAGGAACTATGCATATCATACCAAATCCTCTTGAGAACAATAATGGCCTGTTTCAGTAAATACCTATAAACGACCAAGACTCTCTTATATATGTTAGAGTGAAAAAGATTTATTTTGTTATATTCCACAGTATAATAGTGTGTGTATAACATGAAAATGTAAAACAATTATATACAAATAAATACAATTTGAACAATTAAATTACTAATTTCTTTCGTTTAAAATAAATATAAGTGGACACAGCACATAAGATCATCATTTCACACAGCATCATCTGGCCCCAAAGTAAGCAGAGTTTGTGTTATGGGTGTTAATACATACATATTATACATAGAAACACCTGGGTCTGGACCCCGAGACAAATACTTGCAGATCATACAAACATTTGTCCCGTGGCGGGAATCGAACCCGCAACCTTTTGACTGTCTCAGCCGGACCTAAGCCCACTGCGCTACAGACGTCGTCGTCGTCGTTATTTTTTTTAAATACATAGGTACATATGATACATTATAACACCCAGACACAGAACAAATATGTTCATTCCACCAATGTTTGTTTTGGGAAGGAATCGAACCCTTAAGACGCTTAAGACGCAAAAGGCCAACTAGATGACAGGCTAGTCAAATAGGTACGTGAGCATTGATATTTTCAACTGCTGATGCTTTTCAAAAGTGCTATGACGCATGTGTGTTTGTATTCAGGCCAGGAACGTATAACTGGTAGGTATCATAAAGTATTTACCAAGGGTGCAAAGGGTCTGAATCGAATTTTCCAGTTTTCCACCCGAGCGCTCTAAGCCAAATGAGAGAGGCCTGCTGTAAGCTGGCTGTAACCTACTGATCTCCGTACCTACCTATCCCAGCCGATGATGTTAGAATGACAAAGATATGAATGCTAGAATAGATAAATTAATAAATAATGCCGGACATACACACAGCATCATCTAACCCTTGTAACACTTAGCAGAGTTTGTCAAGTCAAAGTCAAAAGATACTTTATTCAATACAGACACACAAGATTACTTTCGCGTTTATAATAGTAGTAGGGAGGGTGCACCTCGCGCCCACCGACCGTTGCCAACCGGGACGAAACGTACGGCCCGCCAGCCGCTGTGCCTCCGCTTTTTAAATCTCTGATATCTTCGCGACTAGCGACTACTAGCAATATCGAAGCGACTTCATTTTATACTATGTAAAGATAAAGACAAGTCTAGACTACAACGCATATTAATTTAAAAGAAGATAGCTCGCCCTATAAATAAACGTCATTCCGGGAATCCGACCTACATAATACCCCATACTATCCTATTAAGACTTCGAATTTGAATCGACTAATCGTGTCAAAGGTAGGCTTTGCATGCCGAACACGGTAATGCTTTCGTATATTGGTAAACGGTTTCATCTACGATTGTAAAGTTGAACAGGGTTGGTATGGTGATGTGGAATGTGATCCGCAATGCTGCTAAAATACGCAGCATTCTTTTTACAGATGTTAATAATAATAATCTATTTATTAATACGGGAAGCAAAAACTTTGTACCCCTTTTTACGAAAATTGCGCGGACGGAGGAGTATGAAATTTCGCACACTTATAGTTTATATAGAGGAGTGCAGAATGCTATATATTTTTTTATCTATAATCTTATTTTTTTAAGATTTAATTAAGTATGGTGTAGGTGGACAATTGCACTCAATATCTAGCCCCAAACATAGCATTGCTTTAGCATAGCATTGTTGTTTATAAAGGTTTTTGGGTACTGAAATTACAGAATTAAATATATGTGACACTGTTAAGCTATATAAAGACCGTTTCAAACGATCTATAGATAGCTGAAATTATCCAGATCCAGACGGAATATTGATGCCTTAGAGATCTGAATGTTCTATGGAAGTCGCCCTTTTGACGTAATATCATAGTAATATCATAATTGCGGGTGTCATTATTAGATATTTTGTTAAGTTGATTGGTACCATTTTGAATATTGCATGTAGTTGTATATCGCCCTCTTTCTATAATTCGTGGTTAATCCCCTGAATTACATAGCGGAATGAACCGGAATAACCGGCCAAATATCAAAAGTATTTTTGTATAAAAAAATATGACGAAATATGAGCGAAATACTAAGTTATTTTTATTTTACTGTTCAATTTCAAAATAGGTTTAACTAGATTACTTTAAAAAATACGAATATGTAGGTACTTGGGCACAAACCAGTTTGATCTATCTCTCATTTTCGATATTATAATATCCATTAAAATTTTACTGATTCACATCTTGTGTTATTGATCATATAACTATACTGTTATAAGTAGTCGTAAAGGTAATAACTATAAGCAAAATAATGTAATTTGACGCCATTGCGACAAATAAATAATGTAAAATTGTATTAACAATAAATAAATATTGCTGGACATTTCACACAGCATCATTTGGGCCCAGAGTAGGTTTGTTTTATGGGTACCGTATTGACTGATATACTACTTATATAGAATTTTTGTAAATACTTATTATATGAAGAAAAATATCCAGATCCGAAACAAACATTCGCAGATCATACAAACATATGTCTCAGCAGGGCGATTGCGCTATTTGTCAACGTAATTGCCATTGAACGGATTGGTTTAGGCAATGGCTTGGATATGGCTAATCTGAATGTCAATATTATCGCAATATTGAACGATATAACGATATAAATCAAAAACGTTCGTTTGAAAGCACTGTCAAAAATAACGCGATCCCGCAACGTTTGATCAACGTATAATCCAAATTAAAGAATGACAAAAATAACGTTTTGAATTTGGTTTAGCTTTGGTTCAAACGTTCAAAATTACCGCGGTCAGCCCCTAGGGCGGGATCAAACCCGCGACCTTTTGCGACTCAGGCGGGTCTTCGCCCGCTGCGCCACTGAGGTCGTCAAGTAAACTTACTTCAAATTTGAAACATCAAATGGAATTGGGGGAGAGATATTTGTGCCTTAGGCTACTTTGATTTGAGTTTCTATATGAAGTCACGTTAGTAAGTATTATGACGTTAATAGTACTTATTCAATATTATTTCGGCTCCATTTATACTCGTATCAGTATTCGTTTCTGGGAACAATGTTAAAACTGTTATTTACTTTGCGACAATGTTAGTCAGTAATAGCCAGTCGATCGATCTATTTGCATAGGCAAAGAGCTGATAATTGCATGCATCCACACAATAAACGGATCGATGTTTGCGCTGCATTCAGTTCGACGTGCTTTCAGTTAATGCGAGGGTTGCTCCATTTCGAAATGCTTGTTTTTCTTTGAATATAAACTTTATTGACGACTGTGGCGCAGTAGGCGATCACGCATTTGTATGATCTGCAAGTATTTGTCTCGAGTGTTTCTATGTATAATAATGTATGTATTTATAAAAAAAAGTATATATGTAGTATATCAATCATGCAGTACACATAACACAAGCTCTGCTTTCATTGGGGCCAAAATGATGTTGTGTGAAATGTCCGGCATTATTTATTTATTTCATATATACGACTAATACTAATTTACTTACTATAATATAGTTTTACAAAAAACTGAATACTTTGAATATCAAAATCTGTGATATTAAATAACCAATCAATACCTACTGCAATTGCAATATATATTTACAAGATATATTTTTGTCATCGATGCGTTCGATAACAAAAATACCTAAAAAAAATACCTTAAATACCTTATACCTTAATACCTAAAATACCTTCAAAGCCCATGGTCTAATCAACTGACAAGTTGCTATTGCCTGTGACCACCAATATAATGCCTTAATTACAATACATGAGCTGTCTGTCAATGAAAAGTTCTACTGGGTATCTTCAAAGCACATGGCCTGATCAACTGACAAACATGCATAAAGTTGCTCTAAATGCTCTAATTGCAGCACGAGCTGTTTGTTGAAGAGTTTGTACGGTATCTTCAAAGGCTGTATCCCATATACAGCCTTTGATGTGTGGTTCCACATACATTCCACAGACTTCATTATGATATTGGAGAGATCTCAAAGAGCCATTCTGAAGGTCATGTCTCGTATGCCTTGGCGATACCCCAATTCGACCTTTATAATATCTGCAAGGTTCTTACAGTTAGACAATTGTTTAGTTTCAAAACAATCATAATCTTACACTGTCAGCTGACGTTTGATTCCAACATGTGTAATAGACGAAGATCCGATGTGGTATGCAGGACTGACTCCCGCCAAACTGCACTTTTATACCAGCTCGATGCTCTACAATAGAGCAAACATACACCTAAATATCTACTCCCTCACCTCCCAAAACATTTTTGACTTGGCCTCATTCCCTTCCATATGACGAAATCGAAAATTAAATAATATGTGATAAATTCACGTAGTCAAATAAATTAATCTAAACTGGATCCAAACATACACGCACATATTCCTCACACCTTTCCTACAACCTCACAAATACAAAATGGTTTATTGCTAAAAAATATTTTACAGGATCACGTACTAAAACATTTATACAGTTCTGGGAGTCATTTAGCAATTAAAGTAGACTCAGCACTATATCTGCGCAAACATGGTTTACGCAGGCTGGTTTTCAATCTACCCCTTAGCTCGAACTTAGGTGACTACTATCATACTCGTAAATACAACAAAAAAGAGAAATAACAGATTAAGTACATGAAAAATGACAATGAAATAACATAGATATAAATAAAAAAATGTAAACTATTTAATAAAAAAATAATAATACTGAAAACTACTTACTGCGTATTGCTGCATGTGAATGAGCGTGTGTTAGGTATGTTCGGAAATGAGTTTAACATACTTACCACACAGTCACTTACCCTTACTTATTCTGACTACCGTTGTAATTACCAGACTCTTATGAGACTGGAAGGAACATAAGCCGTAAACCATATAGTCACACTTATACACACACTAAGCACACAAACACAAAACACACACTCACACACATACACCAATTTAAACTGATTACTACTACACAGGCCCAGTCTGAAAACCAGCGTTGCCCTACGCCTTATGGCACACAACAATAAGCTGAGACTGGTTCTTTTTGGCATACCTACCACACAGACCTATTTGCACCTACCTTGCTTCTTAGCTACTTTGTGTGTTAGTTGTAACTCGTGTACCTATTTTTTTTCTTTTAGTGTTAGTAGTTAAGTTTAGTATTAAATTTTGTAGGTACCTTATTTTGTGTCTGTGTAATGTTATGTCAAATAAAGTTTTTATCTATCTATCTATCTAGTATTTTATTAACTTGGGGCTTTCATGCACTTCTGCTGTTTTTTGTTATGTTTCATTTTAATTAAAATGTATTTCTTTGTATCGAACTAAACATGCATTTGGTCTAAGAAGGCGGGCGTTGCAAGCTGTGGCACAGTTTAACAAGTACTGCAGTTATTTTATGTATGTTTGTAATTTGGTACTTAAACAAACTATTTTGAATATTGAAAAATAATTGACAAGTCACTTTACCACTGAAAGGTACCCAAATAGCGAATAAATACGTTATACGTATACATTTATACGTATCGGAGGTTCGGATTCGATCATGTTTTGCATCATCAGATCCTCATCAAATTTATATGGGACCTCGGAGGTACACCCTATAGGATAACAAATCCTAAAAAAATTGCTAATAAATTGGCGTAAATATCAGGTAATATACATGCAAAAAAATACATATAATAAAAAAAACACTGGCAGCTGGTTATAAATATAAAAATACATACCTACTAACTTACGTACGTACCTACATAAAAGGATCGACCTAATAACCATAATGACTCTGATTGTGACAGTAAGTCACCAAAGTCACTCCTCTTATAAAATAAGTTTATTGTGTGCGAGATACTCATATCTGGGCGACGAATAATTCTTATACTTAAGTTATTTCGTGCCGTTTCCTCCAGATTTATTATAGCATCGTAAATATTGCGGTGACAACCCTAGCGATGAGTGGTGCAGAGCGTCTGTGACATTTTGTAAACGATCTATTCTTCCAGCATTCTTTATACAGAGCGAAAGTGTCGAGTATCTCATTTGATTTTGATCTTGAATAATGCATTCGAATGTTTTATTGATGTGTGAATGCGAACAGTGTTTTGTAAAGGCTTAGCTATGCAGAATGCGGGTACGGAGCGGATCAGGCGCATTCGAGACTAGATAACTCTAGTCGAGTCGAGACGAGACAAGGATACAGCTGGACGATATAAATCATTTTATATTATCGTAAAATCGTATAATCGCCCTTTATCAGATACAAGCGATCCACCCAGACTTACACACGGGTGCACGGGTGCGCTGGTTACATTATTCCAATTTTCGTAGAGATCTCTAACTTATTTTAAAATAAAATACTCGCTAATAATAATAGCGTTCAGCGTAAGTGAAAGTATTTTTAAAATCAGTTAAGTCGTTATTGAGTTACAATTATCCAAAAAATCAAAAAATCTAATCAAAAATATGTTTTAGTTTCGACTAGCTGCTGCCCACAGTTTCACACGCGTGGCACCTACATAATAAAAAGTAGTATGCCCTTTCTCAAGATACAAATTATCTCTAAACCAAATTTCATCATAATCCGTTTAGTCGGTAATTCTGATATATTCAGAACTAAACAACTAAACGGATTAACGGAAACAAATAAACTATATATCTCTTCTTCTTCTTCTTCGTTAATGTCATGTGTCATATTAATGTTAATTTTGCCAGTGTCAAGTGTTTATATTGTTTATAGTATGTCACAAAGTCGTATCTTGTCGTTCGTCATTTGTTATTTTATATTATAAATGGAGCCTCTCATATGAAATAACTATGTACTTTTGCTCGAATCACAAAGGAACAAAAAGCTTTTATTCCAATTATTTACACCCGAGTCAATAAATCTAGCTCTTAAATAAAAACACCAAAATTACTAATAAATCCAGAAATCACTCGAAAATAAATTGTAATAAATGTAAGTAGGTATATATGAAAAAAATGTTTTATTTTAAAAAAGCATGGTGTCAATAGTTATAAATATTTCATTGACAGATATGAGAAGAAGGTTTATCATTTCGATAATATCTTCAAAAGCAGCCCACGCTTTTTTTTAAATAAAACATTTTTTTCTTACTTACATTTATTAAAATTTATTTTCTATTTTTTAGGTTGGTTTTCTATATAAAGCGTGTTTTTTAGTTTTTTTTATAATATTATTTATTTTCTACTTTTTAGTTTTAGGATAATCGGATATTTTTTTTTAATTATTGCATTGTCATCGGTCTTTGACAGGTGTGCAAAATTTGAATGCAATCTGGCCGTTTAAAGTGGGTCAAAATCGCGTCCTAACGAGTCGGTTACAAACATACAAACATATAATATACATATACATATAATACAAACATACATGACATATAAGTGAAGCTAATATAAAGCGTATAAAAATGAACTAAATAGGTGCGCAATGTTTGCTTACAAAATAATCTCAGTCTATCTCACAATAGATGATATGTGTAGGACAGTATAACATGCTTTCACTTATTTCTTAGTGACTCAAAATTGGGGTTTCTCAAACGGGATTTGAATAAGAATTATCAAAAGAGTATAATCTAAGCAGGTTCTTAGCTAAAGGATGGAGAAGATGTTCTATTGAGCCACTAGAAAATATGAACTAGCGTCTGCGCCAACACAGGGGTTCTAATAATCCTCTCGGGTGGTTGTAAATAATTTGCAAGCCTGGATTTGGTTGATTTGCGTATAATATTAATAAATAGAAAATGACAGAGTTTTGAGATGCGTGTGTAAGGTTGAAGCGGTTAACGATCTGTCACTTTGACAACGGCTGCCAAATATACATTTAAACAGGATGACGTTTGTGCGTCTGCATATTATTTGGATACGCGACAACTAGGTTCCTATGAATTAAATTCTAGTTACGGGGTAACGTATTTACCCATGAACCCTTGTTATTTACGTAAGCGCACTCATCCCTTATTCTGAAAGTTATAATTGCACACGAAACTTATTATTTATTACTAATGCCCGTACTGTTTGGCTAAGGCTTAATTTTAGAGACCTGAATGATTAATTGTAGATGCTTTGTTGTTTTGTGCACCTTAGTGTTTTGTGACCGCTTTGTTAGAAATAGTTGTATTGATTGTCCGTTATGAGAACTTGATTTTACCTTGTGCTTTTGTCTTCTAAATATTCAAAGAACAGAAATATTTATTTTTAGGGTTCGAAGTCCACAAAGAACCTTATGGTTTCGTTGTCCGTCTGTCTGTCCACCCCTAATCAGAGCTCGTGCTCGCAGACTATTGTGCATTATGAAATAAAATGTAAATAGGGGTACATAAAACTTTTACATATAAGTGGTATAACTTTTAAAGCAATCATGGTTTTGAACATAATTTTTACTCAAAACGGGATATTTACATGTATAATAAATATCACAGTAAATTTTCAAAACTTTCTTGAATTGTACTATACATTTTTATAAACACGGACTTTACTCACGTATTATTTTGTCGATGGAGGCACCGACACTGTTTCGATTCATCTGGAGAATCTTCATCAGGGTGAGTTTGATCCCCGGTCCGCTCGTTGCCGCTCGAGTTCACGGTTCGCATTGAGTGCGAACTCTAGATGAATCGAAATAGTGTCGTTGCCTCCATCGACAAAATAATACGTGAGTAAAGCCCGTGTTTATCAAAATGTATCATAGTAAAAATCTCGTCTTAAGTGAAAATTATATTAATTATTTAAACGCACAAAACACATTACAATCACGAAAATAAACTTAAATCTAAAAATATTACAGGTTTTGAACTGAATTGAAACGTAAACACTTGCGCGTACGGCTAAATTATGTAACAACAAGTAGGTATACTCGCCTGAGTATAATTAAACAGAGTAGGTTCAACAAGGACTAAACTTGAGCAAAAAAAGGTAGTAAGTATTAAATAAAAAGTGACATAAAAGCAAATTAATAATAATACAATAAAACAAAAAACATGAGAACTTTTAATATGATAATATGAAATAGGTACACCAAATTATGTTATACTTAGTGAGTGATAGGTAATGTTAGGCAAGCAATTAGGTGTTCAACCCAATTGTTAACTACCTCCGGAGGAATGTCGTTAACATAGAGGATATGTTTCAAACTGCTTATAAATTGGCTCAATTTAGGCACAAATATATCAAGTTTGGTATTACTTTTTACCAGATCGTTGTACTGGCGAGCCATTCTAGTTAAAGGATTATAATAAGCGTGAAAGATTTTAATAATTGTGGGTGAAAAGCGTTCGTTTCTACGGTCTCCAAGAAGTTAATTGTACACTACCTACCTCTATCGGCAGGATGTCAGCTCCAGGAGGGGAGAAGATCAGGTCCAGGTTTGCACGGCACGCCACAGACAGTTCGGATGGAATTCTAGGATTAACACGGCTGTCCTAGGATCAAAGGATCTTGGAAGACGTACACTACAGCTTTACGTCCAGCTTTGAAGAATTTATACGATCACAAGTTGAAAAGGAACGTCCGGCCATCTCAAGGCTCACAGTACACCTGTCGCAACTAGCGGCAATCCGTCGAAAAGAGTTCGGTTCTGATTTACCAAACATGAGGGTAGTTTTAACAGTAGTCTTACACGCTTGAGTTCACGAGCCAGTGGCCAACTCTGGTGTCAAAGATAATAGGCCGCCCGTAGGTCTCGGTCATAATCTTACACCTTTTGAAAAGCCGGGACAGATACCTTAACGTTCCGAAGCAAGAAAGCAGCTCAGACGAAAATGCCTGCAGTCACCCATCCAAGAATTGACCTTGCAGAAGGTTGCTTAACTTTGTTGATCTGTTAGACTTAGTAACGCTACGAGCGCTTCATAAATTTCACAAACTTCATAAAAGAACACGGTGAAATGTTTCCAGTTAATTACTCAGTGAGATGGAAGGAATTTTTAATAGTGTCTAATTACATAAAATTCGTGTCTAACATTCAGAACAAAGGAGTTAAATTAAAGAACCTACTCTGGATACTCTAGACATTTTCACATTTTTAAATACGGAAGACCTTATATTGATTCAACCAAAGTCCAAATTAGTGTAACATTTTTGTTGACAGTTCTACAATATGTTAAAATTGACATTAGATTCCTATATTGAATAGATTTCGAGGATTTTTCGACGCTTTAATAAACACCTCCTTCTTTATTTATGATGCCTAAAATACGCTAAAACATGTCAATTTAATTTTCAAAACTGTCACTTGAAAGTTTTTCTGTATTTCAGACTTTGGAGCAAATAAAATAATTATTATTATACCGGACATTTCACACAGCATCATCTGGCCCCAAAATAAGCAGAGCTTGTGTTATGGGTACCACATGGCTGATATACTACTTATATACTTATAAATTACACTTATACACTTATACTTTTGTAAATACATACATATTATACATAGAAACACCCAGACCCGAGACAAATACTTGCAGATCATACAAACATTTGTCCCGCGGCAGGAATCGAACCCGCAACCTTTTGCGTCTCAGCCGGACCTAAGCCCACTGCGCCACAGAGGTCGTCAAAATAAGATCTTTCATATTTTAGAAAATCTTAGCTAGCCTGCCGAAACTACAGATTCAGTGCCTTTTTTATACAATCCCCAACACCATCTAGCCCCATACTAAGTATAATTTGTACTATAGAAACCAGATGGGACGATAGAAATACATAAATATTTTGAAATACACTAACTATACTAATGATATCTTATAATACCAAGACACAGAAAAAACATCTACGTTCATCACACAAATATTTGTTTTAGGAGGGAATCAAACCCACAACAGACCGCAGACGGTAGAGCTACTACACGAGCTGAGAGGCCGGTAATTGCGCACTGCTATGCGGAATACGGAACAGTGAAGTTACGTCTCTGTATTACTACGCACAGTGCCCGCAAGTTCGAGCGACAATTAGAAAAGTTTACCCAGGTGTCTGACACGTTTGTTAGAGCACTTAATGACTACATGCGTCTTATGCACTCCAAGTTTGTATTAAGGGTTAACTACGACTTTTGAAAGTTGTATCAGTCAGAAGGGTACTAACAATAGTACAAATCTAGTAATACCAATCGTAGGTTGACGAAAGACGAAAGACGAAAGCCGTGTGCAAGATGAAACTAATATATAGACGGAGTGCCGCGAACAACCAAACTAAAGCCACGCACACGCATTCTCGTACACCTAAACCATGCTCCTTGCTCATATTACATGAATCGTCGTTGTCCAGAAAATATCGCACAAAAAAACATGCATTGTGTTGTGAAAACGGGTAAAAATTCCAGAAAAAGCATAAACGTGTGACAGAATCACCTTTCTCGGTTACTTAGGACACAAAGCCTCATCGAACCATCATCGAACATACTTAGACTTGAGTCAATGATATTAGGTAATCTCATCGACATTCACACACATAAAAACACACTTATACATGGTGGCATCACTTTGGCCGATCGCAACGCTCCGTCTTATATATTTATTTAGTCGATCGTCAGTCATTCAACTCGGTCGCTAACGTAATGATTTATAATTATTATTTAAGGCTATTGCAGAATAAAATGTATACTCAGATGAATATCTAAGTATATATTTTTTGAAAGCATTTTATTCAGGAAATCTATGGTTAGTAGATTATATAACTATTCTTTTATTAGGGTTAATCTCACCTTTGTACGTGTTTTTCTCTGTTTATTTTCTTTGTATATGTCTTTGTGTACAATAAAGAATATAAGAAATATGAACATTAATTTTAATTTGATACCTCTGAATTCAGCTTGTTCCAACCAAACAGCTTGTGACAACCAAACGACAATTTAACTCATAAAATATTTTTATTTGTTTCAGATTTTACATCCACACGGGTTACAGACATAAAAGTAAGTTATACAGTTCATATAAATACCTACCTCCTGTTATAAAACGTAGCTATAACAGTATATCGAGTGTATTTATAACTTCGTCGCAGTGAAGGTATGGCAATACATATCATGTTACACGTCAGCATTACGCGAGGGTCAACAGTACCTATCGTAACCATTAGCATTGGCTGTCCGAATCTGTTCGACATGTTGTCGAGTGTAGCTCGGTCGAATAACTCGCATTAATTATGTTATTAATTATAGTTTAATTAACACGGGTATACCAATTATGTTATTTCATTAATTAAAGTCAATCTATAGAATTCGTTGAAATATAAATAGATTATAAGTACTTAATCACAATGTCAGATAAATAGTCAAAATAATTCGATCAATAATAATAACTAGCAATCAATGTTGAAGAGCTCTTCTTTTTTGGTCTATGGATTATTCTCATAATAAAAACATGCAAGAAACAAAAACATGCAAATATTTATACATGCATGTTTTTGTTTCTTGCGTGTTTTTATTACACATAAAAAACATAAAAGACATAAAAAACATTTGATATAGTATTTATTTATAAATACCTACTACATCAAATGTTTTTTATGTCCTTTTTCTTTTATTCAATTAATTGATTATCTTTGAACAAATCTATGCTGTAAACCTTTAAAAATATGTCTAAATAAATTAATATTAATATTGCTGGACAATTTATTCAGCACCTTCTAGCCCAAAAATAAGCAAAGCGTGTACTACGAGAGCCAGATGATTGATAGAATACTTATATATTTGTAAATAGATACTTATGATACCTTATATCACCCAGACAAAGAACAAATGTTCACAAACGAATGTTTCTTCTGGGAGGGAATCGAACACACAACCTACAGCGCAAAAGCTAGAGTTACTACCGACTGAGCTGACAGTCAAGTCTAATTGTATAAATTAAATAAATTAGACAAATAAAATCGCTAAGAAGTGACTAAGGTATTAAGAGTAACCTAATCGATTATCTTTCCATACAAACTTCGAAGTATACGTACGTTGAGCAACGAAAAATAAGAGTGATATGAATTTGTCTCTCCATAATATACGCTTTTATATCAACAGTCGTAAAAAAATGAGTTTGAAAGATTGATTGAAGATGTTGAAATATGTCAACACTCATTTTAACTTTATGTGTAAACTAGCTGTTCGCGCGCAGCTTCGCCCGCGTTGAAGATTTTTCCCAGGACAAACAAATTTTCCCGGGATAAAAAGTAGCCTATGTCACCCGGAGATAGTGTAGCTTTCCAACGGTAAAAGAATTTTTCAAATCGGTCCAGTAGTTTCAGAGCCTATTCAATACAAACAAACAAACAATCAAATCTTTCCTCTTTATAATATTAGTATAGATAAATAACATACCGAGTACGCAAACTCTAAAATGATTCCGATACAAGCAAAGTTTATTTATTTATGAACTCAAATAACGTTATTTTGAATAGTTGCAATAACTTTTTCATGAGAACCCTTGAGCCAAAAGCCTGATCAAGATTTTTACGCGGTCGTTTTATGGAAAACAGTCGAAATTAAAATCATTCTATCTCCTTCTGCTCATCACTATCCTTTGTGCACGTCTATCCTTTTTTATGCGACATGTAGTATAGTGTGTGAAAATGATAGATGCACGAATGTAAATAAAGATAAAGATTTAAAATATATAGGTATAGAATGCGGCTATTAGTTTCAGAAAACCAATAGTTAACTATATATTTAAAAAAAAATGGTTGTCTGTAAAGTTAAGTTAAGTCCGGTTTACGGACGATAATTTTACGTGATAACGTTACAGAAAAAAATTATGAAAAATTGCAAACAAGCCGAACGCTTAAGCCGATGGTGCCTCTCTATCGCTTGTTTCGCGCTCTCGCTTGATGCTCGGCTCAGGCGGAACGTGACAATTTTTCGTCCTTGCAGCCGGCGTTCATGGATTTATAAGACGTTATCACGTCAAAAAATGTTAACAAGATATAAATATCAGCTCGTGTGACTTGTATGGTTATGTATATTTTCCTGCGATGCACAGTAGTTTGACCTTATAACTTTCAATGCAGTGGATATAAAATTTCATTGCATTTTCCTCTGTATAACGTGTTCTGACGCCGTAAATAATGCTCGTCTTTTAGTTTCATATTTACGGTATCGTCGTATTCATCGATGCCCTTAGGTAGTTATAGCTTGTATCTGCAAGTAACGTCAACAATTTTGTTTGTAGGTATGACTGTAATTTTTTATTCTCTTTACAGTCTATGAGAGAAAACTTTTAAGAGTTCCGGAAATCACAAGGAATCCTTATAGTTTCGCTGTCTGCCTATCCGCCCCTAATCAGAGCTCTTGCTTGCAGACTATTAGTACTTATTAGTCGTGCCTACAAATTTATAAACTAAAAACTAAAAAAATATTTTGATGAATACCTCTGTGAAGTTGTTTTTTTATTTTACTACTCCGGCGTGTGATACATCGTTAGAAAGGTATTTTGAAGATACTAGGATGTTTCTTGAGCTGTTTTTTGATACATATATTCGTTTGGTAAATATTAAGCTTTGTAGTGGCTATTTTTGCTAGATGTCAGTGTCCCCTACGAACTAAACCGCTGCTTGGAGAAACCTGTAATGTTTTAAAATGGATATATGATGAAAAATTATGACGGCTAGTAAGGTTTTACTAAATTATGAGTAACAGTCTGATTTGTACTATAAAAAAATCCTATACCTACTTTTTATACGCTTTATTAGCTTCATTAGTATGTATGTTTGTATGTATGTAACCGACTCCTTAAAACGCCATTTTGACCCACTTTAAACGGCCAGATTCACAGTCATTCGAATTTTGCACACCTGTTAAAGACCGATGACAATGCAAAAAATCGAATAAAAACTAAAATAAAATAAATTAAAATATCCTAAAACTAAAAAGTAGAAAATAAATAATAGTTTAAAAAACTAAAAAACACTTTGAAAGCCTTTTCTTATTGATTTATCGTAATCACATTCACATATCGTATTCACAGTTATTAATTTAGTTTCATCTAATTAAGTAATGTGCGTGGTCACATGCGCTATGTAATTTATTTTTATCTATTTTAGCTAAGATTGGATCATACCTACTGGTACATTTAGCCTGTTACGCCAGACCGCGCCGTGTCGTTGTCGCGCCGTAAATAAATAAATAAAATAAATAATCCCGGACATTTCACACAACATCATGCGACAACAAATACAAATGCGACTGGTGACTATTTTGTTTCTTGCTTATGAAACTTACAATTGATATTTTCGGTGTTTAATAAAATGGACGCTGGAATGTTATAAAAAATTATTAATTACAAACTTATCTCCTAATATCTTTGAAAGATCTACGACGATATGCCACACTAGGAAGTAGCAAAAAACCCACTTAAAATGTTTCCCCAAAAAGCACGTTTTTAATATTTTTGTAGTACTTATATGTATTACTGTGCAAATTTTCATCATGATAAAACTAGTCTACGAGCAGAATTCTGATGAGGGACGAGCAGACAGACTGATATGGACGTTTAGCCATGGTTTCGGAACTTTGGAACCCTAAATCATAAATAGCACACATAATAGTTCGGTACTACGCCTGGCTGCGACACTAATTTGACGATCAAAATATATTCCGAGTAAAATTTGTTATGATTTAGGTACCTAGGTACCTTAGGTAGGTAGAAGTGCGTTCAAGTCAAAATCTAAGTCAAAAGATATTTTATTCAATACAATCACAAGGATCCCATCGTCGGCCACATGGTCGCTTAACATCAGGCGAGATCGTGGTCAAACGTAGGTTTATTGATGATAAAAATAAAAAAAAAGATCACATTAAAACATTTTACTTACTAGGTGATTTAGGTGCCAATTCCTCTTTACCCAAGCCCGAGAAGAACTGGCCTGGTCCTAGCGCTTTTTTTACATCTTATAACTAAATTAACTACGAAAAACGAACACAAGAGAGTTTATATGTTTTAAATGTGTCAGATAACTGTCTGCGGGCAGAGCAACATGAGGCCTTGCATTCTTATCAATACTGTAGTAATTTATAGTTATAATAACTTTCATAACGTAGGTACTTTATAACTTTCATACCTATTTCATCTGAGTTCACTGAGTGTTACAAACAATGGCTTCAAAGCGTTCCTGTTTGTTTTTTGCCAATAAATAAAATCAAATAAACGCTTCGTGTTCCTTTTTAAATTAACATGGTACAAAGGCAGTACCGGTGGTATGGCATACATGGCATATGGCAGCTCAATCACAGAGAGCATCCATCACGGCGAGTGGCCGATGGCCGCGCGAATCGATCACGTCAACGTCACGGCAACGTCTGTGTTGTTGTGACGGTTTGTGTGTTACAAATTGCTTCGACTATACAAAGTTCTAAAGCATTTTTTTCGATTGACATTTTATGAAGTAAAAACACAAAGTCATAGTCGATCGTCATTTGTCTATTCTAAAAAACATAATTCAATTGGACTTATAATTCAATTGCACAATAATTCAATTGCACTGGTGTTCCTTTCAGATTACCCAACTTAACTCAACTAATTATTTTAGAAGAGCTATAAAACTTTGTCAAATGACAAATGAAGAATCGTGACGATATGACACTGACATATACTTGACACTGGCAAAAATTTACATCAAGACTTGCATATAGGAAAAATAAACAAAGTTATAAAATCAGAAAGTTCTAGGCTGCTGTTCCGCGATGACGTTTAGAATATACAAATGACGATCGACCACGACTTCGTGACGATATTACGATAGTGATCGGATAGTTACTCGATGATCGGAAATTGAGCATTGGTTTTTTTTCCGCGCTTTGGATATACCTTACCGTCTTATGTGTTATATTTTCTTGCGTTTTTACTTATGGGTATCGATTTTGCCTTCATGGTGTCTCTGTCTGCCTGTTGCTTTTTACCTTTTCATGGATAAACAGCTGAACGAATCTTGATAAATTTGGTAAGATTGATTGTAACTTATCCAGGCGACAGATATAGGCAACTTTTTATGTAGGTACCAAGCATGCGAAGCCGCGGATAACACCCAATGCCACATAATATTTTTTTTTTTTTTTTTAATATTAATATTTAAATTATTTATTCAAATACTTGTCTATAACTAAATGAGCGAATATTTTTGAGTTTTTAATTTGAAACTATTAAAAGTCTGATCTACCTATGTTTTTTTTTGAAATACGGCCCTCGGTCTCTTAAAGCCCCATTTTACTCGCAGAGTTATTACGCTAAAGTAGTAGCAACAACAATAGGAATGCGATCGCAATATTTGCGAAATAAGTTGCGAGTCGCAAAAAAACTTTTATTACGGAAGCCAGCCGTTGCCTATTACTCGCCTGTCGACAACCTACTCATATGCAGAATTGCTTTTATGCTAAATATAGATATATGAGTACTAGCGTACAAACAGTGTTTGATATCAGTGATCGCGCAATTCACGCATTTTGGTAGTAATCGCGAGCTACGTAGTAGGGAACCGGACGTAAAACGTATGGGCATTCCTCTATTTGTTGCCTAGTCTGTCTATCTATCTAGTCTATCTCTTTCATTCTTTCTTCGTGTGAGTCAGTCGCTAACTTTTGTAACGGAGTTCAGAGGCCTATAACAAAATGGCGTCCTGCGGCCGACTCGTCGCAATATGTAATATGAAATGTTTATGCATTTTTATTATTAATTTGTTTAATTTCTTATGAAATAACGTTTATTCTTGTATGCATTAATGTAGTAAGAAAAAATCACAGCTTATTCTGAACGCTATTATTAGTTGAATAGGTTTTTTTTTAAGATATCTCATACATTTTTCTATATTCTGAAACTGCTTAAAACTCAACCAATATTTAAGAGATATTATTATTTAAATTTGATTTCGTTTGCTTAGTACAGCAGTTCAATCATTGACCTTGAAAAAGTGCCGTCGCGTATTTTATTAAAAACTTGTTTCGGTATTTTGACTTTCTATAAATACATAAGAAAAATTGCGACAAAGGAGGCCGCTATGAACTTTACTAATAACTATTCTCCACCATACAATAACCCAATAGCTGGCCGAGCGTATTAGCTTAACCATTCAAATTTGTAATACTATAAAGAATAAGATAAAGACCGGTTAAGCTATCTATTTATGTATCGTTTTAAACGGTCCATAAATAGCTTAACTGTTTCACATATATTTTATTGTATATTAATCTGTATATTTCTATAATTATTTCAAATAAATCTAAAGTTTTATTTCAAAATAAATTGATAATAAATAAAATAATACCGGACAAAATTGTCGAAGAATTTTAGTTTCTCTGAATAAGAACGCCAAAGAATGGCATTTAATTAAAAAGTCACGGTCGTGATGTAATATGCTTCTTAGGTCGCCCAAAAGCTAAACGTACTCTCCGAAGCACGGAAGCGTTGAGATGGTGCCACAGCGGTCACCCATCCATAGATAGACCTCGCAAAAGGTTGCTTGACTTCGTTAGTCTGTTTGGTGCGAGTGAGTTCCGCAGCTATGTCACAAGAGGTTCTAACAACTACCCAACAATCGGAGCGTGCGGGAAAAGGCACTAGAGTCTCGCATCAGTACCTCAGTGCCAGTTCTTCTGTTTCCAAGAAGTGTAAAAATCGTAAGAGATATATAATAATGTGGGCGAAATAACTCATGTTTCCTTAAGCTAATCCTGGGATTCAATTTTGTAGAGCGATAAAGCACGCCTACGTTTGTTTTAGTAACAAATTGCTTTCTTATAGCAAACACTTGAGTATCGAAGGAAAACAGACCTTGCGATACAGGCAGCTCTGAAGAGTAATTATAAGATCTCTGTGGCGCAGTGGAGCCGTTCTGGGACACAAAATTTTTGCGGGTTCGATTCCCGCCGCGGGACAAATAATAATAAAGTACCTGATGGATGACCGAGCTTTCCTCGTTATAAAACACAGATAAAACAATGTTTTCTAAAAATTAAACCTAGACATATATACTAAATTTAATGAAAATCGTCGGAGCCGTTTCCGAGATTCAGATTTTATTATATACCAACATATATACAAGAATTGCTCGTTTAAAGGTATAAAATAATAAATATTGGTGGACAATACACACAACACCATCTAGTACCAAACTAAGCATAGCTTGAATTATTGTGACTAGATGACTGATAAATGTTTGTATGACTTTCAAATATGTATTAGTCTCGGGGTTTTTTTTATATTATATGTATGTATTCAAAAAATAAGGTATATAAGTAGTATATCAGTCTACTTATATACCTTAAGTAAGCAGAGCTTGTATTATATACAAGCTCTGCTTACTTTGGAACTAGAGCACGGATTGTAAAAAAAATACATATTGTTTTCTTATTTTTACTACACAGTTCATAAGGATAGAAATAATTTACAACTTGAAATAAACATAAACATACCAATTTACTAAGTAAGCACTATTCATCTTCAAAACGGTTTTATTGAATAGCGGTAATACTACTTTTATTTAATTTCGAACACCTGTTTCTGCTAGAATTTAAAACAGATATAAGTACTTAATATCAAAATATAAACGGAACAACTTTACTCCACACTCCATTATCTTGGTGATTAACGCGATTCGATTTTATGTAATACATGCGAACATAATCGTGAATAATAGACCAGCAATGTAAACATTCTGAACATGTTAGAATTCTGACAATGATGATGATGAATCAATGTGGCTTTCAGATCTTGTGGAGTTATTACATAAACGTAGCATCAAAAGCAATGTCACTGCAATATCTGTGAAACAGTCAAGTCGTAAAACTTTCATATTACCCGCTGTCTGTTACTGTCACCAACCTGTCAACTGCAACTGCCAAGTCGTCTGTCTGTGTTTGACAGAAGTGATCGCGCAATTCACGCCTATTAATGACCTCTATGGCGCAGTGGGCGAAGGCTCACCTGAGCCGGAGCAGGATGCGGGTTTAAGTCCCGCTGCGGGACAAATGTATGAATGATCTTCTCGGCCTCGGTGTTTTCCCATGTATAATAAGTATGTTTTTTTTACAAAAAAAAGTGTATAAGTAATATTATAATATCAGTCATGTGGTACACAGTCTCTACTTACTTTAAGGCTAAATGACAAAATGAAATGAAATGAAATGAAATGATGAATAAAATTAAATGAACACAGAGAACTTAAATACATAATTAGATCCACACATTTCGCTAGGAAACCCAGCATGCAAAAATGAAGAAGGTACATATGATAATAAAATTAAAGACTACATTTTTAAACAAATTAAATAAACATTACAATAATTATTACAATCTCGAATAATTAAATTTAGGTATGAATTACATAATAGTATTTACCATAGCAAACGGAACGTTAATTAAAAAATTCTTTGACACAATAAAAACATTTGTCAACAAGCCAGGTAAGCATTTTTGTTTTAAATTTATTGTATGGTAATTCTCTTACATATCTAGGTACTCTTGAGGCTAGATGAGAATGTGTGAAATGTTCAACATTATTTATTAGTCGTCTATCTTTCCTGAAAACTACAATCTAGGTATCTTCATGTCTCGAGTAAATAGGTGTCTTCTAGACCTGCGTGCCCCATCGTCAGCCACATCGTCGCTTAACATCAGACGTGATCAATCGTAGGTTTATCGATGATTAAAAAAATAATCTATCTATCTATCTAACATCATCAATCGGTTTCAAATTAGAGTGGGGGGGCTAGTAGATACCTCTCCCCCTTCTAGTTAGAGCGCAAAATTAAATAACGTTAAAGTGCTGAGAAAATAGTTTCTCAATTTTCCTGTCTAGTAGGAATTTACAGTGCAAATATTAGTAACTGGTCACGTAACTGCGAGTTTGCGAGGAGTCTAACGAGACACGTGTACAAACGGAATCTTGGTACGAATCTTGGTACAGATATCAGAGAGTCGAGATATCAACTTAAAGCTGTTGAGAACCCACTGCTTTCGACAGTATTTGTTTCGAAATGTAACTAAATCCCTTTGAGACTTGAATATTCAGATTGTTTTGTTCGTTGAATGGAAATTGTGAAATAAAATCTTCTATTTGATGGAGTAGATGACAACAGTTCACTTATACGAATTAAATTTGTTGTTTTAGTAAATTTTAACCTTTTTTGAATAGCAGTTAACTGGCCAACAGTAAGGAACTTAGTAAATATTGGTGGACAATGCACACAACACCATCTAGACCCAAACTAAGCATAGCATGTATTATGGTGACTAGATGACTGATAGAATAATTATATATTTTTGAATATATTTTTAAATACTTATGATACTTTATAACTTTAACTACTTTATAACCCGTGATTACTTTATACATATGTATACCCAGACACAGATTCAAAATATATGTATAAAATTAACATTTTTTTTTTTTTTATTCAATTAATTTAAAGGACTTTTAAACAACATGTTTATGACAGTCCTATAAGTAAACATAACAATTAAACTCTAACCGTATGTAACAAAACTTAAAAATTATAATAATTACGCATCCACCTACTCGCACCAGCGGGCCTAGCTCGGCACGAGGAGAAATAGTCTTACCACCTTTTTATCCACCTGTCAGTGGAAATACACCACCACCTGTCCACCACAGGTGGATAAAAACGGGGGAAAGACAATTTCTCCTCGTGCCGTGCTAGGCCCGCAGGATGAACAGCGATAAGCGAATGCGCATACCTACACAGTCAGCGTAGGTATAGTGCACGCACCTCGCTCCTCGCCCATACGTTTAACAAGCAGGCGTACGCAATGTACTTGTAGGTAGATTACAATAACGAGGTAGGTAGGTATTATCTAGGTATATGAACTAATTTATAAATAAGTTTAGCTTCATCTCTTTTTATCGTGTCGTGTCAGGTCTTACGAACCAGGGTGGTGAATAAGAAATAATCCTGGACATTTCTCACACCATCATCTGGCCCCAAAGTAAGCAGAGCTTGTATTATGGGTACCACATGACTGATATAGAATATATTAGAATCGAATAGATATACAACATACTTTATTGCACACCACAAATACATTGGACTGTTATAAGAAACAATGTTTAGCCGTGTAGGTAGTACAATGGGTGGTCTTATCGCTAGATAGCGATCTCTGTCAGACAACCTTAATGATATACTACTTATATACATTTTTACATTTTTACATTTTTGTAAATACATACTTATTATACATAGAAACACTCAGACCCGTGACAAATACTTGCAAATCAAACATTTGTCCTGCGGCGGGTATCGAACCCGCAACATTCTGCGTCTCGGCCGAAAGATATACGCAGACTTGTTACGTTTACTGATTAGGCAAGTAATAACTACCGCCTCGCCTAAACTTAAGTAAAAGGCAAGCCTAATGAAATTATTTTAGGCTACTCAGTAATTTTGACGTCAGGCAAAGGGTTAAAAGGATGTTGAAATCTAGCCAGAAATTTCCCAAGTTGGAAACATTATCATAAAGTTCAATGTTGCCTAGGAATTCGGTAACTCGGAAATAGTTCTTGAATTTCCCTCACTACCTCATGCAGGTCTGAATTTCAACAAGTTAAATTGTCACACGGCTAAATTAATATACCATATTTCTCGGAAAAGTTAGAGTTAAGTTATCTAGCCAACTATAAGAGTAAAACATGAAACAAAACATGATACAAAGATTATACATACAGGGACATTAATAATAATAATAAAACAATAAAGCCGGACATTTCACACAGCATCATCTGGCCCCAATAAGCCGAGCTTGTGTTATGGGTACCACATGACCGACTACTTATGTACTTTTTTTTGTAAATACATACTTATTAAACATAGAAACACCCAGATCTGAGGCAAATAGTTGCAGATCATACAAACATTTGTCCCGCGGCAATTAATATAGATAAATAGATATGAGTGATTCAGTGGATATCTAATTATTTATTTATTTATTTTTAAGGAAAACCAACAGCTATACACGTTAAACTTAAATAATTACATAAAAACAGAAAGCCAATAACAGGTTTCCACTGATAGAAATATAACAAAAAAATATGTGAACAAAATAACAATCGGCCTAATCTTTAAAGAAGTCGAAAGTTAAGCACCGCCTTGCCCTGGGAACACTTGTACAATATGGATCAATGTCCAACAACTTACTAAAATTATTCAAGGTTTCATTAGCTCGCACCATATATGAATTCTGTCTATAGTTAGTGGACGCACCTGGAACATGTAGTGGAGGATTGAATCGGAGTGTTCTACTAGGAGTGTTAAAGTATATTTTACTTAAAAGGTCTGGACAATCAATTTTACTAGTTATAATTTTTAGAATATATAGAAAATCAGCAATGCCCCTGCGGTTAACAAGTGGAAGGAAGTGAAATTTTTTACACAGCTTTAAATAATTATAAGAATGATAAGATATCGATGGTATGTTAGTTTATTAATGCATTGTTCATTACATCAGCTCACTTCGCTAACAAACAAAGAAAAAATATTCCGACCGCGGGTACAGAAGGCGCCTTTCTTAATGACGAGCGAAAACTCAGCTTATTTTGGCTACTACATTCAGGCGGTGGGCCGTCGGAATGCTACGTCCACTTCACGGGACATAAAGCTTTTATGGAGATACACGGTCGTCCCATGGGTCAATTTATTCTATGGCCCGCTCACACTACCAGCTGACATATGCCCTCGACGGCCACTTTATTTAGAAAGGCATTTGCTGGTCACCTTGGAGCCATAAGTCTATTTTAGAGTCAATAGGCAGTTTATTTGTACTACCTACCTATATTATTGATGTAAAAAATATTTGTTACGTCATGCATATTGTCGCTAATAATGTTAATATGTATGATATGTGAGTGCTTAAATGCAAGAATGCAGTGCCTCAGGTTGCTCTGCCCTCAGCCAGTTAACCGACTCATTTTAAATGTATAAACTTGTATTAGTTTTTCGTAGTTAAGGTAGTTATAAAGATGGATAACGCAAAAAGCGCTAGGCCCAGGGCGAGTTTCTTACCGGTTCTTCTCGGGCTTGGGTTTAGGAGGAATTGGCATATAAAGTGACCTAGTATGTAAAACGTTTCAAAGTGATCCTTGTGATTGTACCTACTGAATAATATATTTTGACTTGACTTAACCTAAAATAAAGAAATAATGAAAATCAAGGATTTGTATACACTCCTGAGGACTTTGTTTTATTTAAAAAATAAGATGATCAGTGAGTGTTGGAATGGCACCCCGGACAAGATAACAATAAAAACCTTAACTTTTGAGCTCATCAATAATACAAGTAAAATCCTAATGTAAATACCATCAGCAGTGTAAACAGTCTCGGATATCGTTTGTTTTTGCCATCGGCCGCGGATTACGGAAAACAGGCTAAGACGCTTTAAGTTCGCGCCACTCCAAAGTCAATTTTAAAGTTATTTGCATATTTCGTGTTTTCCGCGCGAGATTGGCCGGTATCGGCGCCGATATTCCAATATTCATTATCCTGATACCAATCTAGTAACTCGCCTTACCTACAAATTGAGCAAGGATTTTTCTTATTGGATGCAGACTAAGTACAAGCTGAAGTTATAAAGAAAAGTAATCAGTGTGGACTTTAACATTGGAGTTTTTTGACTTCTAAAAGTCGTGATGGATAAATGAACCTTCATCTTTGCTAAAAAAAGGTACTTACTGTAAAACCTAATCAAAATATCTTATGTACGTGTAGGTATATACACCGTGGGTACTTTTACATATATGAGCATAATAAAAGAATGACAAAAAGCCTATTAAGTCATTGTTTTCGGTAATTGAATGAGATATTGATGCGAGCATTTCTGAATTCGTGTTTTCAGGAAAAATGCTAGCAATAAAGACTTAGCTATTACCGAGAATCATGTATAAGACATGTCAATGTCATATCACTTTAATTATTATTATCCTGAGATAATATGTAGGTACCTATAGATTGTAGGCATTCATATACCTACTTACTTCGGGCTTCCAAAGTAAGTATATTAATGACTAGTGTTCAGATACCAAACTAATTTATTTATTTATTTTCAAACATTACATCTACCATTACAGTTTAGACTTAATACAATAGAGTAGTCACATTATAATTAATATATGTCATTAAATCACACAATAATGATAAGAAAATTCAATCAAATAACAATTAAATAACTACATTCAAATCTTCATAATTTCAAAATTATAATCTTAATATAGTTTGAAGCAAAATAATAATAATTACCTATCTACAATAACTCAAAATCAATAATGTCGCTCCTACGAATCTTACAAAAATGTAGCACCATCTTAGCAAAAAAAATTTTGGTAGTACTTGGGAAATAATCAAAGGACAAAACTAATCGAACAGATCATCATGATCAACTGAATTTCAAAGTGAATTTCACTTTGAAAAGCTAAATTAACAAATAACAGTAAATGTATTAAGAGACTAAAGCCCTTATTCTGTATTACACGAACGATTTTATTTTGTTTGCGTTAAAGTCTGATTTCCAGTAACATTTTTAAACGATACTTACTAAATTGACGTATGAGAATGCACGTGATTGACCATACAAAGATGTGTTGATTAAAACTGCGGAAAATGCAAGGAAATAAAAATAGAAGAAGAAAGAAAGAATTATATTTATTTGTGACGGTAAGATTGACAAAAATTTATAAACAACACAAAAGAAAGGCCGTCACAAAAAGGCTCCAAATCAGAGTAGGTAGATAAGTAGAAATAAATAGTAGTAGGCTCATAGTAAGGAAAATCAATTGAATAACGAATTAAATATCAATTTTAACTTATTTTAGGACTGTAATTTAAAAATCATTAAGAGGAAAGGGTACCTGAGAGACTTTAGAAAAATAGGTATTTCAATAAAATGTTCCTGTCTCGCTGAATGCCGCCGCCACGCCCCGCGCAAGAAAGGGACAACTGCAGCTCAGTCCGTCCAGCTCAGCTCCGTCTTAGGTACAAAACAACATTTCGTAGTCGACTTGTTTAATTTTTTTAATGTAATTAAACAAAACCTTTAGCTTTTTTGTAAATATGCGCAGTTTTTTTTGGATGAGTGTCTGAAAATGTTTAAAAATTTAGGCAATATTTCTTGTTTTTGAAGACTCCTACTTCCTATGATAATGAGAATATAAAAAACCAAGACATAGGGGTCATGGTAGTTAAAGGTTTTATGGTACAAAAATATTTGATCTAGTGTTCATTATCCATGGAGGAAATAGTCTACTACATTTGTATGGAAAAAAAGCCGGTAACCTTTCGTCTTAAATACTCTCATTTGGCCATTGGTAGAAACGTAGAAGTATTTTAAGAAATGCTAGCTAGTCTGGCGAAACAGCAGAATCAGGGCCTAAATCTTCTTCAAAAAAACTTACTTCAAAGCGAAAGTAAGCAATTCGATGACATCACAAAAGCTATGAATCTAAATCAAGTGGAGGTTCATCAAAGTTCGGTGACGCCGGCGCCGCGCCGTCGGCGTTTCTAACTCATTTTCATATTACACTGAACAATAAACTGAAATACAGTAAAGTAGAAATACGACGTAGGTTTTCATTCGCCTGGGGCCTTATACTTGGAAATGTATAGTAAATATACAGGGTGTCCCGGAACTAGTATTTTAAGGCTGAACGAGGTGAATGATTTTTTTTTAAATTCCTATTTTCAAATTTCATGTAAATAGGAATGTTGTATACTTAAGTTTTGTGGATTTTGTACAATGAATAAATAAATAAATGTTCCACTGAGGATACAATGCTATTACTATTTTAAAAACCCATTCTGTACCTATTTTACTTATAGATATGTAAACAAACAATACACCTACCTACATGATTGAAAAAAAATGGGTTTGATGATTTTTAATCTATGTCGAGGTAGTGGGATTTTTCATTTAACATTTTATCTATATCTACTCTAATATTATAAAGAGGAAAGATTTGTATTTTTGTATGTTACGAATAAACTTAAAAACTAGACCGATTTAAAAAAATATTTTACCGATAGAAAGCTACACTATCCCCGGATGACATAGGCTAGTTTTTATCCCGGGAAAATTGGTTTGTCCCGGGTAAAATCTTCAACGCGGGCGAAGCTGCGCGCGGACAGCTAGTATAATAAAAATGTGAAAGTGTCTCTGTCTGTTTGTTACATTTTCACGGCTAAACCCCTGAACGTATCTTGATAAAATTTGGTAAGAAGATGTATTACATTCGGGGGAAGAACATAGGCTACTTTTTGTCTCAAAAAAATAACAAAAATAAATGGTTTACAAATATAATAAGAAAGTTCTAAGCACACGCGTACGAAGTCTCGGGTAACAGCTAGTAAAGAAATATAGCTAATTTATAAACTAATTTGTTTTTATCGTGTTGTTTCATATTTTATCATAACGGAATTTTAATAAATAAATTGTGACTTCATAATACACAAGTTTATTAAATTGATTAGAATATAGTTATGAGGTAGTCCTCATAAATTTATAAACAGAAGGTTACGGGTTTGATTCCTGCTGCGGATCAAAAGTTTGTATGATCTGCAAGTATTTGTCTAGGGTCTGGGTGTTTATATGTATGTATTTACTAATAAAAAGTAAAAAAGTAAGCAGAGCTTGTGTTATGACTGACTAATATTCCTTATATAAGTCATAACACAAAGCTCTGCTTACTTTGGGGCTAGATGACGCTGTGTGAAATGTCCGGCGTTGTACTTTACTGTCTCTACTGTTGTTAAGCTATTGTATCCGAAGCCCGGTACATACGCCCGCAGGATTAATCATAACTTTAATGTCTTTTTGCTTGCGTTGAATTTTTCTTGGTAATTCGAATGGCTCTGCCGGCGGGCACATAATGCCAAGGAACTTTGCTCGTGTGTTTAGATGGGAAACACTTCAAATTTGTACAGCAAAGTTTTTATGTTTTTGCAAACTTGCAGCGGTACGGTCAGAGAGCAGATAATAACCAATACCTTTTCTGAAAATAACCACACTAATATATACCACATAATAGTACATTGTACACCTAGGCGAGAAAGTGCCCAATTCCTTGCGCATCGGGGCCTTAAAATACACGAGGTAGAAATCGCACTTTCTCCCGAGTGATACATAGTGCTTTATACTACACTACGAGGAAAATCTTCACCATCACTCTGTAGGCGACACGCGACATTCTGTAGAATTAATAAAATTACCAAACCCAAATTGAAATTTCAATGAAAATCCCGCGCATGCCTTTATTCCTTGGGTTCTTTTTTCAAAATATTTTTCGAAAATCGGAAAAGGAATAAATCATTTGGCGGATTTGGAGTATAAACTTTGGTCGTTAGACCTATAATGAAAATAACCATAGCTATCGGCTGATCTATATAGAAATTTTAAAAAATAACACGTTGGAAATAGAAATGGATTTCCATACATATTTCTCTCCCGCTAAGCGCGTTAGAAATGAAATTACATAGACTTTTCCGACCCGCATTTTAGTAGGCCTCAAATGATGTACTTTCTAAGTTATATTTGGGAAAGGAATGGGCATGTTTCTCAGTAGGTGTGGTATAAATTCTGTTTTCTTTCAACTACGTTGTAATGTCGATTAATCACTACAAAACCTATCACAAAGGACGATTATTTGCTTAGAACCAAAACGGTGCAGTAATGTTATATGAAATCTCATTATTGGCTTGTTTTTTACTTTTTATTTAGATATAGTAAATTTACCACAGAGGTTTAGTATCTCCCATTAAGTTTAATATAAAATGTTTGCATTAGATCAAAAAGATACTGGCTGATAATAAAAATCAGCTGAATAAAACCGACATGGTGAAAAAAAAGCAAATGGCGCGCATTTTGTACCATTGTAAAACTTTGATTCTTCATATATTTAGTTTGAGTAGGTATATTTTATCATAGCAGGTAGATTGGTAGTTGAAATAAAAGTAAATTACGCACCTTGCTAAAGAGAGTAATTAATGCACTCGTGTTCATTCAGTGCCCTCGCTTACGCTCGGGCACCAACATAACACTCGTTCATAAATAACTCACTTTGCGCTCGGTGCAACAATCTACTATTGTTGTTAGCTACCTTTTTACTGCTAAACGGCAAAACGTATCTTGATAAAATGTTATTTAGGTCGTAGATTGTATCTTGGGGACATACATAGGCTACTTTTTATGTACTCGTAGGTACCACGCGTTCAAACACATAGTTCTTCTGTGATATAATTCAAATAATCAATTAATTGTCTGAAATGCCAAAGATATTAATAATTACGTTTTAAAAACAAAAAAGAAAACCGTCTTTATTGATTGAAATTTGTCAAGTCACAGGTAAGCAAAATATCGAAAAATCGTTATTTGATATATTTTTTCCAGCTATATTGATTTAAAAGCCAAACTAATGCACCGATATTGACGGAATTTCTATGGGACCAATCGGAAAGTAATGACAGAAATGTACAGAATAATATACAATAATATAAAATACATGTGAAACAGTTGAGCTATGGACCGTTTAAAACGATCTATAGATAGCTCAACTGAACCAGATCACTGCCAGAGGGCAGCGTACCGAAGACTCTGGCGGCATTGCCACGTTCAATGGCACGCTGAGCCAGATAGCAGCCAGCTTTGGGTCACGCAACGCCGTGAAATAATTTTGAAAACGCGGTGGGCTCCTGTCCCCCTCGAGCCCAGGGTCTCGACTCCAAAAGGCTCAAATATGTAGGCCGTATCAAGACCTTATTTTCGCCTTTTGAGGTCCTCGGCACATTCAGCCGCAGCACCAGCTCTAACGGAAATCCCCGACCGATGGGATGCGGCCAGGGTGTCTACGAATGTAGCATCCCACGCCAATGGCCTACCCATCTCCCAAGGAACAAGACTCATACCATCGGAAAATATATCCTTTCACTGTTACCAAACAAACATAAAAAACCAACCCAATATAGAACCCCCCTTTTTTAACAGAGGTAACAAACAAAAAAAACAAACGAATAGAGAACCTTCTTTTTTAAAGTCGGTTAAAAAGAAGACTGAAATTACATCTTTCCGCATTCTCTCATTACAAGATAGAATTCCATTTCTGGTACCGATAATAACAAAGATTCCGAACAAGTTCCGGACGAACTCGGTAACTTGCACCACTGAGTTTTAACCCAGTTCTAAGCAATTATTATTATGTACCTATCTAACTACTTATTACACAAGTAATGTAAAAAGTAAAGTAATTTGAATGTTTGATAAAGTTTTATTGTTGAGCGTAATGTTTATTGCTTGCGTAATAAAAATATGCATCTATACCAAAATTTGTAGCAGGTAAAATTTGTAGAAAATTTGCATAATTGTTAACTAGCATCGTGGCTTGTCCTGTATGGTAGGTCGTGGATAAAACTACGCCTACGTTATTTTAGCTCCCTTCAGTCCAGCTTTTTTTTGATTATGTAAAACAGGTCAAAAGTCAAAAAAGTTAAAAGAGACTTTATTTAATATAAATCACAAGGATCACTTTGAAACGTCTAGGTACATACATACTAGGTGAATTTAGGTGCCAATTCATCCTAACCCAAGCCCGAGAAGAACTGGCAAGAAACTCGACTTGGTGCTAGCACTTTTTTACATGATCCATCTTATAACTACCTTAGCTACGAAATACTAATACAAGCGAATTTATTAATTTCAAGTGTGTCCGTTAACTGTCTGACGGCAGAGCGACATGAGGCCACACAAACTTTATAATATAAAGCAGGAAGAGTAGGTAATCAAGCGTCGCTATTAATGTTTGATAACATCCTTTATTTACAGAAATAATAACAGAATAATATACAATAATATAAAATATATGTAAGACAGTTGAGCTATCTACGGTCCGTTTAAAATGATCTATAGATAGCTCAACTGATCCAGATCACATATTTTTACTTTAGTTTGGTTTTTTGGTCACACACTGTTTCCTAAAGTTGTTCTAGCTTTGTTTTATGGTTAAAGCCGTGGTAAAGAATAATTTTCCAGGAATATTGAACAAAACGGAGACATAAAATAAAATAATGATTTCCTCGTTATTTAATTAAATGCTCCCAACCTTTAAACGCGGACTTTAACAGCCGTTTTAAAATAATTTGCATTTTCTTTATTAACAATGTCGTTGGGCGCTTTTTATGCGTAGATACGTCAAGCGGCAGAAAAATATGCTTCATCAGTTTCAAAAATTATCGTATTTAGATAATATTATTATGATGGAGTTAATAAAATGATACATAAATTGCATTACAGTAAAACAAATTTTAATTTAAGGGCTTTATGCAATATTGTAATCAAAATTGGTTTAAGTATCTTACATATACCAATTTTGATTACATTATTGCAACTATCGCAGGCATCACTAATATTTTTTTCTAATACAGCCTATGATACTCGTCTTAAAAAATCTTTCACGAAAGATTTTTTAAATTCGGCAAAGTATTTTTGAATTTATCCTTTACAAAGTTTAAAATTTAGTGCACCCCGACCTATCTGCCAATAAAGTTAAGCTTCTCTCTATCCAAAGGTCTGGAAGAAATCCCTTCCGCTCATTGTAAATAATTTTTTATAGTATTTTAAGTATATTTAGTTGTCAAAATGTTATATATAGTTTTAGGTGAACAATAAATCATTAGTTTTAATTCATTCATTAATTCTCAAAGAAACATACTATAAACCTTATATTTCCCTCCTCTAAGATTGTATGTTTAGATTTAGATAGTATGGAGTACTATAGCTGGTGCCCACGACTTCGTCTGCGCAGGATTTGTACTTCGTGTAATTCTAACGATTTTTGCAGCGCACGCCAGAAAAGCTCGCTGATGGCAGATTTATTTCCTACTTGCTACTCGTTTATCGTTATGTTTTGGACAATTCACACAATATCTTTATAAGTTATAGCCTATGTGTTATTCTGATGTATAAGCTATATTGGAAAGTTTCATTAAAATCCATTTAGTAGTTTTAACGTGAAAAAGTAACAAACATACTTACAAACTTTCGCGTTTATAATATTAGTAAGGATAAGGATGGATGATTTGCATGCTCATCCATAGATTCAATGGCGTAGGTAGTAACATCATAATACTGCATAAAACAAAGCTGAACGACTGTAAATTCCAGATTTATGCTGCTGTCATTCACATACATTTCAATGTATTTACAGGCACAATAAAAGCGGATTGCCTCTTGTTGCTTTTGTAGCTGAATTTATTGTGAATTGAACCCCTGGCGAATAAATCAAAAGGTATTCGAGCAAGTTTTCTGTTCTTTGAATTATTTTGTGAAGATTCCAGACAGATGAATTTTCGTTGGCAAAGCATTAACTAAGCAAAAGTATAATGCTCACATATTCAATTCAATTCAATGTATTTATTTCAGACAACAAACAGTCCATAATTCATAAAATACAGTCAGTACATAATTATCTACATTAAAATAAAATAAAAACATACAAATTAAATTTATACAAAAACACACATTAAACTTAGGTACACTAATTATTTAGCGCAACGCATGGAGTTGCAGGGCAGCACATGCGTTTTGGTCCAGTGGCTAAGGATCGGACCATCCAACCGCTCAGCCACTGTGCCCAGGAGGCTGTTGGGGCTGGCGCGCACGCGCCGCATCAGGGAAGCGACTCGCTTACGCATAATAGCATGAAAGTCGTCTACGCGCGCCTCCGCGAACATACCTGACGCGCTGCAGTAGCGCGGCAGGCCCAACAGCATCCGAAACGCATTGTTGTACTGCACCCATTTATTTATTAAAAAATACCTATGAATTCGAATACAGCTGTATATTTTGTATATTTTTTAACCGACTTTAAAAAAGGAGGAGGTTCTCAATTCAGTTGTAGTTTGTTTTGTTACCTTATAACTCCGTCATTTATGAACCGCTTTGAAAAGTTACTTTTCAGATGTAAGGATATACTTCCATAGAAATTTCAAATTTTTTCCTCTGACTTTCCTGAGTTGTTTACGAATTTCGAAAAATGATACTAAAAAAGTACTAAAAAGCGTAAACAAAAATGTTTTTAACCGACATCAAAAATATGAGGTGGTTCTAAATTCGGTTGTATTTTTTGGGCTTACATTTTATTCAATGAAGTCGGTTTGTTTTTTGATTATTAAAACGCAATAATTATGTTATAAATCTTTTCGTGCATTTCACGATACTTTGGTTCAGTGACTGTCATTGAAATACGAGCAGCATACACAATGCACGTTCACGAAATTATAGTTCAACTTGAAGCTTGAACGAACTTTAAGGGTGGAAATTATTAGCTACAGTTCCGACTTATTAATCAAATTAAATAATTTAACTCGAGCAACTCGACTAACTTGTAAATGCCGCGTCCTATAGCATTAAACCCCGCTTAGGTAAATGATGGTTAATTAAGACTACCTGCTTCACTAACTTGCAAACTTGAAGCAGGTAAAGTTTAAGATTAAAATGTTTTATTTGAATTAAATCTTAAACGAGAAGTATTCCATATTTTAATTTCTGTTCTTATGATTATGAATACTGGTAGGTATGTTTATATCAAAGTCTAAGTCAAAAGGTATTTTATTCAATACAATCACAAGGATGATCCAAATCAAGTCATCATTGGCCTTCGTTAATCTGTTGAAGATGGTTAAGGTGGCGTCAGTAAAGTTACAGAGCAGTTAATTGTAGTTGAAAATGTTCGTTCATGGATCCACTCCAACAAGCTTGGTGGGTAAGGTTTCCTCTCCACTGACGTCACTCTGCCTGGGATTCTGTTTGATAGCGCAGGACTTCCCAGGTACCCACACTAACCTCTCGACTTTACCAACAAAACCCGCAGGAAAGACGAATCAGTACATGCGGTGTCTGCTCGTTTGCAGGTGCATAACAGCTGGCACCGAGCCGGGCTTGTTTCAAGTTTTCCTTCTCTATTGCCAGCTCTTATGTTAGTCATCAGGGGGCCATCAGCCCCCCATAATTTGAAGACTATTGCTGTCGTCTCCATCATCAGCCTTCAACTCATCTGGAATCAGTTCCAAATCATTTATGTTTATTATATAATTTTAATAATTCCCCACCTCACAGCGTGAGATGAAATGGTAGGTAACCATGATGTTTCATTAAAAACCCATATCGAGAGGTAACCTCATTCTCTAAGATAAGAGGATACTCTAAGAGAGGGTAACTATATCGAATGAAAACCCAAATGAACGTGTTACAGTTTCGCTTGTGTTAGGAGGAGGTTTCTCAAACGAAAGGGTAACCCCATCGACTGCATACCTACCCAATGAAGGGGTTACACTATCTAAGGAATTAACTAGAAATCGGGGTTGTACGGTCCCTGCAAGGATCACCTGAATCGTCTTACATACTAGGTGAATATAGGTAACAATTCCTCCTAACCTAAGCCCGAGAAGAACTGGCAAGAAACTCGTCCTGGTCCTAGCGCTTTTTTTCATGATCCATCTTGTAACTAAGTTAACTACGAAAAACTAATACAAGAGAGTTTATACATTTCAAAGTGTCGGTCATGCGTGAGTACTAGATACCTTTATTCTAAAATAAGTGATGAGATATTTCAACTTTTTGGGATTCACTTTTCAAATCATCTATTTCCAAAGACCGTAAGTCTCATATTGGTTTTATCACTGATCTCAATTCCGTTTACTCACTCTCCTGATTGATTGTTGGCATCCAGTGCCTGAAGTACCAGTTCCTGACGTTATCATATCCCAAGCGAGTCTGAGAGTCTGTCAAATATTTGATGTTTGTTGCACAAATTCAAAAATAAAATTATTCATATAATCTCACCTTTGTAACACCCGGGTTTGGTAAAATTAATATACAGGTTAAAAAAACCATAAGTACATATTTCCTTCATTTTTCCCATTTGGGTTTTTTGTTATAAGTATCTCAATCAAATAAAATATAAAATAAATAATGCCGGACACTATGCACAGCATCATTATGTGCACCACATGACTTATATACTACTAATATTCCTTTTTTTTAATATGATAGCGCAGGAGGGCCTTCATCAGAATTTATTATACATGTGTCATGGACGCATGTGAAGAAGCAAAACTAAACAATTATTCTCCTAGTAACAGAAATGGTGTAATTCTTCCAATTAACTCATAGAAAATAAATATTCCTAAAGATTAATCATAATTCAACACTAATTTATTCCTAATTAACTTTAATTGGCTAGATATAAAGCGATCGTCGCAAACGAACGGTGCGTTGGCCCCTTCTCATCCAAGAAGTGTCAAAAACCAGATGAATGCCTCGCTACCATCGACACGACGCTCCGCTAGAGTGACATTCGCAGCCGCCTGTCACTCTTGTCGTTGAAAATTCGCTATTGCGCCGTTAAATACATTAGTATTGTACATAGAAACACCCAGACCCGAGACAAATACTTGCAGATCATAAAAACATTTGTCTCGCGGGATGAATCGATCCCGCAACCTTCTGCGTCTCAGCCGAACCTTAGCAAACTGCCCCATAAAGGTTCAAAGATCGGTTAAAGGTTCAAATTGCAACAAACTCAAGACGCTGGAGTTGCACGAATGCTAGGGGTACGTTTCGTAGAAATTTCGATTATTCTTGAAAATGACGGCGATCGCTCTGGCTGAAGTTTTGAAGACGGTGCATTTGTTATTGGGAATGAGCCGTTCAATTTCATCGCCGAAAATAAGTGATGACTTTCCCGATGCCTCATAAATATCTATTGGGGGAAAAATTTGTTCGAAACTTTTGGTATCCACTTTTAAACTATTTGCATTTTTATTTATTAAAATTTAGGGTTGAGTTACGTGGAGCATTTGCTTTTAATTTTTTATGACCATCACTGTTGCTGTAAACATAGAGGGTGACATAAAACTTGTAATAAATAATTACGGTTTAAACTAAAAAACAACCGATTTAATGTATATAAAAAATATCATCAATATATAAATTTTTTAGATTTTGTTGGTTTTTAAAAACCGCTCGACCGACTTCAATAAAATTTTAATGGGACCACCTGACAAATATACTCCTTAAAACAAAAAAAATAATTATACAAATCGGTTCATGCGTCTTTGAGTAATCCATTTCAATTTTATAGAAATCAGTCAAGCGATTTTTAAAAAAATCAACAAAATGTCTAATAATAAAATAAAAGAAGTTGGATTTCTTTTTAGTTTTTAAAACGTAATTATTTAGTTTTTTAATGATTGGAAAAATATTTGTTATTCAAAAAATGGCAATACGTGCAATTTATAAAATGAAAGCGCGAGAGAAATATTCAAAGAAATTAATACTCTCACAATAGCTTTACAATATATATGTAGGTATATGAAAATTTGTTATACACTCATATTAATAGAGATGGGTTTCATCAAAATAGTGACGTTCATAGAATCAATACTAGGAATAGAAACAAATTATACATTCCTAGGTTTCGAATAGAAAAAGTAAATAAGTCCTTTTGGGGAACACGGTGCGCTTTTATAATAAGCTTCATGAAAATGTATCTAATCTACCTATTAAGAAATTTAAAGCTTACATAAAGGATAGTCTTTTGATGAAAGCGTATTATAATATAAATGACCAGGACAAGCTTCGTGCCGGTTCTTCTCGGGCTTGGGTTAGGAAGAATTGGCGTCTAAATTTACCCAGTATGTGTGCTTGGCCAGACTGCAAAGGCGGGCGCGGGGCGGGCGCGGCGCGGCAAATTCAAACATATTATATGAACATCATTTGAGTGTCCGTAGTGGACACGCGGGTGAGGGGCGGACGCGGTAAGCGGCGCGGGCTACTTCGTACGGGGAGCGCGCCAGCAACTCACGCCATAAGTCGTTCATACAAGTGGCCGCAGTGAGAGCGCGGGGCGTCAAGCGACAACCCGCGCGGGAGCGGGGATCTCTGGTTCGAGCTAACCGCGCGCGTTCTTGTGATGGCGTCTTCGCAAATTAATGTAAAAGAATTAATAAGTGCTATTCAAGCGCGACCTACGCTGTGAATGTCAAAACAATGTAAATACAAAAACATAAAAGTTAATTTAAGATTGTAGAATAAAATAAATCAAAAAACTTTGGAAGTTGCTCTCGCAATTTTTCATTTCATTAAAAAATAACAATTTAATGTAAGAATTTTCAAGTAAAAATAAGTTTTCTTCATCTATATTATATTTTGACAAACACTGGACTCGACAACACGCCGTACGAAGCCGCGCTCCACTGCGGAAAGGCGCGCGTTGCCGCAGCGGCGCTGCCCGCCCCGCGCTGCCAGTCTGGCCAAGCACTAAGACGTTTCAAATTGATCCTTGTGATTGTATTGAATAAAGTATGTTTTGACTTTATATTTATTTGACGTTGTATTTTTTATGTTTAATTAGGTCGGTTTTCTTTTTAATTTTTAACCATAATTATAACGCAACTACCCAAAAGGAGCGTAATGTTTTTGGTAGAGTTCCTTAACACAACACAAAATCGAAATAGCTGTCTTACGATAATTGGCTCCCAGCTCTGCGACTGTACCATTTGTCACATTCGATACAAAATCGATTTATAATGATTATTGTCGCCTATTTTTCGACGCTTTCTTATCGGAGGGTAGTAAATTACGCGTCTCGATGTCACAGTATAGTTGAAAACAGTGGAAAACTTTATAAAATTTCCCAATAGTTTAGATCTATACTAATATTATAAAGCTGAAAAGTTGGTTTGTTTGTTTGTTTGAACGCGCTAATCTCAGGAACTACTGGGTGGAATTGAAAAATTATTTTTGTGTTGGATAGTTAATTTATCGAGCGAAGCATCAATGTAAAATGTTGCAAAATCGGGGAAAAATATTCCATTTTGAGATCTTCCGTTGCGTGCGCTGCGTAAACGGTATAAGTTACGCAAAAATTATGTATTATGTAATTGTTCCTCTTTAAAACATCTAAAAAAAAGTCCACGACAGAATATGTCTATCTTTTAAGATTGGGTCACTATAACCTTTTTGTGGTAATTATTTTTGTTCGAAATTAATGCATTATTTGTGAAGGAGTTTTATCAACATTATATTAACCCTTATTTATCCAAATATATATGTTATTAATCACAAGCAATTAATTTTAAATAAAATTGTCTTTGACATCACTTGATTGCAATCTCCATCTTAGGAGATATCATAATTTTAAAATAACTCCGCAACAAAATAGGTACGTTCAGGTTCACGCGCGCAGTAACTCTGCCTGTCTATCTATTTGCAGTGACTTTACGGCTAAACTACTAAATCGACTTTGACTAAATATAGTATAGAGTAAGTAAGCTTAAACCTCAAGGAAGGACATAGTAATAATATTTATCCAACCGCGATAAGTTATATTCACACGGACGAAGTCGCAAGCAACAGATAATAATAATAATAATAATAAATTAATAATAATAATAATACATTTATTTATTTCTCGTTATAATTGTTAATGTAATGCTAATGAGTAATTGTTTTCGGTATGGTGAAATACCATTTGTAGACCATTCTCAATTGTTTATTAAACCTAGTCCCTGCAAGAGAAAAAGCTATAATTATGAATAAGTAATATAATAATTACACATTTAATTAATTACACATTTTAGACACTCACATTTGTTACTTTTTCTTTACTGTGGTCTACAATCCCTATATTGTTATATTATCTTTTTGTATTTTTTTTGGTATTTTCGGGGGTTGGCGTTAATATTCGCGACACAATTTACCGAACTTCTACGAAATGTTATTGTTTTTTTCCAAGTGTTTGTATATCCTTGTTTATACTCCCAAATAAATATATTTTCATTTTGATTATTATAATATATGTAATAATAATAATGACGGACATCTGGCCCCAAAGTAAGCAGAGCTTGTGTACTACATGACTGATACACTACTTGTAAACTTTTTTGTATACAAATATATTATACATAGAAACAAACCCGGTCTGGGGCCCGAAAGAAATAAGAATAGAAATAAAATTATTGCAAAAAAACTTAAGTGTATGGATACATAGTGCTTAAATTTATGAATTAGGTCACGTTAAACAATTTGTGATCATAATGCACTATGAAGTATGGAACAAACATCCCCCGCACTAGTTTGTAACTGTGTTACGGCGAGGTACTAGCGGATCGTAAAAATGTTGGCCCTGGGCGGGAATTGAATCCGCATTCTTCTGCGTCTCAGCTGGACCTTGGCTCACTGCGCCAAGAGAGGTCGTCTATATTATATTTCTGACTATCTCAATATGGCAAACCTTGTTAGTGGTTTTTGGTTTGTAGTGTGTGTTGTTTACAGCATATAAGCGCATATAAGGTACATATGTACATTATAATCACTTATTTAGATGGCGAGGTTGTTAAGTTTACTTATCCTTGTCATTCTAATGTTAAAAAATAGAGATAATAATAATAATAATAATAATAATCCTGGACATTTCACACAGCATCATCTGGTCCCAAAGTAAGCAGAGCTTGTGTTATGGGTACCACATGACTGATATACTACTTATATACCTTTTTTTTTTTTGTACCTGAGACAAATACTTGCAGATCATACAAACATTTGTCCCGTGGCGGGAATCGAACCCGCAACCTTTTGCGTCTCAGCCGGATTTAAGCCCACTGCGCCACAGAGGTCGTCAGAGATGGCAACAGATATAAACAACACGTTAGCTATTGTGCTATTGACCGAGCGAGCGCGAAGCGCGAACGAGTGTCGCCGTTTCAGCTTAGGCAAAAATGCTTTCGTATGTCTGTCTGTCCGGCTGTTCTCCTCTACAGGTCGCATTTCTCAACCGATTCTCATGAAATTTTGTGAGCAGGTTCTATAACTATATTTTTTTTATTAGTTTATTTTTGTCGATTCAGTTTTTGTTTATTTTTTCAAAATAGCGGAGATATGGCGGTTCAAAACGTAAAAAAATAATATATTTCAGCCATTTTGAAAAATGTTCGCGAGGTCTAGATCTCACAGAGCCACTAGTAATGTAGTATAGACCATAATATCAAAAACACTATCGACTTGTCTCCCAGTTCAGTTTGTAGTAGCTTCTGCGCTGAAGGATCGATTCAACACATACTTACAAATGTTTGTCTTGGGAGGGATCCCAGGACAAACATGTGTTGAACATTGTATGTGTTGAACGTTGTTTGGATAAGCACTCATGTTATAAAGTATCATAAGAACGAGGATGTATTTAAAAACATTAAGTATTCTATCAGTCTTCTGGATCTGATAGAACAAGCTGTACTTAGTTTATGGCTACATAGTGTTGTATAGTCCATCAATATTTATTAATTAATTTATCAAATGTTTAAAAGTTTCACTAATAGTCATTTTTGTAACGGTTTTTAAAACGTATTATTTTGTCGATGGAGGCACCGACACTGTTTCGATTCACCTAGAAAATCTTCATCAGGGTAAGTTTGATCCGCGGTCCACTCGTTGCAGCTCGAGTTCACGGTTCGCACTGATATCAACATAGTACAACTCACAAAGGTTTCAAAAGTGAAATAGTTTCATTACTACTTAATAATTAGTATTATTCTATCACTGGATCCTACTGTAATCTCTATTCTATGTCACAGTGTCGCCATCAAGACGTTTCGTGTCCTTATCGAGGCACTTTCGTTGCGTTTCATATTGATTTACAGTTGGCTGGCAAAAAGTAAGGAAAGAAAATACTTAAGATTTTCTACGAGCTGTGTAAAGATAACGGTACAATTTATACGTCTAGTTACTTGTAAAAAAGTGTCTTGACAAACAGACGGACGGACGGACGGACGGATGGACGGACAGACGAACGGACGGACAACAAAGTGATCCTATAAGGGTTCCGTTTTTTTCTTTTGAGGTACGGAACCCTAAAAATAAGCGTTACTAAAGATATTAGTGGTGTATCATACATGACCTAATGACATTAGATCTCTATTTATTGACATTAGAGTGACAAGGGCAACCCATACTTTGTGTTTCTATGAATATGTAATTATGTCTGTTTTTACAACAAAAAAGTATGTAAGTAGTGTATCAGTCAGTGGTTCCCATAACACAAGCTCTGCTTACCTTGGGGCTATGTGAGTGAAATATCCGGCATTATTTATTAATTTAACGCCACGCCAGCCTATTATAGTATTATGTGATTATAAGTTATTCTATTGTTCTATTAAAATGCTATATAGGGTAAAGTGTAAAGTTCGTTCAAAGTATATTATTCATGTAATTACACAAAAAATATTGTTATCCACCAAGACTATGAAATTTCGTTTCAAATTTGACTCTAAGTCAAGTTTGTGATCAGGTTTGTGTAAAATGAAAAAAAATTATACACTATGTTAGATACATCATATTTTATATGTAAGTTATATAAACATAAATATGTACTATATATTTAGTTAATACAAATGTATATGAAGATGCGTACTTATATTAAAAATAACACTAGTTAAACATCTTTCAGCACACTACCTATCTTACGCCTAAAAACATTCTTACTACTGTGAAAAATATCGAGCTGAAGCTTTTGAAGCTGAAAATAAGAGTTGCCCGGTGCTATTTATGACAATGTATGGAATGATTAGTCTGACCCATCTACGAGTCAGTACTATGTCCACGCTGATCGCTTTTACTGAAAACTTATAGTTCTGCTTAGCCCGTCTCTCAGTCTATCTGTCTGTCCGGCCCTATTCTTGCTCTTGCTCGTAGCCTATTCGTTTTACCGTGATAATCATTTTCAGGGTAATACGTATTAGTGACCCCTACAAAGTGTGAAATAAAAACAAAAAAAAGGTTTTTAGGGAACCTCCCCTGCATGTAAAGCGAATTTGAGGTTTGAGGTTGATTTTTTACTAGGAGTTCTCTTAAACAGATTTTCGAGAAAGATATTCGTTTGATAAATAATAAGCTTTGAAGTAGCCAGTTTTGATAGAGGTCAGTGTCCCCCCATCCTCCTACCAGCTAAACTGCTGTTTGGAAAAACCCGAGATGTTTAACAAAATGGAATTATAATTAAATTACAAGGAAAATTATCACGTATAGTCAGGCTTTACTAGATTTTGAGTATCAGCGTGATTTGTAAACCTTAAAAAAATTGTTGTCTGTAAAATCGGTTTACGGACGATAATTTAACGTGATAACGTCATAAGAAAACATTGCATACTTTTAACCTTAAGATTAAGATGCGTCACAAGCCGAACGTTTGAGCCCATCATGCCTCTCTATAGCTTGTTCCGCGCACTCGCTTGCACGCTCGGCTCAGGCGGAACGTGACAATTTTTGTGCGTGCAGCCGGCGTTCATTGATTTATAAAACGTCAAAAAGTATTCTATCAGACATCTGGTTCCCATAGTGCCAGCTAGGCTTATTATGGGGCTAGATGGTGTTGTGTGGATTGTCCATCAGTATTTATTTTTCAAGTGTACAAAAGTGTTACTACTACAAATTTCTGACGTTATCACGTCCAAAACAAAAAGGCCCTGCTATGCTAATTAGATAGGGTTGAATTGGTTTGGAACCTGACCACTAGTCATTCATATCCCTAATGACTTCGGAAGCATTCACTTATGATGGTCGATTACGTTTGGTCACAATTTTTCTTACGACATGACGAATAAAGCGATTCGTTTCGCCACGTTTAGTAGGTTTGTACCTCTACTGTGTTATTTTCGAAATAGGCATCTCCTAGTGCAATATCCGGACATAGTTCCGTCGCCTGTAATGATACTGCGATAGAATTCAATAAACTCGCATTCGCTACAGCTGACTGCTTTCAATATGTTCGAGTTCGTCTCAATATCAGTTTAGATGTTTGTAGTTTTTGTTTCGTACAAAATTGTAGTTGGATAATACATATCTAAAATAATAATATAAAGAGAAAAGATTCGGTTTCGAAATGGATAAACTGAATAATGTTTTACCGATTTTAATAACTTTTTTATCCATAGAAACATACATAATCAGCGAGCAAATTAAAAATATTATATACTAGCTGGTGCCCGCGACTTCGTCTGCGCAGGATTAGTACTTCGTGTAATTCTAACGGTTTTTGCAGCGCACGCCAGAATAGCTCGCAGATGGCAGATTTTTTTCCTACTTACTTGACACTTATCGTTATATTTTAGACAATTTACACAATATCTTTATAAATTGTAGCCTATATGTTATTCTGATGTATAAGCTATATTATTGTAAAGTTTCATTAATATCCATTCATTAGTTTTGGCGTGAAAGAGTAACAAACATATGTACAAACTTTCACGATTATAATATTATATATATAGTAAGGATAGTAGGTAATTGGACATAATTAAGTACATGCTGCGGTCTCATATATTAAACAAAGTACCTACCTATCTAACCAATGTAGTGTACAAGTTATATATTAACTTGTACTTGTATTATCTAGCTCAGCGTATTAGCATTGTCATTTAACGTGGCAATGCTTCCAGTGTCTTGGGGACGCTGCCCTCTGGCAGTGATCTGGATCAGTTGAACTATTTATAAATCAATTTAAACGGTCCTACGATAAACAACTCAACTGTTTTGCATGTATTTTACATCCTTTTCTTATATATAAAAATCAAATGCAGTTTGTTGCCGTTGTAAAGGTTTGAAAATGGTTGGAAATGTTTTTTTTTGTTTTGTTCTTCTCAATATTGGGGTGGTTTTCAATAAAATCAATTTTAGGTGATACGAAGTTATATTTGGGTCATCTAGTTATTGTATATTATTCTGTACGTACAAATATAATTAATTACAATCACAAAACATCTTGTAGCACACTATGAGATAAGTTTGTACGATTGTTTCTTGTTTCTTGTTCTTGTTCTTGTTTCTACGACTGATATAGATACTAGTCATCATAATCATATCAGCCCTTAGAAGTCCACTGCTGAATAGGCCTCCCCGATTGATTTCCAGGATGAACTATTTTGAGTCCTCTCCAACCACCGACTTGCCGCGATCTTTACAATGTCGTCACTCCACCGGGTGGGGGGTCGTCCTACGCTTCGTTTTCCTGTCCTTGGCCATTCGAGTTATTTTATTCCCCAACGGTTATCAGTTTTGCGAGCTAATATGGCCTGCCCATTGTCACAACTTGCAATTTTTGTACTAGTACATAAAACTTACTTTATTTTCAGACACAAAACATCGATCTAAGTTTGATCACACTGATGTGGGAATTGAATCCACAGCTTACACCTTTGTACCTTTGATTGCAGCACCCGGTTTCGTTCACTTGATTGCTCTTATAATTTATTACAGAGGCCCCGCCCGCCGTGCCGCCTCGGCAGACTGCCTTGAAAACTTAACTAGCATAAGTTCAAGGCTAAACTAAATGAGCCTTTCTTCGATCTATAAAATGAGTAGGTAGGTAAACAAATAAAACAAAACAAATTTTTTTTTATTTTGTCACAGAGGAAACAAAATTTATAAAATAATCTGCAAAAAAAAATTTGCATTTTGCATTTTGCAACTTAAGAATATTAGATCAGCTAACTTACTAAAACTAAATACCATTTTGACTGTCTGTAATTTGGTGTACCTTATATAGTTCCAATTTAAGGTTTATGACAAGATGGTATGGTTCGAAGATACAAAAATTAAACGTAAGATAAATCTAAAGCCCTTTCAAAAAGCAGTATTTCTAACATTTACAAAATCGACCTTAACGATTAAATCGCTACAAACTAAAAGTACAGGTGTACCTGACGACCTCTGTGGCGCAGTGGGCTAAGGTCAGGCTGAGAGTAGGTTGCGGGTTCGATTCCTGCCGCAGGACAATTGTTTGTATGATCTGCAAGTATTTGTCTCGGGTCTAGGTGTTTCTATGTATAATATGTATGTATTTACAAAAAAAACGTATATAATTATTAGTATATCAGTCATGTTGATACCCATAACACAAGCTCTGCTTACTTTGGGGCCAGATGATGGTGTGTTATTATTATTTATTTATTTACCTATGTATGATGGATGAATGTAACATAGACAATACAAGTAATTCACTTACAAATGAAATTATTATATATAACTTTTATATTATGTACCTATACATACACCATACAATCTTAATCATTGCAACTAAAAAGTCTTGAGACAAATTAATATAACATAAAAAGCTAACTAATCAGTCGCATGAGCTCATTGTAATTGAAGACTGAGTTGTATACCCTTCAAATAATATCCTTAATCTACATATTGCTGTGCGTCTCATGAAAAATCTAAATGACTCGACCGATTTGCTTTGTTTACCTCAATATTCGGGTGGTTTACAGTTAAATAAATTTAGTGGTAGTACGAAGAGTCATCTAATTTTAAATAATTTTAACAGAGACAATTTAATGCAACAATTACATGAGATAAGACATCCTATACGCTATTTTCCTACTTCTCCCATTAAGTGGTTTTTACCAAATTGTTTAAAACATGGCTTTTTCCTTAACGTCTGGTAACGGTCACCGTTACCCGTTATAAGGGTTTTTTTTGATTTGACATTGGAATAAGATTAAGGACCTGATGATAAGCGAGAAATCTTCGCCAGATTACAACTAATGATACAATACCACGGATTGTATGGTGTGATCGGTTAGGTCGGTTAGGTACAGTATATTTTCATAAAGGTTTCAATAGAAGTTTCGTGTACAGTGTGTGGTAGGTATTGGCAATGTGTAAGGCTTAAATGTCCAGTTTACTTTTATTTTTGTAAAACTTTTTGCGCCTTTGTTAAGCCTTTCCGGCCATTGTTTTTTTTGAAAGAATAAATATTTAATTTCTGCTGTTGTTGGTTCTAATTGCAGGTTTTGTTATATTTGTAAACAAAACGTAATTTCGGATCAGCGGCGCTGGCTGGCTTCCAGCAGAGCTTTTAGTTCGACCCTTCGTAAAAACTTCGAAAAAAACTGAAATGCAGTTAGGTGTAGGTTAATAAACCTGGAAAAAGAATTCAACTTTTTGAATACTGTCATGTAATTATTTTAGCTAAGAATAAGGCTTGCGATTTATAGTCTTCACAAGTAAAAAAAAATCAGAGAGATTATAATTTATAGCGAACTTGCTCCTATACTACACGTTTTTTGACAAATATTCCACTCTAAAACTTTCAGCTCTTTCAATTTATTAGAAGAGCCAGCTACGATTGGTTCCGCAAAATGGCCTCCGGTGCTCTAGTTATGCAATACAACCACAACGAAACCCCTTCATCAAGAGCTCCCAGTGTGATTCGTCAAAAGATTTTTTTAAACGCTTTTCCCTGTGCTTCACAGACATGGTTTTTAGCGCTTTCGCCAGTGAAAGCAGCGTCGAAATATTAGTTATATACTGATAATACCTATGATATGTAATCTATCTCTGATTATCAGAAAAAAAGCTAGAGACGATATGTTTAGTGTTACCAAGTTCTATTTAGGATTAATGTACTACTCTGTCAAGAAAATACCGGGAAACGATCAATAATACACGAAATTTTAGTTATTCATCCAAATTTATTTTATCGCCTTCAAAGTATGCTCCTGCAGAAACGATACATTTACGCCAACCAATAATTCAATCATCAAAACATTTTTTAAACGTTTTTTCCGGAATTGAGTTCAGTTCAGCCGCGAATTCTCTTTTATGTCTTTTACCAAACAAAAACGGGTGCCACTTAGTGGTAATTTGAGTTTAGGAAAAAAAAAGGAGGTCGGCTGGAGCCATATCTGATGAACAAGGTGGTTGTTCGATTGTATATTTTGACCAAGATAATGCGGAGACGCATTATCGTGGTAATCGAAGAATTTTCTTTTCATGTCATATTTGCTGTATAGTCAAAGAAAACAGTCAACATGACTTTGAATTTTTACAACTTCGGCGTGGTTTTGTCGGTTTTGGTTCAGTTGGAAGGGGCCAAAGCTTGTTGACCAGAGCGAGGCAAATCATCCATCACATCTCAACCGCTTCTGTACTACTCATAAGCACGGGTTTTTGATAAAGTCGATTCACCGTATGCCTTCTGTAACATTTTCAGGGATTCCGAACACAAAATTCCAGTGGCGATGCAAAATTTGAGACAAACTCTTTTATCGATGTGTTTGTCCATTATAAAATTCGCAATACACCAGATATGATCTAACTAAAAACATACCTGTATTTAATCAAAATAACAGATGCAACTCAAACTCCGCGCCAAAAATACAACAATTGTGCCAATCTAACAACAAAAAATGTAATTTGGAACAATAAACAAACAATTTCTAATTATTTTTTGACAGAATGTTATGTTTTTATGTAAAAATGTCTATTGCAAGTTTCCTACCCTAAATTACTAAGTCGGTTTAACCATGAAACGCCACCTAGATGACGTCACATGAATTTATTAACTGGTCACCTACTATTTGTTCCTGCGTGCCTATTAGGGTGGGATGGCGGGATGAACAATTGATGCGAGCGTGTGTAAACGCCCTGAAGATTGAACACCTTTTGTAATGCAATAACGCTTACTCTGTGCACAGACAGACCAGCTGTACACACAACTGATAAAGTGCTTTCAAGCGCTTTAGCTCCCTGCAAGCTTTATCTATGCGTGGAATACGCATTGTACGGTTATATAGCTCTAGAACTGCTACATGTGCAATATTCGAGATCGATCGAACGGTATTTCAGATTTCACTTTGCAGCGTAGTCTCGTAAGACCATTTCAGCTTCAGGACGTAGTTTTCTTTACTTTGTCTTAGTCTACAGAAGAGTGGATAATAGATCAGTGAGTAATTTAATGTTACACCCTGTAAGCCAATAATGACGCAGTATGTAATGACTCAGTGGGCCAAAGCCCGGCTGAGACGCAGAAAGTTGCTTGTTCGATTCCCGCCGCGGGACAAAAGTTTGTATGATCTGTAAGTATTTGTATCGGGTCTGGGTGTTTCTATCTATAATATGTATGTATTTACAAAAAACAAAGTATAAGTAGTCATGTGGTACCCATAACACAAGCTCTGTACACTTTGGGGCCAGATGATGCTGTGTGAAATGTCCGGTATTATTATTATTATTAATTATCAGTCATTGCTCATGCTGATTTTCAGACATAAAACCTTCTGACACATTAAGGCCCCTTTAACTTAAGAACACTTGTGCGAAGACATACCGTATTGACTATCGTAAAAGTTCAAATGTATCTATTCCGTGACTATACTTAGGCCCGGAAAGACTATAACATGGAAAAACTCGAATATTACTGTCCTGATGTTAGTGACTCTTCTCCAGGGCTGTATTGCTGATACGTAGAACAAGGAAAGCCCACTGAGGGTCGCATTGACACGAGACAGGCAGTAACATGTGTCGAGGGTCGATTCCATTTTACAATTTTATATCCAGTTGCAATATCGCTGGAATCGTGAAATGTGTCTGTCTTATTCTACTGGGACTTGAAAACATGAGTGTTATGAGTTTCGCTTGCTGTAAAGAACCAATTATGCTGTTAACGTGTCTGGAGCTATCGTATTTTAGTTTTCTTAACGTCCTTTTACATTACCCTTGTATTTGTCTGTTCAGTCTCGTTCAGGTAGAAGAAATTCTAAAACTAGAATAAAAATTGGCATTGTAAAAAATTATAATGTATTACTGTGCAAAATTTTATCACTATTAGTACAAAAAATTTGAGAGCAGGAGCTTTTTTTAGGGGCGCGGCGGGCTGACAGACAGACAGACAGACAGACAGACAGACAGACAGACGGACATGCAGAATTAATAAGGGTTCCTTGTGGACTTTGGATCCCTGAAAAGGATAGCAAAACATTGGGATCTCAATCTATGGTTTTTTGATGGTAAAATGTAGACTAGCACGGTTTTTAAAGTTGTCATAGAGACTATAAAATATCTTCGAAGCCGATTAGACATAAATACTATTAGACTACTCTGAACAGTCGGTTAAAACACCGTGGCTTCGATGCTGTGGCTCTTCAAGCGCAATGTTATTTCGGGGTAGGTAATTCTTCTAATCCAATTACCCATTATTTTATACAGCAAGGAACATTTCAATCCCATTAACATAATGGAAGTCGGAGCTAACGAAACGAATCCGCTGCAAATCATCACCACTAGCGTTTTATGTTTCGAGTGAAGATCTTGAACCGTGCTGGGACCAATAATGCTTGCATAAATCTCTAAAACGGACCTTAGACACGAAGCAACATGAGAATTATCTTATCAGTTGTGTCTTTCTGGATGTTTAATGTATGTCTCATTGCGGATCCTAGTATAGGATCTAGACTACTTTACTGTATCTATTATAATTGGGTATTACTAAATAGTTAGTTCCACAAGTTTATAACTAGTATTTCTGCTAACTAGCTTTAAGTTAATTTAGTTCGAGCAGCGTTATTATATTTACAAACAAAGAAACACCAAGTTTCAGAATTTGAAGGAGTGCCAATTCAACTTAATTTTCTTCGAGTGTCGTAAGATATTAATCATACCATGTTGTCCTCGCCACCGAAATAAAGGGAAATTAATATTAATACCTACAAGCAAGAACCCAACCCAGAGGTAATTGACGCCATTTAATTAAATTCATAAAATGATTGAGCATCAATTTATTCAGAGTTCATCTGTCAAGGCTTGTTCCTAACACCATCCGACACGATCCACTTTGATTATTATCATTATTATAGATGAGTAAATATTTATTTTTTATCAGTAATAATTAAAGTATGTTTGAAGTTAGAAGTCTTCTTTGATAAAATTTTATGTGAAAATAAAACAAAATTTGAATAAAATATTGGAAAGTGAGCTAACAAATTCGTAGCGCCCAGAATTTTGGAATGAGATCTAACAAAAACTGTAGCGTTAGTCGTAGCGTGTATTGTGGGAAAGAAAAATCGGAATTATTTATTTATGGTCGCAATAAAAGATCGGAAGCTTTAAAGAGCTCTACATTCCCCATTTATAAAACGCCTTTCCAAAGAATATCAGTCGTAATTAAGTTCATGAATTCATGGTGATACCAAATTTTATACAAAACCTTTTATTCATATTTATTAATGGTTTGTTAACGGTTTCACTTTCTTGAGTTGTACTATATATTAGTGCAAACTGTGTACGCGAGCGGAAACTAACGGAGCGCGTATTGGTGCTTGGTCACGTAGGAACGCGCGGGCGCAAAAGCGGGTGCATGCGCGGTAGACGTGGCGAGCTCGTGTTCACATTGGCCGCCAGGCGTTGTCGCTAGCGACAAGTTCAAACTGGTTAAAAATTACCTAACGTCGCGAGTGAATCGCGCGGTCCGCCGCTAGTTCGACGTAAACACACACAAACATCTCGACGCGTTGATATTACCGCGAGCGCGCCGCGCGCGTCAGACGCTAGCTTGCCCGCTACTTAGACCGCTCGTGCGTTTCGTACGTGAACACTTGGATATTACGTGATATGTTTGATATTTCATGACCGCGACGGCGCGCCGCGGCGAGTCAACGTAAGTAAGCACTTAAACTCACCCTGACAAAGATTCTCTAGATGAATCGAAAGCCAGATGGAAACACAATATTAAGTTATTTAAAAGTTTTGAAAGACCTTCAACGAGTTTCAGCATGAGTCGGCGCTTCGTTACGTGAAGATTCCTCTATGCACGCTGAAACAAGAGTAGTTTTGCATTAAAAGTTAAATTAAAAAGTTTCTCCATTTGCTGCACTATGCTTTCGAAGTTTATATGAGGTTCTAGTAAAAACATTTTAAACACAACTTACCTACTCAACATTAAAACAGCGTCAGCACATCTTGCTCTGCTGAGAACTGACAAGTTGCGGATTCGATTCCCTCAGCGAAACAAACGCGTGTGAATCTCAAATGTTTGACTCGGGTCTGTGATACCATAATTTATTTTTAGTTTCTGATAGGGTTCGACACCCGCCGCGGGACAAATGTTTGTATGATCTGCAAGTTTTTGTCTTGGGGTCTGGGTGTTTCTATGTATAATATGTATGAATTTACAAAAAAAAAGTATATAAGTAGTATATCAGTCATGTGGTACCCATAATACAAGCATTACTGGGGCCAGATGGTGCTGTTTGAATTGTCTGGGATTATTTATTTGTTTTCACGCAGGACGACTGAGAAAAAACCAGTGTTACATTATTAATGTTTTGACAGGTGGCATTCGCCTTAAGCAATATCAATAATAGACATAGACATAATCAAGTACAAGCACCAAATAAATGGTGTGTCACCAACAATACAGTGAAGGTCAAAACTCAATGCATTGCTTATGGTGAAACTTGTACAGATATACACTATAATGCCTAAAGCTAACCGAAGTTATGCTAAAGGAATACGAACCTAGCGGGATATTCAGATGTGAAGCAGATATTTTATACCTAACTAGTAAACTAGTTGATGTGAAACCACTAAACATGTAATAAATATAGGTAAAACTTTCCTAAAACAAACATTTATGTGATGAACATAATATACAACAAAAACAATAAATGATGCCGAACATTTCACACAGCGTCATCTGGCCCCAAAGTTAGCAGAGTTTGTGTTGGGTATCACATGACTGATATACTAAATATACAAATTTTTTTGCAAATACATTGTACATATACTACATATACTTGTTGTAATTATACAGTACTAGCTGCTGTCCGCGGCTTAGCGCGCGTGGTACCTACATAAAAAGTAGCCGGTGTCCTTTTCCAAGGTCCCATCTATCTCTATACCAAAATTCATCAAAATCGGTTCTGCGGTTTAGGCGTGAAAACGTGACAAACAGACACTTTCGCATTTATATTATTAGTAGGGATAAAAGAATGAATGTATTTAAAACATATAAAAGTATTTTATCAGTCATCTGGTTTCTATCATACAAGCTGTGCTTAGCTTAGGGCTAAATGCATTGTCCAACAATATTTGTTAATTAAAAAAAAAAAACGAATGATTCGAGGTTTGGATAAGGCCTACATATTTGAGCCTTTTGGAGTCGAGACCCTGGGCCCGTGGGGAACAGTTTTTAAAATTATTTCACGGCGTCTGGTAGATACATTGCGGGACCCAAGAGCTGGCTCCTATCTGGCCCAGCGTATTAGCATTGCCATTCAACGTGGTAATGCCGCCAGTATCTTGGGAACGCTGCCCTCTGGCAGTGATTTGGATCAGTTGAGCTATCTATAGATCGTTTTAAACGGTCCTTAGATAGCTCAACTGTTTCACGTGTATTTTATATTATTGTATATTATTTTGTAAACTTCTGTAATTATTTACATTATTAATCCGATGTGTATGAAATGCTACTAGGTGGGTATTTTTGGATTTTGCTTCAATTCTTTTTACAATCATCGCTTTTGAATATTGTTGTATTTACGAGTAGTTCGTAGATCATAAATACTTTTACAAAAACATCACTAAAAGGGAACCCTTTCCCGCGACGACCTCGGACAATTGGAATTTCCATATTTTAGTTTTAGGTATTTGAATAAAAGTGTAAACAGCAGTTCTTAAAGCGGATTGTGCGAAATCATTTTTGATTGCTGTCATCATTATGATTATGATGTTTGATTCCGAGTCCTGCTAGAATTTTGATAAACACAGTACTGTTTTATTTGACAACCTAATTGTATCGCTATATCGCTATCTAGCGACAAGACCACCCATTGTACTACCGTGTAGCTAAACATTGTTTCTTTTAACAGTCCAATGTATTTGTGGTGTGCAACAAAGTATTTTCTATTCTATTCTATTTTATATTTTGCAGCTACTTACCTAATATATTATTATATTATATCCTAGGTAAATTAAGTAACTTGTAACTTCTAAAACTATCATGTATATGTATATGTTTTGAACATAATTTTCACTCGAAACGGGATATTTACCATGATATACGAGTTTTTTTGTATTGAATGGTATACTTCCCAGGTGGTCCGATTGAAATTTTATCGAAATCCGTCGAGCGGTTTTTAAACTATCATCAAAAATCTAAAAATTGTATACATCGATGATATTTTTGTAAGTGCGTTTAGTTGGCCTATCCATATTATATATTGTATATATTATATACGTGTATAAAATACATGTATACTTTCCACTAAAAATTTCAATATAAAATAATTTTCAAATTGTATCCAAAAGAGTCGGTTTTCTTTTAGTTTTTAAAACGTAATTATTTCTTTAACTTTCTCTTTTGATGTTGTTTATGAAACTGTTGTATCGTCTAAAGTTGCCAATAATTTTTTCTCTTCTATTTTCAATCATTTTCATAAGATTATTTTTCAAAAACATTCACATTTGTAACTTTTTTGGTTTTTCTAATCATTCCCACCCTTCTCCAACACAATACCAACAAATGCTTCCAGGATATAACCTCTACATCTCAGTCCACGTATTCATTTATATTACAAATAGTAAATAAGTAGGTACGTGAAAATACAACGACCTCTGTGGCGCAGTGGGCTAAGATTCGGTTGAGACGCAGATGGATGCGGGTTCGATTCCTGCCGCGGGACAAATGTTTGTATGATCTGCAAGTATTTGTTTTGGGTCTGGGTGTTTCTATGTATTATAGTATGTATTTACAAAAAAAAAACAAATATAAGTTAGTATATCAGTCACGTGGTATCCATAACACAAACTCTGCTTACTTTGGGGCCAGACAATGCTGTGTGGAATGTCCGGCATTATCCTTTCCTTACTATAATATTATAAACTCGAAAGTTTGTATGTATGTTTGTTACTCTTTCAAGCAAAAATTACTGAATGGATTTTAATGAAACATTACAATAATATAGCATAAACATCAGAATAACGCATAGGTTATAATTTATAAAGATATTGTGTGAATTGTCTAAAATATAACGATGAGTGTCAAGCAAGAAGGAAAAGATCTGCCATCTGCGAGCAATTCTGGCGTGCGCTGCAAAAACCGTTAGAATACTAATCCTGCGCAGACGAAGTCGCGGGCACCAGCTAGTTAATTATATTTATTTATTTGTTATTTTCGTCAATGGGGATTTAAGCTCAAAGTTTATATCATAAAACATATAAAACAATGTTTTACTTATGATGATAGGGCTGGTAAGAAACTTTGTTTTAACGCTCGGCGCTTGAGATCCTAAAGCATTTTTTTCAAGGACTATAATGGACACTTCAAAACTCGGGAGAAAGTTTTAACAAGATTAGTCTCCGAGGTCCACTGGAACTGACTGAAACAATTTGTTACAAATTAGTGTATGAAACAGGCTATTCTTGTTTTACGATACTTTGAAACTTTCATGGAATTAGTAACATTAGTGCTTTAGTTAATCATAAGTTAAGGTATAATTTAACGACCTCTGTGGCGCAGTTGGCCAAGGTCCGGCTGTAACGCAAAAAGGTTGCGGGTTCGATTCCCGCTGCGTAGTAGTAGTACCCGAGAAGTATTTGTCTCGGGTCTCGGTGTTTCTATGTATAATATGTATGTATAAAAAAGTGTATAAGTAGTGTATCAATCATCTGGTACCCATATATACCCATATCTGACCATTGTCAGATATGTTTTGTAAAAATACCCCAGTCCAAACATTTATATGATCAACATATTCGTAGATGTTTTGTTCTATGTCTGGGTGTTAAAAGTATCATAAGTATATATATAAAAATATATTAGTATTCTATTAGTTATCTGGTTTCCAAAGTTTGAACTATCCTTAGCTTGAGGCCAGATAGTATGTGGATTGTCCACCAATATATTGACCAATATATTGATTCTCGTGAAATTTTGTGAGCTGGTTCTATAACTATATAGTTTTTTTTGTCGATTCAGTTTTTGGAAATTTATCAAAATGGCGGAGATATAAAAATGAGCAAATAATGTTATTTATGAGTAATTTCGAAATTTCGAAAATGTCCGCGAGGTCTCCAGAGCTACTATGTAGTTATTTTTTTGTATGAAGCTATTTCTGCAATCTTTGATCTGCGAACTGAACCCAAAATCTGACGTAGAATAAAAACAAAGACTTGTAAGCCTGGTCATGTATAAGCCACAATCTATTATCTCATAAAGAGCCATAACATTTGAGTGCCGCGGCGCTATCATAATAAAACTTTTATACCCCATATCCTGCGCGCGCGTAGCCAACATAACGACTAGCTGCGCTGTTGACATGAATTATTTTATCAAATACTACATCTTTTTGTATTTTATACGGATTTTTTATACTCAAATTGACTACCGATATATGTAGATTTGCGTATCAATAAAGCTAAAACGTTATTTGCTTTACAAAGTCAAAGTTAAAAGATACTTTATTCAATACAATCACAAGGATCACTTTGAAACGTCTTACATACTAGGTGAATTTAGGTGCCAATTGTACATGTACATGAGGACCTCTGTGGCACAGTGGACTTAAGGTTCGGCTGAGGCGCAGAAGATTGCGGGTTCGATTCCCGCCGCGAGACAAATGTTTGTATGATCTGCAAGTATTTACTTGGGTCTGGGTGTTTCTATAATATGTATGTATTTACAAAAATAAAGTATGTAATTCTGAAAGAAACTGTGCTCTTAAATATCTGTATCTCACAGTATCTGCTTGAATGAGAAAAAATACTAACTGGGTCGGATTTTAGTAGCTCCATGTTCAGTCACCGTAAATTTACAATGAGCTGTAAAATGAGTATGTGTTACGATATTAACATAAATTCAAAATCTACACATTAAATAGCAATTTGATGTAGATTATGATGCAATAATGTAACAAAATCCAATCATAGTAACATTAGTGATGTTTCTGTGAGAGCAGGCCAGTTTTGGACATTAATTGCTAATATATTCTGCCTCGTAACTCCGTATAATACTTGCATGTTATATAGCATCTACTTGCATACTAACTAGTCGGTTAAAGATTCATGTTATTCCGTACAAACAGCTTACTTCCGGTTTGTGTATTCCGGTCTATTATAATATAATTAACATTCGATCGAACATTGTGGCTTAGATTATAGAAAGTAATGATGGAATATTTTCATTATTATAGGCAAACCAATATGGAAATAACAATCTCTGTTATGGTGTTGTAAAGTTAAGATCCTTCAGATGGCAGGTACTTTAGAACAATATGTCTCAAAATTGCTATATTAAATCAATTCCCAAGGTGTTTATATAGATAAATAGGAAAATATATTTTTCCATAAATTTTGGATTTTTTTTATTTTCGTCTTCACTACATAGTATAAAACAAAGTCGCTTCCCGCTGTCTAGCTGTCCCTATGTATGCTTTGATCTTTAAAACTACGAAACGGATTTTGATGCGATTTTTTTAACAGATAGAGTAATTCAAGAGGAAGGTTTATATGTATAGTACATGCATAATATAGTAGAGAAACACTGATAATTTTATAGGTTTTTAATGTGATGTCGTAAATAAACACTTTTTTGCGCTTACATTGTAAACGCTGGCTGAACCCTACGAGATAGATCAAAATAATGTACTACAGTATTGTACACCTTTAAAAGGTCTACAAAAGAGTCCGCGATGGTCTATCTCTTAGGTTATGTTATTCGCTTAGATAACGTTCTATATAAAGACATTCTGTAGTATATTTATTATCAGCATTGCACCCGTGCGAAGCCGGGGCGGGTAAAATAATTTTGAAATAGAACAATACTACGCTATCACACAACTACTTTAAGAAAACCGAAACCACTTTATGTTCCTTTAGTTAGGACAAACTACAGGCAAAACGCCATTATAATTAGAGCGAGCAGCTCGTTTAACACTTTGGCGGAGTCAGATCTGGATATTGATGTGTTCAATACATCAATACCTAAGCTGAAGCGATTATTATGTGACAATTTTTTCAATAATGTTTAATATCTTTCAATAATGTTTAATATATTTCAATAATGTTTAATCTCTTTCGTTGCTTTTTTTAATTGTTATACCTTTTATACTTAACTTTTTAACAACAGTCGTCTTAACTTAACTGTTTAGATTTTTATTATTACTTGTTTAAATTCTATAAGTGGAAACTTGTAATTGGCCATCAGCAACACGTAACTCATAATAGGTGCATGTTACATAGTTTTTCTATTTATTTAACCTAGCTGTAAGTTTTCCAAAAAAAAACAAAATAAAAAAATAAAATAAACATTTACCTGCTAGGTAGGTTTTCCTAGGTAGGTAAATCAATTATACAAACCCTGGGTCCGTAGAGAAGGATCCCATCGCGTTTTTAGTAACTTCCCGGCGTCCGTCTGTCTGTTAGAAACATTGCGTGATCCAAGAGCTCTTATGGCCCAGCGTATTAGCATTGCCATTCACCGTGGCAATGCCGCCGGTGGCTTGGACATACTGGCAGTGATCTGGATCAGTTGAGCTATCTATAGATCGTTTTAAACGGTCCTTCGATAGCTTAAATGTTGCACATGCGTTTTATATTATTGTACATTCTGTACATTTCTGTAATAATTTTAAGATTAATTTGTACTCTAATGTTTTGGAAATTAAAAGTAATGAAGATTGAGGTTTGAGGTATAATAATTTTGTAAATTTGTGTTGTAATCAATAAATATTAGGTAGTCAATTTACACAACACCATCTATCCCCAAAGTAAGCATAGCTTATGTTATGGTGACCAGATGACATATAGTATCCTTACTAATATTATAAACGCGAAAGTTTGTATGTATGTTTGTTACTCTTTCACGCAAAAACTACTGAATGGATTTTTATGAAACTTTACAATAATTTAGCTTATACATCAGAATAATATAATTATAGGCTATAATTTATAAAGATGGTGTGAATTGTCTAAAATATAACGATAAGTGTCAAGTAAGTAGTAAACAAATCTGCCATCTGCGATCTATTCTGGCGTGCGCTGCAAAAACCGGTTAAAATTACACGAAGTACTAATCCTGCGCAGACGAAGTCGCGGGCACCAGCTAGTACTTATAGTACATATATTTTTAAACAAATAAATAAATAAATAAGTAGCCCACTACTAATAGCTTCGAGTAAAGACATTTACAAGCCTCGAGCTATAATTATGAGCTGCATAAGGTGAGTATTCTAAGCAACATAGATACATACAACGAGTAAATAACCGCGTGTCTAGGAATATGTGAATCTCTGCAGCGCCGGCCTGTAGCAATCCCTCAGTTGTTTATCAAAATATTAGCTTAATGTCGCAATTTGGCGTGCACCCAGCGAATTTGGCTCGCCGCTGGTCTGCGCCGCAGTAACGCGCCGTGACCCGTGCTTCGGAAGATTTGTTGGGTGCCTGCGCGCTTGAGTTATAGGCTTTGTTTCTCCAGTTATAGTCATAGATTATTTCATAATTCTGTACAGAAGTGCCATTCCTTTGGTATACTATAATTTATGTGCGAATTTTATAGTCGTCGACCGGTGCAGTGGGCTTAGGCCCGGCTGAACCGCAGGTTGTGGGTCCGTTTCCCGCCGCGAGGCAAATGTTTGTATAATCTGCATGTATTTGTCTCGGGTCTGGGTGTTTCTATGTGACAGACGTAGTCCTGTCTTAACTATGAATATTTAATTCGAATTGGTATAATCTGTAACTGTCAACCATTTGACAGTTATGTCTAATGTATCCTTATGTAACCCCATAAGGTTACATTTGAAAAGTTAATATTGTTGTTAAGTTTTCATAAATTTTCTAATATTCCACGCAAACAAATTTTTTATTTTATAAAAACCTGATATTGGTGGCAATTCGGTTGGTTCATTTCTAAAATTAGGAATTGTCTAAAATATATTTAGTTAGTCATAGCATTTGTAAAACCTATTCGGTTGGTACCATCTAACTAAATTAGGAACGCTTAACTAAGTTAGATAAAATTAAATTAGGATAAGTTTAATTATGGTTTAAAAACAGTTCAAAACCTAATTTTAGCTAAATTAGTTAGGTTGGTGCCAACAGAATTGAGGCCAATAACAAACAAAACAAAAAAGAATTACCGAAATCGGTTTAGCCGTTCACGCGTAATACCGTCCAAGAGAAATAGGGATTCATTTTTATATATATTTATAGCTATAGATATATATGTATTTACAAAAAAAACATATAAGTGGTATATCTGTGTATGAAATGTCCGGCATTATTTATTTTATTTATGCCTAGTTCCTACATATATTTATAATTATATTAGTATAAAGCACAACTGATTGGATCTGCTCATCGTAGATAATATCAATACCATCAATAATGTATGACTATGAAGTACATTATGTAACTTGATATATATATATATATATATATATATATATATTGTATAATTAATTTTAACGTAAAGTTTATTAGCAATACAATAATACATACCACAAAAAAATTGTCCAATCAGTAAAACTAACAACCTACCTAGATTAAAGTTATGATTGTACTTTAATTATTGTAATAAAATAAACTAACAAATTAGTTAAAAAAAAAGATTGTCTGTATGGTCGGTTTACGGAGTATAACGTTATAAGAAAACATTGAAGAACCGATCGTGAATCTCTATCGCTTGTTCCGCGCTCTCGCTTGCACGCTCGACTCAGGCCGAACGTGACAATGAGTCATGCTTTTTCGTTTTTCATCGATGTATAAGACGTTACCACGTCAAAAAATGTATTTTAACACTTTTGTATTATAACACTTGTATTTTTCTAGCCATATCTAGCTTGAAGCAAAATACTCGTTTCTATATTAAAAGTTATTCTGTGTAAATACAAACAAGTAGTATTATGTTTCATAATCTTTGTTCAACACTTCGCAACGCCCGGGGCGCTATCTGAAGCGAGCACTTGAGGCAGTACGGCTCCCATCTTGTATACTCTTTACCTGGAAATTAAACTTCTATTACAGCTCTGCTGATAATACAGAAGTTATCTTCATAGAACATGTAAAAACTTTGATAGTAACATAGTTAAGTTAGTGGAAAGACCAGAGTTTGTGGTCTTTCCACTAACTTAACTAGTTATCTTTCCATTCAAAGAAGGGTGTTTATTTATCCAAGAGCTCAAATAATCTTATTTTGTTTAGTTATGTTTTGTTCTTCATGAGAATCCTTGAGACAAAAGTCTATTGATTATAACGCGGTCGTTTTATGTCTAATTTAATAATATTACTAGAATCAATCTTCTATCTCCTTACTGCTCATGACTATCCTTTTTGCAAATCTATCCTTTTCTCACACCATGCTAGTTGAAATAACATGTATTTTAGCGACGTCCAATGACGAGTTTGTGCCGACTACTGACTGGTGTACCCTTAATGGGTCAATTCTAAATTCAGAAGAAAGATAGAAGTTTCAGAAGTAATATTGAATCAGACTTTTGTTGATGATAACTATAGAAATGTTGCTGTTGCTCGCTTCTCAGACCTCGTTATTAGAAATTTACTAGCTCATCAAAAGTCACGAGAATATAAAAAGTAGGACACTAAAATCTGAAGTAACTTTATTAAGTTTGGAAGCTCCGTACCATCTAGAATCGGAAGCGCCCCGCCGTAAATCCTTGCTTATACACTCAATCTGACATTAATAAAGTTCAAAGAATAACACTAAGGGCGCAAACGTGGACACTTATGTGTCTTGTGTCAGATACAAGCTACCGATGAATATTAGATTTTTATAGAACCAGTATAAAATCATCCACTCCTTACGTAAACATTTTTGGTGTCCAGTTGCTCCCACTTAACACATAGGTACTCATTGACGATCAAAAAGTGTTCGGTGTCGGTAACTGGAAACTAAAAATCGCCAGTTGAAGACACAAGTAACATTAACAAATTTCCTTTCAATTATACTGAGCTGCTACAATTGAACTACGGTTACCAGTGACCAGTAGTAGCAACGGGTGACTGTGTCCGATAACCGCTACAGGACATAGCAACTACGGCTCCCTGTGATAGTGTGCCGTGTCGGCAACAAAAAGTGTCTACGTTTGTGCAGCGCCTTACGGAATCAAAAGTTCCGAATAATATGAAAAGTAGTTGATGGGACGAAAGGATGAGAAAACTGAACTAGTTTCAAAATTTTCGGACACAATCGCCTAAACTTTTCACATAAATCGCACTACGTTAATAATTTACTGATTCAGAGTCCGCTCACCACTGTTATCAAACTCGGAACTAATGTGGTATGTAGGTAGGTATATACATAATATATTTAGTTTTTAGACAAACCGCAGAAAGTTTCGTGTACGAACAACTACAGTGGGTAAATTAACGTAGAATGGCTTAATAAGGAAATGTGTTGCGGCTTCATAATAATAATCTCTCTAAATTGAGGAGTAGGTTTATATAATGGTGAATTAAGATGAAGCATTCTAAAACAACGATGTTTGTAAAACATACAAAGTCACAGTGAAAACATTAAGTAAATATTAACTATAAATAAATATTGGTAGACAATTCACACAACATCATCTAATCCTGAACAAAGTAAAGCTTGTGTTATGGTGACCTGTGGGGCGATTATGGAACTTTGATACTATCAAAACATTGATACTAATAGCTTTCAGTTACTATCGGCTTCTATCTCTAGTTACAATGTGAAGTTGGTGTCAAACTATAACTCGACCAATTTACAAAGTACGATTGTGGTAGGAACCGTGTTTAGTGTACTAAGCATTTAAATACATCGTTATGATTGATTGAAATAATGCATATTGCTAATCGAAATTGATAGACATTGATGCCGATTGCTAATCGAAAATGATAGACATTGATTGTATCAAGAGTTCCATAATCGCTCTACAGATTACTGATAGAATACTTATATTGACGACCTCTAGGGCGCAGTCGGTTAAGGTCCGGCTGAGACGAAGAAGGTTGCGGGTTAAATTCCTGCCGCGGGAGAAATGTTTCTATGATCTGCAAGTATTTGTCTCAGTTGGAGTATAATATGCATTTAAAAATAAAAACACAACATTTAACATTTAAAAAACATGCATTTAAAAATAATAACACAAACTCTGCTGACTTTGGGGCCAGATGATGCAGTGTGAATTGTCCGGCATTATTAATATATTATTTATAATCGACTTTTCGACCTCTATTGAATTGATTTTCTTAAGATTTTCCACAGTTTTATTAATCATCAATTTACATGGCGATTGAAATAATAAAGTTAAAAAATTAAAACACGTCATCACACATCAAATTAGTAAATTTAAAAAGTATTGTTTAACACTGCTTCCCTAATTCAGACTTTGTTGCAAATAAAATAAGACTTCGTATTTTACGAAATTTTAATTAAACAACAGATTCAAGGCCAGTGACCACCACAGTTTTCATTGACAATGAAAATTTATACGAAGTTAAACATAACACATTGTTTCAACAATGAAGTTTGGTAATTTGGTGTTGATTAAAACTGCCGAAAATCTTCAATCAATTCAATTAGGGCCGCTATTGCTAGTCTTGAGTCAAACGAATTACAGACAATTTACTAAATGTTAATATTTAATTAATGTTAAATAAGTACTAATCCTAAATTAAATATTAATAATTAATTACAGAGCAATTTTACAAATAATATACTCTTTTGTTCATTAATATTTCTCGAAGAGTATTGTGATAGGCATTTCAATCACATTACTCTTTTAATGCTAACACTAAAGCCTCAACGCCATTCTGTAGAACACTGTATACACGTATCTGTGTGTGGTGTGACGTGTTCTAGTATCTTCATAGCTTTAAGTATAAATCCCTATCTAATACAAGGTACAAGAGTTTCTGAATTCCAGCTACAGTTCAAATAATCACGGTATTCTACAAAAAGACAGCTCGCGAACTCATTTATACTATTACTTTATAATATTAACCTATATTGGTTATATATTGAATGAATTGAATTATACATATACTAGCTGTCCCGTTCGGAATTTCGTCCGCGAGTTTTAAAAAAATATGTAGATAGATAGATAGAAAATACTTTATTGCACACCACAAAATACATTAGACTATTATAAGAAACAATGTTTAGCTACACGGTAGTACAATGGGCGGTCTTATAGCTAGATAGCGATCTCTGCCAGACAACCTTAGGATGGATAGAAATCAATTAAGCTGAATATGGGTTGATGAAAATAATATAAGTGATTTATGATAAAAATAATATGTACATACATATTTACAGGATAAAAAAAAAGAAATACATCAATACTTAATACTACAAAAATAAATAAATAATATTAAATACATATGATAAACTAAATAAACGAATACATACATATTATAATATATATAAACCTAAATAATGTTAAGAAATAAGCAATATTTATGTATTTATTTATGTAATATATATGTAAATCTAAACCATTCTGTAAATCTAAACATTAATGTTTGTATTCTCTGAAATTATTTGTCTCGGGTCTGAGTGTTTCTATGTATAATATGTATGTATTTACAAAAAAATATTTGTAAGTAGTATATCAGTCATGTGGTACCCATAACACAAGCTCTGCTTACTTTGGGGCCAGATGATGCTGTGAGACATGTCCGGAATTATTTTATTTATTCTCGAATCCACTTGAACACACAAACACACGCACAGAAGATTATATTTATAAAAAAGGTATTACCTGTCATGTATTTGTCTCTGCCGTTATATCACCTTGCTAGGTCCAGTCTGATTCAGCGCCTGCTTCCTTACCCTATTTGGTAGTAGCATTAAGCTGAGATTGCTTTTTGACCGCACTCTCAGGCAAGACTGATGCCAAGCGTAGATAGTATTACTCGCTTTTAGTAAATGTTGCCCTATATTTTTTTATTTGTATAGATAGGTCTTAATATTTAAAAGTTATTTGGCTATTCAACATAGCACCATTTAGCCCCAAACCAAGCAAATCTTGTACGAGTAGTACTCGTATATACATAGAATAAGTAGTTCTATACTTATTTTATTATAGATAAAATACTGTGTAGGTACATACTGTTCATAGTTTTTAGTTTTAATAATGTAATATAAAAATGTGCACGTGGTCCCCTTGATAACAGAAGAGACAGAAGAGCTATCAACAGAGAAGGAAACCTTGAAACAACTCCGGCTCGGTGCCAGCCGTTATGCACCTGCAACCGACCGTACACCGCATGTACTGACTCGTATTTCCTGTGGATCCTATCGATAAGGTCGAGAGGTTAGTGTGGGTACACGCGAAAGCCTGCGCTATCAAGAACCCCAGGCCAAGTAGCGTCAGTGGAGAGGAAACTTCACCTACCTCAACATGCTGGTGTGGATCCATGAACGAAAGTTTTCAACTACAAATAACTACTCTGTAACTTGACTAACGCCGCCTAAATCATCATCAACAGATGAACTAAGGCCATTGATGATGATGACTGTTCTAAGCTACAGAGCAGTATTACGCGGCTGTAGTTACAGAAACTTGTCATCAATCAGCTGAATTTACACAAGAATAAACGCCGACACTTATGTTGCGTGTAAAATAAACAAAGGACGGCTCGTAAATTCATGCTTACGATCGTACATCTAAAGTCTGTAGAGTCGTGAATCAATGCATTTTACATCTTATGACATTGACATAAATGTCACCTCAGCACTCTTCTGTTAGTACTATTACTATTGATATTGTTTGGAGATATCTGAAGTGTTTATCTGTGTTGTTTATAGCAAACAAAATATAATCAAAGATAATTTTAATGTAATATACCTACTTACTATTTAGAGATGTAAGTATCTACATGCTGAAGGTCGGATGGGCTTTGATAATCGATTTAAATAATGATAATATATACATAGGTATTTTGTAATACTGGTAATTATGTCTTGACATTTCTTCTTCTTACTTAAAGGTGAGTTCTTGTCGGTGATAACTGATAATTCAGCTTTCCATTCGTTCGTCTCCACCGCAGCCTCCTTGATTTCCTTATACGACACGGTATCTATTTTCTCCATTTTGTCCCTCATTTTCCATCAACTATTCCTTCTGTGATAGTGCTTAGAAAACTGTCGTATAAAGTGGCCAATACCACATCTCGTTTGACTCATAAATTTATGCGTATTTAGGAAACTATTAAAATAATCTTGAAACATGCTATATTTATTAAGTTTTGCATTCACTTGTTACAGGTCACAATGAGGCTGCTACTTCTCTTACTAGCGGTTCCATCCATCATCAGCCAGCAACAATGGGTGCCATGCTCGGAACTGAACGATGACCTTCGCTACCCATGCCGCTGCAGAGTACAAGTAGACCGCGCGCTGCAACTAAGAATATTGATGAACTGCGACCGTGTGGTGTTCGCAGGAGACTTCCCAGCGTTACCTTATGGAGCGCCGATAATATCGTTTAGTCAGAGGTGGGCTGGCCAGCAGACTTTGCCAACACAGGTGAGCGTGTAAATAATCAATTATATTGAAATCACATCCGTATCAAGTGCTAAAATACTACAGCCTGAATATATAGTATGTCCGAAGATAGAGTTGACCAATGACGCGAAAAAACAGTATCAAAGATGCAAGGATTGAAAGAGCTTATGAATAGGGAGGCCTCCAGTATTGGGTAATGGTAATACCAAGCTGAAATATTGATGCAAAAGACGATGTGAGCTAACTTTGCCAAGGTGATTGGCACAAAATGGTAATTCAGAAACGCGGTATGTGGAGTCGGAACTGGAGTTTTCTATTTGATCACGCGATTTCATGATCTGATTGCTGCGCACGTTGACGGAACGTGTGTTCTAATTGCGGTCTGGTATAACACCTTTAGTAAGTACGCACTGTAGATTCATAAATTCATAGACATAAATTCGTGCGCTCTCTAAAGTGTAAATATTTATCTCTGTCGCAGGTAAGGTAACATAATAATGTAAATAGAATAGAAAAGTAATGTTTTCATTCGTTTTAGTTACTCGCGAGTAATTATTATATGTTTGCCTAGCTCTCAAATAATATTCGAAATTGAAATAATCTATCAGGTGATTGAATCAACGGCCTAAGCCAACAAAAACCAATAACGGTCGGTACTAATCCCATACCAAATGACCAACAAAGCTTATTAAATAACTGCCTCCACGCGATAGTTTCAAAATTGATACACTCTACTATCAAAGCTCAATATTTCAAAGAATGCATTTACTTAGAAAGCCGATTGAAACTACGTATGAGCAAGATACCTCTTGATTACCTTGTCACTGGGTGATTGCTATTATCATTTACAACTGAGCGCTTCCATGCTTTGGAAGGCACGTTAATACTGATGTTATATTGACTGGTCTGTTAGTTCAGTTGGTAGTAGCTCTGCCTTCTGCGCTGAAGGTTGAGGTTGAGGGTTCGATTCCATCCTAGAATACATATTTTGTGTGAGGAACATGGGTGTTTGTTCTGTGTCAGGGTGTAATAACGTATCATAAGTATGTTTTAATAATGTATAAGTATTCTATCAGTCATCTAGTCACCATAATACAAGCTATGCTTAGTTTGGGACTAGATGGTGTGTGTCCGTTGGCCAGAAATATTTATTTATTTATTTATAGACGGTTTACACTGCGTAACCCACTTCACGGTAAATTAGCTGCCGACTAGTATAAACGATCTAGCGTAAATTCTTCCACATTCGCCTTCTGTCACGCTGGCCAAGCGCTCTAGAGATGAAGACATAAATATATCCAGCTTTAGGAGACCGGGGCCGGCTCCGGTAACCGGTTTCCTACCTACACAAATGTGGGCAAACACTGGAATAATATTGTTTGCTGAATAATGTTGTTCAATCAATTTGGAAAATCATTGCGGTGTTGCCGGTTTCATCGTGTTTACCGCCTCATTTGGCGCATCCGTCCTTATTGTGCTACGACCGATGGAATTTATGGGAGAGCGCATATTTCAGGGTGTTATAGCACATTCAATGTTCTGCTACATTCGCTATTTGTACTGCCACATAAATTAACTAGCTATTGCTAGTCATTTTATCCACGTTTAGGTTTTTTCAGTTCTAAGTAATATCGTAATAGTAATATTTATTATACATATATTCAACTAGCAAATCGTCCCGGCTTCTGGCAGCTGAATTATACACCTTAATTTCCTCATGAATCATTCTGTTCAGTAGTTTTTGAGCTCATGTTCAGACAAACAGACAGACGCCGCGGAGGAAATGTATGTATGTACTGGTAATGTAGATAATTTTGGTCTTATGACAAAATTGTCGAATGTAGAATCAGTGATTTGTTTTTATCATCGTTATTAGGTACCTACTTTGTTGTGGTTTGTTGGTTCCATAATAAGAAATATCTATGGTGATTTATGGAACAAGGTGGTATAACTTATATCACGCAGTTCCTTAAACCACAATACAGACGGAGATCACAAAGTTATCATACTTTATGCATAGCTTCATCTTGATCTTCCGCTCGATTGGCCACTCGCAAAAGTTATGGAATTGTCGAATATCTTGACCCGTTTCAATGACCCGCCACTCGATCGACAGAAGACACCACTTACGAACTTATGATCACGAATACGGAATACTTGGACAGAAGTTTCGGTCAAGTGGATATAAAATCTACACTTTGTTTGACAAGACAAGTCTACCAAGAGTCAAGTAAGACAAGAGATGTAAAGAATGTAGTTATTTATTGGCATATACTTAGTAGTTTCATACCGCCCTGGTTAAATCTTTGCCCGTCAACGTACAACTGTTCCCGTTTCCTGTAATTAAGTTAATAATTAAAATTTCCATGTTGACTATTTCAGATATTTTCCTCTTACGGACTACCTTTAAAAGAGTTGGACTTCTCCCATAACAGCCTGCGGCGATTGCCAGATCGTCTTCTCGCAGGGGTCAAAGGAAACATAACCAAGATCGTTCTAGCTGACAATCTTCTTGGAGACAACTTGAACCCCATCTTCTCAACAGCAGAGCTTCATAATCTGCCAGCGCTGGAGGAACTCGACTTGAGTGGGAACAGCATCAGAGGGTTGGAAGAAGGATTGTTAATTGGATGTGATGTTATGAAGGTAATTTTGGATCCTATTTATTTGTATTAAGAGTTAAGTTGCAAAGGCTATTTAAAACAGTTTTTTTTTCTGTACTTACCTCTACATCGGTGTATTTTTTTCAGGTTATGAGGCTTGACCGTAACAATATCAACTCGGTACCATCATTGTCACTAAATGGACCTCAAGCGCTAAGGCTGATATCACTACGGGAAAATAGGATAGGTAAAAATACTTAATAACTCCTATTATGACGACCTCTGTGGCGCAGTGGGCTTAGGTCCGGTTGAGACGCAAAAGGTTGCGGGTTCGATTCCCGCCGCGGACAGTTCTTTGTATGATCTGCAAGTATTTGTCTCGGGTCTGGGTGTTTCTATGTATAATATGTATGTATTTACAAAAAAAATATAACTAGTATCTATCAGTCATGTGGTACCCATAACACAAGCTCTGCTTACTTTGGGGCCAGGTGACGCTGTGTGAAATGTCCGGTATTATTATTATTGTTCGATTGAAGCGGGACAAATGCTGGCATGATTTGCGAATGTTTGTTCCGGACTAAGTACGGCATCAGTGTAGGCTCACTCAGTATAATATAAGATTACTGGACAATAAATTATTGTTATATTGCAATTGCTTTTAAGCGTGTACATCTTACTTTATTAAATTCTTTTCAGATTTATTTAAACTTTTATAAAAATAACGAAATCAATGTTTTTTTCAGCATTGATACGGCAAGCATCGTTTGTTTCACAAAAGACATTAGAGGAAATAGACTTACATGGAAACATGATATCGACCATCGAAGGCGGGGCTTTTATCGGCCTGAGTGATTTGCTAACCCTCGATTTGGGTCGCAACAGGCTTTCCAAGTTCAATAGCGACGTTTTCCAAGGCGCCGAGAATTTAGACAAGTTGGATCTTTCGGAAAACTTCATAACAGACTTTCCTACGGTCGCTATGAAATCATTCGTCGCTCTGAAACACTTGAATCTCTCGAGTAATATGATTACGGTGAGCCAAACTTTTTAATTTGGCATAAGTTTGCGATATCGTAAATTTCAGTAAAGCCTTCGTCGATGGAGTGGTTAAAGTTTCAATTTATAACTTTAAAATACCTAACCGATTTACATGAATAATTCAATCTAATTTACAAAAGTTTGTTCGTGCATATGTACAGGCCCTTTAATGACCCTTCAAAATTATAAATTTACAATGTTGAATCCACAATCCTCATCTCTAGAACATACTAAAGGTTTTGAATACTCAATTGATTACAATGTTATACAAACCTTACATTTAAGAGATGAAATACTGTTTAACTTTTGAGACGTTTGAGACTTTTTGATTTGATATTTTTATTTCCACTTACCCGTATTTTCTTTGCAGAATATTGACAACAGCCATCTCAGTTCTCTGGTGTCTTTGCAAGTGGTAGATTTGAGCCGAAATAACCTTGTGAAGTTATCACCAGGCACATTCGTTGGCCTCACAGAACTTCGTTATTTAGATGTTGGAGTCAACTCACTCCGAACTGTAAGTACCTACTAAGTACCTACCTATTTTGAAGTTACATTGTTTGCTTTGTTTGTCGTTTACTCAAAACTGGTATTTCTTTCAGGTTGAAGATGACGCCTTCGATGGGCTGACGAATCTCAATACTTTACTGCTTAGGGACAACAACATCTTACTCATACCAGCTACGGCATTGTCACGATTACCAAACTTGATATCAGTTCATCTGGGATTCAACAGAGTGACCGCATTGTCAAGCGACATACTGCGATCAGTTTCTGATAGAGTCACGTCTCTTGTCTTATCCAGAAATGTAATCAGGGAACTACCAGCAGCAGCTTTTAATCATTTTAAGACGCTTAATCACTTAGACTTATCCGGAAACCTATTAAATTCTATATCAGCCGAAGTATTTACTGGATTAGAGCAATCGCTCCAGTTTTTGTCTTTGAGCCAAAACAGAATATTGGGCTTCACTGGGGAACAATTGAAATTCATAAGCCTTTGGTTCTTAGACATTTCGGATAATCAAATTTCGGAAATTCCAGTCGACGCTTTCGAATCGATTCCGAGCTTATCGCACTTGAATGTAAGTCACAATTCGCATATTAGCGTGCTCCCGCAAAATGTATTTCAGCATAATCAGGCGATGTTGAGCATTGATTTGAGCCACGTGGGTTTGAAAGCACTTCCCATAAACTTATTTTCAAAAAATCTAAACTTGGATAGTATTTACTTGTCACACAACTTATTGCAAGAGGTTTCTGAGCACACCTTCAAAAATCTCAAGAACCTGACGCATCTAGATTTATCGTACAACAACATCGTAACGATCCGAACGCCTGCTTTTGTAAATGTGATGTCTATTCAATATTTATCCTTAAGAGGTAATCAATTAAACGCGTTTAAAGGAGAGTTCTTCAACACTGGCACAAGCCTCGAAGTAATAGATCTTTCCGACAATCAATTAAGCTACTTATTTCCGTCTTCATTCAAGATTCACCCACGCCTACGAGAAATAATACTCACAAATAACAAATTCAACTTTTTCCCATCTGAACTTATAAGCACCTTGCAATATTTGGAGTTAGTGGATTTATCTGGCAACGCCTTGAAGAACGTGGACGAACTCGACTTTGCCCGGCTGCCAAAATTACGAACGATATTGTTAGCGAGAAACGAACTTGAAACAATAAGCGAAATGGCTTTCCACAACTCCTCTCAAATTCAGCACTTGGATTTGTCTGATAATAAAATAGACCGTTTAGGAGATAGGCTTTTTGAAGGACTTATAAGACTGGAAGTTTTGGATTTGGGCGGTAATTTACTTACTGAACTTTCTGAAAATATTTTTGAGCGCTCTCGACTTCACATGCTTGAAAAGGTTGTACTGAGTAGGAATCTGTTTGAGCACGCTCCACTGAAGGCGTTACAGAAGCAATACTTTTTCGTGTCAGCGGTCGATTTGTCGTTTAACCAAATAATTGATATTCCTGCCGAGAACAGCGTTATGGTGAATATAAAGAAACTAGATTTGTCTTTCAATCCACTTTCAGAAAAAACAATCAGTAACATTTTGACTGAACCAAAAACCGTTCGAGATCTAAACCTAGCAGGAACTGGGGTAAAATCGATCGGGCAGCTTGAGACACCGTTTTTACACTGCTTGAATATATCGCATAACAATATCTCAAAGTTATCTGAAAAGACATTTACCAGAACTACGCTATTAGAATCGTTGGATATATCCTATAATCAGATAACGGACGTGTCTGGAGCGCTCGCGGTGTCCTGGCCGAAACTAAAGAACCTTCAGCGTCTGAACATTTCCAGCAACCCTATTTTAATGATCATAGATGGAAACTTTGAAGGTTTATCTTCATTGCGAGTACTAGATATCAGAAATCTAGACAAATGTACTAGAATAGAAAAGAATGCCTTCAGAACATTACCGAATCTGGTGGAGCTAAGAGCTTATGGTTATCCGAGATTAGGGTATTTGGATGTTCAAGGAGCTTTGGAGCATTTGTTTGCTCTTGAAAAACTAGACGTTGAATTCAAAGATACCAATATTGGGCCAGATCAGCTGCACTCAACCTTACACCCGCGACTTGAAGAACTTGGCATGAGAGGTGACAGACTAAAGACAGTTTCTTCAGGTATATTGGCTGGCTTGAAAGCGCCATCTATCATCGTACGATTACGCAACACCTCTGTTACCAGCTTACCACCAGCCCTTCTATTTCCCTTGCCAAGATCATCGCAGATTACGATCGATGTTGGTGGAAGCCAACTGTCAACTTTGCAGCCACAGTTGCTGGTCGCCCTTGATGATAGACGTGCTGATCTATCCATGTTCGGCTTAGACAGCAATCCGATCCGGTGCGATTGTAATGCCAGAGCCTTGCGAAGGTGGCTTCCCAACGTTGGCATTGACGATGTGAAATGTGAGTCTCCTGACCACTTATCTGGATTTTTACTAGTGGAAATTGGAGATGATGAATTGACTTGTGAGACGAGGAGGCGAACAACAGCTTCATTATCCTCCAGTAGTTTTTCGACTGTATCACCGCCTAGACTAGTGCACCGCACGTCCGCAGAGCCTGACATTATCTGGTCTGTAGCTCCGACACATGACCGTCCAAAAGTCCAAGGCGAGCCTAAAGGTGCTCCAGTGATTGGTGCGGTTTCTACAAACGATGACAACTTGATTATCGGCATTGTAGGTGGTGTGGTTGCCTTTATAGTTATTTTGATCGTTGTAATCTGTATCGTCCGACTTCGTATGTCTTCGAATTCGTATAGAGGAGGAGCATTAGCTAGTAGTCCAGCAGCCGGAGCCCCGCCGATGTGGGGTCCGCCTTGGCCTGGTTATGCGGGAACGATGCCTCCCCCGTCGATTTCAACTGCTACTTTACCTCATAAGATGCAGCCTGGGCCAGGATCCGTGCGGTATCTGGCTCCTCCGCCACCGCCCGCGCCCTATTTTATAAGCATGCCTCACGACGATAAAATCTATCGGTAGAATAATCGTATCTATTAAGTGTCGTTAGATGCCTTAATTAATAAGGAGCTTGTAAATAATATTTTGTGAGAATTAATCATATCAATGAAAATAATGAAAATAACACGACCGTTGCGGGTTGCGGGTTCGATTCCCGCCGCGGGACAAATGTTTGTATGATCTTCTGCAAGTATATGTCTCGGTGCTGGTTGTTTCTATGTATAATATGTATGTATTTACAAAAAATAAGTATATAAGTAGTATATCAGTCATGTGGTAACCCATAACACAAGCTCTGCTTACTTTGGGGCCATATGATGCTGTGTGAAATGTCCGGCATTATTTATTATTAATATTCAAGGGTCTTCAATTTTGTAGATATCCACCACAATTCAAAAGCACTTTTCATTTAAATATTTCTGACGATTTTTTGTAATCGTTAAATTTAATAATTATGATCATGCAGTTTGATTGTGTCTACAAAATGTAAAGATGAAAAATTATCCACTCTAATATGTAGGTGTTATGGACATTTTTAGGAGTGAGAGCAGTTTAAGGAAGCTTCGTGTTATCTTCTCACTAGTTATTTCATACTAGTGTACTGAAAGGATTAAAATTCCCCTTTCAAGCACTTTTTTTCTAATTATTTGTCCAAATGCACTGGCGCCGTTGCTGCAGGTGTGGATTTGTCTAGTCACCAAAGCAGCATACTTACTCGTTAATAAGATTCTTAAATCAAATAAATCGATATAGGTACGCTAACATAGAATAAAAATAATACCTCTGTAAAATAATTAATTTAATACCCTACAGAAATAAATTATGTACTTACATACATTCTTAGTTTTAAAAGTATTTAATAAAATATTTTTAGATGTTACTTGATTTTTTTAATTTAATCAATAATACCATATTTCCTTATTACCTTGACGATCTCTGTGGTGCAGTATGCTAAGAGATCCGGCAGAGACGCAGAATGTTGCGGGTTCGATTCCCGTGACAAATGTTTGCATAATCTGCTAGTATTTGTCTCGGGTCTGGGTGTTTTGTATATATAATATGTATGTATTTACAAAAAAAAAGTATATCAGTATAATCATAATCAGTATATCAGTCATGTGGTACCCATAACACAAGCTCTGCTGACTTTGGGACCAGACGATGCTGTGTGAAGGATTAATATTGCAAGCGTAGGTATCTATACTTTTATACTGTAATATTATAAATGCGAAAGTGTCTCTGTCTGTCTGTTTGTTACATTTTCACGGCTAAACGGATCTTGATGAAATTTGGTAAGAAGATGTATTGCATTCGGGGAAAGACCATAGGCTACTTTTTGTCTCAAAAAACCACCTTGAAAGGGTAAATAAGGGATGAATTTTATTTTTTGGCAACACTCTTTTCCTTAAATTAGGGATCTGAAAGTTCATATTTAGGCTTTTGGTAAGAAATAAAGAAATATGTGTTAATACGTTCTTGCAAATTAATTCCTAAAGGGGGTAAAATAGGGGATTAAACTTATGAGATGTTCTTTAGATACAAAGAAAAAAAAAAGGTTCTAAGCATACGCGTACGAAGTCGCGGGTAACAGCTAGTTTCTTATATATCTCGATGACTACAACCATAAAAAATGCCATTGTGCTCCATAGATGACGTATCGTGTATATTTCCTCGACCTTTATCTATAAAACCTTTTTACGTCAGGAACCTATTTGCGGTATCCATATCATGGTTCAGCATTTTGCGCTGAAAATATTGATAAAATGTAGCCTTTTTAAACAGTCAAGGCTTTGATGAGCTTAAAATTCGCAAAAGGCTATCGATGCTTTGTTTATGTTCATGGAATCTGCATAAAACTCAATGGATGTCAGATTTTTGGCTTCTACGGTTGAGTAGGCCTTGCGATACGAGCTTTATTCACGAATTTCAAAATTGAATTTCGCTGATCGGTTTTAACGATTTTTGCCGAATGCACGCGCTATCGTTAATATGTTTTAATTAATTATATATAATTATTTGTCCTTCTTCTTCTTCAAAAAAAAATTAATTTTAAATTTTTCATTTAATCTATCTTAGAAATAGAAAAGTTATTATTTGCAACAACACAGACAAAAATACAATAAAAATATAATATACAAAATGAATGGTTGCCGCAAAATGGACCCTAACTCAGCATATGCGGATTGCAGTGTCAACAACCCGCGCTAGTCTTCCGTTAGGACCAATTCTGTTTAGCGGACATGAAACGATAATTCCATTATAAATAAACAAAAAATAAATAGACAAAAGATACAAAACAAAATAAAATAAACACAAAAAGAAACACATGAATAAACAGATATGGAACATTACAAACAGCCATCTAGCCCCACACCAGGCAAAACAGTCACAGAATTAGTACTTTGGGAACCAGATGGCTAATATAACATATTTAGTACCTACTTATAACAGTACTTATAGATACCAGTATATATACTATATAGCACTTGTATCCAACAGAAGGCTTTCCTGCGCTTTTTGCCAGACAAATAAATACATTTTAAGTTTCTTTCTAAAGCTATTAATACTCTGCAGGTTCCTTATCGGCGGCGGAATATTATTCCAACACTTCGACGCAGCTTAGCGGAAACTGCCTTTAAAAGCAGATGTCTTGTGATGCTGTGTTGAGAGCTGCGCCGAGTGTTGGCGAGGTTCACAGGACCTTGAGCTGGATCGTTTATCTATCTTATCGTAAAGGTACCTGGGCGCGTTGTGCTTCATAACTCCAAATAGAAGTGAATAAGTGAAGCTTTTGACGATACTTCATTTTTATTATTGAATGAGCGTTCAAAAATGGACTTACGTGACCCCTAAATGGAATGTCGAAACAAAAATGAGCACAGGCATTCTGTACCCGTTGAAGGAGTCTTTGTGTCCTAGCCAAAAGCCGCGGGCTAAAAACAATATCAGTATAGTTTAGCTTAGACAACACCAAAGACTCCACCAGCCTAACTCGAAGTACTTCCGATATATATGGCCTCATTTTATACAGTACTTTTAGCCTATAAAAACAGTTTCTGACAGACTCTGCAATGTGTTCTTCAAAACGAAGGTCGCAATCCAGTTGAAGTCCAAGGTTACGAGCTTTAAAGACCCGTTCAATAGCCTCACCCATAACCGTAACAGCTACTGATGGACTTACATTGGCCAAGTGATATTTACTACCAAAAATTAGGTACTTCGTTTTTGTGGGATTCAATAAGAGACCGTTGTTCCTTGACCAGAGAGCAATATTCTCCAGATCAGCATTGAGTTTAGTGATGGCATTGTCGATTTCAGAAGGCTCACAGGATATAAACTTGTGTATCGTCGGCATATAAATGAAATTGACAATGTTTTATACATTGCCCCAAATCCGCTGAATACAAGATAAAAAGTATTGGACCTAAAATCGATCCCTGCGGTACTCCTCGGCCAAGGAGCACCTTATCGGATTGCTTGGTAGAAGAACCAGATACTAGGCTTACGTACTGGCTACGATTTGTGAGGTAGCTTTCAAACCATTTTAAAGCACTGTTATCAAATCCATAGTATTCAAGCTTGGCGAACAGAAGTTCAATATTCAAAGAGTCAAAAGCCCTCGAGAAATCTAGGAGTACTAGTAATGTGCACATACCCTCATTTTGCGCACAGAGAATGTTGTCAGTTACATCGAGAAGAGCGGTTACTGTACTTCGCCCCTTTCTAAAGCCTGACTGCATTTCAGGAAGTATAGAGTTGTCCTCAAGGTAGTCGGTTAACTGTGCACAAACAGCTTTTTCTAGAATTTTTGATAAACACGGTAATATACTTATTGGCCTGAGGTCCTTCAGTGCAGCGGGATTTGAGTTTTTAGGTAGAGGACGCACGATTGCTGTTTTCCAGACATCAGGAAATGTACATGTAATAATTGAAGTGTTTATCAAAGCCGCAACTGCTTCAAGAGTGATGGGCAAGGTCATAATGAGCATATTCAGGTTAATAAGATCAGACCCCTCAGCATTTGATTTTAATCTCTTGATGACATTTAAGATAAGGTCAACACTTATTGGATCTATATGAAAAATAGCATCACTAAACTTGTTGGACCTAAAGAGAGAAAGTTACTACTTGTGAGAGCTTAAAACAATCGAGAAACAAGTACAACTTAGATTTAACCTGGATTTCATTAAAATCCCCCAAAACTATCAAGCTGTCATAGGCGGATAATGAGTTTATTGAGTCAGTTATAGCGTCAAAAAATAAATGAACATCAATCCATTGCGGTCTATAAGATGTGCCTATCGCCAGTTTCTTTCCATTGATTGAGACAATAAGCCAAAATTGTTCTACCTGTGCATGTAATGGATCAACCGGATGTTGCCAAGTTCGCGCACCCACACCCCGCTTTATATAGAACCCTACTCCTCCTCCACGCTTCCTTTTACCCCGAGGACGAGGAGTGTGACGCAAACGATAGCCAGACAGTGCTGGCGCTCGACCGTCCTGATCTAAACTAAGCCATGTTTCATTAAAGCCAAAATATTCAAATCATGGCGTATTACCGAGGCTATAAAATTGTCATGATTTCTGTCAAGAGAACCTGGATTGTACAAACCGACCTTTAGTAGCTTGCCAAAAATCAAATATATTACAAGAAACTAAAAGCCCGTAACAGTATAAACAAGTGCTATATAGAAAGACGCAGTACCTAAAATATTGAAGAGTTTATAAATTCCAATTATAATTAAAAATAAAATTATTAAAAATAAAATACACAGTGAAAACAAAACAGGAAACAAAACCATAAAAAATAATTGTTAAATACCCAATACAAAGATCATGATTTGGTAACCCTCTCAAACATGACTGGACCCAAAAACCCGTGTAAAGTCTATTTCATGACGTATGTGATGAGCTGCCTTTTCGTCGGACTGACGCACATATATGCGGCCACGCTTTGTCCAAGAGAAGCGCCACTGGAGTTTGCGACACTCCTCACGGACACGATAAAAGAGCAGACGATTAGCATGCGTCAGCCTTTCATTGATGAAGATACGGCCCCGAGAGCCAGAGTTCGCTGCTCTGCCAGCGTCAGCGGCAGTCAGCGTGCGACGCACGCGCGCTGCTTGAATCATCTGATCACGCATATGTCTTCGCGCAAACCGCACTACCACTCGGCGTTCGCGCGGTGCCTCGCCCGCTATTCCAGCGCCTTGCGCAATTCCCACGCGCTCCGCAAAAACGACGTCACGCTCTTCAACCGTTACACCTAGCTTAGCGGCGAGTACAATTACAGTGTGCAGAACACTCTCCCCTTTCTCCTCGGGGAGATGTCCTATTTCCAGGTCTGACTGCAAGAGCTCTTGATCCCGTTCATTAAGGTCTAGTTTTAGTCTGGCGACAGTGCGCTCCAGCTCAGTGTAGCTCTCAGCCGGCGGCATAATGCTCCTCTGTTCAACCACATCGAGTCTCTTTTCAAGCTCATCCATTCGCACATTGATGCCAGTGATTGAGCCTCGAAAATCTGCCATTTCCTTTCGAAACTCGCGCAGTTCGTTAAGACATTCAGACATCTCACGGCACAGATCCCAAACTCGAAACTCACGCATTTCCTTAAGGCATTCAGCCATTTCACGGCGTAGATCCTGAACTTCGACGTCGGGCATAATGGAGGCTTGCAGTGCTGGTGGCATACCAGTGGTAGTCACCTCACGATGACGAGTGCTATCCTGCTCCACGGTACCACATACGCCTCTTACTGCAGTGCTGCTGTTGTCACCGCCTTTTTTCAGTCTCATCCTATTTCTACATTCAGGGCAGGCCCAACCCTTACTTGCTGAGGCAGTATCCGCAAAGCCAACACACGCTTTGTGATATAGCGATGGACACGAGCTACAAGCAGCGACACCCAACGCAGAGGCATATTTACCACATGCCGTACATTTAACCATTTTTCTTAATATTGCACGGGCGAATTAATTTAAAGCAATAAGCGATGCAGTGAGCACGAGCAGAAAAAAAAAATGCAAATTTTACACTTGCATAGACTTGAACCACCTTGTCTAGACTCTAAGTTGCAGCAGCGCACGACTCGACCAAGAAGCCTTATGACACTTAGGTTGAAATAATACCTCAGTATCGGCCAAAACTAGACGCAAGCAGACAAACAGGGTCTATGACTCACACAGCGTATAATTCACTGTTCTACTTCGCTGCACTATTTTATTTCGAATGAGGGTCACTAATACGAAAATTGTTCAACGTTGGACAGATATTCGACGATAACTTTTTAAATATGTAATCGAATTAATTTCACTTTTGGGTACGTATATCGGGAACAATACCAAGCAAATAAAAATAAGTTTGACTTTAGTTGGTAACTTTTTGCACACTTTATGAATATTTCTTATAGAGAGTAAAAGTAACACGTCCGCTTTGAATTGAAGACGAGCCGGTCTCCCTCGCCGACTCGCCGGCCTCTCTTCATTATGGTGTAATTTTTCCAGTGAATAGTAGTCATTGTAGTATGTTATAATAAAAGTAATATCATAAAGTAGCAGTTATTTGTCATTTCTGTCATGTATAAGACTAGATGGCGCCACAAAAAAAAATAGAACGCGCTATCGTTAGGTTAAGGAATTTCTATAGGTATCGATACTTAACCTTATTAAAATAATTATAATACTTATTTGTATATAATAAATAAATAAATATATAAATATTGGCAGACAATGCACACAACATCATCTAGCCCCAAACTAAGCATTGTACCTACTATGGTGACCAGATGACTGATAGAATAAATAGATACTTATATATTTTTAAATACATACGTATGATCCTTACGATAACACCCAGACACAGAAGAAACACCTTTGTTCTTTACACAAATGTTTATCCTGGGAGGGAATGGAACCCTCAACCTACAGCGCAGACGGCACAGCTACTACCAACTGAGCTGACAGGTCAGTAGAATGCGATGTTTTGTTTAAACCAATTATTAATGCTCAAATCACAAGGAAACAAATAATACAACTATTCCAATTGAAAACACCCAGAAATAGGTACTGGAATTTATATCAACAAAATAGAACATTGACGTTTTTTTGAAACTGTGCACTTGATTTTGTGTAAGCAAATCCCAAGTTGAATCTTGACTAAACGCAAGCTTAAAGCAATTACTGCGAAATTGAGTTTGTTTCACGAAGAATTAAAAACATTGACCTCAGGGTTCGTCTGCGGCTGTTTAACGTAATCACCTAGAATTTATTAGAACTGTAGTCGAGACATTAATAAATATTGCTTGCTAAATATATTACATAAAATGTATAGACGAGCTCACAGTGAAATGTACAGTGATCCCTGTGACTGTTTATAATTGTTTTTTTAAAGGTTTACAAATAAATCTATTACTCAAAATCTAGTAAAGTGATAATTATAATCTAGTGATAATTTTCTTTGTAACTTTATCATACATTCAACTATTTTAAAACATTTCAGGTTTCCCCATACAGCGGTTTAGCTGGAAGGGGAGACACTGACCTTTATCAAAAATTGCTACTTCAAAACTTCTGGAAACGTATCAAAAAACTGTTCAAACAACCAACAAATCTTCTTGTAGACTTCGGAACTCTAAAAAACTCAAGCCCTACTAATATTATAAGCGCGCCAGTTACTCTGTCTGTCTGTCTGTTTTCACGTTTTGATGCCTAAACAGCTGAACCGATTTTGATGAATTTTGGTATAGCGATAGATGGGACCTTGGAGAAGGACATAAGCTACTTTTTATGTAGGTACCACGCGTACGTGGCCGCGGGCAGCAGCTAGTAATATATATATATATATATATAAATATATATATGCATAAGCCTGTAAATCTTCAAAATCTTTGTGTGAGAAATAAATAAATAAAATAGAAATGAAGTCAGATTACAAGTGGGTTTTGCAAGTTACCCCACAATCATTTGGTAATATCACATATTATGAGACGTATACATTATTTTTAGTCTAGAAAATTTCAATTTTAGCAAAAGCAAGCAAAATAATGAATAAAGCTTCGCTGTTTATAAAAAAAAAGCACATGCATATTTTTGATGAAACCTGGCTTTCCCTGATACATAACATGGAATTTCAATTTAACACAACTAGCGCTAGAGGATTAAAGTTAAGCTCCAACTGTATTCTCTTATGTTCGCACAATGAGTGAAGTGTACCAAAGCTCAAAGGTAGGTCATGCAATATGATGGCACTATAGTGTGCCAAGTGTGGAGCTTATAATGGATGAATAGACTTGTCAATGACTATGCTCTGTTTACGGTGTGATGTTATCGACAGTTAGTTGCACAAAACATTATACTCCCCGCAAACGCGTAGCACCTTCGTATTCTTCGTAGCACCCTCTTATTATTCGTAGCACCTTCGTAGCTCTTATCACGCCGACTGATAAAACAAATAATTTTGTTGCTTGTGCGATTACGATACATTTATTTAGGAATAAAATGACGACTTCAGAGTTTTAATAAAATGATAAATGACTTGATTACCTTACAAAAGATGAAGCAGGTTTTCTTTTGTATTAGTCTCGATTCTAATTCAAGTATCTAGTCTAGCTCGAGCTAGTCTAGTTTTTGGATTAACCAAAACCTTGAAAGAAAATCGATGCTTTAATTCATGTTTATTCGTTTTTTATGTATGTTTTAGTGTAGTGAGCATAAATTTGGTGTAAAATTGACATGTGTAAACACAAAGTTCTCAAAACTAACGCTTACCCTCCTACCTCTCGATAGTAAAGATATTATATCCGTGAGTTTCGGTACCAAATTAATAGTAAATATTTGATTTTCTTAGTTAGTTTTGGAGTAATATAGTTGATATAGTTTGAAGCCGAGATTAAAATTACCCCCGACAGATTGAATCGAAAATTCGAGCTGTAATGGTTACTTGAAAATTAGTTTGTGGTATTTAAACTGCAGCCAACCAGCCACTTTAATTAGCGGAAGTTTCTCTTCAAAGACCATAAAATTTAAAAGTCATTAGGAGAGCAGAAATATTTTTTGCCATTGCCCGAATAGAATAAGCAAGCGCGCTTATAAAAACGTAATAAGCTAAAATGAAGGGTTTCTGGGCCCCTCTGGCCACTGTTATATAGCAGTTGGCTCCAAGCCAAATTGCAGAAACCGACTTCAAGTGCCGACACTTTAATACCCGCAAACTTTATGAAAATGAAAGAAAAATCTATTTTATGACATCAGAATAATGCTTGTTACGTCGCGGTGGTCGGTTCCAATATCTATATCTTATCTTTGGCCTTGGGTAGGCGTCTAATAGACCTAGCTACGTCAACTGTGTGCCGGATCGAGTATTACGTATTCATTTCATTTTTCATTTATAATACCTTCATTTTCCCCGAGAGAGTTTTCGATTACCTTGAACTTTGAACCTTTATAGTTCAGTTAGGCACTATGAAAGTTCATGGTTACAAACGCAAAATTGGCTGTTAAGAGAATACGCAGGCGGCTTTGCATACTAATAAGAACTAGAGCAATTACTATGTAAGATAGGTATTAAGTATTTCACCCACAGGGTGAGTTGTAGTGTACCTAATACGAAGCTTGAAACTGATAATTTAGTATTAAAATCCCGTTATTATTTTGTGCCCTACCAAATGTTGTTTATCAATGTTAAATTTGTTGTTATAATTTTGTTGTCAATAGTCACACAAAAAGTCAATAAAATATAAAGTTTTAAATATGACTTTTGGATTTTTTTACTCATATTCAACCATTATAAGAAATTCCGTATTAAACTTAAGGAAAGGATACGTAAGGATTCGAAACTTGCTGTCACACTTAAAGTTAATAGTTACGTATATATTTTCTTTGTTAAATCTAGTTAAAAAGCGACTTTAGTCACCATAGAAAAACCAACACTCTTTCACGCAATGCAACAAACCTGCCATTACCGTCATCAATGGCTATCATTAGAATTTTACGGTTTTCCGGTTGAAAATATATGTAATAATATATAACGTCTTTATTACCTAAATTTAATTAATTAAATTAAATTAAGTAGTGTTATGTATGTATGTCTCGCCCGTGATGTCAACTTCTTTGGCCCTGTTTGAAAATCGGCCTTGCTTACTGATCATGTTTGGGAGTAGCATTACGCTGAGACTGGATCTGCTTGATCGTACTCTCAGGGAAGGACTGATAATGATAAGTAGCGGTAGTACTCCTACTGATTGAAATTATGGCCCTATTTTTTTTTCCAAACTCCGCAAAGAACCCTTATAGTTTTGCTATGTCCGTCTGTATGTCCGCCCTTAACCTTGCTCGAAGACTATTCGTTTTATTGTGATGAAATATTGGTCGAAACTTTTTCTAGTCCAAACCAAATAGGAATAGAAACAAATTGTACATCCCCAACGTACAATTTGTTTCTATTCCTAGTATTGATTCTATGAAGGTCTCTATTTTGCTGAAACCCATCTTTTTTTATGAGTTTATAACAAATTTTCATATACATATTTATTGTGATGATGTATTTATTGTGAGAATATTAATGTCTTTGCATATTTCTCTCAAAGATTGTCGCGGTTTCATTTTATAGATGGCACGTATCTATTGCTCTTTTTTGAATAACAAATATTTTTTCAATACATTAAATTTTGCTGTACATAGTCACATTCGCTTGGCTAATTGTTATTTATTGCTTAGTCCTTCTTTTCCTCATATAAGTAACATTCACGACTGCGTGCGGTAATTAGTGTAATTAAATCAAACCAGCTCAAGTAGAGCACTTTATTTCATTTCCAGTTCTTAAATACACAGTATTTCCAGATAACTTTACTTCACGAGATCACAAAGAATTTCCGGAGATCCGATAATTTTCCCCACTCCGACCCAGTAAAATCAACCATCCATCCAGGTAGTCCAATCACGAGACAGCAAGTTTTTTACAGTCAATTGACTGCCTTAATATATGAAATATGATTAACTGGTTGATCTACTTCCGCCAAAAGTAATAAATTATCATAAAATATATTAAGCTAATTAATCGAATCATCACATTAGTAATGCCTACAATCTTAAAGTTACGTTGGAAACGTTATATATCACAATGAGACATTAGCTGGTTGTAAATCACGTGTTACAACTAAGCCTGCCAATTAGTTAAAGGTCTAACCCTTGCCGAACCTCATAAAGCGGCCTAATATTGTCTCGAGCCACAGCTTAAGACCGAAGCTTAACATATTAACAAGCAGGCGTCAATAGAACGGAACCGACGGATCAACAGGAACGTAACGGATCAGGCTTTGCCACATAGATGCGGATCACGATAGAACTGCTCCTAATTTTACCAAAGAGAATGTTGATTCATGACGATAACTATGATAATCATTGGACTATATATATCTATCTACACATACATATATATATACAGGCAATCCCTACTTTGAACAATATAACAATAATGTTTTTTGTTTTTTGCGTATACCTACTAATTTTAGGTTTTTGTTTAAATAAAAAATAGTCATATTCTTATTCTAGCCGCGGTGTTAGCCGCGGTAACAAACAAAAAAAAAGAAGATATTTTTCCGCAGTAAAACGTAGCCTATGTGTTAATCCAGGGTGTCAGCTAACTCTATACCAAATTTTATTAAAATCGCTCCAGCCGTTTAGACGTGAAGAAGTAACAAACATACAAACTCACACACTCACAAACTTTCGCCTTTATAATATTAGTGTGATACAAATATATATTAAATATTTCGGTAATTCAATTTGTAAAAAAATGTCTATATTTATATATACAAATATAGATACCACACTTGCGAAGCCGCGGGCAGCAGCTAGTGTATATATAATAGAATAGAAACGAAGTTAATGCCAACAAGGTAAAATGATCGAAGTAGATAGCTCAAAGAAATAACTTGTATATGTACCTACATTCACAACATAATCTCAACATAACTAACAAATTAGAAGAGAAATTTACAATATTGGAAGAAAAACATCAAACCTTGAAAAAAATTGTTGAACAACAAGAAAAAAGAATTCAATTTATGGAAAAACAAGCAAGACAAAGAAACATTATTTTCTTCGGTATTGAAGTATTGAGTGAGACATCCTATCATAACTTGGTAAACAATATATTGGAATTCATAAGTGAAAAATTGTTCTTAAAATTGGATTGTAGAGATATTCAAGAAATAAAGAGAGTGGGGGAAAAAGGCGATAGACCGCGACCACGACTGCGACCGCGACCGCGAGAGAGCACGAGAAAGGAAATACAGTCACGATAAAATACGATAAACTTGTTATATTAAAATCAAACTACAAAAGATCACTGATGTCTTCACCAGAGTCAGATCCCAATTTTCAAGCACTAGTTGGTAATAGTACAACAAGACCCATCAAGAAAAACAAAATAAACCAATCAAACCCAGATCAAACAGTGTCTCAGAAGGAGTTCTAAAACCAAGCATTCTAAGCTACTTAATAAACAATAACGTCAACACACCACATAACCAAACCAACGACAATAACACCAACAACTTACATTCATAGCAACCAACTCCCCCCTCCCTCAACGATGCAAGATTCAATCAACTTCAACTAAGCAAAGAAAACCATCTTCCAATCCAGCTGGTCACCGTGGAAGATCAAGACCAAAACCCTCTAAAGAAGACATCTCAAACTTCTTCAATAACAAGAAATGGAACACAAACCCAAGAAATACTTAACTCAACTAAAAAGAAGAAAGATCAGCTCTACATAGTAACTTACAACGTCAAAACTTTATTTACTTACGAACGCTTAATCGAACTTAGCGAAGCACTCACTAGAGTCAAATACGACATAATTGGATTGTGTGAAATGAGGAGGACAGGCACCCAGATAGAAGAATATAACAACTTCATACTATGCCACACGGGACACACACCTGGCAAACATGGAGTCGGTTTCATAATAAATAAAACCCGCAAGAACTGGATTGAAAGTTTCATGGGCATAAATGATAGACTAGCATTATTGAACTTAAACATACAAGGATTGCCCATGTCAATTATCCAAATATACGCACCGACTGTAACAGCGTGTGAAGAAGAGATTAACACCTTCTACTCAAATGTCACCAGAGCCCTAGACCAAGCTTACAAGAACTATATAATAATGGGTGATTTTAACGCGAAAATAGGCCAACCAAGAAAAGATGAACATCTAATAATTAAACCAAACGGGTATGGTGAAAGAAACCAGAGAGGTCAGAGGCTAATTGATTTCGCTCTCGAACACAAACATGCCATCTTAAATACTTTCTTTCATAAAAAAACCAATCCAAAGATGGACCTGGCGATCACCGAATGATAAATATAAAAATGAAATAGATTACATACTGTCAAATCATGTCAAATCAACCAAACATCTTCCAAAACATAGAAGTTTTAAATCTGAACTACCCGTCAGACCACAGAGCAATCAGAGCAACAATATCTATCACAAAGCAGAAGAGAAAACGCACAGCGTATAAAAGCAATCGATATTCATCACTGAAAACTGAACAAGAAATATTATCGTATAAACAAAACATTACATCTCAGTTACAAGATTTACATAAATGCCAAGAAAAAACATCAGTACAGGCTTTCTATAACACATTAACTAAGGCCATAACCCAGAGCTTACAGGACGCTCGAACCTTCAACGAAAAATAAAAGGAAACCATAAAGTTCTAAAAGAGCGTACACTGGCACTTATCAAGAGAAGACAAGAGTTACAACATGCTAAGATAAAAACTCGAGCCACTAAAAATGAACTATCAGCTCTATACAAATTAATAAGTAAATACATTAAACATGACTACAAAAGTTACAGATCGAAGACTATCGAAAAACATCTCAGAAAAGCAGGAAGTTCAAAAAAGGCCCTTAAAGAACTAAGAACAAATAAATATTGGATAGATAGCTTAAACTGTAAGGACAAAACAGTAAATAATCGAAAAGAAATCATAGATGCAGCAACCCATTTCTATAAAACATTATATAAAGCACTACTAACAAAAACGGAAACATAACACCAATAACTGAAAAAGAAGTCACACAAGAAATAAAAAGGCTAAAGCTAGATAAGAGCCCAGGATCAGACGGCATTACAAATGAAGCTATAAAGGCTACTTGGCCGCTACTGACTCTCCCATTAACACACTTATTTAACCTTATATTAAAAACTGCTGAAATACCGTCGCAGTGGGTAGAGTCGGAAATAATTTTAATTTTAAAAAAGGTGACTCAAAAGATATTACAAACTACAGGCCTATAAGCTTACTCTCATGTATCTACAAAATGTTCTCCTCCATAATTAACAAATGAATAAGTGTCACAATAGAAGAAAACCAACCAATAGAACAAGCAGGCTTTCGCAGGAGCTTTTCAACGATCGACCATATACATACTCTAGAACAAATAATGGAAAAATACCAAGAAGAGCAAAGAACGCTCTACATCGCATATATTGATTACAAAAAAGCTTTTGATACCGTGTCACATTCAAGTATATGGACCGCCCTGCAAGCTCAAAAAGTTGAACGAGAGTATATAGATATAATCAGAAACATTTACAAAGGTAGTACAGCAAAAATAAAACTAGAATCCACTGGTCCTACGTTCTCCATCGGAAGAGGCGTGAAACAAGGCGACCCGCTGTCTCCAAAATTATTTATATCTATCCTAGAGTCAATAATAAAAAGATTAAACAAGGAAAAGACAGGATTAAACATCAATGGCAAGTATTTATCCCACCTCCGCTTCGCAGATGACTTAGTTTTGCTGTCAGAATCTACCACACAATTACAAAACATGATCGATTCACTAAACACCGCTAGTAAGCAGGTAGGACTAGAAATGAATCTTTCGAAAACAATGGTCATGCGAAATAGTATACAGAGAAAATTATCAGTGGACAATGAAACTCTGAAATATAAAGAGAAATACATATACCTTGGAAAACAAATTGGCTTTAACAGTAAACAAAATGAACTTGAAGTAGAACGTAGAGTACAAAATACTTGGAACAAGTACTGGTCCCCAAAAGAGATATTCAAAAATAACATGCCAACAAATATCAAAACAAAAGTTATGATGTCATGCCTCCTACCTTGTTTAACCTACGCATGTCAAACTTGGAAATTTACATCCAAATTAAAAAGCAAAATCACTACCTGCCAACGCGGAATAGAACGAAGTATGCTTAACATTAAAAAGATGCAAAAAATTCGTCACACAAAAATTAGAGAAACCACCAAAGTGACGGATGCTCTAACCTACGCTAAAAAACTAAAATGGAAATGGGCGGGACACGTAGCTAGGCTAAAAGACGAGAGGTGGACCACCAGGGTCACAACGTGGAAGGGTCCAATCGGCAAACGTCTGAAAGGCAGACCCCACACGAGATGGGCAGACGAGTTAATAAAAATAGCTGGTACATGCTGGCCGCATATAGCTCAAGATAGAGACACATGGTATTATTTAGAGGAGGCCTTCACCTTCACTTGAGGAGGGGTTCATGCAAACAAACTTATATATTATTATCCAGATTTAAACATTTATTTGTGAAATACGTGTAAACAATATCATTACTTTTTTTCTTTTCTCTAAACTATGTATGTATCTCACTTTTTGCATGAAATAAAAAGGCTTATTATTATTATTATTATTATGTACCTACATGTTTTTAGTTACTATTTTTCACTTGTGCCAAATAGGTTCAGTCTTAGCTTAAATATAGAAGCTTAGAAGTAGTCTAAGGAAGATAGCGTTTTTTAGCGGAAACTTGGCCACTCACAAATTATGCGATAACTTGTAATTTTATGATAATATTTAATAATTAATGGGTGGGTAGGTTAAAAAGTAGTCTTGTTTTAGGTTTTATGAACTTTTTAATGACTTTAAACCATGATAGCATTCCTCAAATTTTGATATTGAACATTAATTAAGAAATTTCGCACACACTGCAACTGCAACTGTATTATAAATGTGATTGATAAATAATTTTGCCAGTTCTGTAATTCATTTAGTGGCAATCAGAAGAATAGGACTACACATTTATGTTATATATCATTTATTTTGTTTGTTATTTATGAATTAGTTATGTTATTATGTTACGTGTATGTTTTTCGCCTGCAAAGTAACACTGATCAAGGTCGCCAGGTCTACTTTGCTAGCAAAATCTATACATTCCATAATAATTATATAAATTAGCAATAAATTAATTGACACAGTTCTAAAGAATTAAGAACTATTTTTAAGTTTTTAGTTAATTTTCATGCTAATTATGTCTATGTTTATTATTAAGTATCTATGAAATGCGGTCAGCCTGTTAATTATTTATATTTATTTTTTAGAGGTAAATATAACTCTCTGGCAGTAGCTGTCAAAAGAACGTTTTAAACGGTCGTTAGATAGCTCAACTGTTTCACATGAATTTCATATTATTGTATATTATTCTGTACACTTACATAATGTGCAGATTTATTAACAGATTACAGAAATGTACAAAACAATGGACCGAGCGAGCGCGAAGCGCGAGCGAATGTCTCCGTTTCAGCTTAGGCGAAAATGCTTTCGTATGTTCGGATGTTCTCCTCTACAGGTCGCATTTCTCAACCGATTCTCGTGAAATTTTGTGAGCAGGTTCAATAACTATATAGATATTTTTGTCGATTCAATTCCTGGAAATTTTTCAAAAATTGTTGAAATTTGTTGAAAACATAAAAAAAGTTATATGTCAGTCATTTCAGTCATGTTTGCGAGGTCTACAGCTCACGGAGCCATTAGTATATAATACTTACATGTGAAACATTTGAGCTATGTAAAGACTGTTTAAAACGATCTATAGATAGCTCAACTGATCCAGATCACTACCAGAGGGCAACGTTCCCAAGACGCTAGCGGCATTGGCAATGCTAATACGCTGAGCCACCTGTTATTATTTCTGTAAATATACGTAGATTTTTTTCAGATATTCTACATTTAGTTAGTTCTTGATCAGTTGGGTCAATGTGATAGCTGGAATCCCTGGTAATCCTAGGCCATTGGTTCTCTCGCTAAGATTAGAATATGTTACAGACATTGGTTCAGGCTGTTGGATATTAAGGATGTTTTGCACCTTTATTTCAAGTCCAAAATGAAATTAAATGAAATTTATTAAATTAAATAGTTTATTGAGAACTAGCTGCTGCCCACGGCTTCACACGCATGCTACCTACATAAAAAGTAGCCTATGTCTTTCTCTAAGGTCCCATCTATCTCTATACCAAAATTCATCAAAATCGGTTCAGCGGTTTTGACGTGAAAACGTAGCAGACAGACAGACAGAGTTACTTTTACATTAATAATATTAGTAGGAATCAACAGCCTAAAATTAAATGCTTGTAGTTCTGGCAATGACAATACTTTCATACAATCTTTCATTACCCTTTTCATCCCTTTACAACACTTTTTTCCAATTAAAAAGTAGCCTTTGTCCTTTCTCAGGTTTTAGACTATCTGTGTACCAAATTTCATTTAAATCGGTTCAGCAGTTTTGTCGTGAAAGCGAGACAGACAGACAGACAGAGTTACTTTCACATTTATAATATTAGTGAAGAAGTAAGGATTAGTAAGGATATTAGTCAGGATCAACAGCCTAACATTTTATGCTTCTAGTTCTGAAAATGACAATACTTTCATACAACCTTTCATCCCCCTTTTCAACCCTTTACAACACTTTTTTCCTATTAAAAGTAACCTACGTCTTTTTTCAGGCTTTAGACTATCTGTGTACCAAATTTAATTTAAATCGGTTCAGTAGTTTTAATATTAGTCAGGATTACAAACGTTAGTAATCAACGTACAATCATAATTAACCTAATTAATAAATTTCTATAAATATTGATTTTTTGTTACTGATGGGACAAACATTGGTACCCAAACTAGGATCGATGTCCTGTGATAATGGTGTACCAATGCCCTCCGCCGGACGATTTGGTTGAGGCTAGAATTGTATATTACTAATACAATTAGATTGGATTAGATTAGCTACTTATATAAATTCAATAAATACAACATTTTAAGAAATTTATTTTCTCTATGATGTATATTTTATAAAAATAGGAATTATAAATCATAAAATTATACTATGTATAGTAATTTGCTTGATTTATGCGACATTTACCCATTGTGTAGATAGAGTATAGGTTATATACTCGAACGTATATAACCTAACTTGAATATTGCGACTAAAATTCTTAGTCTCGGCGTAAAAGCAAGGATTTGGTTTTATTAACTCTGTTATAGTGAATTTTTATTTTAGGGCATCAAGCGCACAACGGTGCTTTCAAACAGTGAATAAAAACAACAGTGTAGCGTAAAATTATTTTGAAACGTAATATCAGAAGAATAGTACTATACATTATTAGTATATATCTTACAATTACACTGCTCTCTGGCAGTGATCTGGATCAGTTGAGCTATCTATAGATCGTTTTAAACGATCCTTAGATAGCTCAATTGTTTCATGTGTATTTTATATTGTTGTATATTATTTTGTTCATTTCTGTAAATAAATTTGTTTAATATTAATTTATAATATTAATATATTTAGAGTGCGAACCGTGAACTCACCGGCAACGAGCAAACCGCGGATCAAACTCACCCTGATGAAGATTCTTTAGATAATTCGAAACAGTGTGTTTATCAAAATGTACAACTCACGAAAGTTTTGAAAGTGAAATAGTAATAGTATAAGAAAAAGAAGATTATTTTGTTATTGTAAGATATAATATATACCTAGGTATCCACCTAGGTAGGTACCTACAACATTCTATTTGAGTAGGTGGGAACCGTCTTTAATTTTTTATTGTATTGATCGTGCGCTTTCTTTATTATTTAGCCTCATACCTTTTTGTTTTAATTACCTACATAACTGCTTTTAATATGATAGTAATTTTCTTGTACCAAATACTATATTCTACGTGCGTAGGTACTATTATATTCTAAATAGGTATCCATTACAAAAATATTCTCTTTACACATCCGAGTACAAAATATGAAACCTGCTAAGCTCGATACCAGAAAATAACCTGTCCGGTCTCACCCGATATACTTAGGGTGTGTTGGGGCAAAGGCCGCCATGTGCACGTTTCAGGGAGCGAGCGTGCGTGGGCGGAGCGGCTTCAACCTCTTACATACGCATGGACTCGCACTTTGTGCCTGTAATCACGTTTCTATACTATTTTCTTAAATTAAGCCTACGCATTTAAGGTGAACGCGGTGAACGCGGTGACGTCATACGCGTCGAGTGAATATTGCAGAAAAAAAATTGCCGTTGGTGTTCGACTACCGAATGCCAGTAGGTATCTATGTTAACGCAGTTGGCATTGTGTGTGTTTTTGCATCTTAAGCTGTTGAATATAAAGCAAAAGTGGCGTTTAGCGTTGGATTTAATAAAGAAAACCATTGCGTATCTAATGTAATTTTTAGTATTGCCTGGATTCAGCGATCTTGCGAAACACTAACTCAGAACTAAATAAAAAAATACTAGTAAATTGTATAGCTGCAACTATGTTATTAATGATTAGGTAAATAAATAAATACAGCCGGACATTTCACACAGCATCATCTGGCCTCAAAGTAAGCAGAGCTTGTGTTATGGGTATTTTAATTTTTTTATATTTATTTATTGAAAATATCACTTGACTGATATACGAGTACTACTTATATACATTTTCTTTATACAAACATTTGTCTCATCAACGCAACTATACAAACATTTGTCTCGCGGCGAGAATCGAACCCGCAACCTGCTGCGCCTGCGCACAAACAGCAATAGACTCGGACTCGCTATTAATGATGATAGTGGACAGAGCAAAACATAATCAACTTACCATTAAAAGTATAGCCAACTGTGATGTTGTCCAAAGCAATATCTACTTGGGCTCCAACATTACCAATACCGCAGACTGTGACGAGATACAAAGATGATGTGCAGTGACGCGACCTGCCGTCGAAAAGCTCACAAAAATCTGAAAAGACCGCAGTCTCGAAGTCTGCGATGTCTCGTTTTTCAAATTTTTCTCTATGGAGCCGAGACGTGGACACTGTTGCGGGTTCGCTTCCCGCCGCGGGACAAATGTTTGATTCATAGAAATTATTCATAGAAATAGTAGTCATTTATTGTTAGTCATTTGGTTCTTAACACAAATTTTACTGAAAACAAGATGACACTCCAAAACAATCTTTTTTTTAATCATAGATAGACCTACGTTTGACCACGAACTCGCCTAATGTTATGCGACGATGTGGTCGACGACGAGGCACGCAGGTCTAGAAGATACCTATTTATTCTTGACTTGAAGAAACCAAGATTATAGTTTTCAGGAAAGACAAGACGATGGCAAAGCATTCCAATCCTTGGCTGTACGCATAAAAAATGTGGAAGCAAAGCATTTTGTTTGTAAGGGTGGACTGACAAGGTATGGATGGTATTGAGCGGTACCTCTGCTTGTCCTGTTGTGAAAGGGACATGGTGGAATGAGATCGTGCAATTCCTGGGCACATTCTCAGAAATGTATTCTATAAAAGATCGAAAGGCAAGCAACTCTATGCCGGTGCTCGAGACTCTGGAACATAGTCTAAGCGTTTAGCTGCTCACTTATCACCCTCAATGCTCTACGCTCGATCGAGTCCAAAGCAGCGAGCTGGTGTTTACCTGAACCTCCCCATAGATGGCAGCAATACTCCATAACCGACCGGACTTGAGCTTTATATAAAGTTGAAAGCTGTCCTTGAAAGCTGAAGTATCGCCTCATCTTGTTGGAAATGCCAAGCTTCTTGGCAGCAGTCTTGGCTTAGGACTCGATATAGGAGCCAAAATTGAGAGTCCGAGTAAGTGAAACTCCCAAGAGTTTGAGATGATCTTCTACAGTTACCGGTACATTTCAGAAAACGGGGAACGCCGAAAAATGACAAGCTTGCGTTTTCCAGACGCATCTCGTCTCTGTTTTTCTGAATGTCAGTTTTACTGGCTCGTGCGATGGCAAAGTATCGCTCTACAACTGTACTGTCGTATGCATACCCAATGATTACGGGCATAAGGAGATCGTTTATGTGCAGTAAAAAAAGTATGGCTGAGAGCACGGAGCCTTGAGGTACTCCGGCATTAATTGCCAATCTATCAGACGAGCAGCCGTTAATAACTTCTCGAATGGATCTTTCCCTCAAGAAGGCAGCAAGCCATGAGCAGAAATGAACTGGCAATCCGTAGGCTGGAAGCTTACCAATAAGGCTAGCGTGCCAGACCTCTATCAAGGGCCTTTGAGATGTCAAGTGAAACAGCTAATGCTTCAACGTATTTCTCTATAGCCAGTCGATCGCTTTCGTCGAAAACCGTATTCTCGATCACTGACGATGACCTACGTCGTCTTCAAGGTATGTAAGGACGTTCGTATTCAGGACACGTAGTAGGGATGTGACCGAAATTGGGCGGTAATTTGAAGGGTCAGCGCGACTGCCTTTCTTGGGCACAGGTTGCACTTTAGCAAGCTTCCAGGATTTTAGAACTCTTCCAGTTTTAAAGATAGACGAAATAGTTTTGTGAGTATGGGAGAAAATGCCATCCGTACCACTAGCTTTGTTCATGTCAAGACTCCGTAACGTTTTCAGCACTTATTTTTGATGGATGCGAATTTCTTGCATTGTCGCTTCGCATCAAAGAAAGCTAGGTGAGGTTTCGTTAGAGGTGTTTAGACGTGAAGCTTCAGCAAATTGAGCAGCAAAGAGATTCGCTTTCTCGATTGCATTATGGACTAGAGATCCATCCGGTTTTAGTAGTGGAGGGAGAGAAGGGCGGGTGAAGTTCGCTTCCACCGACTTGGCCAAGGACCAGAATGCTTTGCTGCTAGCTGGATGTGTCGCAAGCTTGGCACCCATACGGCCAATTCAATTGAAGCGAGCCTTCTGTAACACCTTTTTGAAGGACTTGGCGTCTTGATTAAAGGCTTTCATCTTAGTTTGTGTATCCGTGGCTTTGCTGTTGCGAGCGTCAGCCCAAGAAAAGTAAGCTGCATGTTTTACCGCTTCTGACCTTGTGTGGTGTAATGACTCAATGCATCCCCCCCGCTAGGACCCCCATCCTCTAGGTCCAGAGCACGAATCCAATCCCATTGCATAAAGGGGTGAGATAGGAAGATGTTATTTCTCTGAAACTGTTCCCGTCTGCATTTGAGGATGTTTTCAAGCACTTGTACTGGCATATACATGGTATCAACATCAATGGCGAACGCATCACTCACCTTCGATTTGCCAACGATATAGTCCTTACGGTAGAATCGCTGGAAGACCTTGGCACAATGCAAGCGACTTTAATATCGCCTCCCAACAGGTGGGTATTAAAATGAACATGAGAAAGGCAAAAATCATGTGAAATGCTCCTGTTGCCGTACCGTACACGTACCGGTACATGTTGGGAGCGATATAATCGAAGTTGTAGACCATTATGTCTATTTGGGTCAGATGATTCAACTAGGCAAGTCCAACTTCGACAAAGAAGTCAGCCGACGAATCCAACTCTTCTCGTCACAGAAACCGCAGAGCCTCAAGACAAAAGTCAGTGCGTGTTGCCAGTGATGACATATGGAACTGAGACTTGGTCGCTAACTATTGGCCTCATACACAAGCTCAGAGTCGCACAACGTGCTATGGAGAGAGCTATGTTGGGTGTTTCACTACTTGATAAAATCGGCAACGTGGAAATTTGAAGAAAAACCAAAGTTACCGACATAACACTCAAAATTTGCAAGTTTAAGTGGCAATGGGCAGGCCATATAGCTCGCAGAACTGATAACCGATGGGGAATAAAAATTCTTGAATGGCGACCAATGACAGGAAAATGAAGCGTAGGACGACATTGTAAAGATCGCAGGAAGTCGGTGGATGGAGAGGCCTCAAAATCGTTCTTTTTGGAAATCTATTGGGGAGGCCTATGTTCAGCAGTGGACTTTAAAGGCTGATATGATGATGATGATGATGATGATCTCCCCTCGCATTTATCTATTGTTCATCCATCTTTTACGGAATTATCATAATTTTGATAGGTAATAAAATGCTCTTACTAAATAATATTACAAAGTAAGTTTGCAATAAACGAGTGAGAGTAGACGGTGTGCAAAATACATACTTGCAATATTCGTGCGAGATTGGTGTTTTTTTTCCGCAGAATTAACATTCACGTATATATAAATTTAATTGATAAATGTTTCTGAAAAAAATTAGTGCATTTTAAGCGTAAAAATCCAAAAATCCAAAAAAAAATATTTACGGCAAAAGCCTTTTCATAAAAGATGTTTTTGATGTGTAAAATCTTTTCTTTCGCTTTTCTGCAATATGTGGGAATATCGTGAAAAGGGACGGAAGTGTGTAACAGTGAGAAAGCGCGTGCTATTTGATTTGACCAATGAGCGCACGCGGTGGTAGAGTTGGCCGTCAGTTGGTACCAACCCATTTTCCTGAAATGTCAGAAATGTCAGCACACATCGTATGCAATGCGTATAAATTTATTTAAATTAATCTTATTTTAAGTACAAACTAAAATATAATTATAGTAGTTTACGGGTATTCATATTGAAACGAATGTATGACACTTACAAAAGAAAGTACGTACCTAATGTTCAACTGACTGCTCTTCAAGTTTTCAAAGAATGTTTTCTCGGTTTTATAACTCTGCTAAACGCTCCGCGTATGCACACAGCATCCTGAAATGGTCTTTACGTGCAGAACACCGCTGGTCGAGACGCTGTTTACTTTGCATTCGCTTGCTGAAAGGATGCTGAAAGAAAATCGGTGAATTTTATTCTGCATATGGTTTTGCTTTAAGCAAAGTTGAGGGCGCTTGTGTTTGGTTTGTGCTATTTTAACTGCTGGAGTTATTTACTCCATAAAAGTTTCCACAACCAACCAGGACAGTTTTTATTGTAACAACATAAACACGAGTGTTTGTGGATAGCTGGTTATTTTTATGTTATTTCTAATATTCAAATTTCCAGTCTTCAAACGCGTACAATTATTTTAATACAATAATTAACCAATTTTAAAATGTATCTTTAATAATAATAATAGTAGAGCCCTAAAAAATATAATATAGAATTACTCAAAATAGATAAGTGTGCGAAATTTCATACTTGTAAAAAAGGGTACAAAGTTTTTGTTTCACGTATTAACATTTAGATAATAATGCCGGACATTTCACACAGCATTAATTGGCCCCAAACTAAGCAGAGCTTGTGTTATTGGTGCCACATGACCACATGAAGGGTGTCCCTTCAGATGATTTTTTACAAAAATAAGTTTTATTTTATAATTATTTTACTTTTACCATCTGCTGTACTCTGTAACGATCAGCTGAGGATCATCAAAAGTGGCAACCGCACCCGCATCTGACTGTAAAATCTGGTTGGTTATATTCGCTGAATTATATAACACTTCGAGTGAGGATTTCCACGTGGAAATGATCCCAGATGAGTGCTGCTTGGAGACTGATGATGGAGACGACTGCGATAGTCTTTAAATTATTGGGGATTAGTCCCCCTGCTGACTAACAGAAGATCTAGCAATAGAGAAGGAAAACATGAAACAAGCCCGGCTCTGTGCCAGCCGTTATGCACCTGCAACCGAACCGACACCGCATGTACTGATTCGTCTTTCCTGCAGGTCCTGTCGGCAAGGTCGAGACCTTTAATGTAAGGCTTACCTAAGTGCACGAAAGGAGCCTCTGAGGCGCACTTTAATCCTTTCACCACACTGGTTAGATATAACTAGTGACACGATAAGAAGAAGTATTTTTAGAAAACGTTGTTTTACCCGTGTTTTATACCAAAGCTCGGTCATCCGAGCATCCGGTACTATATAATTATAGTCCATAATAGTTTATTTTAAAATAATTACAGAAATGTACAGAACAATACTATAATATAAAATACATATGAAACAGTTGAGCTATGTACGAACCATTTAAAACGATCTATAGATAGCTCAATTGATCCAGATCAGTGCCAAAGAACAGCGTCCCCTCTCGTTTTTTTAACAAACTTAATACTGCATTAAGAAACAATATTTTAATCATTTGATGTAAATGTCATCGCAGCGGGATCTAAAGCTTTTATGTAGGTACAGAATGCTCTGAGATAGTACTAAAGAAAAATGGTTTATTTCGATAAAATGTTTAAATGAAATATAAAATATTTCTGAAATCTGAAAACACGAAAACAGATACGTGTGTTCATATATTGTCGCCATTGTAGCTCTATCCTGTATGGGTTGGCTTGCCCATTATTATAACATTTTGATCGTTATCTATCTATTATAACTTTAATAACCAAACATTAGATAAGTAAACAAAATATAAGCCGAATAATTTTACAACGCATCCATTTTACCCGAACCCGCGATGATATTTTATAAATTAACCTTGCCTCGAGTTTAATGAGAAATAACCAAATGAGGCATAATTTAAACATGAAAGTGATTTTCTCCTTTGATATTTCTCGAATAGGTACGTTATATTTTGTTAGGAGATTGTTGGTAGGTAATACCCCTACTCTGTGTACCAATGATCCCCTAACACAGGGGTCGGCAACCGGCGGCCCGCGGGCCGCATGCGGCCCGTAGACTATCTCGGTGCGGCCCGCAACCCTGAGGTCCGTAAGAAAAAAATAAAAAGGCCATATAAATTCACTAGAATTTATACGGCCATGCTGCTGGGCCATGAGAGTATTCTTGAAAGCTCGCTCCCACGCGGGGTGATAAAAATGTACCTCTATTTCATTTCTTAAGAACTGTTTATCAAGACTGTGATGTTATGTATTGTTTCTACCGAAAATAAATATTTGCTGTACTTATTCAATTCTTGGCAATTTCTTTTGCGTTTATCCGCCGCACGTGCGGCGGCGGGCGGCTCCTTTGAGACAATAGGCGGGGCGGCAGTCTTTGATTAGACGCAGGTGTGCGGCGGCGAAAAAATTCAAAGCGACCGGTTTTAGTTAAAATCACAGCCGCGCGCAGCTCTCGCCACATTCGGTTGTGGAAATTCGCCGGAAACTCACGTCTCATCTGGTTGCTAGCTACGCGTTTCGTTTCACCTTTCTTCCCTTCGCTGATAGCTTCTCACGCACGACGTATGAGGTAAGTTGTATGCACTCGCGAGCATTTTGTTTTATTTTATTTACTGCTTGTTAATGTGAACCTTCAGATTGATGGGTAAATGTTATAAGGACGGGGATAGTAGTTACATGACATGAAGTTAGTTACGAGTGTGTCATGTTTTAATTATTATTTGAATGTGGAGTTGAATTTGTAGGTGCTAACTGGAACATATAATTTTACAACGAATTTAATTTTTTTCATTATTGTTACAGAATAATTATATAAACATGGCTTCAAGAAAAAGGAAGATAGAAGAAGAAAAAAGAGTTTTTAACGAATTATGGACAGAATTATACTTTTTTATCGAGTTTAAAGGAAAACCGTTATGCTTGATTTGTCAAAAGAGTATTTCTGTAGTAAAGGAATATAACCTGAAGCGACATTACGACACCGAGCACAAAGCTAAATTTGACTGTCTTGAAGGAGAAATACGGAAAAGGAAAATTTCCACTTTGAAATCGTCATTACAAAATCAACAAAACATATTTAAGGTTGTGGCAGACAACAGCGAATCGAATGTTCGGGCCAGTTACAGGGTAGCAGAGATTCTTGCAAAAAGTGGACGTCCGTTTACCGATAGTGAATTAGTAAAAGAGTGTGTCTTAGCTATCGCAGAAGAAATATGCCCAGAGCAGAAAAAAATGTTTGAAAGTCTTAGTCTCTCTGCAAGAACTTGCACCCGACGTACTGAAGACTTGGGTGCTAATTTGTGTGAACAACTCAGGGATAAGGCGCAGTCTTTCGACTGCTTCTCTTTAGCGATGGATGAAAGTACGGACGTGTCGGATACAGCACAGTTACTCATATTTGTACGCGGCATTGACGAAAACTTTACTGTTTACGAAGAGCTTGTGAAAATGTGCAGTTTGAAAGGTACAACTACGGGAGAAGATTTATTTCACCATGTGGAACAAGCTCTGGATTCATTGCAATTAAGCTGGGAAAAGTTAACAAGTGTCACTACCGATGGAGGCAAGAACATGAGCGGTCAAAACAAAGGTGTTGTTGGGAGAATCATCAGCAAAGTGAAAGATTCTGGATCTACTGTGCCATTGATTTTTCACTGTATTGTCCATCAAGAGGCATTGTGCTCCAAAGTTATATCCTGGAAAGAAATAATGGATACTGTAACATCCACTGTTAATTTTATAAGAAGAAATGGGCTCACACACCGTCAGTTCCAAAAGTTTTTGGAAGATCTGGAAGCTGAACATGGTGACGTGGTTTACTACTGTGAAGTGAGGTGGCTCAGTCGAGGTGCCGTTTTGGAACGGTTTTTTGATTTGAGGAAAGAAATTGGCAACTTCATGGAGATGAAAGGAAAGCCAGTAGAAGAGCTTACTAACAAACAGTGGATTATCGATCTTGGTTTTTTGACTGATTTGACTAAGGAACTGAATCAGCTCAACAAACGCTTGCAGGGAAAAAATAAATTGATTTGCGATATGTATACAGATGTAAAGTCATTTGAAATGAAACTGAAACTGTTTATCAAGCATATTGATGAAAAAAAGCTTGACCATTTTCCTAATTGCAAGAAAGCCGTGGAAGAAGCTGGAGATAATTTTGTGTGGCAAAATATTACAATGAGAAACGTGTTAACACAACTACAAACTGAGTTTGTAAATCGATTCACCGACTTTAAAAAGAGCTCCCTTAACATGGAAATATTCCAAAACCCTTTTGCAATTGATATTAGTGAGATACCAAGCAATTTGCAAATGAACATAGTAGATTTGCAAAGTAATAGCACACTTAAAACGGCATTTAAGGAAAGCACTGACTTGATACAGTTCTACGGAGGTTTGAGTTCTGAAAACTTCAAAGAATTGAAAAAGTTTGCTCAGCAGATAATAACTATGTTTGGTAGTACATATTTGTGTGAGCAGACTTTTTCAATTCTCAACTACCGCAAAAATAAGAATTGTTCGCGGTTAACGGATGAACATTTAGACGCGATACTGCGCGTGTCTACTACTAAAATGAAAGCAGACGTTAAAAAACTTGCAAGTCAAATGCAGCCTCAAAAATCTCACTAGTTCTTACTTTTATGTTAGTATAGTAGTTCAATTAAAAAAGACATAATTGTATGAATATATATGCGTTTTATTTCAAATATTAAAAATACATGCCCGAACATATAAATATAAGTGCGGCCCGCACTGATACTCTGGCAACATATGTGGCCCGGCTATAGCATAAGGTTGCCGACCCCTGCCCTAACACAATAATTCCGAACTTATTATTTCTACTGCTATTTCGCATCAAATGATGTGGAAGAATATTAGCGTCAAGTGAAAATCCATACTTACCTAATTACCTGACACTGTAGTGCTTTGCACCTGGTAGGTAGATAAAATAGGGCTTTTTATGTTTTTTTTTATTATTTTTTTATTATTATCAGCCCACACTATCCCACTGCTGGGCAAAGGCCTCTCCCCATTCTCTCCATTCATCCCTCTCCTGCGCTAAGACTGTCTAGTCGGCATGGAATTTGGCGAGCTCGTCCCTCCTGGTTCGCGGTCTGCCGCGACGTCGTCGTACCGTATCAGGGCACCACTCCGTGGTCAGTTTGGCCCACTGGTCTCCCGACATGCGGTAGACATGACCAGCCCAGTCCCATTTGAGCTTGGCGACTTTTGTTGCTATATCGGTAATGTTTTTCTCTATTTTCTGCAAATAAATATACCTACTTTTTTTACAAAAGTTTAAAAAAGCGAACCATACAGTAGTCGCATATGATGTGTAAAATCTGACACTTTAGGAAAATAGGTTGGTACCATCTGGCGGCCAACTCTACCACCGCCCGCGCTAATTGGTCAAATCAAATAGCAAGCGCTTTTTCAGCATCCTGTTACACACTTCCGTCCCTTTTCACGAAATTGCTCCTAGATTGGCGAAAAGCGAGAGGAAAGGTTTTGCACATCAAAAACATATTTATGAAAGAAAACCCATTAGTTTTTTTTTATCATCGATAAACCTACGTTTGGCCACGATCTCACCTGATGTTAAGCGATGATGTGGCCGACGATGGGGCACGCAGGTCTAGAAGACACCTATTTACTCGAGATTTGAAGAGACCTAGATTGTAGTTTTCAGGAATGACAGACGACGGCAAAGCATTCCAATCCTTGGCTGTACGCATTATAAATATGGAAGCAAATCGCTTTGTTCGTAAGGGTGGAAGTTTGAAAAGGTATGGATGGTATAGAGCAGTACGTCTGCTTGTCCTGTTGTGAAACCTGTTGTGTTTTGTAACCAAAGTAAATGGTTTCCCCTAAGCATATTCATTAAGTAATCAATTGTCCTCAAGATCTGTAGATTTGAAGACCTCTGGAAGGTAAAGCAAGCACTAAGTACCTACCCGAAACGAAGACAGAAATGCCTACATAGATAAAGTACTTTTTTAAAAATAATCTTAGGTATTTTATCTAGTTCGTAGCATATTATTTTTATTTAGAATTTTCTTTCCCATACCTCCACGAAACGAAGAGTTGTCAACAAAGTTGCCACAAAGTTAGTCTCTCAACTTATATTTTGTTCCGAAGCGGTATTACTTTGCGTAGCGCTGATCCTCCAGCTCAGACAAACAACAACTGGATGTAGTCATGAATTTTTGATCGACTGCAATGCTGTACGAATTACGTAAATCTTTTTTACCATAAAAATAAAATACTGTTCATAAGCGCATCACTTGAGAACGGCTGGACCGTTTTGACTAATTTTGCTTCTAAAGTGGACGTTATTGTCCGAATTAAAATTCAATGTTTATTAACATACAAACATTTAAAATTAACCTGGAAAAACATTTAATTCGAGAAAAAACTACATATTTTCGTTCTATGGGGTTTCTGTATGACCCAATTCAAATATTGAGTTCGACATTCGACATTTAATTTTAAATTTAAAGAAATTAAAAATTAAATTAAATTAAATATAATTTTAAATTTAAAGAAATTTAAAATTATTCATTTAATTTTAATTTTAAAGATATTTAAAATTAAATGTCGAACGTCGAACTCAGCCAATTATAGTCAAAGAACTATAATTGGCTAATGATAAGGAAATTTATATTTTTTTAACGTAATGCGACGTTATTTGGTTGTTTTGCCCATTTTTTACCATTTTGCAACAGCTTTTCACAAATTTACAAAACGATCACGTTCAAATTTATGTAAATTTGGACAGGATTACGTATGGCGGGATACTCGTAGGTAGTTATTATAAAATATTATTATTTTCCATCTTATTATATATAAAATTGCCGTATCAACGCTAATTTAAAAGTGAAAGTTTGTAATGATGTATATTATATTTGGTGTTCAGTGGTTTTACTTAGATTTCTTGGATATAATTATGAGGCCAGTACCTATTAAGTTTGCAAACATTTTATGTGGGATAAGTAAACAGTCTGCTCTTCAACAATTAAATATATTAAGTATTTGTTCGAATACAATATTTTTTTTATGAATTCATCTGAATTGTGTGTAGTGTGTAACTAAACCCATTGCAAAACACGCCAGAATTTCACACAGCATCATCATCATCATCATCAAAGTAAGCAGTGCTAGTGTTATGGGTACCACATGACTGATATACTAATTATATATATATTTTTTAAATGCATACATATTATATATAGAAACACCCAGACCCGGCAAAAATACTTGCAGATGATATAGTCCATTTGATGCATGCTCCAAGTCCCACATGCAAGTATTGCTCAACAGTAGAGTAATATAAATGTAAATTCTGAAACAAAGAGCGGGAACGAGTAGGTATCAACGTAACTTACTCTTTTATTAACCCTGGTTTTGAGGTGATGAGTGATATGGAGCGAGCGATGGAACCAAATCTATCTGAAGTGGACCTTTGAGTCTACCAGAGTATCTTATTGCAGTTATAAATTAGAACCGTTTTGCTTTGATACAATCCTAATGATTTTCGAAATAATCAAAAGATACCGCAGCATACACCTCTTTTACTATGTTTCCTTTATTTATTATTTAACCAACACTCCTTTAGTTTTTTGTTTTTTTAAGTAGGTATAAAGTTTTAGTGAAATAGGAAATTAAACTTACTGTGAGTAACTTCGACAAATAGTAGGTATATAGATTTTTGACCTCAATGTTTTTTTATCAGTCAATATAAATAGTTAAATTTCAGGCATTTAGTTTAGATATTCCATTAGTTTAGACAGTTTAGATATATATTATTGCAGTTATAAATAAGGACAATATTTATGATCTGCGCACGAATTCGATGACGATGAACTGTGATTTTGGGTTTAAGTTGCACTGCACTAATTAGAGATAGATTGTATGTTAAGGGTATAGAGTAGTAGGGTAAGCATCATACAAAACCTTCCTAACTAAAAGCAGCAGAAACATGAACAAAAACAGAGAAGTTGCGCACGTTCGCCTCCTAGTAATTTTAGGTACCTACGTCCCACGACGCTGGTCCACACCAGCGACTAATTCGCTCAGCGTTCCGTCTTCCGTCCAAGAACCCGTAAAATTAATTAGACGCCAAGGTTTAGGGCTGTAGCACCAGTTTCAACGTTATTATTGAAATCCATAAAGGTAAAATATAGTATTCTAAAAGAAATAATAACAAAAATTATAAAGACATATACAAAAAATACTATTGTAATTATACTTACATACCTACTTTTTATCAACTCTGAATAATATAAACATAAAACATAAATTATAAATATTGAGAAATTGAATGAGATACAGGTCTCACATTAACTCTTGCATTGTGTGTGTTAAAAATTTATCGATTCATATTGTGAAGACGGTATGTCCCTGTGACTGCCGTTTATTACTGTTTATGTACATAGTAGTGTACTCGTATGTCTGCTACAATAATTACTATTGTTATTTAATATTGTCGACGAATGTGAGTGCCTAGACAAACCTTATCAGGTTTAAAGGTACAATTACCTACTTAATTATCTGTTTAGTTGAAGTGCATTGAATAAAAAAAAATAATAATTTGAAAACAGAGAAGAAGAAAGATATGTGGATCGTCAAAGCTGCGTTAATTATGACGTCGATGCTTGTTTCACACATTTTACACGTCTTTCTTCTTTACTTTGATGTATACTGCGATAGTTTTGTGCAGACATCTCGTGTCGTCTCGCTTGGAAGAGTATACCAAGTAGGTACTATATTTTTGTAGACTGTTTATGTGGAGATTGTGCGTAAACAAAGACTGCCTATAACATGGGATATTAATGAAACCTCTTTGACTATAGTGTAAACACGGTTTTGTACATAGTGTATTATATACTTAATGTTCATTTACACAAGCAATATTACTTAACTTAATATTGCTTGTGTAAATTTATATAAATAAATATTCATAATATTTGCTACCGAGCGGTTGTGTTGATTATTTACGCGGTGGGTTTTAGGATGATCGTGCTGTAGCCTACCTTTATAGCACGTTCATGTACATCTATTAGATATAAGAAAGTCGTGCTAGTTACACCACTTATAACTCGAGAACCGCTGGACTGGTTTGGATGAAACTTAAAATGAATATAGTTAGTAACTTGGATTAGGATATAGGATTTTTATCCCGGAATAACCATGGGAACGGGAACTGGGCGGGCGAAGCCGCGGGTGGCCGCTAGTGCCATCTATCTATCTATCTATCCTATTTTTACGCATTAGATAATATCTGTAATGTTTAAATAAGGTGTAAATATTTATCCGTAACTTTGTTAATCCCTGTAATTATTACAATAATTTTTCAATTCAATTCAATTTCATTTATTTCAGCCTTCATAAGTATATGTACAAATTTGAGCCATATTTATCATAATAATAATTTAAAACATAGAGAACATAAATAAAATAAAGAAATTAAAATATAGACTGCATTTATAATTTAATATATATAATTTTTATATATAATTTGAATAGCTTTTTTTTTTAATAGCGATATTAGTACTATAATATTTTTTGTGAAGTTTTAACCGCCCAACTTAGTGGGCACGGGTCAGCTAGATAATAAAAATTACAATTTAGAACAGTACGAACGGCTGATAATATCAGGGTGCGTACCTGTGGCGGGAGCAGATGTATATCTAAGGGGAAGCTGAAAACCAGTGTGGCGAGCCCTCGTCCTTTTTAGTTCACCTCTTATGAGAGTATATAGTAAACTATTATAAGACGATCATATTAACAAAATAGTAAATAGAGCATCGAAGTGCACTTGGATTCGTTTTAAGAATGTCTTCTGAATTTTCTACCTAGGAAACCTTCCAACTTCTATATTGTGCGTGCGTACGCAGTCAACTAGAATAATTGTTATCATGTACTTTTTTGTGCCATTATTACTATCTGATTAACATGCCTGTTTGGTAGTTTTTGGTTTCAATCTTATTGAGTGAGTGTTCTGCATAAATGTATCATTATTATTAATTAGAATTCTGTGTTGCACACGTCATTTTGACGCCTTGATGCCTCTTACCCTTACAACAAAACTACTCCTTGACTCGATAACTTCAGACACTAGTGCTAGCCATCTATTTACATGCTCGCGCTTAGCGTATCTACATGCTAAAGCGACAACTTTAGCACGTACGCTTTGCATGTCATTGCGTTGAACTACATGTTTTTTTGCAAAAGCTCTGCAAATTGCTCATAGCCGCCTGGAAATTCATTTAAACGGGCATCTTCGTGCAAAACATACAAACCTTTTAGGTCAATTAATATGCAGGCAGGGGTTACATAGGTTCAAATATTTTATTTAATCAGATTGCTAGTACATTAATCCCAATAATACCTACAGTAGTAAGTATCAACTCCAATCTTTCCCTTGATCTTCGTGTAAAACATAAAAACCTTTTAGGCCAATTTATAGGCAACAATCTAGGTACTTCGTTTTTATTTTTTTTATTATTAAATTCTGAAACTACACACTTATTTCTCGTTCACTCGTATTTTCCAAATCAGCTCGCTCCTCGCTAGGCAGTACGCGGTGGTTAGACAGGCTCATAATGCAAATAGCAAATTGAATAGCCAGGTCACGTCTTACTACGCGTCAAGCTTAGGTGTATTTAACCAATTGTTTCGCTTGACGTTCACGACCGCTGTTGTGAGGCAGTTATTGCAGACTTACGTGTAGGTTTGGAACTTGTGGTGAAAAAGTGCGCACTGTGGATTAATCGGACCCAGTGGAAAAATCATAGACCTCGGCGGAAGAAGCTGCATTTGGCGGATAAAAACAGTAAGGCGCGGTGGAAAAAAACGATGGGTGGCGGACAAAGCCTGCACGCTACCAGACATTCGCTAACTGCTATAATTTTCTGGCAAAAATGTTCCCTGCTGAATAATCTGCAGTGCGTGCAAAGTCGCCTATGGCAAATACCTTTGAATATTATTTAGTTTCGAAGAGTACTGAAGTCAATACCTTGGGCAAAATAGGCATAGTGACGTATATTATAAGAACTTGTGGTTTCAACGCGTTCTGAAAACAACTCCACAGCTACGCGTAGCTGTGTTTCTGAACACAACTCCACAGCTCTATGATTTTGTTTTGTAACAACTCTATAGGTTTTGTTTCCAGCTTCTAAAAATGTTGTCACGTGAAAGCAAGAGCCTCAGATGGTAAGTATTTATGATTTTTAATATTACTTTTATATGTGGTGAAGACCAAGACTTTTATGTCTTGGTAGATTTTGGTTCATATTATCAGGAGATATCGCCGAGTCTGATATATGAAACTTTTTATTGAAACATAAAAGTTTGTTATGCAGGCTTACATTTTACGAGACTACTCATTCTACTGTCATGATTTAGTGTATGTTGCTTACGAGTTGTGACTATCAATTTTTATTAGCCGTACCTACAGTTCATTTTTGAGCGAACGGATGTTAGCAATGACTTTAAAATATTACGTTTGATTCCTCAAATCATAATACTTATAAAAGTTTAAGGCCTACCTAACTAATTTGTAAATAAACTGTAGGAGTATATCCCTCTTGTTAGCTTTATCCAAAACAGCTAAAAAATTGAAGCAATTTTTTAGAAATAGTGACATCTAGATGATGATTACAGAACACTACAATATGCGCAGTTCAAACGCACTTTTCGGTTACCAATTTTATTTAATGATGTTTAAGATCGTCTACATATTAAGCTACATATCTACATTTTGTAAAATGTTTATATAAGCCATTATCTGGGTAAAATAGGTCATATTTTCGTTTGAAGATATCAATAGGTTCGAATGTATTCAATCGAATAGACTAACATTTAATATCAAATGTAAATGCTACCTAAATAATTATAAATAGCTAGGCATTAATTACTTGAAAATGCCAATTTTCATAACAATCATGAACCCACAACAACCCGGGCCGTGACGAGCAGACGAATTAAACCACTGCGACAGCGACCTAATCAGGGCTTATTCAATTAAGATTATTTTAATAATTGTAGGCACTTACCACTAATTATAAACACCCAAGGCTTTATATCTAACTATAAATAATATTCTCTTAGTCCAGATTAGTAATGTTTAGCTTGTTTAGCATGACAAAATTAAGCATGAATTAACCTTTCCGTTTGTCATGCCATATAGCTAAAGGATACACTAGTCAGCGTAAGCTCGTCAGTGGGCGTAGCTAAGATGCATGCTATTTCACCTAGCATGGTGTGAGAAACGCATCGAAATAGTTGTATGTACATATTCTTGAGATAAGGATAGACGTGCAAGAAGTATACGATTATGATTAGTTATCAAATTATTGGTTTAGACTGATTTCAGCATAAAACGACCGCGCAAGGAATCATGAACAGACTTTTGGCTTAAGGGTTCTGATCAAAAAACTACAGAATGTATCTATTCAAAATAAAGTTATTTAAGCTCTTGAATAAATAAACTTTTCTTGTATTTAATTAATTTCGGAATTTGCGTACTCCGTTTGTTATTTGTTTACGTCTAAAATTGCGCTTAAATCAGTGTTGATTCGAAGCTCAAAATCATATTTTTTTTACGTTTTGTTGCAATTCAAGCATGGATGATGACGAGACAAACTGGCTCTTAGTTTTGCTTGTGAAATATCATCAGACAGTGGAGTGATCATCCTTCGACGTTTGTATGGAAAGACTATTTAACTCCTAACGAAAGATTTTGCCTTTAATGGTATGGTACTACTCGTATAAATACTACCGCGGATCGTGGCTGTATCTGCTACGAATATTTTCCTCTATTCTGTGAAACATGGAATCATACGTAGGTGCTATACTATCTGAAATATTCGAGATTCCCCGCTGACACGTTTGCAAATTCAGGTGAATCTATGTTGAGAAGTACTAACGCAAGCTAGCAAGGTTTGTTCTAGCAAATACAAAGGAACAATACTTTTAAATAACATCTTACGTACGTCTTATTGCTATTACAAAACAAGCTGTGTTCAGGCATATTCAACATCAGTATCCCAAGAGGAACGTCTATCTGTAGAACATTGCGTACATTCACATAAAACTAGAAATGTAACTTACCAAGCGCTGTGTCGTTTTGTTTATTTGTCGAGCTGATTTCGTGAAGGGCTCCGGGTTGAATAATATAATTGCTGAAAAAGAAAAGTGCCTCAATACTCTAGAGATCGTTTAGGCCTTAAACATTCCGAGGGCAGTGCGACCTTGTCAGTCACTGTCGCGACCGAACCGTGGTGTATTAGCATGCAAATTGATGGGCTCGATTTATAGCAGTTAGGCATTATTGCTTTAAATTGAGTTTTTAAAGCTCTTTAGATATTGCTTTTTTTTAATATGAGTAGTAGCCAGGCCAGAAAAGCTGTTATACTCTTGTCTCCTATTATTTGACCAAACCATGACTGAATATATTAATAATAAATAAATCAATAAATAATGCCAAAGATTTCAACATCATCTGGCCCCAAAGTAAAATATAGACTGATATTCAGTTCAATTTGTAAATATAACTCGTAAATATTCATTTTGAGAAACACGGGCTTTTACTCACGTATTATTTTGAAGCTTTTCGCATTGATTGCGAATTGCGAGCGCGAGCGTAAGCAAACTAACCGCGAATCAAACTCCCTGATGAAGATTCTCTAGCTAGATGAATCGAAACCGTGTCGGTGACTCCATGGACAAAATAATACGTCATTAAAGGCCGTATTTATCAAAATGTATAACACAACTCACGAAAGTTTTGAAAGTAAAAATATTTGCTCAATATTTGTTCATAATTGTTCATGTCACTATGTTGTCTCTATTTGACTCTATTATAATGCTTTTCTATTCTATTATAATGGTCTTTTTAAAGTAGTAAAGTGACAAATAGAGCTAGCAGGTTACTAGGTATATGGGCCGAGGTAAACCACATTTTAACAATTTTGAATAATTCAAAACATTATTTGAGTAGGGACAAAGGTATTTCTATCATATCAGAGATTGCCCTTGACACAAAACGCGATGAAATGTAAATGGACAAAATTGCAAATTTGTGTTTGTACGAACCCTTCTCCGGATCACTCTGAAAGGGTTTAAGTGTTCTTAGGCATTTTAGCTTTAGGATAATGTGTAAAGTGTTTCTACAAAATGTATTTACTTAGCTTCTTTAGTAGTGACAGCCATTGTTAATCGCGGTTACTCTGGAAAACCCTACAAAATACCCAACTAATTTAAGTTCGCACAGAAACTTGGACCGCCTTCGTGTCTTGTGAAATTAAAAGTTTTCCGATCGTTTCGTTCGTAAGTTCTTTTAAGAGTATTTCAGCGGTAAGTAGGTAAGTAATAATAACCATTATTAATGTGTGGGAGAAGAAAATGATAAATGGCTGAACGCGAGTCTTAGAGGATCATATCGCGTCTCACAATGTGAAGATTAGTGCTTAAAACATGGTTTTCTACTAGGCTAGTCGACTAGGCTTTTGAACGCTTAGATTATTATTGTGCCATTTTTTCATTGCGCACCAGTGCAGTGTGGCGAAAGGACTCAGGTGCGCCCTAAAGGCTCCTTTCGTGCATTTGGCACGTCTTCGAACTTTTCAGGTTTCTAGGACATGCTGGTTTCATTTCGATGTTGACTCATGCGAACGTTGTAGTAGTACATTAAAAAAGAAGCCAGTGGTCTCTAACTTTCTCGATAATTAATATTAATATTATGTTAAACCATAGCCATAACCATAAACAATACAAAATCTATCCAGCTTACAATCTTATATCTAAAAGCCTTGACCTAAAAAACCTTTTGTTAAGACTAATGTATTAAGAATGTGAATTCATAATTCAAAATTCAAAATTCAATATTTATTTATTCAATAAAATCACAAGGACCACTTTGAATCGTTTTCATACATGCTAGTGAATCTAGGTGCCGGTTCCTTCTAACCCCAGTTCAAGAAGAATCCGGCAAGAAACTTGTCTGGTCTTAACACTTTTTTGTATGATCCTTGACAATTTTGTTACAGATGCCGAGTCGAGTTGGAGCTGATTCATCCCAAGCTTTTTTGTCATCTAACTAATCAGTTATTTTATAATATGCTTTAATAGACTGTTTCTGTTTAATAACGTTTTTAAATTTGCCAATCGACAAATCTAACACGTCGCTTAGGACCTTGTTATAGAAGCGTACACATTGCCCTATAAAAGACTTATTAACTTTAGCGAGCCTAACAGTGGGAACAGCGAGTTTATCTTTATTTCTAGTGTTAATACTATGATTATCGCATTTTTTTTTAAATAAATGAACATTTTTGTGCACATACATAAAATTTTCGTATACTGTATACTGACAAGGCACTGTCATAATATTAATTTCTTTAAACTTATTTCTAAGTGATTCTCTAGGGCCCATGTTATAAATTGCACGAACAGCCCTCTTCTGCAACACAAATATGGTGTTAATATCAGCAGCACACCCCTACAACAGAATGCCATACGACATAATGCTATGAAAGTAGCTGAAGTAAACGAGTCTAGCGGTATCTACGTAGGTAAAATGACGGATCTTTTTAACAGCGTATGCCGCAGAGCTGAGTCTCTTCGACAATTTATCTATGTGCGGGCCCCATTGCAGCTTATTATCTAAAGTAATGCCTAAGAACACTGTCGACGAGATCTATCTTTTCGTTTTTAATTTTTACATTAGCTTTCACCTGTTTAACGTTGGGCAGTATAAAACGAATGCATTTCGTTTTTTTCTCGTTAAGTAATAAGTTGTTTACTAATGTAAACAACAACAGTTGTTTACTTTTTTGTAACCATGTTACAAAAAAGTTTTCTTACTCATTTTGTCAAAACAAGTGAATATAACATTTTTCAAACAAATCCAGAAGATAATATCCCGCGACGACGCTCGGGTCCCATCCGTCTCACAAACAATGCTTCTGGCGTGTACCGCGATTCATGCATACCTACTGCGGCGTACACACTGCGAATTATTAAACAAGAAAAAAACTGTGCTTTCAATTCGACGAATTTCATTAAATGTCTGCGTGTTCGTACTATTTAAGCAGGTTGTTTAACCTCGAAAACCTCATACAAACATAACTAGCCTCTCAGTTGGTAGTAGCTCTGCCTTCCGTGTAGGTTGAGGGTTAGATTCCCTCCCAGGACAAACATTTGTGTGAACACAGATTTTTGTTCTGTGTCTGGGCCTTATAAATTATATATTTAAACATAATATATTCTATTCTATTAGTCACCAGTGGGGGCGATTATAGAACTTTGATACTATCAAAACATTGATACTAATAGCTTTCAGTTACTATTGATGAATTGGTATTACGGATCGCTGCGATTTCCATCGGCTTCTATAGCTAGTTACAATGTGAAGCAGTTGATTGTATCAAGAGTTCCATAATCGCCCTACAGTAGGACACCATCATACAATCCATGCTTAGTTTGGGGCTAGATTGTGCTGTGTGAATTGTCCACATATGTATTTGTATTTAAACAATAATAATTCCAACTAAAACTATTAGAATATTTAGGTATATTCATAATTTTAATTCACCTAAACAGTCCTGTTAGTAGTAAGTAGCAACTTTATTTTACTAATTTAAACTAGTATATACACACACCACTTTTGATTGATTTTTGATTAAAAAAAAAACACATTCAAAAAACAAGAGTCACATTATTCATTTATTTCCTCTTTTCATTTCTTGAGTACTTTGATAATGTCATAACAATATTTTGTATCTTATACAAAATGTCTTTCACAGAATATAAATTTATCGGCCAAAGCCTCGTCAATCTTATATAATTTTATATATATATAAGATTGTAATAATAGTATTACAATCTTATATAGCCTTCTTCCTTGAAAAATTCAGGGTCAGATTTAGATTTAATGTCAGTAGGAATTTTATTATATAATTTATTAGACACACAACTACAACTTTTTAATGTTTTAGTCAGTCTCGTCTTAGGAGTCAGAACATTTCTTTTATTTCTCGTTTGTTACCTACATATGTGTAACAAACTTCATGTTGGTGACATTTCCTCTAATATATACAACATTTTAATAAATAAATTCACCAATCATAGGCATAATGTTCAATTCTTTGAATTGATCTCTACAAGAGTCTAAGTCTAAATTTAAGCCCTATAACTATAATAATAATATAACTATAATAACCTTATTGTTGTAGAGAATAAGCCTTTTAAGTATTACTTAGCCTTTTTTTAAGCTGCAACTAACTATATAAGTGCAGCTTAAAGAATGGCTTAGAGTAACTTCAATAGTTGTTAACAACTTGGTGTGTTTACAGCTTTATATACAATGCCTCCGGCGCCCGTGTACCGCGGCAAAGCTTATTTGTAACGCGGCCCGTACTTTTTGCTTCGTGATGCCTTGATATATAGCTCTGTATTGCGATTGACTCGTATATTTCACTTTAAGAAGCATTATTACATACAAGACATTTATATTTTTAAGCTGATTGGTATTAGGGAGTCACCTTTTCCAATAATGGGTAGTCTTGCTATCAAAATGATTATGGTATTTTGCGTCGCATAATAGTATTTTAGAACGTGAAAATGGCGGATATTGCGTGCTGAGTTGGAAAGCAGGCACAAAAGGAAGTCAGGAAATTGCCTGCTAGAAAATTATCGACGTCGGTGAAAACAGGCGCTTCCTCACGTATGACTGCGTTAACACCGAAAACAGGCATGCTGTTATTTAAACGGTCCTTGGATGGCTCAACTGTTTCATATTTTATATTTTATACTAGCTGGTGCCCGCGACTTTGTCTGCGCAGGATTGGTACTTCGTGTAATTCTAAAGGCTTTTGCAGTGCACGCCAGAATAGATCGCAGTTGGTAGATTTTTTTCCCACTTACTTGACTCTTATAGTTATATTTTGGTATATTCACACAATATCTTTATAAATTACAGCCTATGTGTTATTCTGATGTATATACTATATTATTGTAAAGTTTCATTAATATCAATTTAGTAGTTTATGCGTGAAAGAGTAACAAACATACATACCAATTTTAGCGTTCATAATATTAGTAAGGATTATTCTGTACATTTCTGTAATTATCTTTGTAAATAAATGAACTGACTTAATTCGGTATAATATTACAGTAGTTTAAACAATAGGCTTTCTAGGACTGCCTAGGAATTATTTCACAGAATGGTCGATCATATTTACCAATGTTTATCATATTATACATTTTGATAAACACGGGTTTTATTAATGTATTATTTTGTCGATGGAGGCACCGACACTGTTTCGATTCATCTAGAGAATCTTCATCAGGGTGAGTTTATCCGCGGTCCGCTCGTTGCCGCTCGAGTTCACGGTTCGCACTCTAGATTAAGCGAAACAGTGTCGGTGCCTCCATCGACAAAATAATACATGAGTAAAACCCGTGCTTATTAAAATGTATAGTCCAACTCACGAAAGATTTGAAATTGAAAAAATTATCATATTGTTACACAAACCCATTTAGCCCCTTACTAAGCATAAATAAGCAACTTCTTCAGCAGATGAACAAAGGCCAATGATGATGATTAGCTAGGTATACTAGGTGGTAAAACTAAAACAGGTGAGATGCAGCCAATCGATGCAATGGGCTGCAACCTGCTTTTTAAGTTAAAGTAAGCTCTAGGTAGAATTTCCCTTTTGCGTACGATTAGCAGGAAGATGTCTTTATTGATTGCCCGCGTGTATGGTGTGATTACTTTTCTATAGGGGGCGGTAAAAATAAATGGGATACGATTGGGGATGGATATAAAAAATGTGTTTAGGGATTAAGGTTACCATTTTTCGTAGGATGATAAGGGTAGATGCGTTTTTTGAGTGTTAGATGTATACAATTATCCAAGAAGTACGGACTAGTATATAGTTTTATTAGAGCGTCTTCACTGGTTCTTTCGAGACCTTATTTATTAGTGTATTATAAGTAGGTCACAAGTTATGACTTATAGCTACAAACATAGTTTTTATCGCAAGTAAAGTTATATCACGCAAACTAAAGTTACGTGCTCGGCAATAGTTAGTAATAATTATTTCCAACTTTGTTTATTATTCAAGAAAGCTTGTTATTAGGGTACCGTATGAATTATATGGATATATTTTAATATTTTCATCATTGATCGTATTGAAGTCCGAAGGGAACTGGAGCAAATGAAATTACATGGCAAACAGACAAAATAACTTGTGTTTTTGGACTGCAACGTGTGTGTATTGCACCTTCTAGTATTGCAAGCGTCATAGGTTACGGAAAGTAAGCTTGTTGACCGGATCTGTTTTATAAAATAAATACCAAAATACGCTGCCCATGATTTACGAGAGATGATCCGTTAGCAATTTCACCATAAATACATTTTAATTCACATTACGCTTTACTTTTTTTTTTAAACTTCACGACTCTCATGCTGAGGCCGGTCTAATGTAATCCTCGGCCCCATTCATGGCGTTATGGACCCATGATAAGTAGAGTTAAATTGTGGGTACCTTGGCACGACATAACTATGGATGTCGGAGCGGTCGTGCCACAGTGGTTACGACATGTGGGTTTTCTCTTATTCCGTTCTACGAGGAAGAAATTCACTTTGTCACAGCAGTCTTTCGAAGGTGACGACGATGGCTTACCCCTTGCAGGTTGCCGCGAATGCCTTGCTTGGATCGCAGCGACGGTATTATAGTTATGTCGATGTGGATGTGGCTCCCGCCGGCTTGACGGGTGCGATGGCTGCGTGGGAAGAGCGGTCACGGCAGCAACAATGTGACACGTCTAATTCGTAGCGCAAATTGCACTTACAATTATATATTCACATACATCACACAACAACTTAGTTATTTTAATAATAATCAAATAATGAAACATTGATGCAAACTAAATAAGATTGGTTTTAAAATTAAGTTTATTTGGTAAAATATCTGAATTAAGGCCATTGACTTTCTGTTCATTAAAGTCATTGGCAATCATTTATACATACCTAAAATAAGTTGTTGTTTCCATTAACACGCAAGAAGAAAAAGGCATTGATATTATGAACGCGGTTAACCCTAGCTGACATGTCAAAGCTCGAAGTTAAATCGCGTTTTATCTGAAATTCAGCGAATCTTTTTAGGCTCAATTTTGTGACATATCGAAGAGATATTGACTTCTGGCTGCCAGTATCCTCTCAATCACTGTCGTATTGTGTGAAGGAATCGACGACTGCTAAAGACAATTATTTTCAACCTCTAGAGAAGTTTTATAATATATAGAAATAAAGAAAGAAATACATTTTTTTGGCACACACTCAAAAAACACAAAGGTACAAAAAAGCAGACATCTAAAATACTAAAAAAGACCACAAAGAGAATGATAACCATATTACAGCGCAGATATATGTGGAAATAAAAAAGTACCTACAACTAGGCCCAAAATTAGCCCTTCCCGCGAACCTATCAGCGCTGTGGTCTGGCTAAAAAGGTTATCTTAGCATAATATACTATTTCCATTATATTCTTATATATATTTAAGCCTTTTATATGAAAGTCTTGTATGTCCTACTCGCTGACTATTAGTTTTATCGTGATGGAACTTTCCACTATTAATACATATTAGTGGCCCCATGGTTATAAAATAAATATAAAAAAAATACGTGTCATCATCATGATCATCAGCCCGTGTCAGTCCACTGCTGAACATAGGCCTCCCACGGCACGCCAATGAGCTTGATCTTCAGCTCTCCTCCAATCCTTGCTGAAACGAATGTTTAGGTGTTCATGAAAAGGCTTTTGCTAGACTTTTCAAACATATTAATTACGTGGTTTATTAAACATATTTCCGATACAGGTATGCGTTTGATAAAATATTTAGCTTTGTAGTGGTCACTTTTGATAGTCTAGTGCTAGCTAAACCAAAAAAAACACTAGTATATTATTGTGAATTTATATGGAAATTTATCATGACTAGTGAAGCTTTTTTAAATTACGAGTAACATACTGGTTTGGTAACCTAAAAATCATGAATGTTCCATACTAAATTCTTTTACTTAGCTAAATAAATGGTGTTGAATTGGTTTGCGACCTGACCACAAGTCATTCTTATCCAGACAGATTTCGGTTTAAGCTTTCACTGTGCGTGGTTTGGCACGCTCTTGGGCAATTTATTATCACTATGTTCCTGTATATTAAATGAAACTGAAACAAAAATGACCTACGCAAAACGCCGCTCGCGTAATGTTATCATAAGTACCTGGATGACCGAGCTTTGCTCGGTATAAAACACGGATAAAACGACGTTTTCTAAAATTAAACCTAGCTAGATCGATTTATCGCCCCCGAAACTCCATGCATATTAAATTTCATGAAAATCTTTGCAGTCGTTTCCGAGATTCAAATCATATATATACATACATATACAATATTTGCTCATTTAAAGGTATTAGATAGATACATATGCCTCTTTCACTGCCTGAGTTTCGGGATTTCCTTTATTTCGATTCTCGCCGCGAGACAAATGTTTGTTTCATCTGCAAGTATTTATCTCGGGTCTGGGTGTGTCTAGGTATAATGTGAATGTATTTAAAAAAAGTATTTAAGTAGTATATCAGTCATGTGGTACCCATAACAGAAGCTCTGCTTACTTTGGGGCCTGATGATACCGTGTAAAATTTCCAGCATTATTGGAACGAAGTTCCTTATCGCACAGTACGGACTTGGCGGATGGGAGCTAGGAAAAAAAGTGTAAGATTTTTCCGTCACGACCTTTTCTTTAGTGTAGACGGTTATCCATAGGGTGACACGAATGAATTAATTAGATGACCGAATGAACGAATGAATTAGATGAATTGAATGATGTACAATATTAAAATGTTTAATTCAGTTTATTTTCACAGCTCGAAAAAAAATATTAATTACGAAATTTCCTACCTCTCTCCGCTCTCAGACGCTAGTAATTCAATCATGTGTATTTTGTTTATCAATAATATTATATGGTTAAAGATATTTATTTCTCAAAGAACAAGGTTCACTTTTAGAGAATATTTGATTACAATGTATGTACGTTAAGTACTGGTTTGGGTCCAGTGTTATAACAGTTTCATTACTACTTATACTTATATAAAAACTATGTTAGATATTTGTCATGTTATGGAAGTGTTTTTCTGTATATAATTTTTTAACTTTTTTTAAATGACTACATACTTGTGGCTTCTTTAATACAGCTATGTAATTTATTGTACAGTTGTGCTCCTTCATATGTTATGTTTCTTTTACCATAGTTGGTTCTGGGAGGATCAAGTACTAGATTTTTAGAGCTTCTTGTGTTATATTTGTGTATTTGATTCGTTCGTTGGAATGTTATGTCTGTGTGTATTTCTTTCTTAATTATTTTACGTATGAGCAGGCAAGTATTATAAATGTAGATTTGATTTACGCTCATGATTTGGGTTTCCTTATAGAGTTTTTATGTCCGAGTAAAGTAGTCATAATTGAATAAGACTTTGATAATTTTGTTCTGTGCAGTTTGCAGTTCCCTTAAATTTAATTTAGCCGCGGTTCCCCACACTTCTATCAAGTATTCCAAATTTGATTTTACAAGTGAGTTGTATATTAGTATTTTTACGTTTTTTGGAAAACAACTTTTAACTGGCCGGAGTAACCCCATTAGGGATGCTATTTTAGATCTAAGTTTATCTATGTGTGGTTTCCAGGTTAAGTGTTCATCCAATACCAACCCGAGATATTTCTCACTATTACACTTTTTAAGAGTTTCACCGTTTAGTGTTAGCAACACATAGTCATCGATTCTTTTATTAATAGCTTTAAATATCATATATGAAGTTTTAGAAACATTGACTGTAAGCAAGTTATACTCAAACCATGTATTTATCAGATTCAAGTCATTCTGCGCCTCGCCAATGATATTGTGAATCGAGTTGCCAAAATAAAACAGGCAGGTATCGTCGGCATACAGCATTATATGTCCACTAAGTGTATAATATTAGTGTATATGTACACTGATATTATACGTTTATCAATAATAATATACTACGATGGGAGCTTCGTTCCAACCGAGTGTTCCACGACACTTTATTCTTTATTGTGCACAAAAAATACATAATCTAAACTTAATCAATAATGACATGTACACAGGTGAGCTTAACCCTAATAAGAGTTCTCTTCCAGCAATCCTTGGGAATTGGAAATATTAAAAACGGGTATGAAGTTTACAAAAGGTGGAAATGAGAAGATTAAATTCATAAAACTAATACAAATGTGAACTAACTAATAGAGAAATACAGATAAATAATATACAAACTAAATATACCTAAAAAATATTGCTAAATATATTGTATTATATATAATTATTATGTAAATATATGTATATATATACATACCAAAATATATTAAAGCTACCTAAAATAATACTACACAAATAAATATACCTAAATACTTACAAAGAGAGATAGTGCTCTTTGACTTTTCGCTTGAAAATGCCAAGCGAGGGACTAGCGCGGATAACGTGAGGGAGAGAATTCCACGGGGAACAAAGAAATCGAAACGCTCATAAAGATAAGAAGGAGAGAGAGGTTTGTTGAGAATATTAAAAAGAAGAGATACGACATGCAGATCTCGGCGCTGACGAATGGTTAGCCATTTTAACTGGGCTCTGAACATTAAAACGTGGTCAAACTTCCGCAATCCAAATGTAAATCGGATGCACAAGTTCTGAAGACGTTGCAATTTATTAAGATACTCCTCCGTGGCATCAATGAAACAGTCAGCATAATCTATAAAAGGAAGTAACAAAGTTTGAGCTAGAATGACTTTGGTCTCATGAGGTAAAAACTGCTGGAATCGCTTGAGGGACTGGAATGAAAAATAGACTCTTTTACTGATTTCAATGATGTGGTTTAGCCAAGACAACTGAGAATCTAAAATGATACCCATGTTCTTAGCGTTAGCTGTGTAACAAATGGAAGAGTTAGCGTAGACAAGAGGAGGCAGGGAAGATTTATGTATGAAACTCAGCATATAAAAGCTTACAAAAATTAACGCCTGAGACTTGGATTGGATTGAATTAACCAGAAGGCCAAAAGCCTTCGCCCATGAGTAAATACTATTCAGGTCAGCGTTTATTTGGTTAATACCAACAGAGAACTCACTAACTTTAAAATGGTTATACATTTGCAATTCATCAGCATAAAGATGATAATTAGAAGAAATGACTTGAGTGATGGCATTAATGAAAACTGAGAAGAGGAGAGGTGAAAGAACACCACCTTGCGGCACGCCCTCAGTGATATCACACTAGTCAGAGAAAGATTCTCCAGATCGTACACACTGTGAACGGCCTATGATAGATATGAATCGAACCAAGAGATTACCACGGGGGAAACATTAAGAGATGAAAGGATGGAGAGAAGAATGTCATAGTGAACCGAATTCAATGCACTGCTAAAATCAAGAAAAACTAAGACAGTAAGAAGCTGGTTATCCATTGCCCACCGAATATCATAATATCGGAAGCCAGATTGAAAAAGACTGAGGAGTTTATTTTTGTGAAGGAAGAGAGAAAGCTGTTTGTGAACAACCTGCTCTAGGATTTTAGAAAAAATGGGTGAGATGGATATTGGTCTAAATTGGGATGCAGTAGACACTCACGCATTTTTATTTATGTATTATTACGACCAGCAATTTAGGCTGTGTTTATTCTATTTCCATATTTATGTGTTGTATTAGGTTGGGGAAAAAGTCTTTTCGCATTATAGTATGTATGAACTTGTAATAAAATCTCTTTGGCTATACTATTTGTATCTGGCTGGTTTTGGTATCATTAAAAGTTTAAATTTTAAAGAACATAATTCCAAATACAAATTATGTGTGATTTTTATTGGTTTTTCGTACTGTCAGATGAGTGATGAATGAGATGATGAATCTATTGAAATTCGATACATTTTAAAATTTTACTACAAAAAAGGTAAAAATGCAACGCAAGCCTCGAAAAAAATTTGCGATGTTTATGGACCTAGTGCAGTGTCTGTGAGAGTAGTACAAATTTTGTTTAAGCGTTTTCAATCCGGAAATTTTGATGTCAAAGATGCACGTCGCTCTGGTCGCCCTATTACGGATAAAATGGATGCCATTTTTGAAAAGTGGAGCAAGATCGGCATATCAGTAGTTACGACGTAGCTGAAGAACTGGGAATTGACCATAAAACAGTTTTGGCACATTTGAAAAAAACTGGGTACATAAAAAAGCTCGGTATTTGGGTACCTCACGAGCTCACTGAAAGAAACCTAATGAACCGATCTATAGCAATGGGATCATGTCCCTACCTACAAGAATAAATACCACCAGGTATTTATAACAGAACGTAAAATATATTACACAAATTGTGTAGTTTGTTACAGTAATTAACCTACTTTTAAAATGTTTAAAAACAATTTTATTTTTCCAGAATGTTGCTACAAAACCCTTAACCAGCGTTAGCGTACTACAACACAATGTCTGAAGGTCTATCATAACGATACTATGTTATCGGAAGACGGTCCCGCGGGTGCTTGGCTCTCATAACTATAACTAATGAAACGAAAATCTCCCAACTCTGTAAATTATAACCAGTACCTACTCACGCCTATACAACGTGATTGATGATAGCCAGAGCTGACTGACTATGAGGCCTTAGCATAAGCAAGCAGTTGGAACAGTTTTAAGACAGCCGTGCATATCTCCCGATCAGATATTCAGCTTTCCATAGTCAGTAGCAGAGCTATATACCCTGTATATATCTTATTAGCTGCTGCCCGCGGCTTTGCACGCGTGGTACCTACATCAAAATTAGCCTATAACCTTCTCCAAGGTCCCATATATCTTTATACCAAAATTCATCAAAATCGGTTCAGCGGTTTAGGCGTGAAAACGTAACCAACAGACATACAGTCAGAGTTACTTTCGGATTTATAATATTAGTTAGAAGTTAGATACACAGATATACAAGTTTAGGTGTTGTGTTTAAATCTATTGCTTTCTCAATTCATTAACATAAGAATGACCAGGACAGAGCATATATAAACGCCGAAGCGTATATGCATATGCTACCTAAATGTGAAAAGATCGTGGGAGAGTATTTAGTAGAGTCCATGGCTGACCATGGACTCTACTAAATAGAAGATCTTATAATAGATCATAGAAGTCTTTGGAGACTACTTGTATTCGTTACTTACTCATACGAACTTACATACTCGTAGTTAAAACATTTCCACTCTTTATAGAAACTTTTTGATAGAGATTCAGTGTTGGTAGTAAAAGTGAAATACTGATTTAACTGTTTACTATATTGATAAAATCTCGCTCCCTTTTGATATGGCTTCGTGAGAAGGGAGGCGAGGTAGATATTGGATATTACAGCGCAAAACATATACTGAAACTCTACCACGGAAACCTAAAATGTTTGTTTTCTGAGCTTTACTAAGAGGTATCTACATTTTATTGTAATTTGAATTGTATTATGTTCGTTTTCTGGAACCACGTTCTAAGCTATTGTGTATTATGCAAGTGCAGGATCTCCTGCAAAATTTTTATAGGAGTATTTCTATCTCAGCTTGAGATTTGGCCCTCGACCGCCGTCAACATAAACAAAACGCGGGTATTGCTTTTATCTTATCTCTGAGAAAATATTGGGTATTGCCAGGAACCCCGATTTCATTTATGGGTATTAGATCCAGGGTCAGGGGAGGTATGCAGAGATATGCTCATCAATGTCACTCGAGAATTCGAGTTTGCGAAAGTGAAAATGTTAAAAGTAATTTCTTATCTTTCTTGTACGCTTTGCGAACAGCAAAAGTTATTTTGTTGTGAGAAAATTAAATTCAAATTAATAAAATTCATTTATAACAAAAGAAATCGGCAAACAAAAAGTGAAAACCCTTTTAGAAGTTTCTTCTATAATGCCTATGGTATTTATTCTTTTGTCTAAACAATTCAGAATTCCCTTTAGGTTTACAAAAGAATAATTTTATTTGCAGAACAGTTGCCTCAAATGTTCCTGTACCTACATAGAAAGGAACACATTGAACCTCACTTATAACTTCTTACAGTGCTGACAAGCGGTGCCATGTAACGGCCACTAAAAATACACTTGCTACGCAAAATTTTACAGCCTACGCGCTACGGTGCGTTTACGATATTGCTACGACGCTGCTACGAGATACATAAATCACACAAACGAAACTTATTACTCCAAGCGTACCGTGTCGGACGTGGATTTAAAATGTTTCATACCACTAACTTCAGGCGAGCATCTGGAAACAATTATTGTCAAGCAAAACAAGTAATTTAGATTCAAGTAGTATAAGTAGTCGAGAATGGGCGAACACGTAGCCCCCGGACCGGAAATTTTATCCTCGACCGGTCCCGTTCTGCGGGTGCACTGTATGTATAATAAAACCGAGTAAATGACAATTTGAATTTCAAAAGTAGATGGATAAGTTAAGCAGCGTGTGACTTGCGCATTTCACACCGCGCTCTTGGGAAGCAGCGCCGAGCTTGATGAAGTCAGTGTGTGTCTGGATTCGAGGGGAGGCGGTCGCGTCATTGCAAATCACGACTTTCACTAGTTATTACGCGTACGTTATATAATATACCGTGTGTTTGTTTTGTGGCTGAAGTTATCGAGGAAGGATTTTTCATTGAAATTAAGGTATTTTTTTTTAAGTTTTGATATTTTTTAACAATTATAGATGATACCTACCTACCTTTGTATCAAAAGTAGGTGGTGTGTGGGTCGTAAGCTCTCGTAAATAATGCAGAGGCTCCCTTCGGTAAACAAGGATCCTTATTCAAAGGATTGTGTCGTGTTGCAGGTCCGGCCTTTGCGAGTTAATACTCTTAAGTAAATTAGAGGCGGCTCTTCGGGGGTTCGTGTAAATATTTAACTTCTAACTACTTACCGCTGACTAAATTAGCTAGACAAGGTTAGATACTTCTAAATTTAGACTGTCTAAGCTCTTTGAGAATTTATGTTAATCATTTATGCTTGACTTACTTGGTAAGTTAATATCGAAGTTTTAGCTCTGTGTATATTGAAATGTCATTAATCAGACCCTAGTCAGAGTATGTTACTGGTTATTTCAAACTAGTGTTGCGAAAAGTTCAAATGCGCTTCAGAGCGTGTAGTGTCTTTTGTATAAAAAAATCTATTAACATCTACCATGATATAAAATAATGGAAAATACTTAGTTAAATATGCTTTAAATAGGTCATTTGCTATCCCGATGGCACCACGTGGTGTCTGTTTGCGGTGGAAACGTCAAATACATAATCTAGAAAACTCTTGTGTATATTCTGTTTCAGGTCTAGAATAAGCAAGCGTTACCGCGGCCACGGCTTTAACATTTAAGATGGCGGGCGTTTCTATTATGTATCAGTTGCTTTCAATTTCAACACGTTAAGTTATCGGTACCAGCTGTTATATGATTTGAAGCCATGAGGATATAGGTAATGAGCACCATTATCTGAAATAATAAATAGCCAGAAGCTTACAAGACCTTATTTTTTGCCTGATAGCTTACGTTTTCTTGGATATATTTATCTAAGAATTCTTCAGAATTTAATGGATTCCTAACAATCGTTTAACACAACCAGTTGTACAAACATACAAACATAGGTATAGGAGTGACGCCTATGTTTGCCTATGTTTGTATGTTTGTATGGAAAAAAGGCCCTAGCCTATTTTCCAGAAAAAACACAAAAACAGATCTAGAACTAATCTTAGATTTTGTCATAGTCATAGACAGTTCTAAATAAAATGCTGTCAAAAATAAAACACATCTGAATGCTCGGGGTTGATGCTATTGAATCAGTTGACTTGACTTGTTGAGTACACATAAAAAAACCTTAAAACAGCCTTAAGTCTGTATTTCAGAACAAAACAACAAACGCAAACTACTTCAAGGAGATTTTGTTAGCATTTTATTCAGAACTGCCAGAAGAACTATACTTCGTTCTTGATTAGAGTTTGTTGTTTGGAGAACAGGCTCTAATTGGTTAAGAATTAACCATTGAGTCATCAGAAAAATGCAATTTTTTTACATTGGCCCTGATTCTGTTTTACTAGACTTTGTAAATTTTTGTGAAATGCGATTTTGTACCAAAGTCTAAATTCAAGTAATTTTTTTAATTATGTACTTCTTTTAAATTAACTGAATTTACGTGAGATCGAAGAAGGGTGTAAGCTTATTTTAGTAACCATGAAACAAGGAGATCAATTTAATAAAAAACTATAGGTTAAAAAAATCCACCCTAAGCCCATCATGGCCTATCAGCCATTTTAATTAGGGTCAAGTAGTTACTGATCTTTTAGGTCGTAGGGCTCTGGCAGGTTATATACTAGTAGATACTTGGTGGAATAATAATATGTTTATTATTATCTCTATTATTGGATACACTATACTTAAACTATAACTATAGTTTTTAAACAAACTAAGAGTGTTTTTTTAATAATAAATAAAACCAAACAGTCAGTCAAATCGTTACAGCCTGATTTCCAACCTTTTATTGTTTCGCAAATCTCGAACAAAACAAACTCAATAATATTTACATCTTATATCGACACACCCTTGGTAAAGTTTCCGAAAGGGAAACACGAAAAAATTGGGTTCTGCATTGACAAAGAATAAACAACACAATCCGATGCCCATACATCTCCCGGGATTACTCAGCTTGAACCGGATTCGAAGCTTTTACCGTGTGATACAAAAACTTTGTAAGTTGTGGTGTATTTTTTTTCTAGATTGATTTACACCTATGCTGAAAATCTACGCTTTCCTTTTTCACAGCTTTGTAGGTTGTCAATAAGATTTAGTTGAAATAATTTTTAAGATTTCTCGAAATTATAAACTACATTATAATTGTTTTATGTCAATCTGTCCACTATTTTAATGAAAAAAATAATTTATAATGTTTATAATTCTGGATGACACTGTGTGAAATGTCTGGCATTATTTAATGATTTAGTTCGTTTTGCGACAAGTCTAATTCTGTATCGTGACATGGTAATGTGGGTATCCATCAGAAACTGTGAGTACCTATTATAGGTCATACAAACCAGAAAACATAATTCTACTGCAATGAAGACGGACAACGTATTGTCCATGTATAGGACTAGCTGACAATTTAAAATGAAGGGTTTTGTTTTAGTTTGATTAATAAAGATTCATTAAAGTTATTTTGTACCGCATGCTAGCAGTACTCGTATGTATAATGTACACTTCTAATAGTCAACCTAACGGACGATGTAGGTAAATTAAGTAAACAGAAAGAAGACTTGAAAGTGAAATGGAATTTGAATAAGCATTATCGGGATCAGAGGAGCATGAATATTTCAAATATAATTACGCTTTATCTAAACATTAATTTACGAGTTCCGCTTTCAAAGGCAGGATTTGTAGTGAAATTGGATACATTTTTTATTTTCTGGTATTAGGCCAGTACAAAATAATGTAGGTATTTAAATTACTGTAAGGAAAATTAGAGACTTATTCTACGAATGTTGATTGGTCGAGGGAAATACGAGATTTTTTTAATTCATAATAATATATTAAGTTTATTTTGAAGGAATGAGGAAACAACAAGACGTTTTTTTTTGTAATAAAAGATGGTTCGTTTATTATGGTTAAAAAAATAATATGTTTATAAAAGAAAGTCTTGCAATAGAAAGATCTAGAAACCTGATAATACAGTAAACAGATTTTACCCTCTTATTGAAACAAACGTTCGGCGAAATAGGTAAACTTTAATTTACCAAACCCAAGCTTTCTCTTACGAAAACTACGTGATATTATCTTTTCTACTACGCGGATGCATTTTATATCTTGGGGTAGAAGGCACATGGTAATGTTGTGATTTGCACATTTTAATATTAACACACCCGGTTGGGAAAAACAGGTTTTGGTACCGAATTACGTTTTGTCAGACGTGAAATATTCATCAGACTCGAAAATGTATAGCGAACACGTATTTCTATGTGAGCTTGAAAATTACGAACTAATATCCGTAATATATTCTTGGCATTTTGTCTTTGCAAATTTATTGACTTAGTACTGATAAAGTACTGGATTAATTTCGTACCTACCTTCTTAAATAGATAGCCCGTTCCTCAAGCACCGTAATCCAGTAATGGTGAATAATTTTATCATTATTTGATTCCAGTGTTTAAATTTTTTTTTTTAAAGAACATTTTTTTTTTGTACTAACGTAGAGTAAGACAAATACTAACATTTTTACAACATATGGACATGCCAATGGACATTAATTTTATGTATTTGTTATATATATTATATATATAACAAAATATATATAAATAAATACATATATATACATACATACATATATAATATATATATATATATATATATATATATATATATAATATATATATATATATATATATATAAACTAAGATTCACCTAAATCGGTTCTGTCTTCACTGATTAATAAAGTAGCAATCATTCAAACATCAAGACGAATTTTGATATTAGTTAGTAGATATATTGTACCTAAAAAGTGTCTTTCTAAAAATTACCACCAAAAATGCCTTGATTTGCAAAATATATTAATCATACAAACAAAACAAGATCTAATTCTGTAAGAACAACATATGCTAACGACATAGGAAACACATACCGCAAGGACGCTGTTATTTTTCCCATTAAGTTTTTGCGCGATTCCACACAATGCCCTCCCGTGGGAGATGACGAGGACTTTTATTATAACACGGTTGTCATGAGTAGTATCTTTATAGTCCAGGCACTGCGGGACTGGGCTGCGGAACAGATAACTTTCTTAGAGTTGTTCTCGAAGTTTGGCATCGTTCTTGTGTATTGTAGAGATTGTAAAGTATAATTTCAATGCGCCTGTTATACGTTTTTTTTATTTAAAGGTGCAAGAAGGTTGCGGGTTCAATTTCCGCCGCGGAGCAAATGTTTGTATGATCTGTAATTATTTGTCTCGGGTCTGGATGTTTTTATGTATATCAATGTATGATGTACAAAAAACTATATAAGTGACTTTATCAGTCATGTGGTACCCATAACACAAGTTCTGCTTACTTTGGGGCCAGATGATGTTGTGTGAAATGCCCGGCATTATTTATTCTTTGCTGAATGAAGATTGTTTACATTTGATTCTCTTTTTGGCTGGTCTATAAGTTCTGTTGGTTGAGCTCTGCCTTCTGCACTGTAGGTTGAGAGCTTGATTTTTTCCTAGGACAAACATTTGTATTATTAACATAAATATTTGTTGGGTCTGGGTGTAATAAGGTATAATTTATTTATTTTTAGTTTACTAACATTTTTTACAGGAAACACGTATTGCAATAGTGTAGTTAGTCACAATTATACAAATAAATGTCATGATACTAAAGTTAGTTATAACATAATCATAGTCATATAAACAAAATAAAAAAATGTATAAGGCACGAAAAATAAATCTTAAAAAACACAAATGACTATTTTACATAATATTTTGTAATGCCACCTGAAGGGAAAGTACTCTTAATACTGTAGATAGAAAATTTGACTCAAAGAAAACATTCCTTTATTTTTGAATGGAAAGAAAACTACATTCAAATATTTTCCAAAATTCGCTTGCCCCACGCAGGAATCGAACCGACTAAAATCTTTAAAAATTACATCCTGTACTTTTATTGCATTGATCGTTAGGATCGTTTATAAGGATGAAATCTCTTTAAGAAACATGATAAATTAAATAAAAAGAAAACCATGAAATCTGGACTTATAAATTCAATGAGACAAGTTAAAGCTCTTTAACTCAAAGATCCATCTGTTTACTTAAGTGAGTAACTAATAATTATTATTGACGTCATTTATCCATTAAAATGACGAATTACTATTTAGATAAGACGATTGCAATTTGCACTTGTTTTTAATGCAGACTCCTTTCTTAGATGCGACATAACTGCGTGTATTAGGTAGTTTAAATATGGAGTGTTACATTTGAAAATAGATTTTCATATTTGTTATTCACATTAGATTGTTTTTACAAATCATTTCATTGTCTCACGGTAAAATGGCTTATCAAGACCAATTTGATTTAATGGAAGCTTATTTTTTTAAGTAAAACACGTGAATCTAGCTCTGCAGTGGTATGGAGAGAGATATCGAGACCGACAGACACCAACTCGGTTCGTATTTAAAAGAATAGTAGAAAATTTAAGGAATACGGGTAGTTTCAAAATGCGACGGCAAACTCTTCAGCAGAACTATTTCGATTTTGATCTAAATGTTAACATACGTAAATGATCGGAAATGATTCAAATCATTTCCGAAGGCTTCAAGCAGAGATGCTGCCGAAAAATTAGGCACAACCCACACTCGCGTACTTAAAGTGCTGAAAATGTATAAGTATAAATGTTATCGTGAAGGTCGGTTGGTGCAAAAATTACATCCTGGAGAAAATTTCAAAATTGAAAAATTCAACATGCAAAAATTGAATTTTTTGAGTATTATTGTATAGTCTGACCAACTTCAGCAATAACGGCATGTACAATCGCTGCAATAACCACTATTGGTCTCGAGTGAATCCTGTTCGTGTTCATGAAACTAACAATCAAGTAAGATTTTCTTTCAACGTTTGGTGCGGAATTATGAGAAATATGGTTGTATTAGTCCACGTGTACGAAGGCCATTTAAACACTGTCAAGTATCTTGAAACACTGGATCTCTTAAGAAAAGAGTTAAATGTGCGGAAAATCTAATTTACGTTAAATCTTATGCGAATGTAAACGAGTTGAGAATTGAAGTTCAGAATAAGATTTATATTATTCACTATACTATATATATAATGTTTTCTTTGAGTCAAATTTTCTATCTACAGTTATTAAGAGTACTTTCCCTTCAGGTGGCATTACAAAATTCCACCCTGTATATAGAGTAGCCCTTACGAATTCGCTTTGTGAACATTGGAAAATGTCTATAGTGTCAACGTCCAGATTGAGTCGATTTTGCGCGCCTGGAGGCTTTATTAAGCAGGTTGGTCCTTCCGCGAGGCACCTCGAGCAGAGGTGGCCGATTACGCCTACGTACTGTTATGTATGTATTTAATAATATAAGAATTCTATCAGTCATCTGATCACCATAATATAAGCTATGCTTAGTTTGTGGCTAGATGGTGTTGTGTGCATTGTCCTCCATTATTTATTTATTTATTTATTTTTATAAAATAAACATATAAAAACGAGCAAGCCTCAGTAGCCTCAGTAGTCGCATATAATGTGTAACATCTGGTAATAAGCAAAGTTAACATTATACCCTGAATTAGTTTATATAACACTACAATTTATACACAACACTGTAAGTTAAGCGCACTGCTAATGCGTTCTCCTTCTCTATTTTATCATTCTCGTCACACACAGATTGCAGGAAAGCGAGGGGTAAGATATTACACATCAAAAAATTGTGTGCCACGAAAGTAAAACCTTATTTAAGTCGATCAAAAATGCACTAAAGCAACTCCTGTACATACATAACTCCTTTAAATAATATATATAATTTTCACTGAAAAATTGGTTCCTCTTAGCGGAGTTAGAACTGCTCTATAGAGAGAATACCAATCAGGCTCGCACCTCATCCGATGAAAGTTTAACGAATTCAAAATGTACTCTGATTTGTATACCTACAGCTTTAATTCACAAGAATAAAAACTGAGCACCTGATTCCTTAAAATGAGAGCTTCTTGTTGCAAAATAACTTGCTTGTTGTTGAAAATAAAGACAACCCTCAAAACCATGGAATGTTTGCCAAATGTATTGCATTTGTTGCAAATGTATTTATATATTGTTATTGCAATGTATTTCAAACGATCTATAAATAGCTCAACTGATCCAGATTACTGCCAGAGAGCAGTGTTCCCGCGGTGAAACTTACTTAATTAATACAAGGAGCTTCATTTGTTAGGAACAATAGATATATGTTTAACTCAAATGCAAAAAGAAATGTTAATTATAATAGGCGAAACAGAAATCAACTTATCCTTCCTACTACAACCTTACAGGCAATAGGGAAAAGCCCAACGTTTAGGATAGTAAAAATTTATAATAAAATACCCGAACGGCTAAAAAAAGAAAAGAAAAATACGCATTATTCGCAAGAAACATAAATAATCTTTCATTAGAAAAAGCTTAGAAAATTCAGTTGATTAATTCCTTACTGACAAATGCTTGACATAACTTCTATCTATGACATTACATGACAGTGCAATTTTATTTTATTTTCATTTTTTACCAGTAGGAAATTAAGTTATTAAGAATTTAGGTAGGGAATATAAAATTGTATAACGTTGACATTATATTATAAATTGACATATCTAGTATGTACATAACACAATCTATGATTATTGACATTTAAGCAGATGTACACTTATTTGAACTATTACTGACTTGTTTATAAATTATTGATTTTTGACGTATTTCGTAACTTTATCTAATTAGGAATTTATCTCGATGTACCATATTAATTAGACTTATTCTGCGACGCCCTCACAGGGTATAATGTTACTATACTCACAGCATTGTTTGTTACACCTAAGCTGAATGTACATTGAAGCAAATAAATGAAATGAAATGAAACAATGCTAATATACGACACTAGATAGATGCTAGAACTTGAGTCACGCGATGTTTAATCATTTGTGTGCTTATGCTGTAAAGTCACAATTTATTAAAAACATGCAATAGCACAAGAAAAACAAATAAATTTAGAAATGCTATGTTACTTCATGAAATGAATAACGAATAATATACAAATTTTGTCCATTTTTTCAAATAGAAAGAAATCAAAAACATCTCGCACATTGCATATTTGACAAAAAGATCTCGTTTGTTTTTAATTACTAAACTGTGACGTAGGAGACAGAAATCCACGGCCTAATTGGTGATCCTAATGAATGTCGGAGAATCAGACAACATCCAAAGTCCTCTGAGTTTTATAATTACATTTACGCTACGTTGGGGGTGCGGTTGGGGTGACCACATAAGGATGTTTTAGCTGATTCAGAAAATTAGAACCGACCTGTGTGACTGTACTTATTTTGGAAATGTTTAAACAACGACTAAAGGTTTCTGCGACATGACGTAATCACGTTGCAGAAACCTTTAGTCGTTATTTTCATAAAGTATTGAATTGTAGCATTTTACGGTAAAGAACTTGAGTTTTCTAAAGTTTTTCGTCTTATACTTCAACACTTTACACACTACACATAATTGTATTTTGACGTGATAACGTCTTATAAATCGATGAACGCTGGCAGCACACACGAAAAAGCATGACGTGACAATGGTCACGTTCCGCCTGAGCCGAGCGTGCAAGCAAGAGCGCATAACAAGCAATAGAGAGGCATGATCGGCCTAAGCGTTCGGCTTGTGACCCCAGTTTTCTTATGACATTATCACGTAAAATGATCGTGCGTAAACCGACTTTAGAGACAACAATATTTTATATTTATAATGAGTTAAGTACATAGTTACATAGGTACATACTTTACGTTTAACCAAAATTTTACTTTAAAAGGGAAGGGGATTTCAGTGGGAATTAAAAGGGGAGCGTCCCCAAAACACTGGCAGTGTCCACTTTGAATGGCAATGCGCTGACTCAGAAATGAACCAGTTCTCGGACCTTATGTTTTATTTTAAGGTGATACCTCTAAATATTGTTCGACTAAAAAACCATCGTCCAAAGAAATATTAGTGCACTCCTTCTCTATATAAACTATAAGTGTGCGAAATTTCATACTCCTTCGTCCGCGCAATTTTCGTAAAAAAGGGTACAAAGTTTTTGCTTTACATATTAACGTATCACGTATTATCCATACAACTATGACATTAAATACAACGTTACTGTTTGTCCCAGGTTAGATGATTTATCATCCCAGAACTAAATTGAGTAACATGACCCAGGGTTATATTCTAACAAGCGGCCTTGTTTTCCCCACTTGGGATAGGTTACAAGAAACTTCGGGTTGAACCGACAAAATTCTGCGTAATATAAACGTACATGGATACATAGTGGTATATTATTTCCCTTTACTGATACCTTTATCTAGATACCCTTGTTCATCTTATTTTATACTATGTACTAGGTATTCACGGGTACATTTGTTGCTATGAAATATATAATAATTTGTTGTTGTTGTTGTATTTGACTTTGTCTGTGTGTATTTAGCATTTAGGAATAATCTGGCTATCACAAAGTGTACCTATATCTTGTGTGAGTCGGCGTTACAGATACCCCAATAAACAAAGAAACAATTAGATTTGCATCTTCATAATATTAGTGTCAATAGTTATAATAATGTAATGTACAGAATAATATACAATAATCAATATCAATACTAATATATATACGGCTGAATGCGAACACATTGATGAAATTTGGTTAGCGGATAATGTGTCTTGAGGACGGAACTAGGCTACTTTTATGTAAATACCACGCGCAGTAGCTAGTATAAAATACATGTGCAACAGTTTAGCTATCTAAGGAAGGTTTAAAATGATCTATAGATAATGTAAACTATCTGTAATTATCCTCACCAGCATCTAGATCGATAGCGCAGAATTTAGAATAGCATTTGTATTCCTAAAATTCTCAAAACAAGTTGTGAAAAATAAATTGGCTTTGTTACCATGCACAGTGAATGCTTCCGAAGTCAGTAACACTAGCCTCTGCCCCAAAACTGGACACATTAAAACTTAATATTTATCAAACAAATTTGTGTATCGAAGAACTATTAAAGAAACCACCTAGGATCATTAAAAAACCTATCTAACGATATCACGATGGGGTGGTAAAATAAATAATTAATTATCTACACCCTAATTATCGATCCCTAAAAAACATTTTAGCTGAGTTTAGGTGAGGTATCCGTAAAAGACATTGCTTCTATGTTTTTATTTCATATTTTTAAAAGGGTCTCAAAAAGGTATTGCTGTTCAAAATTTCACGATTGCATGTATAGTCCGCGTGCAAGAGTTCTGATTGGGGGCGGACATACAGACAGACGTGCATAGCAAAACTATAAAGGTTCTTTATGGATTTCGGATACCTAAATAAACAGAAAGACAGAAAAGATTCATACGGCATAAAAGCATTGGTCTGTCTTAGTAAATTTGTTAGGCTTAACTGCCCCTATAAGTGTCGATTGATGTATTGATGAGAAGGTGAAAGCCTAAAAGATTGCTCTAAATTTATATTTTACAACAAAATGTTTAGCACTACGACTATGTGTATTTCACTCTATGAAAAAATACATTAGCAGTATTATAAAAATCCGCTTACTACACTTCTTGCTACTGAAAAGCTAATGTAATATGATTACTGACCGTCCACCGTACGTTCATTAATCAACGACCATACTGTATTACTACATACGCAACTCGTAGCATTACTATATAAAAAGTGCTCGCAACACCACTCACGGAAAACAGAGATTACATCATAACTAAATTAATTTCTCTAGATTTCTGCTGATGGTGATAATCTGATTTACATTTTACTTAATTAAAAAGCTTTTAAGCCGTCGTTGAAAATTGAACCTCTGAATTATATTGTATTTTGGCTAGGATCAAAGCAATCTGATCCTTAAGATTGAGGCTTCGTCGTCGTCGGTAAACTAAGAGTTGGTTGCGTGAAGCGGAATTTCAAACTCTTGAGTGGGTGTGATATTCGGTTCTATACTTAGCAAATTACTAAAATAACAGCCTTAAAGTAAAGGTACTTAGATTTTGATACATGTTATTTTACTTCTACCTACTTAATCTCACTGGGTAGGGTTACAAAGTGGTGAATAGAAACGAACCATAAACGAGTTTTCTTGGATAAATAACGTGGGTATACGTGTTATAAATGATACTATTACCTACCTACTAAAACTGTAAGCCCTCATGAAGAACCCGATGTGAAAAATCTAATAGTTTTATCAAACAATTTTACAGTAGGCAGTCGAATTCTGACAACAACACATATTCTACAAAATTCTCTAGGTATCGTCGGCTCTGCCATATGCACGTTCATCATTAGTCACATAAAGACAGACTCTTCTAATGAAAATCGGAATTTTATTACTACCAACTCGTAAACATTTAACTACGTCTTGTAATGTGTTGACCAACGCTCCGGTCATCGGTGCGCTCATCACTTTCCTATCTCTGTTTGCTCCTGAGAATGTTTGCAAAGACGCCCTTTTCGTAAAAAGTCTATAACTATATGTAACCTAACCATGTCACCTTTCAAAGTAATAGACGGGCTAAGGTGCGTATTCGAAGCGTGTTGCCCGAAACATTATCTACGTTAATTAATTATCGGTGTAGGTAGCATGAAATAGGTATGAGTTACCATGGTGATGACATGTGGTATTACCAGCCTTGACCGCATTTCGTGAGTCTAAGCTAATCTTAGATATATAAACTTGAGGGGCCGACGCGACGGCGGTAATTTTGAACGTTTGAACCAAAGCCAAACCAAAGTCAAAACGTTATGACTGGCCGGTCAGCTCAGTTGGTAGTAGCTCTGCCTTCTGCGCTGTAGGTTGAGGGTTCGATTCCCTCCCAGGATAAACATTTATGTGACGAACTTGGGTGTTTATTCTGTGTCTGGGTGTTATAAAGTATCATAAGCATGAATTTCAAAATACGAGTATATAAGTATTATATCAGCCATCTGGTCACCATAATACAAGCTATGCTTAGTTTGGGGCTAGATGGTGTTGTGTACATTGTCCACCAATATATATTAAAGGTATATAGGTAAAACCTTTGGACTCGCGACACCGTTACGAGACGCAGCCGGCTGCCGCGCTCGCCCCATTTGATTATAAACATTAATTCACATGTTTACAGTCTACTTTTGTATGGAGAAGTTTACTGAGTTAGGTTCTTTGATATATTATCTACATTCTGAACAAAAAATATTTCATCATCTGTGTTCGTTCAGTATTTGATTGGCAGTCGCGTTTCGCGTTGGTCCGTGTGAGTTCAGTGAACTTTGATTGTGATTTGATAGTGGATTTACTAGATTTATCGATAGTAAGGGGTGTTTATTATTACAAAAACTGTTTATTCTGCTCATTATAAGTATTTTTGGATAATCGATTCTAAGAAATACATAGTAATCATTTCTAAATAAGGCCCGAAAAAGTTCGTTGCCATGTTACTGATTTTGAAGTGATTTATTACTAAACTCTAACGCGCCAAAATAAGTTTTTACTTCTGTCGGCACTCCCGGAGTGCAACATTTTTTATTTTTTTTATTATTTATTTATTTTTGACATATTTCGTACCGCATTAAACACTATAACGGAAACGATTTAGCTCTTATTTGGATTATACGTTGATCAAGCGTTGCGGGATCGCGTTATTTTTGACAGTGCTTTCAAACGAACGTTTTTGATTTAGTACATTCTAGTATTCTGTGCATCGAGTAATACTAGGTAGTTTTATATATAAATTTGTTCGATTGGCAAAATTAATGAATAAAACGTTCTGGAAGAATAGTGCGGTACCTACATTTTGACATTCAGATTTGCCATATTCAAACCTTTGCCAAAATTCGGATTGATTTTGGTAAAGGTTTAATCGCATTTACGTTGACAAATAGCGCGATCGCTCTACAGGACCATTCACACATCATCTAGACCCTTTGTGACCCAGAACCGAGACAAATATTTGCAGTTCATATAAACTTTTGTCCCGAAATTGAACCCGCAACCTTTTGCGCCTCAGACGGGCCTTCGCCCACTGCGCCACAGAGGTCATCAGGCTTAATATTATGTTAGTTAGTAGTAGTTAGTTGTCACTCGCAGTTAATATACCTAATACCTGTGTTATTTTGATGACTCAGCTTAAATCCATACATCCAAAAAAAAATTATAAATTTGAATGTCCCTTTCAGTTTCTTTGTTTTTACCTTTTCACGACAAAACGACTGAACGGATCTTGGTTAAATTAAATAATGAGATAAATTGTGATTAAGCCGAAGGATATAGGCTACTTTATGTACATTATGTACTTTATGTATCACGCGTGTGAAACTGCGGACAGCAGTTAGTAAAACATCAAATAAAAAACTTTCGCTGGAATTGTTTACTTGAAAAAGAAAAATGTCTCGTATGACAATAAATTGTAACAGTAATCTCAAACAATGACAGAACATAATCGTTTATTTAGCCGTTAGTACCGGATAGTACCTACCCGTTCTAAGTGAAACACGCATCGAGGCGTGTCGTGTTAATTCAGTTATGATTATTACTTTACAAGTAAGTGTCATAAGCCATTTACTGTTCATAATCAAGACAACAACATTGAATTTATGATCTAATAGTTTCGATCATCAAATCAGCGTTTTATTTTATTTTTTATTTAATTTTAGAATGTTTGAAAAACTTACAGCTATACATGTGGAATGCATGTACGCTGATGGCCAATTACAAGTTTCCACTGATAGATAGAGAGGAGATTATAAATTAAACAGTTTTGTGGAAGAGGGACTTAAAAAAAATTATACCTAATATACATGAATACAATAACAATTATGATTACCTAAAATTTAGGGAAACTTTTAAACATGGTTTCATTTTAAAATGCCGGTCTTGATAAGGCCAGGGGGAGATCACTGGTGGTCTAGTGGTATTGGCCACACTTCCCGATCGTAAGGTCGTGGGTTTGAATCCAGTCGTGCACCAATGGATTTATCTAATCAAAATATGTATGTGCGCTATACCAGCACTCTCGAACGATGAAGGAAAACATCGTAAGGAAACTGGCATGTCGTAGAACCTAAGTTTGAAGACATGTGCCAAGTGCACGCAAGGTGCCTCTGAGGCGCACCTTAATCCATTCACCACACTGGTTTGAAATAACTAGTAACACGATAAGAAGTTGAAGATAAGGCCGAAGATGCCGAGGACCTCAAAAGGCACAATTATACCAGTTTGAATAAGGACTATTTCAGCCTTTCGGAGTCGAGACCTTGGGCCCGTGTAGTACAGGAACCCACCGCGTTTTCAAAATTATTTCACGGCGTTTGTTAGAAACATTGCGTGACCCAAGAGCTGGATCCTATCTAGCCCAGCGTGTTAGCATTGCCATTCAACGTGGCAATGCTGCCAGTTGGGAACGCTGTTCTCTGGCAGTGATCTGGATCAGTTGAGCTATCTATAGATTTTAAACGGTCCGTAGATAGCTCAACTATTTCACATGTATTTTATATTACCGTATATTGTTCAGCACATTTCTGTAAATAAAACTTTATAAGAACTTTATTCATATGTAGGCATGTTCAAATTAGACGTTCCTTAGACTTTGACATACAAAAATATCGAAGTGACTAAAGACCCGATGTGGGTCTACCGAGCCCGACGATTGCATTTGTATGCATGTTTATTTTTTTCTTTTTATACGTCGGTTGCCGAGTAGACTGCGGCAAAGTGTTGCATAATAATATGCTCCTGATACAAGCCACTCGGCAGTCTATACATTTCGCCACTGAGTACCCGGTACTAGATAGATGTCAACCCAGAGCAATTGTGAAGGCACAAGTAGCTAGGTATCACGCCTATAAACCGCATTTGGCAAACAAGCCGCGTGAAAAATGAACTTCTTAAATCCAATCCACTTGTATTGTGTGCGTTTGTTATTGTTGTTTTTAACATCGAATTCCCCGTTCGAATAAAACATAGCCAGGTATATATATATATATATATATGCATATACGAGTGTAAGTGAACAATAGGTTTTTATCATTCGTTCTGTTTCACATTTCTTTACAACAAATTTGAATCATAACATCTTGTGTCTGAACGAATCCGTAATTTATTTATTACAAAAACAAAAACGTTCAATATCATCTTCCTACACGTAGCTTCAGATCAAAAGGAAGCCATACCCATCCTTTTCAAATACAAATAATTTGCCAAGTTCAATTTAATTTGCGCTTTATTTTACAAGATAATTAATAAGAAAACTCCACGAGAACACTTTCCCGAAAACAATTACGCAGAAGTTATTAAAAGTTTGTAATAATTATAAAATCAGGTTGATATAGGACGGTTCGGTGGGAATTGAGAGGCGATACCCGACAAATCGTTGCTATTTATTACTGCTAAGTTTCCCTATCAGCCATTTGGAGGCCCCATTATGTGGATAACGGAAACCATACATTTTACCCGATAATTTGGGTACCTATCTAAACACCACAGTTATTAACGGGTTACTTAAAACTTACGATTGCAATTAGTAGCTACCTTTGGAGGAAACTGTTACTGAAGAGCCTGAATCTACAATTGCTTCTTGTATATTTGTTTCAAAATGTACTCGGGTTTATTTACCCTTTAGTTAAGTGCGTTGAAACGTATTTAGTTCGATAGCGTGGCAAGTGTCTTAGCGCTGCCCTCTAGCAGTGATCTGGATCAGTTGAGCTATCTATAGATCGTTTAAAGCGGTCCTTAGATAGCTCAACTTTATCACATGTATTTTATTTTATTGTATATTATTATGTACTTTTTTGTCATTATTTTAAAATATATTATATATGAGTTTTTCTGCTTCCCGATATTTCGGCACAGTTGCATGCGCCATCACGATCACGAGATATCACGAGATATAATGATCTGAGAACTGAGAGTTTACTGTATTGAAATATCGGGAAGCAGAAAAACTCATATATCATGGTAAATATCCCGTTTTGAGTAAGTAAGTAAAGTATTTATTTCTGATTGTACAAATGAGGGTATGTTACAATTTTTACAAATGAGATACAATACAAGTAAACAAGTAGGTATTATAAACATGTGAGTGAAAATTATTTTCATACTTACTTTGAGGTTAATGTATTTGGTAAAACAAGCGTTTTATATGGCTTAGACCATCACAATAATATAAATTTGAGGTCCTATGGAACCTATATTTTTTTTGTAAATACATTCATATTATACATAGAAACACCCAGACCCGAGACAAATACTTACAGATCATACAAACATTTGCCCCGCGGCGGGAGTCAAACCCGCAATGTTCTGCGTCTCAGCCAGACATTAGCCCACTGCGTCACAGAGGCTGCAAATAAAAGTAAATTCGGTTTACGGACGATAATTTTACGTGATAACGTCATAAGAAAACATTGATGAAAAATTGCATACTTTTAACCTATTCAGATGCGTCACAAGCAGAACGCTTAGGCCGATCGTGCGTGCAGCCGGCGTTTATCGATTTATAAGACGATATCACGTCAAAAACTAAGTTGATATATTGAAAACGATTCATTAGTGCTTACTCGTATCATGCTCACGATAGTATGTAGTAGATAATATAGGATCGACTAGATAATATATCCGTCTCTCAGCGTCATTCATTATCTAAGTTCAACAATATAACAATACAAATACAACAATAAGTACATCAAATCTGCTTAGTTAACACTGAGCCAGCTCGTCAGCTCGTTTGCTCTCTAGTTAAAGCGGGAATAAACTTGGAGGGGTTGGAAATTACTGTTTTAATACCTACGCTTTGCTAGCAATACAGGGTGTTTATGGTGAATAAAGCATAATGGACATTGGACATTCTAATATTTACCTAAAACTTGTAAGACGTATATTTTATGTGATGTGAGTGTAAAAAAAAATTACTAACCTTAGCCCGCGTCTTCGCGAGCATACATACAAGTAAATTGTCTAAGCGCAAGTTACGCATAGTGAAGGCTTTCGAGATCACTATGGATAAGTATGAATAAATAAATTATAAATATTGCTGGACAATGTACACAACACCATCCAGTCCCTAACTAAGCATAGCGTGTATTATGGTGACTAGATGACTGATATAATACTTATATATTTTAGATACATACATATGATACTTTATAACACCCAGACACAGAACAAACACCTATGTTTTACACACAAATGCTTATCCTGGGAGGGAATCGAGCCCTCAACCTACAGTGCAGAAAGTAGAGCTACTACCAACTGAGCTGACATGCCAGTATGCCCAGTTGTCAGGTCCCATGACGTTTCAATGCCTTCTAGAAAGAAAAAATATTGATATATTGATATATATCCTTGAAGTTTCATCATTATATCCAATTATTTTCAATAAAATTTCAGGTTTCCCCATGCAGCGGTTTAGCCGGTAGAAGGTGACCTCTAACAAAAAATCTGTTCAAAAAATACATTAAAAGACGTATCTAATGATATGCCTCACGATGAGATATTAAAAAAATGGTTGTTTGTAAAGTCGGTTTCCGGACGATTATTTTACGTGATAACGTCATGAGAAAACATTGATGAAAAATTGCATACTTTTAACCTATTAAGGTGCGTCACAAGCCGAACGCTTAGGCCGATCGTGCCGATCTATCGCTTGTTATGCGCTCTCGCTTGCACGCTCGGCTCAGGAGGAACGTGACAATTTTTCGTGCGTGTAACCGGCGTTTGTCAGCGTTCATCGTTATCACGTAAAAATAAACACGATTATAAATGTAGGCCCTACATGTAGGGATATGTCCTACATTGTACACATTGTGAACATTATTTCAATGTTTTTATTTCATAACAGTAAGGGCCGCTATTCATAGTTTGCGAGAAAGAGTTCTAATTAGGCTTGGACAGACAAATAGACAGACATAGCGAAATTATAAGGGTTCCTTGTAGACTTCGAAGCCCTAAAAAGTTGCCTATATATTGTCCTATTGCATATCACAAAATACATGAATATGCCACCCAAATCCGTTAAGCCGTTATACGGCGTAATTGAGCCACAAACATCATTTAGATGTCCCACACAAACATTCATATTTATAATATCTCCATTAGAATAACTGATTTCATAGCTTACATGCTATGCCTGATTTAAACAATATTTTTTAATTTAAAAACTAGCTGTTGCCTGCGACTTCGTCCGCATGAATATCAGTTATCGTTGTATAAATAAGGCATGTAATTAAATCGATATCTGTGTATTCCCTTTTCTCAAACAAAATATTTCAAAGTTAAACCAAAAATACTGACTTGCACACAAGTTATGTAAACTAAATAAATCAAATTATATATACTGTTTAATGGTATTTGCAGAACTCTTATGCTCCTGCCGTGACCTTGTATTATTCTTCTGGCGCTTCTGGCGCTTCGGCGGCCGCTGCCGCGGCACGCTCGCTTCGCTCGCTCGCCTTGCGCGTTGTTTTCTATACTCTAACATAACCTTAACAATAGTAGGACATGTTTAGTTAATCAATTGGTTTTTTAGCACAGCATTCATTTTTCTGGTATGCACTTAGTTAATAAGTGGAGTTACCTAGTGTGCTGAAAAATTATACAGATGTGCATATAAAAATATCCCTATAAATAATTCTACTATGTCATTCCTTAAGGTTTAAGCTTATTCTATTCTAAAATTTTTATATACTAAATAAATCGATTCAGTAGTTTAGCCGTGAAAGCGTTACAGATAGACAGACAGACAGAGTTACTTCTGCCCGAACAAACCTATTTTGTTGCGGAGTTATTTTAAAATGATTATATCTTTTAAGATGTTGATTGAAATCAAATGATGTCAAGGACAATTTTGTTCACAATGAAATGAAACTTGTGATTAATAACATATTATTTAGATAAGTATTAATATTATGTTAATAAAACTACTTCGCAAATAATGCATTAATTTCGAAGGTTATAGTGAGTAAATCTTAAAAGATAGACAAACGGCGTCGCGGCCTTTTGTTAGAACTTTTTGGAGGAACAATTCCATCATACATGATTTTACCGTTTACGCCACACGCAACGGAAGCTCTCAAAAAGGAATATTTTTCCCGTTATTGCAACATTTTCATTGATGCTTCGCTCATATTGGTCGCAATGTGATGTTGTAAAGCCTAAAGCCTACCTCGATAAATGAACTATCCTACATAAAAATATTTTTCAATTCAAACCTGTAGTAAACCAGTTCCTGAGATTAGCGTGTTCAACCAAACGCACAATCAAACTTTTCAGCTTTATAATATTAGTATAGATTCAACTATCACACATGCTATTTACACGTATTGATCTATTTACTGTATTGACTGATAAAGTATGTACTGGTAGGTAGGTAGGTACACGATTGTTCCCGATCACGTTAGCCGCTTTAGGACCTCGGAGACCTTCACTCCATGTGATTGGCGGTTCAAGTACTACCATTCGATCGCTGCAATATGTATAAAATTTAACGAAGTCGCAGAAACTTTGCGATTCCAGAGGGATAGTACGTCCAATCTAGAGCTGTTAGTATCAAAAAAATCTATTAGAACTGTGTGGTTTTAAATAATTAACTGCAATGGAAAACACTCCTTAATATCTCCGTTTAATGAGGTGAAGGGGAATGCATAGAAGATGGTGTAAACTTGGACAGACAAAGGTGTTATAATTTTGTCGTGACTCTCTGGCTTATCAGTTCAGTTGTATAAGGCTGGGTGGTATAAAGTATCGTAATGTGTTTAAAAATATTTAAGAATTCTTTTCACCTTAGTTAGTGCTTAGTTTGGGGCTCGATGTCAATGTTCACAATAAATTGTGCTTAAAGTACATTACAAGTAAAGTGGTACATTTAGTGTAAGAATACAGTTTGAGCTTAATGCTTAAACTTAAATTTGAATGTTGCTTAGATTCCGTCACTTTCATTATACAAATTAACTCTTCATTTTTGTAACGATAACGGATTCTCTTACTAATTGAGTTCACCTGTTTCATTATGCGGGAAACAATCATTTTAATGTACTGATAAATTAATAATATTACATTAACTAAAGCTAAACCGTTAAAACTCCAATAAAGAACTAAGTAAAGCATAAGTGCCACCGCCACAAAATGAAATAAATAAATAATAATATAATAATAATAATTCTGGACATTTCACACAGCATCATCTGGTCCCGAAGTAAGCAGAGCTTGTGTTATGGGTACCACATGATTGATATACTACTTGTGTACTTATTTTATTTTGTTGTAAATACATACATATTACACATAGAAACACCCAGATCCGAGACAAATACTTGCTGATCATACAAACATTTGTCCCGCGGCGGAAATCGAACCCGCAACCTTTTGCGTCTCAGCCGGACCTAAGCCTACTGCGCCACAGAGGTCGTCGTAATAAAATAATAATTACTTAATATTGATTAAAAAATGTTTGTACAAAATATACTAAGATACTTATTATTGTAATCATAATAAATGAATATATATACACAACATTTTTAACTCTCCCAATATAGCTTGTCCCCTAGGGAAGAGCAGACTAATACCCTCCAACCGAGCAAAAAATGGGTTAATAAAACAAATTAAATATACACCGAGAGGAGGCATTCGCCCTCAAATGGGTGGTCCCAAACATACATAAATAAATATAAAGAACATTCAATAACACACTAACTACCTGCATGATTTAAATAATTTGAATAAATACCTAAACAGTTTAGGCTAATATTAGTAAGTTAAGTATATTAAACTAGCGGCTGCCCGCGGCTTCGCATATGTGGTGCATTAATAAAAGTAGTCTATGTCCTTTTCCAAGGTCCCATCTATCTCTATACCAAAATTCATCAAAATCGGTTCAGCCTTTAGGCGTGAAAACGTAATAGACAGACATGCTATTATTTTACTTAGTTACTTTAATTTATTTAGTTACTGAGTTACTTTCGCATTTATAATATTAGTAGGAATGTATAAATGTTAAAAATAAATGCATATATTTATTAACGAAAAGTTTGTAAGAACAATAATTGTAACATGTTATTGAACAATTTGTAACATATGTAGGAAATAAATAGCTTATATAATATTAAAGCTAAAATGCAAATAAATGAATCACTGTTGTTTGTCCACTGTGGTAGCCAAACGGGCTAAGACGTTATTTGCCGTCACGCGATGCGTAAACAGTAGGTCGCTCACGAAACCTTTCTAATTATTTTTACAGCTCTTAAATAAAATATTACATAAATAAAAACGGCCTTGGTTTCTCAGACTATACTAAGCATGACTTTACGCATTCGTTTAGTGCTTATTGGATTCCGTGAAGAACTCATGTTGCAAGATATTAAAAATAATTTTGTCAGGTTTGATCTATTTTCATCCGACTTCAAAAAAGGAGAAAATTCCGGAAGTTCTTTTTTTTTTATATTAGTTAGCTCATAACTCCGTCATTTATGAACCGATTCGAAAAAATCTGATTGCATGTGAATGGGTTGGTCCGATTGGTCCCATATATGTTTATAGATTTCATAGAAATCGGTTCAGTAGACAGGTTTTTAAATCAAAAACACAGAAAAAAATAAGTCATGCACTTAATTTTTTAGTGGAAAATAGAAATTTTGATATTTTGCTTTTTTATACATGAAGTCAGTCGTCTTTTAAATTTTTAAAACGTTATTATTATATTCGAAAAGCTTTCACCGCAGAATATCCAAAAACCTTTTAAAACCTCTAAGATCATGAGGAAACTGGCGAATGCTATGCTCTCAACCTGTCACGTACGGAAAGTATTCCGTACCACATTTTGCACAATATCATCTTAGTTAACTACTTTGCAAAATTGGCATGAGCCAAATACCACATTTTGCATAGTACTTTATTTAAATACTGTGCAAAATCGGCATGTGCCAAATAAAATGTTAAGATGTGCCTTTCTACCCTTCATAAACATCCTCAATTATCTGAATAACTAGAGATTTGGGAAGTGTCTACAGAGCTTGGGGATTACAAAAGTAACTGTGTTTATTTGAAGACCTCTGTGGTGCAGTGGGCTAAGGTCCGAGACGCAGAAAGGTTGCGGGTTCGATTCCCGCCGCGAGACAAATGTTTGTAAAATCTGCAAGTATTTGTCTCAGGTCTGGGTGTTTCTATGTATAACATGTATGTATTAAAAAAAAGTATGTAGGTTTATTACACATACGACCTCTGTGGTGCAGTGGACTAAAGTCCGAGACGCAGAAGGTTGTGGGTTCGATTCCCGCCGCGGGACAAATGTTTGTATAATCTGCAAGTATATGTCTCGGTTCTAGATGTTTCTATGTATACTATGTATGTATTTAAAAAAAAAGTTTGTAAGTAGTATATCAGATATCTGGTACCCATAACACAAGCTCTGCTTACTTTTGGGTAATGCTGTGTGAAATGTCCGGCATTGTTATTATTATTTTTTGGCAAATTTTACCTCCAAAAATTGCCACATATAATCAATGAAACAGCAAAAGGTAGGGTTAGTTTAGTTACTGGCGAGCGAATGACCCAGAATTCAATCGTTATAGGATAACCGCTTTGCATATTTTATACCTAGGTATCTATTCAAAATAGTCATATTGATATAACTTTTAAAACTATCATGGTTTTGCACATAATTTTCACTCAAAGCGGGATATGTACCATGATATATGAGTTTTTCTGCTTCTCGATATTTCGGCACAGTTGCATGCGCCATGATCACGAGATAAACGAGTTTATGAGTGAAAATTAGGACATATTGATTCCAATTGAAATGAAATAGTTTTATACATAATTTCCAGTACAATTAGACGTAGTTTAGCAGAATGGACTTAAACTACACAATTACACTTGAGTTATTGACGTTTATAAGGTTCAAACTGGTATTTTTCACTGATGTTTGACTAGGAATTCTTGGTCTCTTAACAATATTGACGGTAAAATCTATATATTTTTATATCCATAAATTTGATAATTGTATTATATGCTTATTTTTGTCTTATTGAAGAAAATATGGGATTGAGTCCTTTTTGCTAAATTAATATTTTCACATAATAGTAATGGTTATAATTATTTCTCAATAACGATTTAAGTACTAAAAAGGTAAAAAACATAGTCTTTAAATAAAAATAAACGTTTTGGTTGTAGTAAAATACATATACAAGGAGCTAATATATGAAATTGTCGTTTTTTTCTGAAAAGTTCAAACATTAGTTTTTTTTCCATTTAGTACAAATATATTTAATCAAAGTATTTGTCGTCATCTATACATTTCTGCCATCTCATAGAAAGATAATTTAAACCTTTGCAATAGAACTCTGGGGAACTCAACAAATGTCAATGTCAACTGACAAATTTGCGAAGGCATTCTGTACTCTTTGGTATGTAGATCGTTTTTTTCGATGCAAAATATTTCCATATCGCTGAAAAAATGAAAATGGTTGACGAGTCAGGGCTGTTTTTCTGCGAGCTTCACCATATTTTTTCGCCGTTCTGCAAAGTAGGTATCTGCCGTTATAGCTTGACCGGATCTGCAGAAGCTGTAATGGATTGCGCCATGAAACACATAACATAAAACAGTGGTGTAAGCTCGCGTTAATCATGCCGCTAATTGCTTGGTTTGGTATGGATCGGATTCCACTATCACTCTTTACTCATCGTTATTCACATCGATATAGATAAGAATATATAATCACATAGAAATAAGTTTAAAGAAATTAATATTATGACAGTGCCTTGTCAGTCATACGAAAATTTAATGTATGTGCACAAAAATGTTCATTTATTTAAAAAAAAATTGCGATAATCATAGTATTAAATTTTTATTAAACACTAGAAATAAAGATAAACTAGCTGTTCCCACTGTAAGGCTCGCTATAGTTAATAAGTCTTTTATAGGGTAATGTATACGCTTCTATAACAAGCGACGTGTTAGATTTGTCGATTAGCAAATTTAAAAACGTAATTAAACAGAAACTGTCTATTAAAGCATATTATAAAATATCTGATTATTTAGATGACAAAAAAGCTTGGGATGAATCTGCTCCAACTCGACTCGGCATCAGTAACAAAATTGTCAAGGATCATACAAAAAAGTGTTAAGACCAGACAAGTTTCTTGCCGGATTCTTCTTGAACTGGGGTTAGGAGGAACCGGCACCTAGATTCACTAGCATGTAAGAAGACGATTCAAAGTGGTCCCTGTGATTTTATTGAATAAAGTTATATTGAATTTTGATTTTATATAAATAAATCTATGATTATTCACCTGTGCCTTCCTAGTGGGTTATTCTTTAAATTGAAGTTTTCACTACGATAGCGATTGATCCAAAAACCATTATTAACTGAGTACTCTCTAAACAACATTCATGTTGCGAGCTGAAACTGTTGTGTTAGTTCCACGTCGGAACTCTCAATAAAAAATACTATAATAATTTTCGATTTAAATGTGAGAGTAAAAACAATTTATAAATTATAGAGTTTTTTTATAAATTATAATATAGTTATAGTGGAAAAAAAACTACTCTGAAATTCCATACCCATAGGCGTAATTTATATCCGGTTTCAATACATTAGAACGGAAATGTCATATTTGACCCCTATAGGTACAAAAAGATGGTAAGAAATTATTTCTTTAAATCCTACACTATTGTGTCCCCTACCAATCAGGATTTAGTTCTCGTAATCCTCCTGTAACCACATTACAAAAGCAGGTTCAGATACGAATCCATCTACATTCTGAACGCTACTCCTTTGAAAGATTTATATAATTATATAAAAGATTTATATCATTCAGTCTTTGGGTAGAAGATCAAACGTAGATGTTGCTCGTATATTGAGTCCAAGGCCAAGACTGCTGCCATTAAGCTTGGCATCCTCAACAAGGTGAGGCGATACTTCACACCTGGACAGCTTTCCACTTTATATAAAGCTCAAGCCCGGTCGGGTATGGATTATTGCTGCCATCTGTGGGATGGTTCAGCCAAACACCTGCTGGGTGCTTTGGACTCGATTGAGCGTAGAGCATTGAGGGTGATAGGTGAGCAGCTAAACGCTGAGACTAAGTTCCAGAGTCTCGAGCACCGTCGTAAAGTTGCTTGCCTTTCGATCTTTTATAGAATACATTTCGGAGAATGTGCCCAGGAATTGCATGATCTCATTCCACCATCTCCTTTTCACAACAGGACAAGCAGACGCACCGCTCAATACCATCCATACCTTGTCAGTCTACTACCCTTACGAACAAAGCGCTTTGCTTCCACATTTATAATGCGTACAGCCAAGGATTGGAATGATTTGCCGACGTATGTCTTTAATTTGTGTCTCTTCAAGTCAAGAGTAAATAGGTGCTAGACCTACGTGCCCCATCGTCGGCCACATCGTCGGCCACATCGTCGCTTAACATCAGGTGTGTTCGTGGTCAAACGTAGGTCTATCTATGATAAAAAAAAAATGTGGGTTTGTCTAAATTTGCTAGTGCTGTTTTTTTGTCGTTAGGCCATAGCAACAAAAAGTTGTCATCCGATATTTAGGGTTATATTGTCAGGATTTTTTCGAAATTGAACTTTTGAAACAGTCTCAACAAAATCTCTTTGCCCTTTAGCCAGTTTTCTCTTTTTATTAATGTTTTCATTTAACGATTTATTTGTCCATTTTACATTTCAGATGAAATCTTCTATCTGCATTCTGTAATGCAGAGGATTTCCTTTTTACTACATTTCATAACATATATATATTTTTCTGCAGGGTAAATTGTTTAATTGTAAATAGTTGGTACTTAGTTTTGGAAAAGACAATGTCGTTCGGCAGAAATTTAGGTATGTCAACTCAACTTTTCAACTTTTAAAAAAACTTTTAAAATTGCGACCGAAGACAGGAAAACGAAGCGTAGGACGACCCCCCACCCGAAGGACTGACGACATTGTAAAGATTTATTTATTCATTTATTTAGGTCTACCAACGATTATTACTATAATACAACCATACTTAGTATATTACAGTAAGTGTACACAATGTACAGGTTCATGCTGATTGCACAATCAATTATAGGTAAACACTGCATGCGTAACTATAACCATAAACTATAACCATAACTATTATACTATTACTTATAAAAAAAGAAATACAATAATTATTATGATCTAAGAATAGATTCCTTAACAAACTGACTGCCTATTTGATTAAGTTTGACCGAATCTTGCATTTGCACTCATGGACACATTTACTGGGTGCCAGTGTTAAAAAACCTAGAAAATATGTACGAGTATAAATATATTATATATATGCAATAAAAGGTACTTCCTTAACTCACAGAACAAAGAATCACTTCCTTAACAAAGAATTCAATCAGGTAGGAACCTACCTACATTGACAGCGAAGATATCACTATGCTTGCAATCATTGAATGCTCGGCAAAGCCTTGGAATCGGAGAGTTACTGCCAAGAACTGTGGTACGAAGTGGCGGGATAAGTGGTGAGACTGGATGACGTCTCGCGGGTGTTTTGCGCGGAACATTGAAGTTAAACATACGTAAAATTTGAGGGCAGTCCATATGATAATTTAATATTTTATACAATAATATGAGGTCAAGTTGTTTTCTGCGTTTTTCCAGAAAGTGCATTTTAAAATACTTCATTCTCTCAACGTAGGACACCTTTTTGTTGTGATGTTAGCTGCATATGCCAAGTGCCAGAGAAACCGTTTTTGTATCCGTTCAAGTCTTAATTTATGGCAAGCATAGTGAGGTCTCCAAACAACCGGACAGTATTCGAGTATACTGCAAACCAATGTGTGGTAAAGAAGTTTTTTTGTTTGAGATTTTTTGAGTAATTTGCTATTCCTTTTATTAAATCCTAGCATTTTCGATGCTCTCTTTATGATATTATCTATGTGAGGAACAAACGTCAATTTACTATCTAAGGTTACACCTAAGTCTCTAATAAGATCGACTTCGCGTATGGGTGAGCCCTCCATACTGTAACTTGAATTATAAACATTAAGTCTTCGTGTGAACTTTATAAAAAAACATTTGTCTATATTAAGATTCATTTTGTTGACGCAACACCGTTCATGTAAGCTGTCTAAATCATTTTGTAATAAAGTGATGTCGAGATGCGAATTTATTCTGCGAGAAATCTTTAGATCGTCAGCAAATAACGGTGAAGAAGAAACAAAGCAACTGGGAATGTCATTGATAAAAATATTGAAGAGAATAGGGCCCAGATGAGATCCTTGGGGAACTCCGGAAAGTATGCTAAACGAGGTTGACCGATAGCCATTAACTACAACGAAGAAGTACCTATCAGTTAGGCAAGACTTTATCCATGCAATAATGCTTCCCGTAAAACCGTATGATACGAGCTTACTTATCATCAACGAATGAATGAAAGATCGCAGGAAGTTGGTGGATGGAGAGGGCTCAAGGTCGTTCTCCTGGAAATATATTGGGGAGGCCTATGTTCAGCAGTGGACTTCTTAAAATCTGATATGATGATATGTCTTTTAAAATAATTGAATGTCCTGGTTTTTCTGCATTGAAGTATTACATATTCTTAGGTTTTAGGTAAGGGGCATATAAGGCCATGAAGCGAGATCTATTAAAGACCGTTTCACCATGCCATTTAATGTTTGAGATGTCTAGTTGCCATGTTTATAATATTTAGATCTATGCCTTAAAGTATTTTTAATTGATTTTCTCAATAACATTACATATTTTCTTTATTTTATTCAACTTTTCAAATAAAAACTTTATTCTTGGATACAGAATACTTATTAGTTCAAGTACAGAAGGCGGACTCCACGAAAACATTTATATTAAAAGCGGCTCTTGCTTCGACGCAACAAAGTTCAATTCAGATCGTACAAGCGCTTTAACATTGTGGTTATAAACTCAACTCAAACACTCCACTATTACCCTTCGAACTCAATTACAATCCATATATGCAGCATAATAGTTTCCAACTACTAACCCAAACACAACTAACGCACACGAGTGAACCAAGTAAAACACTAAGATCATATGCGCTACGCCGTAGCACGCTCGTAGCTACGATGGATCTACGACGGCACAGTTCTGTGATCACATAGCAGTATGTATTAACGTACATTTCTTGACTATTTCTCGACGATACGGCGCAGGCAGAGACTACGGAGTTTCACTTGCTTCGATGATATACTTCCGTTCCCTATCATAACATATTTTTATGCGCGTCAGTCTTGAGTACTCATTATTTGAACTAAAATTAAAACATTCCTAATTTAGCGTAAATACGTATATATGTCTAAGTCTTTTGTTTCCTATCTCATTTATATCCGTTTTTAACATCGTTACGACAATCTTTATTGATTGTGTCAACAGTATCGGTATAACGACGTGGTTGTTATACATTTCATGAATCAATTAATAAGTGACAGGAGATTTTGTAGGCATTACTGGCTGCAGTTGCAATAAAGTTAATGACTGTTAATTTACAAAATGTACATAATGTGTTTCCTATATTTTCGTATTCTATTCATATGTCAGCATGACAAACAACATTAACTTCTTAATACCAAGTCATTAAAAACAAATGAAGCTTTCATTTCTAGTAACATTGATACTAATGTTTTGTTTGTATTCTGATCTTTGTGATCTGATGCATTATCTGTACTGTGCCACAAACACAGTACAGATAATGCAATAAGGTATGGCACATCGTTGCCAGCGTATATGGAAACGATGACATACGAACTTACTCGTATGAATCTGTTTTCGTAATTCTGCATTATGCAGTATGCAACATGAAACTTCGTCATCTGTTTTTAGTATTTGTTAAAGAAGTTCTGAATTATTAAACTACTTTGGTACTGCCTTCGTTAGTGGCCAAATTTGGTAACAAAGTTAATGCGTTATATGAAATTATTAATATGAAAGGCCTCGGTCGTTGCCGTACTTAGTAGGTACTTCTACTTTTTAATTAAGATTAAACCTTTTTAACTAGTTTATGTTAATATTTGTTTTTAAAGACATGGGTGCAATGTCATTTTGGTCAATAATAATAATAATAAATAATAATACCGGACATTTCATACAGCATCATCTGGCCCCAAAGTAAGCAGAGCTTGTGTTATGGGTACCACATGACTGATATACTACTTATATACTTTTTTTTTGTAAATCCATACATATTATACATAGAAATACCCAGACCTGAGACAAATACTCGCAGATCATAAAACATTTGTCCGACGGCAGGAATCGAACCCGCAACCATTTGCGTTTCAGCCGGCCTAAGCCCACTGCGCCACAAAGGTCGTCATAGTTGATATTAATACCAATGCATAGTTGCTTTCACTTATCTATTTACGTCAATATCTTCATATGTTTTACCAGAACGACATATATTTTTACTATTTTGTCCCTGTTTTATTTTAGGGTTTGATTAAGTTTACAGTCTATTGTCCACAAAAATACACGAAGTTTTTTTTCGTGTCAAAGTAAAGGTCTCAAACTTCATTTTTCCTGTAAATAATTTATGCACATTACGAGTAGAACCTTTAGCATTAAGTTTAATTGGAACGAAGTTCCTTATCGCGGGTAGGCAAGGGGACCTAGCCGAAAAAAAAATGTAACGCGTTACGTAAAACCGTAAGAGAAAGAGAGAATGAAGGAGACCGATAATATACTCGTATATCTCCCACATATATATATATATATATATATATATATTAGTGTGTGTATTCATATTATTTTATATGAAAGGACACCATTTTGTTTTATACCATTCACCATTCACCATTTTGAAAATGAAAGGGACTTCGTTCCAAACGCGTGTCCCGCGACACGTTAATTTTTTAAAGTATTGTGAGATAAAAATTACGAGTGAGGTTAGGTTCCAAAAGAATTTAACACCATCTGGACAGCAAAATCAAATGAAAAAAAAAAACATAATAATATCGGAGACACTGGACTATATAAGCACTTAAAAGTAAAATCTTCGATTATCTATCAATACACGTCGAAGGATGATCATTCTACCGTCTGATCTTAAACAACCAAAACTAAGAGTGATATATCGCAACATTTAAAGTATAGATTGCAAAAAGATACAAGCCTCTAAAAATCGTATTTCCCCACTGATTTTCCACGCATTTTTGGGCGTGAATAAATAACATCGGAGCACGATATTTATCAAATGAACTTTTGTATCGAAAACTTTCAAGAAAATTATTTTTAAAAACCTACGTCTTACCATTAGTAAATTGGGAAATTTATAATTGTTTTTTAATGCGGTGCAGGTCCTTTGCCACGTCGGGTTTCTCGGCTGCAAATTAATCACTTCTACGGAATTCTCATCTACATTACAATCGGGCAGTTTGCATTGCGCAAGTTTATTAGCTGGGTGGTTGATTGCCTAGGGACACGGTGCAGCCTATAACAGCATAGAACAGCTGCATCACTCCCTAACAAAACTTACTTGTACAAGGCTTCTAAGTATGTATTTAAAAATATACTGATAGAATACTAATATGTTTTTAAACACATACATATGACACTTTCAAAACTTTCGGGAGTTGTACTATACATTTTGATAACCACTGGTTTTACTCACGTATTATTTTGTCGAAGGAGGCACCGACACTGTTTTAGAGGATCTTCATCTGTTTGAGTGCAAACCGTGAACTGGAGAGTCAACGAGCGGACCGCGGATCAAACTCACCCTGATGAAGGTTCTATACATGAATCAAAATAGTGTCGGTGCCTCGATCAACAAAATAATACGTGAGTAAAACCCGTGTTTATCAAAATATACAAATATATGATACTACAAACACACAAATACAGAACAAACGCCTATGCTCATCACACAAATGTTTATCTTGGGAGGGAATCGAACCTCCAATCTACAGCGCAGAAGCCAGAACTACGGAGCCAACTGAGGTGACAGGCCAGTCTAATTTACTATACAAATTTCGAATTAATAAACCAAAAAATAGCCTTCAGACTACAAAAAACTTCAGATTAAAAAAAGGAGATTCTCTATTCCTTTTTTTTATGTGTTCTACCTTATAACACCGTCATATATAAACCGATTAAAAAAAAGTATTTTTTTATGTGAAATATTATAATAATATTATAATATTATGCTATACTTACCTATTGGTACCATAGATATTTTCACAAAATCACTTAGTAGTTTGGATTTTAAATCAAAATATCAGGAATAAATATGTCATCCAAATAAACGAAATTTCGTATTTTCCATTTCTGTGACTTTCCAGTGGTGTTTACGAATTTCGAAAATTAACAATTACTAAAAAGTGTCAAACAAAAACAAGAATGAAATTTTTTATGGGCTCGAATTTTATACCTGTTCAAAATGTTATTCATTGAAGTCGGTTTCTTTTTTAGTTTTTAAGCCGTAATTTTTATATGAATAATGGGCATATGTAAACAGGTTAGTGCGTGGGCCCAATAACGCTTATTATTTGGTGTTGAAGTATACTTACATGCCGTTCCCTGAAAATAAACAATGAATTATTATAATAAATTGTTTACTTAATAAATAATATCTTATCTATTTAGAATGGTATAACATTATAAAGCAACGGGGTTTTTATCGGTCTACGTCTGACAGATTCCACAAATTAAGCTAGATTAAATTTCCAATAACAGCACTCATATTCCTTAATAATTAACTAGGTCGCTCCTTAGTATAAATTTGATAAAAAAAAATATAATATATATAAGGGACGAACTAATCGACCCTTAGTATATTTTCTTGTCCATTATTGTATCTTAGTATAGATTGGACATTATGGACTCTAAGCTCGCCTATAAGACCTACCCTTGAGGTTGATGTTGGTCTAGAGAAGTTAGATCTTAGCTATGAAAACCGTACGCAGCTGAATGAGGTTACGGGCAACTCGACGGGTGACTGCATGTCGCCACATCTACTCGGACTGACACCGGAGTCCTATTTACGAGTATATGCAGTCAATTAGAACTTCGAAGCGTCCGCGTCCCTGTGGCCGTTGATTTTCAGTTGTGTGGTATAATAAACACACAACTTATAACCTGTAAACAAATAGATAATAAGGCCTAATCTATTTTACATTTATGCTGGATAACTATGGGTTCTATAATAATGCAAACATCCATATATCTTATATCAAAATTTTTTTTAAGAAACCTGTTATAAAAATACATATCAAGCAATATGCCACACAATAAGGTAGTAACATTTTTAAAAATTTTTAGAGATCACTCTTACATGTAAGAGTGATTTCTCAAAACTGTGATATTTTTTTTATTTTATAACTTTGTACGGATCACTCATACGTATTTATACGTATTACCGTGCAAAATGTAATCATGATAAAAGTAGTAGTCCGCGAACAACAGCAAAATTAGGGGTGGACAGACAGGCAGACAAACAGTCAGACAGACGGTCATAGCGAAAAAACGGTACGTTTTGAATTTCATAATGAAATCAAGTGACAAATGAATTTATTAAAGAAAACCGGCATCATATAATTTCATGAGGATTTTTTACATACTTATAGGACTTAAGACCATGTTGTTATGATTACACAACGTTCTGAGTTGATTAACTTCATCAAAAAGTAGTCAAGAACGTTATAATTTACTTAGAAATACCGAACATAATATCTCAAAATCGCTCAAGCATTTTATATAGTCATTTAGAGCTACGATCTTAATTCGATTTCATGCTCAATGCGCCACCTGGCTTTGATGTAAATAGCCCGCGATATACAATAGAATATATATGACTCCACACAAAGAATCTATAGAGACGAGAATTCCTCGGCAAAGTGAAGGCGAGATAAATGACTCAATTTAGAAGAAGTGGAAGGTCGGCCATCAGAAATGACCACAGGGTATCGGTTTCAGTGAAGCTTGATGAACAGCCTAGCCGAAATACGGAATTTGCTCTATTTTTGTACAATAAGGAAATTTGAGTTAAAATATTTGATAAATGCAGTTGGGGTTTTGCATTGCTTTTATGCGGGGTTTTATTCAGGTGACAAAAATAAAAACGCGCCTTTCTGTTGTTGGTTTTTAACCTCAATTTTTCTTTGTTTCAGATTGAGTTGCGAATTCCAACATAATCCAAATGTGTATAGTCAGGACAGTGAATAACCGGTGATGTGAGTGACACTATGCTCAGGAGTAGCCAGTGGGTGGCAATGTTGGCGGTGCTGGCTCTGGTGAGCGCGACGGAGCTGAACTGCATCTGTGACCCGCGCGAGTGCGACGTGCTCGAGCCAAGCGGATGTCCGGGTCTGGGGGTCATAGTGTGGGACCCCTGCAAGTAAGTACCTATTTATTGATAACCTATACTTCCAGGAAATACTCAACCTGCTCGGTCATTAGCATTTATTAAATCTAGGTAACATATTCATTAGATGACAGAGCGCGCTGTTATATTGTTTATTTCTGTCTAGGTTTTAGGAGCAAGTTATATATAGGTTATAGGTGTTAGAATAGGCAGTCGGTTCGGTCTATGGTTATGTTTTTGGCATTGCTTAATTGGATTTTTAATTTAGCAAATAACCAAGTTATATAGCAATTCTTTGTAATTTTACCAAGAATTATAAGGTATTTTTAATGTCATAGATTTTGTGAACGGATAGGACGGATCAAAAATTACCGAAATTTTGCTAAGTTAAACTTTTATTCTACAGAGATTTAGTACCGTTTGCAATGGCTGTAAGAAGTAAAATAAATATAGTAAACTGTTAGTATAAATCATAGGTCGAAATAGGAATGCAAAGTAGATTTATCAACAGAATTGTCCATTGGGCAACAATAAACAAGTACCGACCAGAGAGATAGCGTGCGGGAAGTGGAACTTGAATAATCAATGCTCGCACTCTACCGATACTATCCACATCCGTATCTATATGACCCAGGTCAGTCAAGCAAGCATGGTGCACTTCAATCAATGGATAACCAAAATTGGGGTCATTTGTATCAATTGGCAGGTCATTTTTAGTGCATGAATATTGGTAACGTTACTCCAGCTTCAGCTGAGTACGTCCAGATGTCTTTATTTTTACCTAATAAAATGATGAAATCAATTTATTTACTATTTTTGTATAACTGTTATTTTAGATAAATATATATATATATTTTAGCTCTAATTCTTGCCGGTATCGAACTTAATTTGACCTTTCTATTATCTCTCGGCGACCCAATTCTATGCCGCCGGTAGCGGCTTTAGCTGTGGGTTGACATAAACATTCTATTATTATTTTTAGAATTAGAAACAGCGAAGTACGAAAAGTTCACGTAATATTTTTGTGTCAGTTATAAAAATCTTTTGAAAAATTTTGATACTATTAAATAAATTTGCCAAGCGTAAGCGACGACGCACAGTTAAGGTTTCTGGTGTCATTAAGTTTAAGAATTACTAATGTTCTTAATCAATTGAACACCATCAAAAAAGCATAGCAAAAAATGTGTGTATGGGCCTTTTTGTTTTATAAGGTTTACTGAGGTTTAATCAGGCTGTTACTCAAAATCTAGTAAAACCTTACTATCCATGTTAATTTTTCTTGTAATATCATTATATATCCAGCTATTTTGTAAAAAATTACGGGATTCTCCAAATAACAGTTTAGCCGGTAGGAGGGGAAAGACGGGGGACAACACTGACCTCTATCAAAATGCCCACCTCAAAATTTCATATTTATAAAGGTATAAAAAAAAAGATAATACGAGGTTTCGTAAACAATTCTCCGATACAGTTATATTAGTTATATCTATATCGAAATACTGCTTAAGAAACCTCGTAGTATCTTTAAAAGACTTGTCTTTATTTCATAACTTTGTAAGGGTCACATAAACGTATTAACGTGCAAAATTTAATTACGATAAATTTAATAGCAAGATCAAGGACGGATATACAGACATACAGACAGACGGACATAGGGAAAATATAAGGGTTACTTGTGAGGGTTGTTTTTTATAGTTCCGGGCTTATAGGGTTCCAAACCCTAAAATGCAACCTGATATTCAAATTCAAGATTATATTGAGACTTAAAGCACAGGAAGTTCAATCTTCAGTCTTCTAGGGTAAGACAAGCTAATATGAAATTTTGCGCAATAGATATTAAATTATTTAATCCGGCTTTCAAAAGTTTTCTAACTGAAATATAGTAGCAGTTTGTTTTACACTAATTGTCTAAACTTAAACAAAAGCCTTCGGGATAGGACGATAAGGTAAAATCTCTATCTGCAGGTAATTACGTTGGCTTTTACCGAAAAACTTGAGCCTGCCGGGACTGATCCACTTTGCAAAACTTAAACCCTGAACTTCAAAATAAGGAGTTCGGCACAACTAATGCAATTAAATATTTGAAAACTCCTATCTTAGAACATCCAGCTATAACACAGCCTTGAAAAATAATTAATACATATTATACACAAAGAAATACAAGAGGATCTAGGAGGATCTAGGCGATTTTGTACATAACATTTTCTTTGAAATTTTGCCAAACAAATCTCACCCTTCGAGAAATATGTCAGTAGCAAGTTCTACAGCTCTATAAGGTTATAGCAAAAGCTTTATCTCAGTAACCAGGGTTCAGTAAAGTTTTACGGAACCCTAAAATCACAAAATTGGTTCGTGTTTTCTTCATCATCCCCTCTGACCGTCACGGTCGAGCGAGTACCTAATAAGCATAATAAATTTCAGAACGGTTACGCTACATAACCTCTGTTACTTTATTTTCGCTTGGAAAATAATTAAATAGGTATAAATAATTTAAACTGTTGCATTGGTCAATGTCATAATTTACATGGAATTTCGAAAAACCTTTGCAAGTTTGACTTTATTTCTGGAACAATGCGTTGCAAGCCTCACTTCTGCTAATGGTCTGCTAGTGGTAGCTTTGTGATTCGAAGGTCGTGGGTTCGAAAATCGTATGTGCACTATATCAGTAATCTAAAACGGTAAAGCAGAACGTTGTGAGAAAACTCGTATATTTAAGAACCTAAAAGGTTCGAAGCTATATGCCAAGTGCATGAAAGGACCCTCTGAGACGCACTTTTAATCCTTTCAATGAATATTTCATTCCACAGTATTCTTCCAAATATGTGTCATATTTATAACAAGTTGTCTACTCCTCATAATCTAGATTTCTTTAATAACTGTATCAGTAGGTATAAGCGGTGCGCTTATAAAGTCTTACACGATCCTAATAATGTACAATTTACATATTTGGTTCTTATTTTGGGGTATTACTAGCTGTCCCGTTCGTGACACCGTACGCGCGTTTTAAAAAGAAAAAAATATATTTAAGTAATTGTAAATCTAAACCATTCTCAAACCCACTTTAACACCAAAAATTTCATCAAAATCACTCCAACCGTTTAGGAGGAGTTTAATTTACAAACACGCTCAAAAGATATCTTTTATGCACGCAACACTGAAAATTTGTCACATTCACATACGATTTCAAATCTAGATCAATACATAGATAAGAACTAATTGCTAAAATACTATGTTGTTGTGTTTTATGAATTTAATAAATTAATAAATAAATATTGGTTCAAAATTTAAGTAACTGGTGAAACGATAAAAAAAAGAATCACTTCACTTCGATGTCAATTAGTCCATTGAAAAGTTACATTTGGGTATGCATTTGTCAGAGGACGCAATTTTATTTTTTTAATGTGTAGGGGGGGTCAGTAGAAGCTTAAGTTCAAGTTTGTGGGGTCGGCACCCTTGTCCCCCGGCCGCCATCTTGGAAAAGGGGGTGCAAAGGGTTTTCGCGCTGTATCTCGTAAACTAGTTACCTTACAGAAAATTTAATCAAACATAAAATGTAGCAAATTAAATTTCCTACAATTTTATTTCTATTACTTTTTATCGTCAAGTGACCAACAAAAAAGTTATAAACAAAAATAAATGAAAATTTTGTTTGTTTGTTCTAGGTTTTACAGCGCTCCAAACTTAAACGGATTCTCGAATGCTCATAGGGATGCAATAAAAACTAAAAATTAGGCTTACTTTTCTATCTATATTTTTTTTATTCATACAATTTATTATGATCTTAACATTCCTATGCTATTATTGAACTATGTTTGACCCTTTTACCCACCACCTATGAGGTATAACATGGGCAAAGTCAAATTTATAAAAATTTTGCAGAAGCATCCAGAGTTAGCAAGTGGAACTAAATTATTTATGAGTGAGAAAGTCGAGTCATCGTTACTCAGTGTTGTTGGCGAACGTTTTTTCGTCTTTTTATATGGCGGAAATAAAGACGATACTCTAGACACTCTGCGATACAAACGATTTGCTAAGACAGTGACAAAAAATGCATTAAAAAATGCATTAAATTTTTATAAATTTGACTTTGCCCATGTTATACCTCATAGGTGGTGGGTAAAAGGGTCAAACATAGTTCAATAATAGCATAGGAATGTTAAGATCATAATAAATTGTATAAATAAAAAAAATATAGATAGAAAAGTAAGCCTAATTTTTAGTTTTTATTGCATCCCTATGAGCATTCGAGAATCCGTTTAAGTTTGGAGCGCTGTAAAACCTAGAACAAACAAACAAAATTTTCATTTATTTTTGTTTATAACTTTTTTGTTGGTCACTTGACGATAAAAAGTAATAGAAATAAAATTGTAGGAAATTTAATTTGCTACATTTTATGTTTGATTAAATTTTCTGTAAGGTAACTAGTTTACGAGATACAGCGCGAAAACCCTTTGCACCCCCTTTTCCAAGATGGCGGCCGGGGGACAAGGGTGCCGACCCCACAAACTTGAACTTAAGCTTCTACTGACCCCCCCTACACATTAAAAAAATAAAATTGCGTCCTCTGACAAATGCACACTAAGGCCTAAAAAATGTAACATTTTAATGGACTAAATGTCTTTTCAGAGCAAAATTGTCCAAGCTAGTCATTAGAAATTTCATAGATATTACCAGCAAGTTTTTGCCTCGGGTCTGGGCGTTTCTATGTATAATTATGTACGTATTTACAAAAAAAGAATATAAGTAGTATATCAGTCACGTGGTTCGCATACCACAAGATTGCTTACTTAGGGGATAAACAATGCTGTGTGAAATGTCCAGCATTTTTTATTTTTTTTTATTATAGATACAGTCAATTATTATCTCTTTGACAGATGCTGCAAAGTGTGCGCGCGGACGTTCGGTGAAGAATGCGGAGGCTTCAGCGGGACCTGCGAGCCAGGCCTCAAGTGCTACGAAGGCTCCTGTATGCCGATCACGTGAACAAGAACAATAAACTTAATATGTATTATATGTGTATAGAGTTGTTAATACGAAACATATCCACGACAACGTAGGAACGAGAGGACCAGACGAGTAGGCACTTAATTACATGTCGTGTGACAATAATCGGTTTGTTGGTAAGGAACATCAGGAATTGGTTATTGACCTCAATTTTAGATCCACCGTAAACTGCAGACTTTATCGGCGATGGTTTGGTTGCATCAACCAATTTTAAATCGTTTGGTATATGCCGTCACAGTAAATTATGTTACGGTTGTTAAGCAACTTGTGCCTATCGGCCGATAAAAAGTCTTTGTCTAGTAAACTTACCTTTGACTAGTATGAAAGAGTTGCTTTGTCCTGTTATTGAGGAGACAAATAAAATAGATATTCATCATATTAATTTATGTTTCGCACTAGCCTTAATTTAGCGATATTGTTTTGTTAACGTGTAACATGGACTTTGCTTATTTTATGTATATATATGAACTCAATCAAATACAATGTTTCAATTTCCATTCACGATGAAAAACATTATGGCTCTACTTTTAACATGTGATTGAAAATCTGAGATTGAAAATCACGGCAGGGTTTGGCGAATGTTGGTATATTTTTGGATGAACGCAAATTTCATTTGAATGCTGCTACACCGGTGTACCTAACGATAAAATCGTGGCTTTGTGCCGTGCTCGTTAAAACTCCATTCAACTATATGAAAGGGGTTCTCAGGATTGTTTGCAAGATACGCTGAACGTTTAATAATGGTATGTATGTAATAAAATTGTTTGCTGATGTAACCTACTCAATACTTTTTAGAAAATTAAAAACGGATTACAAGCTTATAAAATTAGAAGCCTGTTCTTGTGGACAAACGTATGAGTTACTTGTAATTATTGTAATAACTGTATTTTCGTTCATAGTAATATGTTAAAACATAATATAAAGTTATATACCTTCAGTAAATACTTTAAGTCGAACCCCATTCTAAGATTTTTACTGTTGTCGTGGGGTTGACCATAATTTGAGTACTTATAAATTCTACTGATTTCACTGTTAGGTATATTTTCTATTTTAAGTATATTATAGTTAAATTGAGTGTTCGCCCATTATCTATTGTACATTTGTAATTGTTTATGTACCTTGTAATAAATAAAGTTGGAAAATGTTATTTTTGAGTAAACATTGTTTGTGCCATATTCATATTTGTATCATCATGGGTCTTCGTCTTCTTCTCAAGCTAAAATAAACTATTAAGGAGGAGGACCTTTGTTCAGCAACCTTTGTAATAAAACCTCAATGGAGCTTAGAACATTTTGAACTATTTCGGTCACATAAGTACTTATTTCTGAAATCTCCATTAATAATTCAATAATTAAGTGGATTTATACAACATTTTGCCCAGGATTATATCATGTTTTCTTTTGTTGATTTCTGTAAGCTTAATACATAAACTCATTTGTACATAATAAATGTTAACAGTTTCAATGTGGTTTTATAATCAACTTATCTTCAAACTACATAGCAAAATACTACATATGTTATCTATTCTATGTGTGCTTCCAAGTTAAATGTAGAAGTAAGAAAAATTAACCAGTATAAACGATCGTGGTTTTGTAAATAATAATTATTTGACTAGCATTTTTATCTTGTAGATATATTTTCTGGTTACCTAACCTATACTATAGTTGATATACTAAAATAAAATAAAAGTGACATTTGGAATAGTTTTAGTGATTGTGAAGTATTTCGTTCAATATAATTATGTCTAATTATTTCAAAATATGAACCCTGTAATGAGAAATTATTGTAATGAGTGATTTATTAATTTATGCAAATTATGATTAATTTAGCCGAAAATAATAATCTCATAAATAAACTATTGTATAAGTTGTAAAAAGGACTAAATCAATGCTACTCGTTAACTGTGCACATGAATAAACCTAAGATAATGATGAATTTTGTTTATTTTACTAACTAGGTCACACCTGTACTTTAACCGTGTACCCTAGTGACCTCTCTCTGCCCTTATCCACCCCTAAATCTGAAGCTAGAAAGCCAGTGAATTTTTTGAGAGGAATTGTGAATACTCTGTTCCACAAAAGTGTAAAAGCATTCTATAATCTATAAAACATTTCTATAATCTGCATAAACTTATAAAATGCAAAAACAGTCCCTGAAAAATGACATGCTACCAAAGTACACGTTCAAGACTAAGAAGATAAATACATTTTCTCAACAAAGTTACGTAACTGCCTTCGATTTATTTTGCTTTATCTGCCAAAAGACTGTCATAAAAATAATCCCACCTCTCGTGTGCCCAACGATTTGGAAGAATTGTACGGTATTGGATATATTCTTTTTCTTGATAGCAACCCAGACTGCTGGTAAATGGATCTAGGTAACATGGTTCGTGATTTCGGTGATGACAAGCAATTGACCCTGTTTTATTCGATGACAAGTGACAGAGCGCGTAATTGTTCTTCAGTTCTAATAGCTATAGACATATATTGTGAAATTGTTGTTTATTTCAATTGATCTGAAAACAGTAAGTATCGACTTATCAATGCAATCGACGAATCTTATATTTAAACGCTTATATTTAAAGGTGATTAAAATGACGGATTTAAGAATAAAAATAAAAGTTCGCTATCAGTAAAGAGGCTGCCTAAAAATTAAGTACGTATTTTATTTCTATCTCATAAATCTTTTATCAATTTACTCAGCAACGAAAACACGCTTTTGATCTCTATGCAGGCTCTTTTTGCCAAGAACATAGTCATAAAATATTCAAGTCGATGACTGTACTATGAGTTAAGAATATAATATTTTACGCAGACTTTGAATTAAGTCAGTGATTTTCCTATGAAACTTATCTCAGATATTGTAAGAAATATGTGTACTTGCGAGAAATAAAACACTCTTTATCCGTAGAAATAACATGTTTTATAAAAATAAAAGCTACTCTTATCTAACCTAACCTATTGCATGCATGCAAAAAGAGTTCTGACGTGTATTTATAAATTTAATAGGAGTGAAATTGAATTCTACATAATATATACAAATTGTTTTGCAGGGGTACAATTTAAATATAATTATCAACGGAAACAGTAGTTAAAGTTTATTTGACCTCGACATTTTATATCGATAAATTGGTAAGGATTCATCCTTGTTTTGCAGGTGTGGTAATCTACACCTTGGATCCTTGTTTCCTAGTTTCTGGGATACCATAAAAAGTTTGCAAGTTAATGTAATGGATGAAGTTATGAGTGATCGGATGTTTGGCCAGGATAAATAAGAGACTTCCCCTAGAGATTATCTACCCCAAAGAGATTTCAGTTTCTAATAAAACAGTGGCTTTTGCAGGATTGGGGCTTTGTGTTATTTATAAGGTGTAACATTAATTTTTAGAATTTTACGTTTTATTGATCCTTACTAATATAATAAATGTCAAAGTAACTCTGTCTGCCTGTCTGTCTGTTACGTGTTCATGCCTAAACCAACTTTAATTGAACTTTAATTTAACCAATTAAACTCCTCCTAAACGGCTGGACCGATTTTGATTATTTTTTTGTGTGTATTCTAGTGGTTTCGAGAATGGTTAAGATTTACAATTAGATTTTTATTTTATTTGTACATTTTTTAAAACGAACGGACGAAGTCGTGAACGGGACAGCTAGTGTGTTATAAATAGCGCTTTTATAACGCTGGTCTTCCGTGACGCGTTGGCGCAGAAGGCCATAAGTCACTTTTATTCGTTTATGTAGGTACTACGCGAAGCCGCAAGAAGCAGCTAGTATTATATAAAGGTAAAAAGTACCATGATTTTCAGACACGAGTCAAAGTAGGTGTTCGGGAACGCCTAGTACACTGAAACACATTCTACACGTAAGGTACACAAATCTTTAGGTGAAACGAAGGGAGTGGGTTGTTTGTTTTCCATTGCAGAAAATTATGTTTAATCAGGTTATGACAACAGCTACGAACAAGGCGAGCTTTAATGAAGAGAGTTTTACTGTAGGTAAGATAAAAGTAGAAATACTAATTAATATTCATGATTAAAGTCTTCGGATATAATTTGATATCTATGTGCAATCATCCGTTATGAATATGAATCATAATTGCACGATTACTTAACTTCTGAACCCCCCACTTTCCTGAGAAATCGTAATAACAAAGATTAATTTGTAATTATACTTTCATTAGGTTAGAAATTTCAGATAGATCACCACTTTACTTATTAAGTGTTGAATTCAGTTTTTTTTTAACTAATTAAGTATTGAAAATATTATTCACGTACTTTTGAGATATTATTATTGCCCTGTGTCAGGGTGTTATAACGTAACATAAGTATGTATTTAAAATATATAAGAATTTTTTCAATCGTATATTAATTATGTTCTGTGCATTGTCCACCAATATTTATTATCAATATGTTCCTGTGGGTTAGCATCCCACAATCTTATATCACTATTTTACGATTTTGTAAATAAATACGTCACAACGGGTCATTTGCGTTAAATGAATAATAAATAAATATAAATAACGCCGGAGAGCGTAAGGGGTTGGGCAGAGGTCGTCACACAATGGGTGCCTGCAGATTGGCGACGCAGCCGGGGCAGGCTGAAGAAACGTTGGCGTGACGATCTCGATGCTTTCGAGAAAGGTTGGTGGGAATTGGTTGGAGACAGGGACAAATGGAAAGAATTGGGGGAAACCTTTGCCCTTTGCCCAGCAGTGGGAAAATATAGGTTTATAAAAAACAAACCGGACATTTCACAGTGCATATCTGGGCCCAAAGCAAGCAGAATTTATGATATAAGTACCACATGACTGTTATACTACTTACATACTTTTTTTTGTAAATACAACCATAAAACACTCAGACTCGAGTCAACCTTAACATACAAATTCTACAAACATTTGTACACGCAACCTTCTGCGTCTCAGCCGGGCCTTGGCCCACTGCGCCACAGAGGTCTTCGTTACTAAAGTCAACTTAGCCACTTACGTACAAGCTTTGCTTTGAGCAGTCACAGAACTATAAACAGCATCGCTAACATTGCACTCTAGTAAGTGACTACAGAATTACGGCTAGCAGAGTTTACTTCAGTGTCTTAGCTATGAAAATTGGACGAACATGCTGGGTAATTGGGAGATAATGGCTGCGTCACTTGTAGGTATTATACAATTATAAATGTACTTTTAACACGTCTTTGGTAGCAAATGATGATGAAGAAGCAATCGTTTGTTTTCCTAGGCACTACCGCTTGGCACTACTAGTAGAGTGAAGGGAAATTTTACTTTCCCGTGACACTACTGGTAGTGCTACGGGTAAAAGTACATTACCTGTACACTTTTCATACACTATTTCCATACACTACACTGTTGCCAGTAGTTTCGGCAACAGTGTAGTGTCACGAGTAGGCACGAGTGAACCTTTTGTGTTAGTAGGCACGAGTGAACCTTTTGTGGGTAGTAACACAGTTATGTATCTAGACAGACGAACTATATTCTTCTGGCGCTTCAGCGGCCGCTGCGCTGCCGCAGCACGCTCGCTATGCTCGCTCTCCTTGCGCCTTGTTTTCTATACTCTAACATAACCTAACCAACTGGTTTCGATCTGATTCAACTTTTTCTCCTGACTCTACTCTGTCTAGTCGCTCATTTGTCCAGCTGGGAATCTGTTGAAATGCTCCTGACAGACCTAAACTAGGTAATGAGATAATCCATGGGAGATTTTATAATATGCGATTAACCTTTTGAGTCGAGTAACCTAGAAGTAACCTGACTGAGTTAAAAATCACCTAAAAGGTTACAAAAGTAACCTTCTGGCAAGACTGGAAATACTGAACGATGACAGATTACGCAATATTTTTGTTCAGAATGTAGATAATATATCAAAGAACGTAACTATACGAAAGTAGACTGTAAACGTGTGAAATAAGGTCCATATTCAAATGGGGGAGCGCGACAACCGGATGCCGCTCGGGGTTTTACGGTAAAGTATGGCGCGATTAGGCGCGACATCCGGATGTCGCTCGGGGATTGTTGGACATAAAAACACCCAGACCAGAGACACATACTTACAGATCATATTCATTTGTCTCGTGGCGGGAATCGAACCTGCAAACTTCTGCTCCTAAGCCGGAACTTAGTCCACTGCGCCTGGTCGTCTAGTTAGTTACGTCAAAACATACAATAGGAACTCGTAAACGCAAGTTTTATTTCTATTTCATTAAAAAGAATTCATGATACTTTGAAAGCAACTTACAACATCAGGTAACAAAAAACAATTTTAGTAGATACTGGACTTTTTTATAGCAACGCAAAATGAAAAATACCTGCAGCAAAATTATCTTTTAATACCAACATTACCAAGCAATAAATACCAGGTCCACAAAGCTGCCAAAGCATCGGCTTACATTATAGTGGGCAATTCCAACACTAGATAGTATTATCGTGCCTAATTATTGCAGAGTTACTTGGAAATTACATTTAAATGGCTTAATTTGTATTGCATTGTAACCACAAGACCACGAATGCTAATGATACGACTGAACCAGTTGAGTTTTCAATCTTTTATCTGTTATATAAATAAATAAATTATGCCGGAGATTTCACAAAGCATCATCTGGCCACAAAGTAAGCAGAGCTTATGTTATGGGTATCATAATCATGACTGATATACTACTTACATTTTTTTTGTAAATACATACATATTATACATAGAAACACCCAGACCCAAAATACTTGCAGCTTGGGACAAACATTTGTCCCGCGTCGGGAATCGAACACGCGATCTTCTGCGTCTCAGCTGGACTTTAGTCCACTGTTTTTTTGAACTTCAAAAATAATTTTAAAAATGTGTATAATCAGTGCTTTAACGGCGAAGGAAAGAAATAGGCACATCTTATAACCAAAAACGTTCGAATTTGTGTTTCATTGGGTAGTATGTATTCCTATAAGCAGCGATGGGCTTGCAAACTTGTTAAGTACAAACAAACAAACAAAACATTCTTTATTCAATAAAATCACAAGGACCGCTTTGAATCGTCTTCTTACATGCTAGTGAATCTAGGTGCCGGTTGCTAAACCCAGTACAAGAAGAATCCGGCAAGAAACTTGTCTGGTTATAATACAATTTTGGAGGATCCTTGCCTTTAACGTAAAAGGTTGATATTTTTATATATTACCTACTTTACTACAACTAATAAAACTAAAACTAAATAATACTTTAACTACTTGTTTTTTGGTTTCAAAAATACAAAAAAAATAAGTCTGATAATTTAAAATAAAAGGAGAATCATTAAATAGTGAAATGCTATTATTAAATTAAATTAAATTAAATTCATTTATTAAATCAGACAATATTTTAGGCATAAATAAATATAAGAAGGTTAAAGGGTTTACTTAAGGTTTAAGGGAAGGTTTACTCGTGCTCCGATCAAGCTGTCTCAGGCGGAAAGTCACGCCTGAGACAGCTTGATCGGGGCACAAATGAAGGCCTTCATTACTGGCAAGTCGTACCGATCTGGTATGACCTGCAGGATGCTGTTGGAACTACCTCGCACTCTGCTGAGCAATGAGGTTGTTTTCTTATGGATGATGGCGTGACAACCATCGACCCGTGCCTCTGCAAACATATTGCATGCACTGCAGAAGCGCGGCAGTCCCATCAGCATCCTAAAACCGTTATTATATTGGACGCGCAGAGCATTAAGTGATTTCTGAGTACAGCTAAACCACAGGCTGCTTGTGTAAAAATATTGACAGTAGGCTTTTATGAGAGTTATTTTCACTTGCCTTCTGCAACGAGCAAACCTGCGTGCCAGCATATTACTTCTGACCGCCAATTATTAAATTATTGCAAGTCGATTCATTTTTAAAGCATCAATGCAAACTTGGTTGAAAACAGGTGACCAAATTCATTTATATCGGATTCGCAATGCGCTCTATCGACTACTGAAGCAAAAGCGGATTAATTTATTTATAGAGAGGAAAAGAGAAAAGAGTGTAAAACCACTCCATCGCCGCCGCCATTTAGTTACACATAACTTACAAATATACGAGCTCAAATAAAACTATAAAGTGTTTTAGATATCAATTTTTAGTTCAAAAAGGAGGAGGTGCTCTATTCATCGGCATCCTTTTTTTTTATGTACGTCACCGATTACTCAAAGACGCCAGAACCGATTTAGAAAATATTTTTTTTGGGTTAAGGTATACTTCCCATTAAAATTTTAACAAAATCGGTACAGTGTTTTTAAAAAAATCAACAAAAACAAAAAATGGTATTCATCGATTATATTTTTGTTTACTCCGAAAACTCGCTGTCTCATCGGAGCAGTGTGTTTAGTTGGCCTACTCATTAATATAAACAAAATACATTTTGATAAACACGGGCTTTACTCACGTATTATTTTGTCGATGGAGGCACCGACATTGTTTTGAGTCATCTAAAGAATCTTCATCAGGGTGAGTTTGATCCGCGGTCCGCTCGTTGCCGCTCGAGTTCACGGTTCGCATTGAATGTCAACGTCGCAATGTCGGTGCCTCCATCGACAAAATAATACGTGAGTAAAGCCCATGTTTATCAAAATGTATAGTACAACTCACGAATGTTTTGAAAGTGAAATAAACAAAATACATCTACTTTCCTTTACGAACTTAACTGAAATTGCGAATTTTCAAACTAAAAAAGTAAAGTAACGTATAAAAAAAAAAGTATAAAAAAGTAAACTTCAATCACCTTTATGTCAGCGCTGTTGTAGGGTATTAACGGCACTGTGACGTGGGATGCGAGAGCTCTACATATTTTTAGGTACAGGTTGCTTCGAGATTATAAGAATATTGCTAATTGTTACTTGTTTCTACATGTTGTATAAATAATTACGTTATACAACATTAATAAAACTAAAAAGAAAACCGATTTCATTAAATGAAATTTGAACCTATAATAATTGTTTAGTGGAAGGTTGATGTAGTTTTGTTTATATATAACTAGCGACCCGCCCCGGCTTCGCACGGGTGCAATGCTGATACTAATTATACTGAATGTCTAATCTGATTAGAAACCTCTAAAATTATCAGTGTTTCTCTACTATATTATACATGTATTATACATATAAACCTTCCTCTTGAATCATTCTATCTATTAAAAAACCCGCATCAAAATCTGTCGCGTAGTTTTACAGATCTAAGCAAGCAAGGGACAGACAGACTGCGAGAAGCGACTTTGTTTCAAACTATGTAACGATATACTCATATTATATATACCTAAACAAAATACATCTACTAATAGGCCAACTAATCGCACTGCTTCAATGAGACAGCGAAGTTTCGGAGTAAACGAAAATATCATCGATGTATATATTTTTTAGAGTTTTGTTGATTTATTAAAAAACGCTCGACCTATATAGATAAAATTTTAATGTATTTTAACTATGATCAGGTATACATAAAGGTATGATTTGAAACAAAAAAATACATTTCCAAATCTGTTCAGGCGTCTTTGAGTAATCGGTGAAAATGAATAAAAAGAAAACAAAAAAAAATCCAACGAATTGAGAACCTCCTACTTTTTTGTAGTCAGTTAATAACATGAAAAAAAATTCAAAATTTGAAAACACGAAACCGGATAATTAAGTTCATTTCAGGTCGCCATTGTAACTCCAGCCTGTATATTATGTTAGAGGAGTAGGAAAGTACTTATATTTATGCTGTGCTCTTACCTGCGGGCCTAGCACGGCACGAGGAGAAATAGTCTTTCCCCCGTTTTTATCCACCTGTGGTGGACAGGTGGTGGTGTATTTCCACTGACAGGTGGATAAAAAGGTGGAAAGACTATTTCTCCTCGTGCCGTGCTAGGCCCGCTGGGACGTTCTGGCATCCACTGTTTGTCACAAACCACTGATTTGTGTTCCAGACTGACAGCGAGAAAAACTCGTAAAACCTTCCGCAACATATAACCGTATTAATATCTTCTGATATATAATACTGATCCAGCAGTAGAACTAGGTAAATACAACTTTAAATAATTACATGAAAATAATATTTCCTCGCATGCAGCGGAACAGGCCGCCTGCAGAACTTGGCTTATAATGGAGCGTGACATTAGCGACATCGTGATCCCGGAGCTGTCCTGTTCTACCCCACAGCTAATGTTGGGAGATAACCGGCTCTCTACTCACGTTGTCCGGCTTTTCAGTTTCATGCCTCACTACATATGCAGCGGCAAGGCAAGTATATTACAAATCTCTAAGTTTCGACTAGAAAAAGTAGATAAGTCCTTTAATAAATAAATATTGGTGGACAATGCAGAAAACACCATCTAGCCCCAAACTAAGCATAGCTTGTATCATGGGTACCAAATTACTGATAGAATAATTATATATTTTTATATACATGCTTATGACACTATATAACACCCAAACACAGAACAAACATCTATGTTCATCACACAAATGTTTTATCATGGGAGGGAATGGAACCCTCAACCTACAGCGCAGAAGGCAGAGCTACTACAAACTGAGCAGAAAGGCAACTAAACTATCTATTAAGAAACTTCAACCTTACATATTGAGTAGTCTTTTGAAGAATGCGTATTATAATATTAAATAAATTACTACATTGTTGACAAGAATGCATAGCCTCATGTTGCTCTGCCCTCATACTGACAGTATGAGTTAACTGACAGATTTGCAATGTCTAAACCACTATTACTTAGTACATTTTTTTGTAGTTAAGCTTGTTATAAGGATCATATAAAACAGCGCTTAGACCAGAGCGAGTTTTTTGTCAAATCTTTTCGGACTTGGTTAGGATTAATTGGCACCTAAATTCACTTACTTATGACGTTTCATAAGAGGTACCACAAGCACAAGCTCTTCTTCCTTTGGAGCTAGATGATGTTATGTAAAATGTCCGGCATTATTATTATTATCAAACTTTTATCTGCTTGTAGGTACAATATAAATATAACTTTAAGATTTTTTTATTAATATTTAATATTCGTGGTGTGGTGTGTGCTGTGGTTTGTACTGTAATTGAGTAGGAGTATATTTTGGCGTTAACTTTGTTGGTACAACCTTATAAATAAATAAACAAATGACAGTAGCTTAACACGCTTTCTATACATCGCCCTCCATTTTCAAAATCCAATAGGTATGCAGATTGTTCCGTCTAAAGATACAACCCTAGCCACGGCTAATATGGGAGCAAATTTCATTTTAATGACCCGCCCGGCAGGAACGCCCGATACGATCTCTGCTCGATTTACTCCACAGGGCTGCCAACTTTTATCTTTGCGCACTAATGTTGCCAACTACAGCCATGTTTATTCATACTAGTATGCAAATGAGACATTCATACTGACAACGTAGCATTTAAAATAGTTTGGGTTCAGTCGGATAAAAAGTTGCTTTTATCCACTTAAGCCTAGATACCAGTAAAAGCTTTATGTGCATTGTTTATTCTACGGACGTAGAATCGTGGTTTATAAATAACTTTTAGATCATTTGGATTGTATTATATTTTGTTATGAATATAAGATGAAAGCTTATTGGAAGGATATCTCGTTTAAGAAGGTTACCCGACCGTTTTGCTGAAGTATACAAATCCCATGCGAACAATGTGCGTGCAAGCCTCGTCTGCATATCGCCGGCCTTTGATCAGCATGCACGATTTTACGACAAGCGGATTCTCGATAACCGCCGTGGTAATAGCCAATTAGTTTTATGACGCGGCACTTATGCCAACCCTAGCACACCGACTTGCCACAGTGTAGATACATTACAGAGAAGTAAGCTTACAGTTCAGTGTCCATGGTCCTATCCACATTCTACATTTATATATTCTCTACCAACATTCACAATATAGTTTCATCAGCCTCATAACACTTATAGCTGTAAGAAAAATATTTGGAATTTATTACTTGAGATAACTACCAAGTCAGTAGAATAGAAATAAACGCATACGGAAAGAAAAAGACTGACTCAAACTCGCTGAGACGACGAAATGTTACGTACTGAAATATTTTACTCTAGAATCGAATTCTTAGTAACCTTTTAAAAATAATGAGTATATTTTTGGGAAGCATGGACTGTGTTCTGTAACGTAGTAATTGTGCCTCGCTTCGCCGCATTGAATAGCTTTTGTGTGGAACACTTGCCTTTTGTTGTTGTGACAGCACCATGACAGAAGGGCTCGCGATGTTACGATTGTAGGCACAGATTTACGACATGACCACCGAAATTGGTCTTTCATTTTGTACAGTCTAAAATGCTGTTGTATTGTTTTATTTTATTAGGTTGGTGAAATGTGGGCAGCGTATCTGAGTAATTAATCGCAAATTATGAAAAACAGCGTTGAAAAACATGGCACACTCGACTCTTTTTGTGCGTAGAGCGTTCTGTCATGTTTTAAAACGTTTTGTAGTGTGGGGATTCGAATGCCTGCGAGCTCAATATCTTTGGAGCTCGTTAAATCCAACTGAACATAGGTAGGTAGGATACTTAGGTATTTGCCTTTTTGTACACGAAAAGGGAGGGCCGGGCTGCACGTGAATCTCGTAATTAATGCGAAACAAGGAGAAATAAAACACATTCTCGCCGTGATACAGAGCCGGCGGGCCGTATAATTAAAACATTAGAGTAGGTGGATCAGACTTTGGTAAGAGTTACTTGCGCTATCGCATACACTGCAAGTTAGTTGTAAATGTATTTTAAACAGGCTGCTCCCCGCAGATTCTCACGTGGTGTACCTACGTATAAAGTAGTCTGTGTTCGTCCCCAAGATACAATTTATCTCTGTAGAAAATTTCATCAAGATCCGTTTAGCCGTTTAGCCTTAAAAAGATAACAAATAAACAGACATTTACGAGTATAATATAAGTATATGAATGTCGACTTTTTTTTGGTTGGAAACTTTGATTAGACATTAGTTGAGATTTATGTTGTTCGCTGTTTACTAAAATAAAATCACCCGCTAGCAGTTGCATACATCCGCTGATTTTTCTATTAAAACCATAACGGATCGTTCGCATCCATATGATAAAGTGAACTGACTGATGCAACTAACGCATATTTGGAAGAAACTTGACAGAGTATAGAGAGTGTAAGTTAACATACTTAATATCTAGTGTAGATAAGCTGATTATAATTAATGTTTAAAAAAGGTATGATGTGGTTCCCATAACACAGCTCATAAATTTGCGGCTAGATGATGCTATGTGAAATGTCTGGCATTTATTTATGAATTTAAAGTTGCTGACTCTATATTCGAGAATACAAGTAGGTACTTGTATACTTGTATACAAGTATACTTGTAAGACTGAGTAGATATCGAGACGAGTATATTTCGTTTAGTAGTTCGCCGTTGGTTTGTATTTTTAGGATGTATCTTCCAGTTATTACACAATTAATCGAATGAAAACACTCAAGAGTTTATGTTAGCTCCTTATCAACATCATCATCACTGGCCGGGACCAATTGAATATATAAGAGTTTTGTTGAAGAACCTCAAAAGAACGTTTGAGAGGCATTTTGTATCACGGCCGAAAACTGAAAATATTCGACTATTATGACTTATTCTATGGTGGAGAATAGTTATTAGTAAAGTAAATAGCGGCTACGCTTTTCGCATTTTTTCTTTACTATTGATATTTATATCAAACAACATTCCAAAGCAAGTTTTAAATAAAATGCGAGACGGCACTTTTTTAACTCATCGATTGAACTACGTACTAAGCAAACGAAATAAAAAACATATAACCATACTAGCTGCTGTTCGCGGCTTTGCACGCGAGGTACCTACATAAAATGTAGTCTATGTTCTTCCCCAGAAAGCAATACATCTTCTTACGAAATTTCATCAAAATCCGTTCAGACGTATAGCCGTGAAAACATAACAAACAGACACTAGACACTTTCGCATTTATAATATTATATAGATATAAATATAGATATCTTTAGTAATGTTTAAGTTTTAAAGTGGCCTCAGAATTTAAGGATAAATATGAGATGTTTCCATAAATTGGGATTATTATTATTACTAACTAAAAATTTTATTAATCTACTAAAAACGTTCAGCTGTAAATTTCCCCTTAATAATAACCTTACAACATTAACATTATTGAGTAAAATTTATCGGTGTGGGCGTTTTTCTATGTATTTACAAAAAACGTATATAAGTAGTATATTAGCATAACACAAGTTCAGCTTACTTAGGGTTAGATGATGTTATGTGAAATGCCCAGCATTATTTATTATACTAAAATAAACGTTAGTTCATAAGTTTTTTTTAATAATTTTCAGATTTTTATTTAGAACACAATAAGTTGTACAGATTACAATAGAACGATGATTCTGCAAAAGTACTAAGACTATGTAGCAGCATCAACGCCCACCTCCTTTAAATAACAGTTCTGTATATTGTTAGAACTATAATAATATTATACTACTATAATAGAACTAACAAACTAAAAGTAGATTTTATATAACACAACACGTAATACTAAAAGTTTTATATATTACTAATAATAATATATACAATTTCCAGTTGGTAGTAGCTCTACCTTTTGCGCTATAGATTATGTTCGTTTCCCTCCAGGACAAGCATTTTGTGTAATGAACATAATATGTATGTACATAGGTGCTATTAAGTATCTCATGTGCTTTGGACTCAATTGCGCTGTGTGAATTATAAGTCAGTAAAATGCTCTAGCAATTCATCCCTATTTCACTTGGCACGTCACTCGTGTATATAGGTTTATGATATGTAGGTAGAGCCACCAGGCTGCATAAAAACATAACGAATTCACTACAATGAGGAAATGTTTATTAAATATTATTGTGTTTACTAGAGATAGTCTGCTTTTGAAACGGCCATGATTTAATGATAATATATTAAGAAGTTTCAGTTACCAACTGTCCGTTTCCTTTAATGGTTTAGCTAGAAAATAATAATTATTAAAATTTATTTTAATATTTTCAATTTGTATAAAACTTCACAAGAGTCACAATCTGTTATCCAAGACCCTTATTACAGCTTTCACAAAAAAGTATCGATAAAAATGTTATCAACTTTTTTCCTCAAAAGAGCGTCTCAGCTGACTACCTACCGAATTATCCGTAGCAGTTTTTTGCTGACTTTTGGACTATCCTGTGCCCGACCTGATAACGAAGCCACTTTCTTTTTTGTGAAAATCAAACTCATAGTTTCCTCGGCGGGCATTAAACGTAATAAATTTTGTTTCATCCTGACGTATCTGCGTATTTCTATTACGCACCTCGAGGTACGCGCCTCTAAATACAAAATGGTTCGCTATTACCCAGACTCAATAAATTCAGACGCCTTATTTTGCTTCTAAGTTCTGAACAACTTTATACAATAGACTACTTATACATTTTATTTGTAGCTTTTTAAAAAAAAAACATAAATAATGAGCCTATTATATTTCTTGCAATATTTCAAATTTCTGTAAGAAATATAGGAAAATCTTTAACCTTCTTGGTCATTAAATTCCTCTTAGGGATTAGGTACTTAGTCGTTGATTCGCTTGCTAAAACAATAAGTAAAGCTGACCCTCAGTTTGATGAAATTTGCAAAATGTCCAGCCTTAGGTGAACTCTTGAATCCTTTTTCAGAAAATAAAGCAATAAGAGTGCGGCAGGTCACGGGTAGTTGGTGGCTGTTGGTATGTCTGGTAGAAATTTAAATTCTAAACGTGGTTATTATCCATGCAGTGGCCATGGAAACGGGATGAGCAGAGACAGCGGTCCCTTGACGCGTGAGACTAGATTAGTCCCACATAAAGTTTTAAATTAAACGCGGCTGGGGAAGGGCAAAGTTGTAAATATTATTTCAACAGTGTGGTATCAAACGACTTTGTTAACTCGAATACTTATTTAGAATTTTAGGAAATGTGGAGTTTTCAAAATCATATTAGAGCACTCTCTAATACTTTGTTATTATTATTATACTTAGCATCCGTACTACAATATAAATGTTTTTTACATGTATCATAAACGTTTCACGATCGTTTATAGTACAATAGATATTTTTAGTAGGATATAAATTGGCCACGCACAGTGAAGGCTTCCGAAGTCGGTAAGGTTTAGAATGACTAATCAGATTCTAGACAAATTTTACACCATCTAATAAGCATTGCAAAAACAATTGTATGGGCCTTTTTGTTTATTTTATGTTTACAAATCAGAATGTTACTCAAAATCTAGTAAAGACTGTTCGTGATTAGTTTCCTTGTGTTTTTATTATAAATCCAATTTGTAAAACATTTAACCGGTATGAACGACGGTGACGACGTCAATTGAACTCTATTTATCAAACGAATATTTATATCGAAAAACTTATAAAAAAACTCCTATCGAAAAACCTATCCAACGATATGCCACACGATAAGGTTACATTTGAAAAAATCAAGGTCTTTAAAAATCATTTTTATGTTTTTATTTCATAATTTCATAACGATAAAATAAATAATCTGCGAACAAAAGTAAGATTAAAAGTGGACAGATATATAGACAGAAGGACAGCATAACTATAAGGTTTCCTTGTGGACTTCAAAACCCCTTAAAAATCGAGAAAGACGCTAAGGGTTTCTAGGCAACCTTAGTGGGTCAACCTCAGACTAAAACATAACTCAATTAGCGCTTGCTCTACTACTCTAGATTTACTATGCAAATAGTGAGTACGATGTAAGTAGGTTTGTCCGAGCAAAAGTGCTTTGTTTTATCTACATGCTTGCGTAATCATTTTAGAGACTTCTTTTGTGTTTCAGTTTGGCTGTTGTTAGTTTTGTTTTAGCTGTTTTTTTTAATGTTTTGAATTGTTTGTTTAGTTCACGAGGAAGTTTTAACTAGCTAATTTGTATCAAAACTGTATCATTGTATTGTATATTGTGTATCAGTCATTTTGTCACGATAATACAAGCTATGCTTAGTTTGTGGCAAGATGGTGTTGTGTGCATTGTCCACCCCAAATAATTTAATAAGAAATAATTTAATGTTTCTGAACGTACATACAAAAAATATAAACGTAACGTATAAAAAACTATAAACATACGTACTAATTATAAAAAAACGTAGGTACCTACTGTATTTAAACATTTTAAAGCAGCTGGTTTCGAAAGCACTTATAATAAAGAAGAGCAAACTTTAATTTCACTAGAGCAAGAAGTATGTATTCTTTGAATAGGGAATGAAAGTTCATACACAGTTTCAAAATTATTTTATATCAAACTCACAGGCGAAAACGCTGTGCATGTTTAATGAAAACCTAACCCTAACGAAGAAAGTTATTTAAAATGATTTTGAGATTGACATTGTAGCATTTACAAACGATTTAATAGCATTACTTACTTCAACTGGTGCTAACATCTCCGAAACACTACCTCATGACCTCCAAAGCATAGAGGCTTGGGTTATTCCCGCTTGCGGACGAGCGGGAATATTTCAGGAATATTTACTTACGTTTGACCACGATCTCGCCTGATGGTAAGGGATGACTCGGCTGGCGATGGTGCACGCAGGTTTGGAAAACACCAATTTACTCTGGACTTGAAGACTCCTGCTCGTCGATGAAGATGCCAGTGGGATGTTTTAAGAAGCGTTCATCCCACTTATATGGTATGTGGATTATTTTTAAATTAAAACACAGAATGTTTTGTAATCAACTTTTGAAAATAGAACTGCTGTCACTTATCGAGGTAAGTCAGTACTTATTCTCGATACCTTGGCAGCGGCCGCCAAAGCGCCAGAAGAATATACCTAGTTCGTCTGTCATAACTCTGTCCAGTTGCTAACCAGATTTATCATTATAATCATTAGATCAAATAAATTTTACCGTTATTTTAAAAAAAGATCTTTTAGCAATATAAGTTTTCATCAGATCCAAAATATTGGGAAACCGATCTACAGTGAAAAAAATATCTCACTAGATCCACTATGGATCCACTGAAATTGACCGTAGGTGACAGTAATTAAGCTACCTGTATTTTATTATTTATAATAAGTTAATTTAAGATATAGCTAAGCCCACGAAAATCAACTATTCCAAGAACGCAAACGTGAAGTGTCAACCAAGGTCGTTATTGAGTACTTTGTAGTCCGTTCTCATACTCCCTACGTAACATTAAACTTAAAAAGATGGAAGTTGGTAAAATGTACCTTTCTCACTGTCCGTTTAGCGGGTAGCCACTTATTTTACCGAGCTCGCATCAACTCCGGCCAATAAACACTTGACGAAGGTCATAGTGACAGAAGTGGGTTCTGCCTACCCTTGTCGTATTTTATTACAATGCTTAAAGTACCTATTGGAGCATTATGATTTATTTCTCTATTGGAATCGAGTCAGTTTGTGATTTAAAAACTGCTCAGAAATAATGTGTATTTTACTTTCCTTTTTCAGTCCTTGCTCAATTTAGAACTGATTTTTCACGAGCCTATTTCTTATTGTTGAGTAAAGTAGCTCAATTTGATTGCACATGCACAGAATACTATCTAGTCAAACATCTAATATCTTGGATGTTTTTCTATGTATAATGTGTTTGTATTTAAAAAAGTATATAAGTAGTATATCAGTCATGTCGTACCCATAACACAAGCTCTTCTTACTTGGGGTCAGATAACGCTGTGTGAAAAGTTTTTCTTTTTCTTATCCTGTCACTAGTTATTTCGAATCAGAGTGGTGAAAGTGGCGCTTTTGAGGCTCCATTCGTGAACTTGGCACATGTCTTCCAACTTTATGGGTTCTTTGACATACCGGTTTCTTCACGATGTTTTCTTTCACCTTACTAGGATTCCCTATTGACTAGGATTTACTCACCCATTTTTAGGGCAAAGAACATACAAATATTTGGAAACGTTTATTGTACATATAATATTTTTTCAATAAGTGTAGACACTGTCCTCGTAAAGAAGATTCATTCGATACGAGTTCACTACGGATATGAAGTGCGCCCACCCTGAAAAACAATTTTATAGTTGTTAATAAACTATAGGTATTTTATCAAAATAGGTACTGCCCCAAGTACTTCCACCATAGTAGATGCATACAGGTATATTTAGTAACTTTTGGTGGAAATAATTATTTTAGTATTTTTTTTAAGAAAGTATAGTCTGCCATAAATTACTGGCCAGTCAGCTCAGTTTTTAGTAGCTCTGCCACCTGCGCTTTAGATTGGGGGTTCGGTTTCCTCCCAGAACAAATACTTATGTAATTAGAATATGTGTTTGTTCTGTGTCTGAATGTTATAAAGTATCATAAGTATGTATTTAATCTAAATATTTGATCAGTCATCTGGTCACCATAATATAAGATATGCTCAGTTTGGGGCTAGATGTTGTTGTGCATGTCCACTAATATTTATTTAATTATCTATAATTATTGTAAGAATGCAACTTAATGTATCAACTTACGACGGTCGGAAAAAATATAGGGCATAAGAATATAAAAGCCGTTTGCCACAGCAGAGATATCCGAGCGTAGTGAAGACGATTGACGTAATTTTATACCCATATTTTCATTGAAATAAAGATTTTTCTAACCAGCTTAAGTTGATTTCGCATCGTATGTTAAGGTGTTACCCTACTGGTACTTACCTAAAGCAATGATCATCACGAGAACCAGCCACGTCAGCCAAATCGTGACTGAGTATTTGCCTTCCGAAGCCAGAAGTAGTGGTATAGCGATTGCAAGAATCAACTGCCAACACAAAAAAAAACCGGCAAACCAAGTGTAGTATAACATCAATTGTGGATTTTCCTAAAACCAATAAATTCATCACAATAAAATTACTAATAACCAATCACGCACTATGTAAAACAACATAAAAACCTAATTGTTATACTTAGAACCATAACTAATACAGGTGTACCGAACCCTCAACCTACTAAAGGTTGAGGGTTCGATTCCCTCCTAAGACAGACATTTGTGTGATGAACATACGTATTTATTTTGTGTCTGGGTGTTGTAAAGTATCATGAGTATGTATTTAAAAATATATAAGTATTATATCAGTTTTTTTGTCACCATAATATAAGCTATGCTTGGTATGGGGCTACACGTCGATGTGTGCATTGGTTCACAGTATTTATTTATTATGTACACCCGTTTCTTCAAAGGCTTATAACAAAATCAGGATTGTTTTCTATAATCAATCGCCTAGTAATAGTCCTCATTCTGTAAGAAGCACTTGAGAATAAAGTTAGTTACCGTACCCGAAAACAGTTAGGTGGAGGATGATTATTGTTTGTCACCGATTACTCAAGACGCCTGAACCGATTTTGAAAATTATTTTCTTGTTTCAAAAGGTATACTTCCCAGGTCCAGGTCCCATTTAGATTTCGTCTAAATCGGTCCTGCGGTTTTTAAAATATCAACAAAAATCAAAAAATTGAATACATCGATGATATTTTTTATATACATGAAGTAGGTATGAGACAACCTACATTGTTGCTACATTGCTCAAAAACATTTACTAATAGAAAATGGTTTTAAGATAGTATACATAAGAAAGCTAGGGATTATTGCAACATCAGAAATGCTAAATTCTAAATTCCGGCTACAACTACACTCACGAAGTTACTATTAAAAGTGGTATCCAGATGTCTAATTGGAATTTAAAACAAAGGTCCACATGATATGGTAGAATAACTTCCCAGGCAAATTGAAAAGATAAGGATTACTTACGTCACAAGCAGCCACAAGTAGCAAGATAGCCACAATCACAAACATTAATGTGACAATTATAAATAGCGACAGCAAACATATTAGAATTATGGTGCCGATGGTCAAATACTTTTTGTCCTTTATAAACAACATGATAGGCCAGTGTGCTGAAAATAAATTAAGTACCTAAACGAAAAAAACACGTATTTGAAAATAAAGTTATTTTAGCTAAATAGCACTCCGTGAGTATTAATGTTAATTTGACTTCTGCAGAGATTGGGTGGTTTAAGTTTTTAAGAAAGAAACAATAAGCGGAAGCAATAACGGAGCGTTTCACAATCTAATTATAGAAGAAAAAGCAATAGAGCAAGTGAAATATATACACAATCAACTTACGATTCCCAAGATATCCATAAGTTTTGTTCCAAGTCTTAAAGGTATACAGAAACAACAGTTGTCGGAATCTTCTCAATAAAGTAAGAAATCATATAAGTTAATAATTTACAAGATATATTTTTCAACAAAATTACAAAAACATCAAATTAAAAATAAGAGATTAAAAATTTTGGAAACATCGTGAGTTTAGATTTTTGACAATACCCAAAACTGTATAGAAGTGACATAGACGTTTTTTTTTCTTCGCTCATTTGAGCAGGCCAAAGTCTAAAGACCATACTGCCTTGTCTTGCGTAAAATAATTTCATCCGTTTCACATAGACGTTTATAATATTCTTTCAAAACATATGATACTCATTTTTGTATCATTAGTTGTCTTTGATCCAGCTGTTTACTAAACTTATTGGGAAGAAAAAGTGACAATGTTATTCTTCTTAGAAAGTATTTAAAATCAAAATAGTTCGGAATAAATATTTTTTTTAATTTTGAAATTTTTGGGGTTAGGCTTGGATCAAACGACCGAATTTTATATGTTACAATGTTTAAATGTTATTTGATTTTATTGAGTCAAATAAGTAAGTACTCAATGTCAAGATGAATCATAAACAGCGGCAAAACAATAAAATTCTTCGATTTTTGTTGAATTTTAATAACCGCTCGACCGATTTTGATAAAATTTAAATGGTACCACTTGGGAAGCGTACCCTTTGAATAAAAACAGAATTGAATATTAAATTAAATTTTAAAAAATGCGATTGAAGATTCCGTTGAATTGAGAACCTAAGTACTCCTTTTTGGAAGTTGGTTAAAAAGACTATATGTCTGATTGGCTATAATGTCTAACTATAATAGTTTAGTACAGACTTAAGCGCAAATGCTCGGACAAAGTCGCGAGCGTTCCAGCTACGTTTTTAGGGTAAGACAAACGGAAAGTTTATCAAACAAACCACAAGCTTTTGTCATGTCAAGAAACCACAAGTCTGTACGCACGGGCACAAATATTCGTTGTAGTTGAAATTATAAAGGTATTATGAAACAACTGCCACATACAGCTGGGATACCCGAGTAAGTAAACAATAGTTCTACTGGATCTTTTACAGCTTTGCAGCTTTAATTGAGCAAAAAACAAACTCTGCGAAAATAAATAAAAGACTACACCATAATCGAAATATAGTGTTAATTTAAAATTGGCATAATAATTTTAGTGATGTAGATATTTAAGATTCACGTTTTAAAACAAAATAAATCTTCAATAATTACGTTTTAAAAACTAAAAAGACAACCGACTGTATATACAAAATATTATCGATGGATACAATTATTAGATTTTTGTTGATTTTTTAAAAACCGATCGACCGATATCGATAAAATTTCAACGGGACTACATATAATGTATATTCTTTGAAACAAAAAAAGATTTTTTCAAATAGGTTCAGGCATCTTTGTGTAATTGGAACATCCATAAAAAAAACAACATACATACTTAAAAAAAAGGACAGGAAAACGAAGCGTAGGACGACCTCCCGATCAGACCCGATGGACTGATGACATCGACATCGCGGGAAATCGGTGGATGGAGAGGGCTCAAACTCGTTTTTCCTGGAAATCTATTAGAGAGGCCTATGTTCAGCAGTGGACTTCTAGGGGCTCATATGATGATGATGACATCAAAAAAAGTAAAAATAGAATACTAAAATTAAAACTTCAATTTTAAAACGTAATTATGGTCGAACGAATTAACTATTAAAACAGATTTTTTATATAGTCACAGAACACTTATGGGTACAAGTACAGAAGCCAGCCTTCACGAAATAATTTATATAAATAGCGACTCATGCTACGACGCAACAGAGTGCGATTCAGCTCGAACAAGCGCTTAGTGCCTAACATTATATTGACCTACATAATGCTTATCGCCTATAACTCTATCTAGTGTGGTGGGGCATTTCTCTACGAGTTTACCCAACAGTTACTTACGTTCATACCATGCATGCGGTACTGGCCTTTACATTACTCTATGATCTACACATGGTTTTGTACAACTAATTACGTGCTTTGTAATAGATACTTTTTACCTGGATTTCATTAAATTGCGAAGCTAAAATGTTACTCGCTTTATACCTACATTAGCTTTATTGTGTTACTGAGTTTAATTTTCTTTTCAGTTAATCCTTTGTTTATTTTTTTCTGAGTACCTCATGTGTGTTCAGAAAAACTACTAAATATTTATTGGCATCTTTTTGCTGGCAACATTTATAATTAGATTTAGATGTCAACACTTTTGCCTCTCACCTTTTGTGTCAACGTAACCTCAGGAATTACAATTGAAAAACTATTGTAAAAATTTAATAATATAGTCCATTGTAGTTATATTTACACGCATCTCTACTTATAATGCTAATGATACTCAAACTTCTAGTTGCCATTATTATAAGAACCTGTTCTACGTTTAGCCTTTTCTTATCGACTTTGATATGTAAATGAAAAGAAAATGAAAACATGCCTCCACTGTTAAGAAAGCGCAATTCATCCTCTAATACGAACAAAAGCGGCCACACACGTTTTTCGGGAACCAATTTATGCTTAGCATAACCTTAGCTATGATTGATGGAGCATATCCTGCCTTGTCCGTGATTTCTAAACGAGAGAAAACAGCTAGGTCACTGTACCTCCATCAAAACAACGAAAACATTAGGTAGATGCGACGTATCTGGAGTTTATCAAGTTAAACTGTATACCCAATAACATATGGTACATAAAAAAGAAAAGACAATAGGACCTGGAATAAACTAGTGGCTGTGTGAGTTGTAAACCTCGCGAACATTTTTCAAAATGACTGAAATATAACATTTTCCACGTTTTCAACCCCTATATCTCCGCCATTTTGAAAAAAAATCCAAAAACTGAATCGTCAAAACAGTACTATATAGTTATAGAACCTGCTCACAAAATTTCACGAGAATCGGTTGAGAAATGCGACCTGTAAAGGACCTGTACATCCGGACAGACAGACATACGAAAGCATTTGTGCCTAAGCTGAAACGAAGATACACGTTCGCGCTTCGCACTCGCTTGGTTAATAAATATTGTTGGATAATTCACACAGCATTATATAGTCCCAAACTAAGCATAGCTAGGACTATAGGAACCAGATAGCTGATGAAATACTTTTATGCTCGTTAATACTTACTTAATATAAGTACTTCAAGGCACTGAAGTCTCAATATTGCTGGCAAAGCTGTTTCAAACCTGCTTATCTAGTGACATTGGCATTTTAATTTGAGATACTCAAGAATCATGGTTCCAAATTAACAGATTCAAAAACATGTTTTAATTTCATTAAATAAAAAAAAAATATATATATAAAAAAATAATCAAAACCCTCTGAAAATTAAGACAATCGCAATGACCAGCCAGAATGCCAGCTAAAGTATTTTCATGTGGTAAGTAATTCATATATAAAGACACCCAGACACAGAATAAACATCTATGTTCACCCTCAGACCGGTTGAACATAGATACTGAGTGTTCACTACACAAAATGTGAACCTACGGTTGATGATGTTCTCAGCCTCGGTTAAAGATAATAAATAGTAAATAAATATTAGTAGACAATGAATACAATACCATCTAGCCACAAACTAAGCACAGCTTGTATATTTGCGACCAGATGAATGATAAAATACGAAATTAAAATAAATATATTTTTAAATATACGTATAATCCATTAAAACAGCTTACATAGAACAAACACTAATATTCACAAATTGTTTGTTCTGTGGAGGAATCGAACCATCAACCCACAGAGCAGAAGGCAGAGCTACTACCAACTTAGCTGACAGGTCATCATGATAATAAATAAATAAAGCTGGACATTCAGCATCATCTAGCCCGCAAAGCAAGCAGAGCTTGTGTTATGGGACCCACATAACTGATTAACTACTCACACAATTATTGTTTGTAAGTACATATATTATACATAATAACACCCAGACCAGGGACCAATCCTTGCAGACCATAAAAACATTATTCTGCAGGAATCGAACTCGTAACCTTCTCGGTCCGGCTAAGAAGCAGAAGGTTGCGCGCCACAGAAGTCGTCGAAGAGCTAAAGCTTCAAATGATTTTGACATAAAATAGGAACCGGTTTTTTGCTTATAAGCTGCAAACGTCCGCAGCATTTATAAAGCTAGCAATGTGTGGGATTAACCTTGGCAGCTATTATGTCTGGATAGAAAAGATTGATAGCGTTCCCCACGGGTTAACAAAGGTCTTTTAAATGGCTACATCATGAAAATTTTAGGGGCCTGTTGTTTTATCGCCAAGTGTTTAGACGGCACACAAATAATGTTAAAAATATGTTATTTTTCAAACAGAATGTAAGTGATTCTGCTGTTGCATTTCTAAACTAAACCTTACTAACAAATTTACTGTCCTTTTCTTATAACACTACAGTGAGAGAGACCGCTATCTTAGAATTGACTTAGTTTTACAAAAGGCAACCACTTCTGTGTCATTTTCTACAAAATTTTATTAGCGAAGTCAGACAATAGCTCTGTCTTCTGCGCTGTAGGTTGAGGGTTCGATTCTCTCTTAGAATAAACATTTGTGTGATGAATATAGGTGTTTTTTCTGTGTCTATAAAGTATCATAATTTATGTATTATTAAAAATTAAAGTCCATAACAATATCTGTTCTTATCTGGAAACTGCTAACTGGTTCGTAGCTCACTGTAGAAAGTTGTTTGTTGATGTGTATATTTATTATTATGTGTTTTGTAAGTTTAATTATTATCATTATCATATATTATATTTTTATTAGATTAGTATGTTATGTAACTTTTTGTCTATCCTGTCCATCTAAAGGTTGCCTGAAAGAGATCGCTTTTAGCGATAAGGCCGCCCACTGTACAACTTTACTGCTAATTGGTTTTTGTTTGTTCTATCTGTGCCCAATAAAGCGTTAATCTAAATCTAAAAAAAAATTAAGTATTCTATCAGTCATCTGGTCACCATAGTACCAATGTATGCTTAGTTTGGGGCTAGTTTTTTTATGATTTAATACCAATAGAAGTAGTCATTGGCTATCTCTGGTTACAGGCCGTATAATCTCTACTAATATTATAAATGCGAAAGCCTGTCTGTCTGCTTGTTACCTTTTTACGGCTAAGCGGCTGCAGGGATTTTGATGCGTTTTGGTAAGCAAATAGACTGTACTATGGGGAGGAACACAGGCCACTTTACATGTAGGTATCACGCAAGCAAAGCTACACAGCATTATATAATTAGTATTATATAATTACAATAAATGATAGAGGGTTTTATATAATAAAATTGCCAACAGATAAATAAAAATAAATCGATGGCTAAAGTAAAACTTACTGGTTGCATACCATACCAGACGGAAATATGTTTTTATGGCTTACACGATTTTCTAAAATTATTGCCTTTTTACCTGTAGTTAACACGAACTGCCAAATAACAGCGGCCCTAACAAATTTACCGAGAAAATTACGTAACATCTTCGAAAAAGGGCGCTCATTTCATAAATGTTTGCGTTGTAATGGTCGCTTTATTATCAATCTTAAGTTTATTCTTTGTTAATAGCGTAACACAACTTTTGCATTAAAGTTGAAAAAGATTTACCTAGCTCGTGCACTCTTGAACGAAATAATAGACAGGAAAAAGCAAATTCGTGTTGGGAAAAGCATTTCTAGAAATATTAAGGGGAAAAATTTTAATAATGAAAGTAGTTCTGTAGTTCACTTAGGCTATCGGGGTTTTGTTCTATACTGGTTTAAAAAAAACCTAAAGCCAGTTCAAATATACAGGAGTCTAATATCTACAAAGAGAGCTTCTATGCAATACAGATTATGCAATTTTTTATTAAGCCGCGTCTCGAATTTGCATAATAATACATTTGCATACATTTGAAGCCTTTTTTTGGAACTTAATTTACGGTTAGGTGGTCGATTATACTTAATTTATTTCAGGGTTTTGAATATGGAGATAATTCGAGCATTTTTGCGTTCACAAAAAAAAGTTATGGATAAAAAACAGATTTTAACCTTCAGTTTTTGGAAAAAAACCTGGCTGGATTACTCCAGCCAGATTTTTTTAAATAATTGACGTAGGTAGCTTAAAACTAATAATTTGATTAGAAGGCTTATAATTGTGTTCGATTGTGCACAAAAAATGTTTTTATTGCATGAAAGGACTTTCGAGATTTTCATGTTTTTGCTGACTATGGCGAAATATTAAGGTAAATATTACACGAGTTCTAGATTAGTGACGAAGTGAGAATTTAGCCAAACATTTTAGTGTCCAACCCAACCTACTCATTATGCTGAAGTTTTCAGCAATATCTAACGATTAGTTTAAGAAATATATTAATATCCCATAATCTAATATAACCCGATTCATTTTAAAAGACTATGAAAAAGTGGTGCCATAGTACATAACAACTACCTCCCTAAATTGTCAGCATTGTTATCTTGAAAAACTAAGAAAATAGTACAGATTCCTGCAGTAGCGCAACATATTTTTATATCTTTAACATTTCTGAAATTCATACTGGCAGCAGTGACGGAAGGATTGGCTGTTTGCTTATGTTATAAATGTTAATTTATTGTTTTGTTTAGTTTGTTGACTGCTGCTGTACTGGGCAAGGATATAATACGGACACCATTTAGGATAACGGTAGGTTACATAACACAAACGTGTACAAACATACCTACAAAATGAAGTTGTAATGATTAGCTGTAGGTATCATAACATTATTTTCATCTGTTTGTCTAAACTAAAATATACCTACATTTATCAGTTTCATCAATCAGCATTCATGTATGTTTGGTTGGTTAGTTGCTGTTAACCTAACAAACGAAGAAGTACCTATTTATTTCTAATTATAGTTTCTAAACTAATATATATCCTTATTATAAACACCTAAATTTTATTGAAAATTATCTGTGATTTTTAGGATAGCCTAGTTTAACCTTACTTGAGAAACCTTAATTAATTACTTATTGTTACCTACTAATATGTGAGACAGCCAAAACGTTTATATTTGTTCTAGGTAAGAATTGAACCAAAACCTACAAAACTACCACCAACTGACCTATTAAGTTGTGATATCATTTATGTGATCTGATTTAGAATATGAATATTTTTTAATTTGAGTTAAATAGAACAACTAAATAAATGTTGTGAAAAAGAAAATTAATATCATTAATATATTTTATTCTCAAAAAGTGGCAGCCTTCTCTGGTATCATGTCAAAAATGGCAGAAATAAAAACAGATAACATTCGTATTATAATATAACCACGTTCGGCCTACAAAGTTATCATTACTAATTTATAACTGTTATAAGATACGTTACATAATTACGTTAAAGACCAAGAACAATTTTTATTAGGACCAGTCAGTACATCAGAAGTTTGTTAAGTAACAGAACTTCAAGCTTCTGTCATCTACCATGACGATAACTACGATAACTAAGAAGTTTACTTCATACTTGAATGTAAAAACCTTGCGGTACTGTTATGCAGGAACATTTTAACTAAGGTAAACATGACGATTTTTATTAATTATAAAACTGACAATTTAGGAAGGTCGTTGTTATATATATTAGATTATGGGATTTTGATTTATTTCACTTGTTATTGTTGAAAGTTTCAGCACATCGAGTTGGCTTGACACAAAAAAATTTGGCCAAATTCTAACTGTAACCTTAAAGTATATATAATTTTTTTTCCTGTGGATGCATTATAAAATTATGAGCACAATTAGAATGATAAAAACAAAAATAAACAAGCTCTAATTATCTGCATTCTCAAAACTCTGAAATTCGTTAACATTTTGCTAGCGTAATGCACACGTTTTGCATGTGTCTGCATTGTGTCTAACTCATTAGAAATAGATTGGCGAAATAATACTAAATATTGTCCATCTGTTAATGCAGGTATGTACCTACATAGAATTCATCGTTCGAGAAGGTGAAGTATTAATACTATTTACCCAGAAGTCCTCACGCACGTTCAGTTACAAAAATAAGCAAAATGAATTCCCAACAACTCATGTACGCGTAACTTTTACGAGGAAATTATTATCTTAACGAGCACTCATTAGCAGTGGTTAGGTTAGCCTTTGTTTTGTCAGAGCAACGTTTTCTTTGGATATTCTTTCGTTCTTTTTCCTTTTATTTTGTCTTGATTTGATAATTACATTATGCTAATTTAGGGTTTTTCAGTCTTATTTTTGGCTTTCATACGGAGAGACAAGAAAGGTTTTATAAAAGATAAGGTAAAAATGGACTCTCTAATATACAACAAGATTTTCTAATTATCTCGTTACGTTAGTTTATTTAAAAATCTTAAACGGAAGATAAATACCTATTATAGCTATGTATTCTATTTTTATACTAGCGACCCGCCCCGGCTTCGCATGGGTGCAATGCTGATACTAAATATACTTACTACAAATGTCTTTATTTACAACATCACATTAGAAACCTCTAAAATTATCAGTGTTTCTCTACTATATTATGCATGAATTATACATATAAACCTTCATCTTGAATTACTCTATCTATTAAAAAAACCGCATCAAAATCCGTTTCGTAGTTTTAAAGATCTAATCATACATAGGGACAGACAGTGGGAAGCAACTTTGTTTTATACCATGTAATGATATGAAAGTATGTACTTTCCTTCATTTCGAAGTAGATAATGGTATTTCCGATAATGCTTTAATTCAGATTCGAATGAATCAGCCGTCGTTTCAATTATTCAGTCTCAGATGCAATTTAAATAATATTCTCAAGGGAATTTGCTCATTTAACTTTTCTCTGTAGTAAGCCACTTTCATCCGCGTTATCCTGCATTTCCATTTTAAAGCTGAACAGGGAACTGGGATTTGAGTGTGGGTTTTGGTTTAATCCATCCAAAAGGTGGCTTAAAATATATAGACCCCGCATGAACACACCATGCTGCTTCACAATTATAATAGAATTTTCTTTAAATAATAAAAACAGCAAATTAATTATAATATAATTCATAATTCATTTATTGTGGAACATAGGTAAATTACAGGTTTTATTTATTTGCAAAGTTCCCTATGCTACGCATTAAGAATATGGTGTACAATATTTTCTTATCAACTGAGACATTTATAAAAAAAAAACCGACATGACGCTATAATCAATTAATATAAACCTTACTGTGGAATTTAATTAATTAACAAATTTATGTCATTCTTTTAATTCTGATAAAGTACAAAAACATTTAGCTTGGAACCAGCGGGGCGATTATGGAACTTTGATACTATCAAAACATTGATACTAATAGCTTTCAGTAACTATTGATGAATTGGTATTACAGATCGCTGCGATTTCTATCGGCTTCTATCGCTAGTTACTATGAAAAGTTTGTGTCAAACTATAAGTCGACCAATTTACAAAGTACGATTGTGGTAGGAACCGTGTTTACCGCACTAAGCATTTAAATACATCGTATATGATTGATTGAAATAATGCTTATTGCTAATCGAAATTGATAGACATTGATGCCGATTGCTAATCGAAACTAATAGATATTGATTGTATCAAGAGTTCAATAATCGCCCTACAGGACTTGAATTTCTTAATAAAAAAAATAATATTTTTTTATATAGTAGTATGGAAATAAAGACCGTAAATTCTACATAGTTACTATTTACCGCAAATTCCACATAGTTACTATTAATATACAATGACTTGCCTATGGTCAGTCAGGGCACTGATGAGATCGTAGTGACCGAATGAAGCTTATGATGTCAGATAGGCTCTTGTGTTTGCTAAGTATTTGAATCGAATTCAAATTCAAATTTCAAATAGATCAATATTATCTTAGTTGTAAATTGAAAGGAATTTGATGTTATAGATTATATTGCTCATGGTTTTTACTAGCATTTTTACAGAGAGCGCCATAAATCAGTCCATATAGTCCACTTGTTTTTATCTCGTCTAATCTCTATGAGGGAAATAAGAAAGCACTTTTTGTTGGGGTAAATTTACTTGTCGAGATAAACTTTACCCACTTATAGACAGTGTTTCAACATTATCAAGTATATTGGACATTATAGTATATATATTGAACATATTGGCGAACATTATTCTTCCACCGGAACTCGGCAGCCGAATTCCGAAATTCTATCAGTGCGGTCTTCTATGTCACGTGCGTTTGTTCTAATATTCTCATTAGGTAAGTTAGCTAGGAATATTAATTAGCTATTAAAGAATGTCAACTTTGAAACATGTAATTTCGGTCGTCACTTGTGGACACGAAATATTACAAATTGTAACAAGTAGTTTGGGTCTTTAAATCGTCACTGGACACCCGAACCATAGTCATCAGTCGAGTAAAATCTAACTATTTATCTGGCGACGTTATCATTTTTTTCGCCTGATAGCTTCTATCCTTTTCCACATATATAATATCCTTTTTCTGTTTTCCTCTCTCCATTATTTAAACAAACGTTATGATTTCAGGAAATCATAACAAAACCGTCGTCAAACCACGATCGTTTGTCTGCGTTTGTCTGACAGTCCAACTCATTACTTCTGTCCATAGTTCAGCTAAGTATGGTAAATCCTTCTCTGTTCAAGCTGTACGCTTATCGAACTTCTTACCTGTATATCTATTCACTAATCTTTATCTATTCAAATCAGTCAAAGACTGTTAATAATTATTAACTGTCCATATCTGGAAACAACTGGCTGGTAGCTTTTATCACTGTTGAAATCTGTTTGTTGGTATGCATGTATGTTTTTTTGTGTATTTCCTCTGTTGTTAGTTTATTTAAGTGCATTATTATTTTTTCCATATTTTCTATGTTTATGTATTATATAAGTAGGTATATTATGTGACTTTTTGTATACCGCTGTTTTTTTTTATCCTATCCATTCAAAGGTGCAGGACCTTTGAATGGAAGACCGCCCATTGAACATTTTTATTACATACTTTGTGTACAATAATGTTATTTATCTATCTTATTTTTACGACAGCCGTTCAGAAGATCCATAAGAATACATAATGTTTCTCAGTAAATTCGAATCGACTAATCACATTAGCATAATCCATCAGTAGAATTAAGTGTTTTAAAAAGATAATCACCTGAGTGATTGTAAGTGCTAGTTGATTAAAACGACGACCGATCCAATTTACGATAATTTTATGCTTGGATAAATACTTAATAACCAAGTCAGTTTCAACTTGTAACTTTTAAAAATGAGTCGTAGTTACTCGGTTTCGAAAGTAAACCCAATAAATTTGCCACAAATTAATAATCATGAAGAAAAGGAAATGAACTTAATAAGACAGTTAAAGTTTCTGATAATTGTAAAAGCTATTTGTGGTATCAACCGTTTGCATTTATTGAAGTGCCGGAACGCAACAATTATTTTAAGTGACATTTACAGCTTGTTTTGTATGTGTCTAGTTGGTCACCAGTTGTTTAAAAGCAATTTTGCAGCAACCGCCACTCAGTTTACAATGAAAAACTTTCCAATTCTTGAATATGTTATTTTTGTAGTCTTAACAATGAAATGCTGTAAACATACATTGATAAAATTTTTCAAATTATTGCATTCGTTCGATAAGATGTTGAATATAGAAAATGATTTGGCTATCAACTGTTCCTCTGCGAATATTTTGAAGTTGACTATTTTCACTGTTTCTTGTAATTTATTAGAGTATGTAATGTTACTTTATCTGTTTGAGATAACAGATCCATTTCTACATTTTTTATTGCTGACTACTCTGTCCCATGACTTGGAGCTAGTATTTTTCTCTACTTTACTCCGCTGCGTTTATTTACGAACTTTAATAATCAAAGCGCATGTAGAAAAGGTTTTCCAAGAGGGTGAAATTAATTTACTGGAGGCGACAGAAGTTGGAAAGCTGTCGGAGAGAGTTCAACTTGACACCAGCTCGTTACATGAAGCCTACGAACTGTTGTTAAAATGTGCAGGGAAACTCAACTCTGCCATGAATTTTCCGGTTAGATATAACATATTATCTAAATAATTATAAATACTTGGATTGGCGCTGTTGATTAGCATTATTGATTATTATTATTATTGATTTGCCGTGGTGGTTCCGGCATAGAATCTCCATCTAAAACCTCCATCTCCTCTCGTGGATGTCGTAAAAGGCGACTAAGGGAACACACATCGGGGCACTGGGCAACAGCACCCCCCGAGTAATTAACACCAAATCTGAGGTCACCAATCCGCCTGCCAAGCGTGTTGACTATGGCAAAATCCCAAAATGGTGGACACAAGTAGAAGACGGCCCCCAGTTCCCGGCAGTTCCGCTATTCCTGGCAAAGTTGGTAGAGCTGGAAGAAGTAGTAAATAAGTTGCACTGGGATATTAAAGGGGTATCAGAAGTCCGAAAAGAGGGAGAGGACACGATAATCCTAAATTCCGGCCACTTATTCTACTACCGGGTGGGTGATCAATTATCTCAGCACGGTGTCGGGTTTCTCGTCCACAAGTTAACAACATTGTAAAAATCGAAAGCGTGTCGAGCAGGGTGATATACCTTAAACTCAGAATAACCAAACGGTATTCGCTTAAGGTCATACAGGTGTACGCACCTCACTCGAAATGTGCAGACGATGAAGTGGAGGCTAAGTATGATGACATTTCAAATACCATGGATGCCTCGAAAACACAGTTTACGGTTGTAATGGGGGACTTCAACGCGCGGCTAGATATGAGGAACGGCGATGAACTGAGAGTTGGGCAATTTAGATTTGGACAGCAGAACCAACGGGGTCAGTGATTAGCCGACTTCATGGAAAAGGATAAACTCTTTATGACGAGCTCCTTTTTCAAGAAGTGGTCATCCGGTGAACAAACGCTAGATAGATTTCATGATGACGACCAAAAATCAAATATTTAATGATGTCTCAGTGATCAACAGGATCAAAACAGGCAGTGATCACCGCATGGTTAGAGGCTCATTACATTTTAACGAAAAGCTAGAAAGGTCCCGTCTGATGAAATCTACTCTTCGCAAATTCAAGCCCTGCCCAAATCCAAAACCCCGAGAGCTTTCAGTTGGAACTTCAAGATCGCTTCCAATGCCTCGCCGAATGCGGATGCGTAGATATAATAAATGACGGGCTGGTGGAAATTGTCCATGCCGTTTGGTCAAAGTTCTGTAAGACCGAGCACAAAGGTAGAACCCAAAAACTCTCTGAGCACACTCTAAAATTCACGGCAGAACGTAGCGAAATGAAACTGCAGTCTTTAGTGGACATGTCGAAATACGGCACGCTCAATAAACATATTTCTAAGTCTATGCGTGATTTGAATCTCTTTAATACTTGTAGTTTAAAGAACGCAATAGAGCGCAACCAAGGCTCCAAAGTGTTTGGGAGAGATCTGTCTATTGGGCAAAGCCTGTTGACGAAGCTGAAGACCGACAGTGTTCAACAGTTTCCTCGAAGCCAGAAGTTTTACGAGAGCTCGAGAAGTTTTATGGACAACTGTGTACATCTCATCGCAAAGTCCTGCTACAAGCACGACTAGCCTTGCAAGAGCCTGCCTAATCCGACAAACACAGAAGACATTCCGAACGTCAGCCTATATGAGATCCGAACGGCTCTCAAGCAGCATAAGAACAACAAGGCACCGGGGGTAGACGGAATAACGACAGAGCTTTTGAGAGCGGGTCGACACCGTTACTTAAGGTCCTCCAGAAGCCGTTCAACTCCGTCATCCTCGAGGGAACTACGCCAGAGGCGTGAAACAGGAGCGTGATGGTACTATTCTTTAAGACAGGGAATAACACCCTCCTAAAGAATTACAGGCCCATCTCCCTGTTGAGCCATGTTTATAAGCTGTTTTCGAGAGTAGTAACTAATCGTTTTGTTCGTAGGTTTGACGACTTCCAGCCTCCCGAGGTCAAGCCAGGTTTCAAAAAGGCTTTAACACCATAGGCCACATGCATACACTCCGGCAGGTTATACAGAAGACCAAAGAGTATAACCGGCCACATTGTTTAGCGTTTGTGAAAGCCTTTGAATCTGTCGAAACCTGGGCAGTGTCGCGGTCACTCCAGCAGCGGTGCCAAGTCGCCTATCGGTATATCGAAGTGTTGAAATGTCTGTACAGTAATGCCACCATGTCTAACCGACCCCAGATCCAGAGCACGAATCCAATCCCATTGCATATACGGGTGAGACAGGGAGATGTTATTTCTCCGAAACTGTTCACCTCTGCATTGGAGGATGTTATTTTTTTTCTTATTTTTTTATCGATAAGCCTTCGTTTGACCACGATATCGCCTGTTGTTAAGCGACGATATGGCCAACAATGGGGCACGCAGGTCTAGAAGACACCTATTTACTCGAGACTTGAAGAGACTTAACTTGTAGTTTTGCATCACCCACCATCGATTTGCCGACAATATAGTCATGATGTCAGAATCACTGAAAGACCTAGGCACAATGGTCAGTGACCTCAATATCGTCCCCCAACAGGTGGGTTTTCAAATGAACATGAGCAAGACAAAAATCATGTCAAATGCTCATGTTACATCCATACCGGTATATGTTGGGAGCGATATAATCGAAGTTGTGGACCATTATGTCTATTTGGGTCAGACGATTCAACTAGGCAAGTCCAACTTTGACAAAGAGGTCAGCCGACGAATCCAACTCGGATGGGCAGCGTTCTGGAAATTACAACACATCTTCTCGTCACAGATGACCCACCACCCTATGGACTGACGATATTGTAAAGATCGCAGGAAGTCGGTGGATGGAGAGGGCTCAAAATCGTTCTTCCTGTAAATCTATTGAGGAGGCCTATTTTCTGCAGTGGACTTCTTAAAGGCTGATATGATGATGATGATGTTGAGTATTATTGATTAGTTAACTGGTGGATTAGTAATAGTACCTTTCAGATCATTAGGCAATCGTAGATCAATAGTAGAAGCTCGTGGTTAGAAAAAATTATGTACGCCATAGTGTATAGTAATAACCGTAGAAGATCGTGAGGAAACCGGTATGTCGTAGAAACTAATGAAAAAATATCCAAGTGCATCGAAAGGAGCCTCTAAGGCGCATTTTAATCCTTTTACCACACTGGATGGAAATAACTAGTGACAAAATAAGAAGAAGAAGAATTTTGGCGAAATCGAGATAAAAATTACCACAAATAATTATGATTGCTGTTTGTTTCAGATGCTGTTAATGTTTATGTTGTCCGGGACAGCTTCAATATCGTTGCTGAGATTCATCATATTTATATACCAAATCACCCTATCAAACCAGGCATTTCCGGTATGTTACTTCTTAATGACTTCACACTCAGTTGGTAGTAGCCTTCTGAGCTGTAGTGGGTTGTGGGTTTAACTCCCCCCAGGACAAACATTTTTCGTAAAAAACATGATTGATGTTTGTTCTATGTGTGGGTGTTATAAAGTATTGTGTGTTTTAATATTGATCAGTCATCTTGTTGCCATAGTTCAGCTATGTTTAGTTTGGGGTTAAACAGTGCTATATAAATGTCCACCACTATTTATTTATTTATTAAGGCAGATTTATTAGATAAAATAATTGTATGCACGTAACTCATCATTTGGCAAAATTTTTACCTAAACGTGTTTAAAATCCCTTTAATTTTTTTTCAGTTTTCAATTCTTTTAACATGCTACCTGATGTTCCGAATATTTAAATACAACATTATGTTGATTTTTCCATGCTACTATTCCAGTGTCACATCAAAACAAGTCTGTTTAATCCGTAATATTCTATATAACGCCAAAACAACTTTAATTTTGGGTAAGTACCATACATAATTAAAAAATTAGTAATAAAATAACCTACGATATTTAGCATTTTTAGATTTTTTAAGTACACAAGGAATCCTTATAGTTTCGCCAGGACTATCTGTTTGTCCGCCTTTAATCAAGACTCTTAGTTTTGTAGTGGTTCAATTAAGCACGACAATTTATATTAGTGGCCCCTAAAAAACGTTCAAAAAAATGTTTTTAGCGAGGTACGCTTACATAATAATTGTAATGTGGGGTTGATTATTTGAGGCATGTCGTTGAATAGGCTAAAATATATAAGGAGATATTATGATCAGTTTTTCGATAAAGATATTTGTTAGAAAAATATTAAGCTTTGAATTGGCTATTTGTGATAAAAATAAGTCTCCCCTAGCGGCTATACAGCTTTTTGAGGAATGCTGAAATGTTTTTAAAATAGTTGGATATATAATTAACTAACAAGTAAGGTAAAGTAAAGTAACTAAATGTAGGTATATATATGATAAAAAAAAAACACGTAAAGTTATCACGGCTTTACTAGGCAAGGCTTTACTAGGTAATGAGTAACAGCCTGACCTGTAATGCTGAAAGAACATTTTTGTTTTACATTCACACACAATTTTGTTTTTCTTACTAGATGGTGTTAAATTGGTTAGGAACCACACTATTTTTCACTATTATCTCTACTGACTTCGGAAGCCTTCACTATTCAACATGTCCTTGACCAATTAATTATTTCATGTTTACGTAAATACTTACAACAAAAGATTACGTTACATACATTTATATCCTCCAGCAGTGTCAAAAATAGTCCAGTATTCCACCGAGAGACGTATGTTCTTCTGTTTTTGGCTCTGTTTGCAAAAATTTCGTGCAATTTTACCTTCAGATTTTGAAACATTCAACTATCAATTGAAATAGGAGTAGGATGCAACTTAAATGCAATATTTTTGTATATAAAAATGAAAGGTTAAGGTTTTTAAGAGTAGTTTCAGAATGTATGAGGTTTATCTTTTTAGAACAAAATAATGGAGTAGTTTGGGAATAAACCTTTGGGAATAACCCGTTTATGAGATGTTATACCAAAATAACGTGTCATTAAAATATAATAAATACTCGTATGTGTTCCAACTAATTAACAATTATAGCCAATAATAATTCGTACTTATCATTAGTACTAATAGATCAACTATAAGTTTGCTTAAAAATTACGTATAGCAAACGTAGTTAGTACATATGGGTTTACGAATTTTGTAAGAACACGGGATTTGAATGAGTTTAGGTTTATCAGAAAAAGTTATCAATTGCTACTTGTACGCTTACACTATTTATGCAAATAAAGTTCATGACCCTTGAATTTATTATGTTTCTTGTTACAGATAAGCTTGAAGGTCGCAAGCTGAAAACATTTTATCTTCTAATTAAAGAGTGTGGTATTAGTTACGCAGTGTGCGGCGTCTTTAAATTGAACATGACCGTGCCTTTGCGATACATAAGCCTCTGCATCTCATACGTAGTCATCACTATACAGTTTTCAAAGTTTCTTGATTAAGCTGCTAAATATTTTTAATTACAGAAAACTCGTGGGACTAAGTAACCTGCTAAATATTTGAACTTAATGAACTTATGAACACCATGCTATAATAGTTTGCAACGAAATTATTTTAAAAATAATTTATTAACATTTGGCCTTATTTATAAACGTCTCTACACTTCTGTCAAAAGTTAATCACAGTTTAATATAGTGACATCTTTTTTCTTCTTCTTTGTTAATGGCCTGTGACATACTTATGTCAATTCTGCCAATGTCAAGTGTTTATAATTTATAGTCAGTTTGTTTGTTATTAGTCTTAATCAATGGTCAATTGTCAATTCTAGGCGTCACGCGGAATGGCGTCTAGAATTTTCTTGGGATTCCTCGTCGTTAAAATCACATTGCAATACACATATTATTCAATTATCCATACTCATCCTATTGTTACAATTTATTCATTAAAATTCCGCCAAGATTACTGAATAAAACATGCAATAAAACGGGTTAAAAATATTAAATTAGCAGAGCTATGTTACTCCATGAAATGACAGACGAAGAATCTAGTGACATCCTTTTTTATGTGACAAAGTGAATCCAAACAGTGACAGAGTGAATCCAAAGCATTGATAAAACAGAGTTCAATTTAAGTGGACGTGTATAAGTAAGGTGGTTTAAAACTTTGTGTAGATATTAATTAGTTTCTAAATTACACCACAAAACTAGATACGATAAAATAATGTTTAATATAAAATAGTTTTAGACTTTAAATGGCATTACACTTTACTTTATAACACAGTTGAGCATAATAATATGATTGTGTGTGATTGTTTTAACTGTAAAAGTATCCGTCGATATTGTAACTAAATAAATAAATAATATATATATAAATAATTCCGGAAAGTAAGCAGGTATCAGATGTTGTGTTATGGGTTTCAGATGACTAATATACTACTTACATACATTTTTTTTGTAAATACATGCATATTATACATAAAAACACCCAGACCCGAGACAAATACTTGCAGATCATTCAAACATATTTTGTCTTGCGGGGGAAATCGTACCAGCTACCTTCTGCGTCTCAGACGGACCTTAGGCCACAGCGCCACATAGGTCGTCAATATAGGCTGTTAATGCTTAAATATGCTAAATAGAAGCTGTCATTTTTTTTTTCAATTCTCTATACCCACACAACTACACTACAAAGTAGGTAGAAGTGGATGAGAAAGCGACATTTACATTATTTTTTTATCTACATCTGTACCATCTTCAATCATCAAATGATCAGTTATGGTGATTACAATCTCCAATAGGTTAAACGATTACTGTACTTATAAAACACCCTCTTTATTTACCTTAGTGATGCTATCACTAGTTGCAGTAAAAATATTACTTCAGGGACTATTAGAGTACTTTAGATCGTTTTGTGATAATATAACGATGTATCAAATTAGGATAATTTGAGTATAATAATGCTTATATTCTTTTCTTCAAACATATTTTTGAGTCAGTTTGGAGTGGAAACTCGTAGAAATGAGTGACTCAATGCTTAACTCGAGACAAGTGAACATTTCACAGAAATGTACAACAAAAGAGAATGAGTTGAAAAAACAATTCAAATTTCTGATTATCACTGAAACCATATTTGGATTAAGCAGAGTTGATTTACTCCAGTGGCCGACATTCATAATCGTTCTGAGTAACATTTACTGTTTAAGTTACATGTGTTTAATCTGCTTTCAGATATATTCTAATAATGTGACCAACAGACTTATTATTTTCTTTTTGAAATACAGTGCTATCATTGAATACATTATTATTGCTATCTTAACAATGACATCTAAACATACTCTAAATATGTTTTACAAAATGTTGAGCTCCTTTGACGAAATGCTTAACATTCAAAATGATTTGGTTATCACTTGTTTTCCCAAAAAAGTATTTAAATTGACACTTTTCATGGTTATTTTCCATTTTATAGATAGTGGAACCGCTACTTATTTTACTCCAGATTTAAACAACTTTTGTTCATATTTATCGTGTTTATTACTCGATTTAGAAATTTTATTTTACACCTCTTTAATGCGTTGTATATACGTAAGGGTTCAAATAATAATAGCACACATAGAAAATATATATGAAAACGCTACAATAAGATATAATTCAGCTGAGGAATCAAAAGTTGAGGAGCTATCCAACAGAGCTCAGCTCGACACCAGCTCTTTACATGAAGCATATGAAATGTTATGTAAATGTGCGAGGAAACTTAATGGTGCCATGCAGCTAAAGGTTTGTTTGAAGAAAAAAAATTCAAATACTTGTTGCTATACTTCCAGAGCCATAGAGCCATATCGTTATTGTAGACCTAGTAAAAATCTAATACGCTTAAAAATATACTACAAATAGCTATTTTACTCGGATTTATTTTAATTAAAGTCGTCGGTAGTTACAATAATATTTGATTTGCCCTATTTCGTTTGTTTTCCTAGGCACTGCCGCTTGACACTACTAGTAGAGTGAAGGGAAATTTTACATTCCCGTGACACTACTGGTAGTGTTACGGATAAAAGTACATTTCCAGTGACACTACACTGTTGCCAGTAGTTTCCTTACGCGTTGTTTTCTATACTCTAACATAACCTAACCAACTGGTTTCGATCTGATTCAACTTTTTCTCCTGACTCTACTCTGTCCAGTCGCTAATTTGTCCAGCTGGGAATCTGTCGAAATGCTCCTGACAGACCTAAACTAGTTTTAGTAGTATTGGTAATGAAATAATCCATGGGAGATTTTATATTATGCGATTAATTAGCAAATAATAGTAATACTAGTGGCCCGGGAAATTATTATTTTTTTTTTTATTTTTTTATTTTTTTTTAATAAGTAGTGCCATGCGGTTGCCTAAGAAAAAAAGCCCCTATTTCTATGATGAGTAAAGACAATAGACAACGTCAGATAAGCGAAAACATCAGTATATATGTAATTTCAGATGCTGATTATATTTTCTTTCACGGGAATATCTTCTATATCGTTGCTGAGATACGTTATCATTGTATATCAGCAAATTAATGGCAGTACTGATCACGAGGTATGTTCCACTTACAAAAGTTTATTCAATGCTGGCGTCTCAGTTCTGATTGGTTATTATTAGGAGTTTGTTCAATTGCTGTTCGATATAAGATTGGCCTAAGCCTGTTTTACTTGATATCTTTTCTATTTAATTAGCAATCGCTGGGTCGACGTGATTCACATGTTCTTTTGTTGTGATTTTCTACATGATGTGTTCTGCTATACTACTACTAATAATAATTATAATAATAATCGCTTATTTCATACAACAAATAATGGTACCTACTTATGGGTAACACATATATTGGCCCTTAGATAGACCTTAGAGACTAATACATACAAAATATAAACTTATTACTAAATCACAGATGACGTTCGCACGTTGTCTTGTGTCAGGGATCCGTTGAATTTCCTGAACACGACACCTCTCGGCCAGAACCCGGTGTCCATGAATGTTGAGAGACGATTCGTCGGCACTCTCACCATAAATGAATTGAAATTCACGTTACGGCGACATTCCAACTTCACGACTCTCATGGTGAGCCCGTTTTTCTGTTTCATGTATTCCACGACCCCCTTAGCCTTCACGGCCTAGTGGACCCGTGATAGGTAGAGTTAATTGGTGGGAACCTCGGCACGTAGAAGGCACAGCTGCCCTATTGCAGTCAGAGCGGCCGAACCGCACTGGTTACGACAAATGGGTTTCCTCTTCTTCCGTTCTAGGAGGTTAAAACCCTCTTAATCGCAGCGGCCCTTCGAAGGTACCGACGTCAACTTCCCCTTTGTTGATCGTCGCTGATGCCTTGCTTGGCTCGCAGCGACGCCAACATAGCCAAGTCACGGGTTGGACGAGGCTGGAGCCGCCGGTGGCAGCGTGGTACATGCGGCGGCGGTGGCGGGCGCGGGCGCGGGGGTGTGGCAAGCTCGCGCGCGCTCACATGCGGTGACTCAGCTACTGGCGATGCCGACGTACTCACAAAAGTGCACGCCGAAGCATTTAACTGAACACCACGACGTGGGTTTACGTTGCATGCCTCAGGTGACCCAATTACCGAAGCTGATTTTAATGACGCAACTTCGATACGCAGGTCATCGATGGTGGTTTGATGTCCTGAAGACTGCGTTCGCCTCGTTCATCCCTTCGGAAGCTCTTTCCAATGAAGTACAGAGATTCGTAGAATAGCGTACGCGCCTCACGAATCTCAATAGCCGAGACCTAGTCCATGAGTTCATTTGCGACGAGTTTTTTGAAACTCATAGCAATAGCGGGCAGCGGCGATAGCTGCGCGGTGCGTGAGTAATAAATTCGTCGCCGTGCAATCTGATACGTCTGATGCTTAGTGCATACGGCACTGCACTAATACTTTTGTATTAGTTAGTGCCCAACTAGGCCGCCCAAATGACCATGGCCTAACAAATTATGAAAAGCTGGGACTGACCTTCAAAACATGAAACTAAATAAACAGTAATATCAGCTCTGAGAGGCCAGCAAGAAACTTATTAAGAACTTCATAAAGTTACATATTATGTTAAGATAAGATACTAAAAGCAAATAATAAATGAATACTTTTTGAATTTATTGGGTGGGTTTCCGTCGTGTGTGCTTTCATGTATACCTTAAATGTTTAATTTGTTTTGTTTGTTTTAAGTTGAAGTAAAATTTCTTGATAGTTTTTCATTATATTTGACTAAAATCACCAACTTTACCCACACGTATAAACAATATGTTTTCACTATTACGACTTAGCAAGCGATAAGGCCGCCCATTGTATTGCCTTTTATTGTAAAAAATGTTTTTGTTATTTTGTGTAGTATAAAGAGTTATCTATTTATCTAGGTTTAAATTTCCGAATATATCTATTCATATGCACGTGATATTATTTATTTGCAGTTTCCACAATATGTATTGTCGCATATATTGTCCCGGCTGTTAAAATTCAATGGAATGCTGATTTTTCCATGCTACTTTTCCAGTATGACTTTAAAACAAGTTGTCAAATTAGGCCACGTTATATACAACGCCCAGAACAATAACTTATATATAGGTGAGTACATAATAATATGTTAATATGTTATTAGTTATGAATTTTTGTTAATTAATTGTTACTATGCAATAAACTACTGTGTAATACTGTGCGTTACTTTTGTGGGTAGCCAGTCAAATATGTCAGTCACTCAATATTGAATTATTATAATATCGATTGTTTGTAAAATAGGTAAATCGAATGAGGTTAACAGTAAATATCCAATCCATGAAAACATGATTGGCCATACAGCTCAGTTGGTATAACTCTGTTTTCTGTGCTGTTGGTTGTGGGTTCGATCCCCATCCAAGAGGCATTTGTGCGAAGAACAATATGTTCTGAGTCTGGGTATTACACAGCATGTATTTTTCTTTCAACTACGTAGTAACGTAGTAACGTTATCATTCATCACCACAAAGAACATATTTTTTGCTGAGAACCAAAACAGTGCAGTAATATTATATGGAATCTCATTATTGCACTGTTTTTCATTATTGCACTGTTTTTTACTTTTTATTTTAGATATAAATTTACCACAGAGGTTTAATATCTCCCATTTAGTTTAATATAAAATGTTTGCATTCGTTCAAAAAAATACTGGCTGATAATACAAATCGGCTGAATAAAACCGACAAGGTGAAAAAAAACAAATGACGCGCATTTTGTACCATTGTAAAACTTTGATTCTTCATATTTTTAGTTTGAGTTGGTATATTTTATCATGGTAGGTGGATTGGTAGTTGAAAGAAAAGTAAATTACGCACCTCGCTAAAGAGAGTAATTAATGCACTCGTGTTAATTCAGTGCCCTCGCATGCGCTCGGGCACCAACATAACACTCGTACATTAATAACTCACTTTGCGCTCGGTGCTACAATCTACTATTATCAGTCACCTGGTTTCCGTAAAACAAGGTTTGCTTAGTTTGGGATGAGATATGAATTTTATTGTCAAGCAATATCATTATATTATTTTTATTATTAAATAACTTAATACTACACCGACTGATAAACTTGCCCATTCCTTTTCCAAATATAGGTAACTTATAAATATCTTCATTGATCAGCCAGTAGCTATGGTTATTTTCATTATAGGTCAAACGACAAAAAGTTTTTACTTTAAGTCCGCCAAATGATTTATTCCTCTTCCGATTTCCGAACAATATTTTGAAAAAAGAACCCAAATAATTAAGGCTTGCGCGGGAATTTCTTCGAAATTTTAATTTGGGTTTGGTAATTTTATTAATTCTACAGAATGTCGTCGAGTGATAGTGAAGGTTTTATCTTATTTTCCTCGTAGGTGTAGTATAAAGCACTATGTATCACTCGGGAAAAAGTGCGATTCTTACCTCGTGTGTTTTATTGCCCTCGGCTGCGCCTCGGGCCTCAAATAACACCACTCGGTAGGAATTGGGCACTTTCTCGCCTAGGTGTACAATGTACTATTATTTTATTACTAGTTATTGGGTCGCTTGCCATAACAATTTATGATCCTTCTTATAACACAGTTATCCATTATGTTTCAGGTAAGATCGAACGTCGCAAGCTTAAGACATTTTACTACCTAACTAAAGAGTGTGGCATCAGCTATACACTATGCGGCGTCTTCAGGCTCAACATGACCTTGCCCTTGAGGTACTTAGGGCTCTGTCTGACGTTTTCACTCATCATCTTACAGTTTTCAAAATTGCTTGACTTGGAAACAGTACCTAATAAAAATGGCAAGGAATATGCATAGGAGAGAAACTTTCTTTGTAACAATATTATTATTAGAATATAGTAAGGTATGACGGTATTTTTAAGTAATATTTATTATGGAGTAAACAAAATAGGGTACTCATCACATAGTTATAGATAATATTTTCATGATATATGTGTGCAAGTTTCAATTCGAATTCGCGCTTGTTTTTGTATATAAGGGCGACAATTATTTTTATTGTTATTGAGGAGTTTTGAGGATCACTTTTTGTGCAACGTTCAGTCCAAGATATCTTGTCACGAAACATTCCTTTGCTTTCGACTTTAGGTATACGAGTATGTAGATTCTTCGCTTGTCATTTTACGAAGTAACATAAGCAGTTTATCATTGTTATGTGTTTATGGTAAGCGAGTGGTGAGTGCTTTTAACAATTTTGCTATCATGGATAAGATAATTTATATATGAAATAATAATTAATTTTTACATTGTCTTATTTGTATATAATAAAATAGTGTCCTTTAAGTTAATTACATATTAATTGTTTTGTATATAAAATGCTAGGTATATGATATGATACATTTATCCTGGATTATTTACTTTATTGTTTTATCTTAAAATAAAAATGGATCTATAGGGATGTTAGAATAACGCAATAAAACTATGATAATAAGTATTTCAATGAGTCTTCTTTTGTCATTTCATGAGGTAACTTTGCACTTCTAAATTAATTATTCGTTATCGTGTTATTGCATGTTTGATTTAGTAACTTTAGCGGAATTTTAATGTTATTCATTAAAATTGAGACTTCATAGGAGAAGTATGGACAATTGAATTATAAGTGTACTAGCTGCTGCCCGCGGCTTCGCACGCGGTTTACCTACATAAAAAGTAGCTTGTCCTTTATTAGGTTTTAGACCATCTGTGTACAAAATTTAATTTAAATCGGTTCAGTAGTTTTGGCGTGAAAGCGTGACAGACAGACAGACAGACAGAGATACTTTCGCATTTATAATATTAGTAAGGATTATGGTGCAATGTTATTTAAACGACGAACAATCCTAAGAACATTCTTACGGCCATTCCGCGATGACGTTTAGAATATACAAACGACTATTCGACTAAGACTTTATTATCAAACAATCACTTGACACTGGCAAGTCTCATCATTATGGCACATGCCATTAACGAAGAAGAAGAAGAAGAAGAAGAAGTATTTCAATTTGAAGAAAATTTAACCGTTATCTTGTCACTCATTACTAATGAACAATTGTTTACATGAAAAGTTAAATAAAGTACGTCTATTTCATTGATGTGCTGACCCAAGAACAAGGAAAACGAAGAGTTACGAGTTAAGATTTAGTCTGATACCTACACAAACAACAGGCACAACCGAACCGACTGCGGTATTAGCATACATACTTCATACCAACGACCAACGGTGTCTGCCGAAAGAAGCTTGCTCTGGTAAGGCGCGCGCGAACTGCCGATTCTTAGCCGCCCCGTGGATGCCGGGTAGTAAGGAGAATACAAATGCCTAATCAAATTATTGCTCAAAAATTAATTGTACTCTTTACCAGAGAACGGTGGCCCATTGTCAGAGACTACCTGTTTAGGTAAACCCCACCGTGACCACGACTACCGTAACTTTTTAATTGTGTTATCCGCTGTTGTTCGTTGCATTTTAGAAACTTCTATCCATTTCGATCAAGCATCTACCGAAACTAGATAAGTAGCTCCGTATAATGGGCCTAAGAAGCCAATATGGACCCTGTCGTACGGACTACTTGGCCACCGCCACGGCGACGGTGGTGCCCATGGCGGAGCAGCCGTACAAGCGCGGCACCTATTTCCTCATCCTTCCCCCCCACACGTAGCTTCGTGCCATGGCCTTCTTCTTGATGATGCTCATGTGCGGCTCGTGCAGCTCGGGCAGTACGCCCTCGTGGCACGCCGTAGGCACTATGTCCCCAGATAACGCACCCCAGATCGGTATAAATCACGCTCCGACTGTTCCAATGGGGGCGTAGATTTTCTAAATCGACATTCTAAGGCCACCCGTTTTTTTAAACTAAACCTTACTCATGATTGGTTCATGTATAGTTTGCTTTTAGATTTTTTCGCAATCTAACAAAAGCGCAGTGCATGCGAAGTTCAAATTAGAGTTTTTTGATGGGTTAAGTTCTCTGGCCGGCCTTGTCAAGATTGGCAAGATTTAGAGAAAATCGACATTTTACAGGAGAGCAAATTTAGTAAAAATTGTTGCCATTTTAAGAGTAATGCACCGATTTACATAAAATTTTCCATAATGCATCAAAATAACCTACTTTATTGATTGTATACCAGGTGTAATTGCAATTTATGTTTTTTACTGAAATAATGTAGTTGTATTTTTTTACTCTGTAAAAACTTCGACGTAGTTGAAGACATCTGCCTGATATCCGTTTATACGTTGTGATCAAAAAAGCGCTCATTCCACCTAATATATGTAATAAACCAAGATAATAAACCGCCAACAGTACTTCTAAAAATATTTAAAGAAAAACTGAGCAACATAAAAATAGTATTCTTTATTATTTTGACTAAATTTTGTAGATGTCTTCATTTACTTTGCATTTAACATTTCACTAAACTTCATCTAAGTCTATCAGTTAAACTCATTAAGATCCCAAACCACGCAATATATATATATATATATATATATATAGTTTAAATATATATATATATATATATATATTTAAATTAAAATTTATAATATTACTACGTTTTATTTATTATTTATTCACAATTTGTCTGTCTTAAAGAAAACAAAAAAATAATATCAAAATTATATCTCATAAATTCTCTTCTCTCATTTTTAGTTTTATTTTTAATCTTTCTAATCTAAGACCTCATTAACAAATAGGAAAGTAATCATCAGGTATAAAATTAAAAAGAAACTTAAACAAAACAATTCCTTAAATTAAACAGTTATTTAACATTGTCTTACTACTTCCTTAGTTCTAAGTTTAAAGAAATTAATATTATGACAGTGCCTTGTCAGTATATATACGAAAACTTAATGTATGTTCACAAAAATGTTCATTTGTTTAAAAAAAAATGCGATAATCATAGTATTTACACTAGAAATACAGATAAATTCGCTGTTACTACTGTTAGGCTCGCTAAAGTTAATAAGTCTTATAAGTCTATAAGGCAATGTGTACGCTTCTATAACAAGGTTCCAAGCGACGTGTTAGATTTGTCAATTGGCAAATTTAAAAACTTAATTAAACAGAAACTGTCTATTAAAGCATATTATAAAATATCTGATTATTTAGATGACAAAAAAGCTTGGGATGAATCTGTTCCAACTCGACTCGGCATCCGTAACAAAATTGTCAAGGATCATACAAAAAAGTGTTAAGACAAGTTTCTTGTCAGATTCTTCTTGAACTGGGGTTAGGAGAAACCGGCACCTATATTCACTAGCATGTAAGAAGACGATTCAAAGTGGTCCTTGTGATTTTATTGAATAAAGTAGTATTGAATTTTGAATTTTTGATTTCTTATAGGAAAAAAAGAGATCAAATCGTTAACGATAAGGTTCGAATAAATTGAAGTTATTCTTTGAATTCAGCATCATCAAGGGCTGTTGATTCTTCTGTTGGAGTTAAATTTTGTGAAAGGGATAATATATTAACAAAATTCCTGTATTGTCTCAATATTTATATTTTTTGCGAGCTTATTTTCGAGAGCCCATGTTTATTACATTTCAAACATGATACTGAAGTTTAATGAGCTGTCTAAATATAGTTTATTAGTGTCTTTGCGGGTGTTATGAGGTTCTACTGGTTGATAACTGTTGACATGATCACATAAGCTTTGGTTTACCGTTTCAGTCAGCAATTTTGTTTGTTTACCATGAGCACCACGTCGATCCTCTTGTTTGAATCGACAAAAACCTGTTGTTTTATGATATTTATCCATTGCGCTTTGAATTAACTGATTGCTAATAAGAGTGTGTATTTTTAAACGTAACTGTATCAATTTTTACGCATAAATTTTATGAAAATATGAATAATAAATACTGAACGCAAATATAACGTTTTGATTCGTTATTAGTCGTGATTCTCTTCTCATAATTTCCCAAAACAAATCAAATACTTTTCGTCTTTATTTGTCACTTATTTATGGGCAACACTTAAATTTACAGTTTTCGCATGAGGGCCGCATATATCTTTATTTTTGTTCATTACCATCTCGTGATAAGTGTTTCTTGCCAAAATTTAGTAATAATTTTCTTCTTGTATCGATCCAGTTCTCTTTTGTGAATTTTCTAATTTTCTTTGTAATGACAACTGTAAATTTACACAGTTTTCTCTCGGACATAGCTGTTGACGAAGGTGAAGAGCTTTCACTGGAAGCACCACTTGCTTATGATGTTCCACTAGAATCAGTGACTAAAATCAAGGTTGGTGAAATGATTTGTGGATTTAAAGAACATAAAACATCATTCTCAGCTATTAGTTCCGACAACTGCGATTCCGTTTCAAATGAAATAAACTCAGGAGGCATAGGTGTAATAGAGCATGATTGAGAGTAAACAGTTAAATTGAATTGAGCATTTGGATTACAATGTATTTCAGCAGTGGTCGTAATAGATAACGCACTGTGTTGCTCGTCATCATCACTCACTCAAGCTGTTCAAGTGTGTCATTTCCTAAGATCAGTAGGCTGTAAATAATAGAAACGTATGTAGTTTAAGAACATTCTAGACACAATTTAAAGTCGTTTTAATAAAAGTCACTAACTTGCTATTATCAAAAGACTCCATATCTAACTTGCCGTAAGTCAGTGCTTATTCACTTAGCTGAATAAATTCATTTTCTGTATCTAAATCTAAAAAAAAAAACGAATAAATTTTCAAAAGCAGTGTGCAAAATAGTATATCTTAAGAAAAATCTATGAATTTTCTAATGAACATAAACATAAACAAGAAATAATACATTCGTAGATTGGGACAAATGCAAAAAGTACGACGTATAAACGAACATGTGGCTGATGTCCGTGATTACGTTTCAGTCATCTGTCAAAGCTCCGAAGTAAAGGCGGGCATATACAAATGTCCGTTTCTACTGCGACGTTTTTTAAAATTTGATCGTAGATGTTTTCATCTACTTGCCAGATCTTCTTTATTATTTTGAAATGTAAAATTATTATAATGCAGACTTGTATATAGGTTGATTAAAAGCTCATTTTTCTAAAAAAGATTTTCCAAAAAATGCAGATGTCCGTATCTACTTTGCTGCCATCGATATATGAGTGTAGTGTTTAGGAGCTCCTGAGCACCGGTCTGCCACGAGTATGGGTAACTCAGGAGAGCTCAGGTGAGTATGTATGTGTGTGTGTGGGTATGTGTGTGGAAGTGTGTGTATGTTTGTGTGTGCGTTGATTTTACGAAACAATTTCTAGGACTTAGTGTCAGTAGCCATTTACTAAGGAATGTTTTGCATTTGTAATTATTAATAGGATAAATATTTAATGTTTTATTAAAAGTACTGCGCTTATTCAGTATTCTGGGGTTGTACTCAAGGGTTTTGTACTCAATATAACATTCGCATGGAATAAAAAAGCCAATTACAGGTTTTCACGTATAAAAAAACACAATATAAAAAGTTACAGGTAAGAACAACTAGAAAGTATTTAAGTATCTAAGTATAATGTAAAAGTAATATAAGTATAGAAGTATTTAAATATAAAGTAAAAGTAAATAAGTACAAGTAACTAAGTAAGTGTCTAACATTGTGAACTCAACTAGTCGCCCAAGAATTCCCTATTCAGCCATTGTCTATCTGAGCCTACACTAGTGCAGAATATATCTAAATCAAAACGCTTAGTCAACGTATTGAAATTATCGCTTGCTCGCCACAGGAACATACTTTGTCTGTAGGTAGTACCGACTACAGGTATATGGATAGGGGGGTTACATTTTTTGATTTGATGGTGCATATAATTTAATTTTACTCAGTATTTCTTGGCAGTTAACATTATTGGACGTGATTTTTAACAAATAACATAGATCGGTGATTTCACGCCACTTGAATAAGGGGAGAAAATGAAATGATGAAGACATAGACATTTCTGACATAGATGAAGGTAGTTGAGAGAACTGAATGGAACGTTTAAAGCGAAAACAGAAGTATTTCATTAACTTGATTTGAATGCGCTCAATTGTATTAATAAATTTATTGTAACAAGGACTCCATATTTAAGATGCGTATTCAAGGACGCTTCTAACAAAGGTGCAATAAAGGATCTTGAATGTTTTAGCACGATGAAAATTAGCTGCTCTCCTCATAACAAAGCCCATAGCTTTGGAGGCTATAAAAAATATATTTTCAATATGATCATCAATAAGCTATGAGTCGTGTTACACTCCAACATCTCTCACCACACTGCATTTCAATAAGGCTTGGTATTTCAGCTGGTAAGAAGACTGAGTTACTATTTTTTTACGAGTGAAGGTGACAACGCTGCACTTGGATGGATTAAGATCTAGTTTATTTATGAAGCAAAACGTGTCCAGTCTAGATAGGTCTGCCTGAAGTTCTGAAAACTTTTATGTCATCGGCAAAGCATAGCAAATTACTATTCAGGATACAAGTAGAGATATAATGACAAAAATAAAGAAAAGCTGAAGTCCAAGCAGGGAACCCTGTGGTACACCACTAGGAATAGAAGCCAGCTAGAAATGTAATTATTACATTTCTAATTACAGTCCGGGGCGAGAAACGTAGAGGAGAAATAATGCGAGAAGACCTGGCAGATAGAACTACCGGAAGTCACTGTTGTATAAGAGTCAAGAGAAGGTTAGGCTTGTTGAGAAGGTTAAAAAAGCAAGAAGGTATTTAAGAGAAGTAGGAACACCATTTGATTAAGAACGGTTTTTTATAAAGGCCCAAAATTTTTTGGTTGTTTTTCTATTCCATCCTCTAAGGATGCCATGTAAGTTTGGTAGCATTGTTTTTCCATGATGTGAACCCGGTCCCTCAGTAATTTAAAAGTTTCTAAATCAGCTGACATACGGTACGTCTTAAATTTTCTCATATATTTAGATTTTTCTTTGATAAGCTTAATAAGCGAGGGTGAATTTCACATCGGGTAAGAGCTACCAGAAATAACTTTGGTGGTGATACATTTTATTTTTAATTGGTCAAGGACAGAATAAAAAAATTTAACAGCTTCTTCAAGGGAAGATAAATGAGAATTCAGTTATCCAATCTACGTCAGATAGCTTTAAGTTAATTGAATCATTGTTACCTTTGTTGTACATAAACTTGATAGCTAAGTTGTGGGGGGTCAAGTGGCACCAAAGGATCATGACATTCAGTGACAGTGATGTCATCATTTGACAAAGCTAGGTCTAAGATTTTGCCATACACATTTTTGACACCCGTTAAATTGCCATAGACCGTTAGTATTTATTTCATCTATGAGTAAGGTTTTGTTTACACCGGCATAGTTGGTCGGGATCAAACAAGAATCTGTGCTATGTAGCCAGATAATATTACTTAGGTTAAAATTACCCAGCATAAGGAATTTGTCAGATGTTGGCAATTATTGTGTCACTTAGGTTGATTAGATAATTTTCTAGCTGTTCAGAGCACGGTTTATTAGGTAACTTGATGCTACATGATGTAAATATTTAAAAACCCAGATTAATTTACGTACTCTGTTCATCAGGAGTTCAATGTGAGCATGCCAGGACAAACGTTGATCAATCATGATTCCTAAGTATTTTGTTGCTGTTACCTTAATGATGTTAGGGCAGTCACAAGAAGCTTCAATAAAGTTACATTTGTGTATTTTTTGGCTAAAATTGAGATTGGGTTGGCTGTTATTATATTTTGTAAAAGTCATAATGTTAGTTATATCCACACAACAACACTACAGGATAGGTAAGTGAATGAGAAAGCGACTTTTACATTACACCTTTTTAATGCGTTGTATATATTTAAGAGTTCAAATAATAATACCACACATAGAAAAAAGATATGGAAATATATACAAAATATGATTCAGCTGAGGAATCAAACGTTCAGAAGCTATCAAACAGAACTCAGCTTGACACCAGCTCTTTACATAAAGCATATGAAATGTTATTTAAATGTGCGAGGAAACTTAATGGTTCCATGCAGCTAGAGGTTTGTTAGAAGAAAAAAAAAATGTAAAATACATATTTCTGTATAAACTTCCAGAGCCATAGAGCCATTTTGTTTTTTAGACTTAGTAAACATTCAACCAGCTTAAAAATACTACAAATTACTATTTTATATGACTATTTTACTCGGAGTTGTTAATTAATGTCATCGGTATCGGTAAGTGCTGCTGGAATGCCCTTCGAGTCCAGTACAATAATAGCTTCAGGGTGCTGTTGAGGCTGCCATACTTCTGTAGCGCATCGGGGATGTTCGCGAACGCACGCGTCGATGAGTTTTATGGGATCATCCGCAAGAGAACGTCGTCCCTGATGCGTCACGTGAGGGATAGCACCAACAGATACCTGCAACTTATAGCAGGAAGGCTGGACACTGACTGCATCTTCATGAAGCACTGCACAGAGGTGCACCATTCGCACCGGGTGATGTAATGATGTGGTGCATGCAGTCTATATCTTTTAATTTCTTTGTTTTATATTTATGTTCTGTATGTTTTAAATTATTATTATGATAAATATGGCTCAAATTTGTACATATACTTATGAAGGCTGAAATAAATGAAATTTAATTGAAATTGAATATAAAATGCCCAGAACAGTAACTTATGTATAGGTAAGTAAATAATAATATGCAATTAATTATGATTTTTTACTGTTTAATTGTATCTATACAAATACTTTGTGAATGTATACATATTTTTACGAACAGCGATTTAATGAGGAGACCAAATACTGTTTATTACTTCTGTGGTTATTTTGTCAGTCACTCAATATTGAATTCTTATTTAATATATCGATTGTTTGTAAAATAGGTGAATGGAATGAGGTTGACCAGGGCTAGGCCAGGTTGATAACTGGCCATAAAGCTCAGTTGGTATAACTCTGTTTTCTGAGCTGTAGGTTGTGGTTTCCGATCCCCATCCAAGAAATATATGTATGAAGAACAATATGTTTTGAGTCTGGGTATTATACAGTATGTATTTATCAGTCACCTGGTTTCTGTAAAATAAGGTTTGCATAGTTTGGGACGAGATATGATTTGTCAAGCAACATCATATTTTATTTTTATTATTTAAAAACTTTATTTTGTTATTAGTTATTGGGTCGCTTGCCATAAAAATGTATGATCCGTGTTTTCTTATAACATAGTAATTCATCATGTTTCAGATAAGATCGAACGTCGCAAGCGTAAGACATTTTACTACCTAACTAAAGAGTGTGGCATCAGCTATACACTTTGCGGCGTCTTTAGGCTCAACATGACCTTGCCCTTGAGGTACTTAGGGCTCTGTCTGACGTTTTCACTCATCATATTACAGTTATCAAAATTGCTTGACTTGGAAAAAGTATTTATTAAAAGTGGCATGGAATATGCATAGAAGAGAGACTTTCTTTGTAACAATATTATTATTAGAATATAGTCAGGTATGTACTCATCACACAGGTATTTTCATGAATTTATATGTGTGTAAGTTTAAATTCTAATTCGTCCTTGTTTTTGTATATAAAAGGGCGTCAATTATTTTTATTCCTATTGAGGAGTTTTGAAGATAACTTTTGGTGCAACGTTCAGTACAAGGCATCTTTTCACAAAATATTCCTTTGGTGTTGAAATGTTTGTCGTAGTCCTGGGAAGGTTTTAAAGGAGAGTAGATATGAAAAAAAATATTGCTTATTTATTTATTGATTCTGAGGCGGGATGAAGTTTGCCGGGTCAGCTAGAATATAATAAAAATATGACATCGCGATTATTAGTTAGATACTGAGTAGGAAGGTAGGGAACTTACATTTTTTCACAACTGCTTCTTTACAACACTCAAAATATTAAAAATGAAGCCATGTTTCATTATTGATTTAATTATTTAATTGAACCTTTATGATATTACTTTCCCTAATTTGTCCTTGTATCAAACTATTCAAAACGTTATCAAGTACAATCAAATTACAATAAAACTTGAGTCATTTTGTATCGCTCAGATTACCATCAGTTTTGTTATAGACATCGTCAACATGAGTAGTATCAGTGTCCTATCAAAATCCAGAGTATCACCGGCTTTTAAAGCGCCAAAAAAGAATAATTTTGTCAATAATGTTTTAAATATCATCAAACAGTCGATATTCCTAATAGTTGCTGAAGCTTTGCTTGGTATCAATCGAGTCTATTTGCTACAGTGCAAGAGAATTATTGAAATTTTGAGTATAATTTACAGCGTAATCGTTTTATGTGTTCTTGTGATCTATAATATCAAGAATATTATGAAAGGTGGTGCTCCGCATAATATCGAAATGTGCACATTGATAACCGAATATACACTGTTCGTTTTATTGGCTTTGATTTATAGCAAGAACAAACTGAAAATATTTTTCAAAAACTTAAGTTCGTTTGACGAGATGTTAAATATTGAAAATGATTTGGCTGTTACATGCTCGAAGAAGAGAATCATATCTTGGATAATATTAAGTGTATTATGTAGCTCGTTTGAAGCGTACTTGCTAACTTTGATTTATCACCCGAAAGTTTTTTTTGTATTTGGCATTTTTGTCATGACTGCCTGCCATGATTATGAACAAATTTTTTATTTTACATATCTTCGCGGTATTTACATGAGGATTTTAATCCTAAAAGCTCATATAGCAAAACGTTACGATGCGAATGGCAAATCCTTAAATGAGTTAAGTGAAATTGAACAGCTATGTGAAAAGTCACAACTTGACGTGATTACATTGCACAGGATGTACGAACTGCTACACAAATGTTCCGAACAACTCAATTTCACTATGAATATTCCCGTGGGTACTTTATCTAAGAATAGATCTTAATGCTCACGTTCAAACAATTACATTTTAATCAAGTGTTGTATTTTCAGATACTGATAATATTTTCTGTGTCATCGTTGTTGACAATCATGAAATTGAAGGTATTAGTATCACTGGTTCAAATGGAGAACCCAAATACGGTTTGTACTTGAACATTAACGATGTACCGCCGATGACTGAGGGTTGAATAATGAACACGGCTAGCAGGCTGTTTTCTATGCATTTTGCGCTGTAGATTGTTCGTTCCCATCCAGGACAAACATATTTTGTGTGATAAAAATCATTAAAAAGTACTAGATGGCACCACAGGAAAAATAGAACACGCTATCGTTGCGTGTTGGTATTTCTATTAATATCTCACAATTCTTAACCTGATTAAGAGATTGATAATATTTATAGGATAAACTACATAGTAACTGTATGAAGTATACGTATGAAGTATGTTTCATTATTTACGCAGATGTTATGGGAATATGATTCCAGCAGTCATCTTGTTCACATAAAACAAGCTTTGCTTTGTTTAGAGCTAGATGATCCTGTGGAAAATTTCGTTCACCAATATTTATTTAATAAACTACTGTATGCATACACACTACGCAGTAAAAATAAACTTGAAACTACAGTGTGTCGTTGGGTGTTTACTGTTTTATTTTTACTTTATGTGCGACTTTGTGCCACATACTGGTAATTTAGGTTCTAATAATGCTTGGTTGTTTCAGGATATACACGTTACGGTTTTCTACATAGTGTTTAGATGTCTGAAGTATACAGTTATGATATTTTTTCCATGTTACTACTCGAGCGTGTCTGCGGCCCAGACTACAAAAATTCGTACTATTCTTAACGATGCAGTCAACAATATGCCAATGAGTAAGTATAAGCGTTTTTCAATCGTAGTACCATGGCACAATGATAAACAAAAATCACTGCAGATCTTCTTTCCTGCGGGTCCTGTCGGCAAGGTCGAGAGCCTACATTAAGGCTTACCTAAGTGCACGAAAGGAGCCTCTAAGGCGCACTTTAATCCTTTCATCACTGAAATAACTAGTGACACGATACGAAGAAGAAGAAGACTACAGATCGATCGATGGTACTTTCGATGAACCACATTATTATAGAGTTTCGTGGGCCGCTGCCACAGCACGCTCGATTAACTTGCTTGCCTTGCACGTTGAATTCAAATTCAAATTTAAATAAGTATGTTTTTATTTAATACAATCATAAGGGTCACTTTAAAACGTCTTACTCTAGTAAGACGTTTCAAAGTGACCCTTGTGGAGGAATTGGCACCTACATTCATCTATGAATGTAGGTGCCAATTCCTCCAACCCAAGTCTGAGAAGAGTTGACAAGAAACTCGTCTTAGTCCTAGTGCTTTTTTGTATGATCCTTCTTATAACTACGGGTAGCTTAAAAAACTAATACAAGGTACCAGTAGTACATTACAAATCTATCAGTTTACTCTATGCCATGTATTCCTATACTATATACAATATAGTCATATCGACTGGCCTGTCAGCTCAGTTGGTAGTAGCTCTTTCTTCTGCGCTATAGGTCGAGGGTTCGATTTCTTCCCAGGATAATAATTATGTGATGAACATAGATGTTTGTTCCGTGTCTGGGTGTTATAAAGTATCATAAGTATGTAGGTACTTATTTATAAATATATTCTATCAGTCATCTGCGAGGCGATTATGGAATTCTGATACTATAAAATTTTTGATACTAATCGCTTTCACTTACTTTTGATGAATTGGTATTACGGAAGGTTAATGTTGATTTTCATACATGCTGTCGTATGAATAGTAACCTCAGATAAAATAAATATTAAGACAGAGCACCGCGATTTACCAATATAAATAAATTCTGTGCACTTTTTGTCACGGAACAACGACATGAGAGAATACTTAATAGTACAAATATGTATAGATATACTAAGAGGAAGGATCACAGTTTGGTTGAATATGTGTATGTGGGTGCGTGTATTTACACAGAAGAACATGGTTTTGAGGCTTCACTTAGGTTATTCACGACCCTCTTGTCTAAATACTTATTTGGTCTGAGATAGAAACCGAACGTACGTAATAGTAATCCATCTTGTTAAAACTGGTTCTAATTACAATCAAACTAATGATTGAAATTATGCTGATTGCTAATCGAAACTGATAGACATTGATTATGTCAAAAGCTCTATAATCGCTATACTGGTCACCATAATACAAGCTATGCTTAGTTCTGGGCTAGATGGTTTTGTGTGCATTGTCTACGAATATTAATAATTAGTATTATTAATTATACTATAAAATGCTTCTTTCACAAGACCACCCTTAATGTAAGCTTTACATTTCTTAAATGGTAGTTAAGTTGCATGTTCAGAAAGCTTATTGTATAAGCGCATCGTGTTCTCCATAAAATACTTATTTACTTCTAGCCGAAATATTGGAATGTATAATTTTACTCAAAGACCCTCGCGGTTTAATTTTATAAAGGGCACGTATTTGCCTATTTTGAATAACAAATATTACTAGAATATCAGCTACTTTCCCCCAGAGAATGATGCCATATATGACACACCACTATGTGTCATGTCAAGTAGCTATGTATGTGAGTATCACAACATAAGAACTAAATTTTTCTGACGCTTCGGTGTCCATTGCCAAACACGTTCGCTTTACTCGCTCGCTTTGCGCGTAGTTTTCTATATCCTAGCATAACTAAGCCAACTGGTTACAACAAGCATAAATATGGGAATTAAATTAGATTACTTATAATTTCTTTCAGGATTTTTTAACTGCTAAAATATAGTTGTAGGGTTCCAAAGCTCACAAGGGACCCTTATAGTTTCGCCATGTCAGCGACCCTTATAGTTTCGTCATGTCCATGTCTGTCTGTCTGTCTGTCAATCTGTCCGCCCATAATCCGGAGACTTTAAACCATATCGTAATGTATTTTTTTACAGACAATTTCGAGCGTCGCAAAGTCAAGACATTCTTCTACCTGACTCGGGAGAGTGACTTCAGCTACGCGATCTGCGGTGTCATCGAGCTCGATATGTCTTTGCCTCTCAGCTACATAAGCCTCTGCACTACCTATCTGATCATCACCATCCAGTTCTTCAAGTTTATAGAATAAAATCACTCTAGATTACTGAAGCACTTTTAAAAATTATGTAATTCTTAAAGTATTTGAATAAGGCAATTAGTCCAGGATCCATGGTCCATTTTTGGACTTGATTACTATCAAGCTAATTTTCTGTGAGTAGCTTTATTTTGATTTGCCCAAGAATTTCCTGTACTAAACTCTCGATTGTGGTAGCTAACAGAGGTAGCAAGGATAAAATATGAAAATTTGATGATTCTCAAATATTTATTACTAGCAGATTTTTTGTTGTTAAATCTCAAGATAATTATCTAAATTATTCGAAAAAATATTTGTCCTACAAAATCTATGGTTTGATCAAAGAGTCCCCTCCTTCCAACATGTATCGATAACGAGGTCATCTTAAATGATTACTAACCAGCGGATTGCTTATTTTTTTTGATTAGTTAATATTTATATAATTGAACAGTCATATTGTCCTACAAATTGCGTGGTACGTTATCCCGGTCCTAAGCTCTGAAATTGGATATCAAGGATCTGTACTTCTACTTTTCCTCAGGGATGTTCATCAGGGTGAGTTTGATCCGCGGTCCGCTCGTTGCCGCTCGAGTTCACGGTTCGCACTGCGGGTGAGGTATCTCACGGCGCGAGTCGTGCGTGCAGGTAGAGGGGGAAACGTTGTCACGGCAGGCGGTAACAAATTTGGTGCTGGTACTGGCCTCGGTGCCTCCATCGACAAAATAATACGTGAGTAAAGCCCGTGTTTATCAAAATGTATAGTACAACTTACATAAGTTTTGAAAGTGATATATATCATTGGTAGAGACACCAAGTTCTTTCTGTTATAAAATAGAAGTATAATTTGTAAAAATTATTAAGCTATTTAAAAACAAAACAGCAATGGGCACAATAAACTAAAACTGTTGCTCGTTAGCAAAATTGCCAGCGAACATAATAACCTTGACAAATTACTTCGTCAATAAAAAGCAAGTAGTCCAGGATCCATGGTCCATTTTTTGACTTGATTACTATCAAGCTAATTTTCTGTGAGTAGCTTTATTTTGATGAGACGCCCAAGAATTTCCTGTACGAAACTCTCGATTGTGGTAGCTAACAGAGGTAGCAAGGATAAAATTTGTAAATTTGATTATTCTCAAATATTTATTACTAACTGAATTTTATTTTGTTAAATCTCAAGATAATTGTCTAAATTATTCGAAAAAATATTTGTCCTACAAAATCTATGGTTTGATCAAAGAGTCCCCTCCTTCCAACATGTATCGATAACGAGGTCATCTTAAATGATTACTAACCAGCGGATTGCTTTTTTTTTTACTTAGTTAATATTTATATAATTTAACAGTAATATTGTCCTACGAATTACGTGGTACGTTATCCCGGTCCTAAGATCAGAAATTGTTAATACTACAAGACCATTTTTCTCATTACTAACTGTAGGACAAAAATATTACATAATAGGTTAGTGTGTTCTCTGCCCAAATGAAACATTGTCCTACAAGAAAACAGGTATGTATCACTAGTCCGACAAGAATTGTAGTTTTTTCGTTTTCCGATACGTAATTATCTGACTTTGTAATAACATGAAAACATTAAGTAAATTATATATAATGAATAATCAATCAATAAATAACAATAGTATTAATAGGGTACCTACCTTGTATGTTGGAAGACAATTCTTCAAAAGATGGACTTTGGGGACCATCAAACCAATATGATTCATATTTGCCATCAATTATTGTCCATCCAAAATTTTCTGGCAATTTTTCCGTGGGGCATCGCATGTGTGCATTACACCATACATTGCAGATGAATACAGTTATTTTAATTTATTGCAACAATTCAAGTATTGTTGGTGGCAAACAAAATATCGTTCTCGTCGATATGATCCTGGAAGGATCAAATCGACGAGAACGAGTTTGTAATGTTGATATTTCCAGAAGCTTAGAAGCAGCATCAGCATTGATTGTTTGTTCAAATGTTAAATCAACTGGGATTCTTGAAAACGGTTTCATTGTTCTTCAAATGCCCACGAAACTCTTTTAACAATCATCAAGCAATCCGGGATGTGTAGTTTCAATATTTATCAACTTATCCCAATAAATAGACCTTGCCTTGCATAATTATGGTGATGAATAGAAAAAAAAACAGTTGTTATTTTCGGTAAAGTGTGTACAAACAAATTGAAGTTACCTTTACGAATACTATGTATATTCTTATTGAAGATTTAAAAAATCAGCTGGTTAGTAATCATTTATAATGACCTCGTTATCAATATACATGTTGGAAGGAGGGGACTCTTTAATCAAACCATAGATTTTGTAGGACAAATATTTTTTCAAATAACTTAGATAATTATCTTGAGATTTAACAAAAAAAACCCAGTTAGTAATAAATTTTTGAGAATCAACAAATCGACATATTTTATCCTTGCTACCTCTGTTAGCTACCACAATCGAGAATTTTCGCTCAGAAAATTGGTGGGCTTCTCATCGAAACGAAGCTATTCACGAAGATTCAGCTTGATAGTAATTATTTTTACATCAAGGATCTGTACTACAACTTTTGAGAGTAGGACCGGGATAACGTACCACGACATTTGTAGGATAATATAACTGTTAAGGTATTTAAATATTATCTTGAGATTTAACAAAATAAAATTCAGTTAGTAATAAATATTTAAGAATCATCAAATCGACATATTTTATCCTTGCTACCTCTGTTAGCTACCTCAATCGAGAGTTTCGTATAGGAAATTGTTGGGCGTCTCATGAAAATTAAGCTACTCACGGAAAGTTAGCTTGATAGTAATCAAGTGCCAAAATGGACCATGGATCCTGGACTAAAGCCGTTATTCGCAACAAATACTTTAAAGGCCGAACTCAATGCTCATTTTTAAAACGAAAACATCATTAAGGACCCTGTTGACTGTTATGAAGGGTCAAATAGGCCTACAAATTGCACGAAACACGGTCCCTCTTGATTAACTTTCAGGGAGGGGTACGTATCTACTTGGGATCCAATAAAATAAAATTGGGTTCTATCAATACGGAATGTTTATTGTTAAACTGAAGCCTACTAAGCTTAACTAGGCTTACGTTACTTTATAATACAGATGATTTTTATTATTGTAATAAAGAATACGTTGTAATAGTTGGGCAACTCGATATTGTAAAAAACAAAAAAATGCAAATAATAAAACTTATTGCTCAGAAAGTTTCCGTATGTCGTTGTAACCAAAAACCACGAGTAGAGTTTAGTTTAGTTTAGTTTATCTTGTTTTACGCCTATTCCACCGCAAATTGAATCTTTAACACTCGTAGGTATTTCAGGTGACCACTCTATAGCAATGATAAAGATCGTCCAAAATCGTGATTAATGTCTTAACAAGGAAGTTTAATTTTGTCAAAATAAATATCTCCATTTGAGTATGATGAAAATGTGACTCGCAGAAATTTCAATTTTCTCTGCTGGATTTGTGGCAAAACCCGGACTCCTTAATATCCCTGAAGATTTCTGTAATAGCAGATGAGCGGGCGAGTTTTGAGGTAAAGGAAAAAATTAGCGAGATAACATTCAGTTTTATTGCGTGCCGTCCATCTTGGGAAATTCTGGGGTGACGCAAATGGCAACACTTTATCTGGGAACCTTGAGATAAGAACTACGACATTGCAAAACAAGATTATGCTTTTGTAGTTTGGACGGGCTACTCGTAGTAAACGTAAATTTATTTTTGTTGTAAACCTTTTTTTATTTCTTTCAACAAACATGAGGTAATGGATGTTCTATGCTCTATATTTTTCGTTGTCTATTATTTTTAATGATGATGTTATGATGTGATGTTATTCATCATGTCAAATAATATTTACGCAATTTTGGCAAGGCTCGCATAATAAATAAATAATGCCGGACATTTCACACAGCATCATCTGGCCCCAAAGTAGGCAGAGATTGTGTTATGGGTACCACTGATATACTACTTATATACTTTTTTTGACAATACATTCATGTTATACATAGAAACAGCCAGTACCGAGACAAATACTTGCAAATTATAAAAACATTTGTTCAGCGTTCGGAATCGAACTCGCAACCATCTGCGTTTCAGCCGGACCTTGGCCCACTGCGCCACATAATCTCGCGTCTTCTCTTTATTATTATTATTATGGAATTCTCGTCTTAAATATTCTGTACAAAAATAACGCAAATATACATACATCTAAAAATCTCTAATTATTTCTATATGGCACAAACTAAACCAAACTAAGATATTGGATGCTTAGTAATATATATAGATAGTATGCCTGCCTGTATAAGTATGGCTGGTATGTAAAGATAGTATGATAGTATACTTAAGAATAATAATGGTCGCTTCAAGCGAAAGTCGTCTAAATAATTAGCTAACAAGATATCCCACGGGCTATCATAAATAAACCAATGTTAGAGAAATATTGTTACAGACGTCATTATAATAAACTAGCTGCTGCCCTCGGCTTCGCGCACGTGGTACAGCCTAAAACTGTATGCTTCTAGTTCTAAAATACTTTACAACATTTTTTTCCAATTAAAAAGTAGCCTATGTCCTTTCTCAGGCTTTAGATTATCTGTGTATTAAATTTCATTTAAATCGGTTCAGTAGTTTTGGCGTGAAAGCGAGACAGACAGACAGAGTTACATTCACATTTATAATATTAATATATATATAGTAAAGATAACACGACTGTAGTTTCAGGAGTTGGTATCTTTGATTGAAAAAAATACAGTAGAAACATGTATAAACGTACATGGTTAATATTAAAAAAAATAACTGGTTTTGAATCCTTGTCGTAGTAATTAATCGCTATTAATGGATGTTTAGATTAAGGATTTTGTACCTATTAGCACTTTAGACATAATTACTTAACGAAAAGGTGACTGAAATTAGTATTTACTCTAACAAAAATGGTCTCCAATAAGCCGTAGTATTCCGTCACCATCCGTTTTATCCGCTTCTCCGGCATTTCGTGAGCTATTATCATTAGTCGTGGATGACGATCCTTCCGTCTCTTCCCATCTTTTATAAGAAATTCCTTTGTAATAAGTTCAGTTATGCCTGTCGCGAAATTCTGGATTTCTAGAATTTAAAATGTAGTCTGTGAAAATATGTATCCTATATCATGTATCTTAGCTATTTAACATACTTAAATAATATATATATATTTATAATATGTATGTATTTATAAAAAAAATATATAAGCAGTATATCAGACATTGTGGTACCCATAACACAAGCTCTGCTTACTTTGGGGATAGATGACGCTGTGTGAAATGTTCGGTATTAAAATATACAGAGAAAAAAACAATCTCAAAATAGTATAGTTATTTGCGAGGGACCGAAAGGGTTGATGTTATCCATCCAAAACGTCACTGGAACATAAAATATATTTTACCCTATTTTATATGCCCTGAGGCAACCACATTTTATTGCCTAAACGTCCATATAAGTCCTAATGTCAACATAAATGTTTGTATGATACATTAGCTCTTAAATTAATGTTGTACAAGTTCATTTTACTTACACAGAGGTTCTCAAATCCAGGTTGAATTTACCCCGCCAGTTGTTTTGTTAGACTAAAGTCAATAATAAAGATATTTTATTCCCAGCGCGGGACCAATGTGTGTATGATCTGCAAGTATTTGTCTCGGGTCTGGGTGTTCCTATGCATCATGTATGTATTTACAAAAAAATGTGTATATGTAGTATATCAGTTACTTGGTGCTCATAACACAAGCTTTGCTTACTTTGGGGCTAGATGATGCTGTGTGAAATGCCCGGTATTATTATTATTATTTTTAATGCATGTTTTTAGATTTCATTATTTGAATTCACCAGAAATGCATTTGTTGGAAAATATACAAAAGATAGAAAAGCAGCAGCAGCAGCAGATGCTTTGCATATATAAAATATATGCAAAGCATCAATGAACATTGTGTATAGTAAATCATAAATATCGCTGGACAATGCACACAACAGCATCTAGCCCCAAACTAAGCATAGCTTGTATTATGGTGACTAGGTGACTGATAGAATACTTATATATTTTAATTAAATACATACTTATGATACTTTATAACACCCAGACACAGAACTGCAAGAAAGGTAAATTTCGGAGTTTAAATAATTCCGAAGCGAGGTCTGGATGATCGAGAATTATGAAATGTTGTATTTTACAAGTTACATCAAAAAAACAAGCATCAAACTTCAAAATTGAATTCCTCTTTAAATTCCTAACTAAATAAATGTTTGAATTTTTTGGATTGTTTTTTGTGTCTTCGCGTTACATAGTACCTTATCTACCTAGTTATTATCATTTAATTGGAAGTTTTAATTAAATTTTTACTAAACGAAGGAGTATAAATATACCTACTACATAGTCTAATATACGTATTTTACCTTTGCGAAATGAAACTTTATGGACCAGACATGAATACAAAAACAGTATAATTTTGGAGTAAGTAGAAAAACAAGTTTTTTATCAAAACAACAAGTGAAACCAAAGTTGTGTTGACACAAAGTGCTCAAGCCTTTTATAATATAATTTTGTTTTATAATATTAAAAAAATATTTGTCTTCGCGTTTTATAAATATGAAGCCACATGAATCACGCTTTCATGAATATAAATATAAATTGTGTGTTTATCAGCAATAGACTTAAGCTACTATTGGACCTCTCACCCTGTTCACTTAATAGGGTTAGACCAAAGCAACTAAGATTCTCTTAGTTTGCGCACATACTGCCCTTAAATACCGTACTCAAGTAAGCAAATTGGTTAATTTGACTTAAAAGACCTAATATATATATATAGATTACCCCTTAGTGATACACTATCCTAACTTGCCCGGAAACAAAACAGGGGGGGGGGAAATATTTTCAAGGTCTTTTCTCGTAAAATCTGATATGAAATATGCATAGAGCGTGTGTGGTTACCCTTGGGTATAAACGTGTCTCCACCTACGCTACGTGTGCCTTTGAGATACAAAGGTTTAACGAATTTACTACGGGACTCTAAAATACGGAAGTGTCCAAGGAATTTTGGAGAGACTGAACCGTAGTAGACTGCGTCGCGGAAATTAGTATTTCTAGACCGGGTTGAGGTAGTTTTTGTTACCATGAAAGTTGCTAGCAGTTTTAAAGATAAATAAATAATGAACAAGCAGACAGTTTAAAACTCGGTCAAAATAGATGAACATCCTTCATGTTCATCATATAATGTGCTAGAAATCATTATGATAAAATATAACAGTACAGGAGTAACAGTATACGTACCTAACAGCTTTCTTTTTCAGCCAAAAGCTGTTACGTAAATAAAGTAATATGGACGACCAAGCAAAGACGTTTTATGTGTTCTTATTGAAGTCGCCACTCGTTTAATTTATGCGGGTGGTGTGTGGCTCCCTTTATAGCTCGTGGGTACTTAACCTCTTTCCAGCATAAGCTCCTTAAGCTAGTTTTAAATAGGTTAGTGTGAAGCCGCGAGGGGTTTAGCGAATACTTTAAAAAAGAACACTGTAAACGCTTATCTTCAGAGAAATGTTTATGTTCCTGTTATGTACACTTAAGGAGCAAGTTTGATATTTGACTCAACAAAGTACGAATCCGAACACACTATCTTTATACTTAGTGGCATTATAGTTGCTTTAACTATTGTTGAGAGTTTGAGATACGCTATAAACTAAAAATACCGACAGTATCTTATGTTATTTTCTATAACTAATGATGCATTACACACCGTACAGTGGGTAACTATTTCTCACACCATTCAAGCTGAATGCAAGCGGACAAATTGCTGTTTAGTCTGCAGGCATTCAAAAGTCATGTCTGCCATTTAGCCTGGACCGGTCCCAAGGCACCGTATGCATAATAAATGAACAACCGCCATTACCTAATAATGCATACCTAGACCAGCGTGACTTGAATAATTTGTTCATGTAATGTACATCGTCTTTACCTAGTTACTTATTCTGCATAAAAGTATCGTGAAGATTATAAATATTAGGTGATCCATAATATGTCCTTTTTCTATACGAAGGTGGGCTGATAAGTTGGAAGGACAGCTTGAAATATAAACTCTGGAAAATGGCAGTGCCAGTTACGTCAGTTGGATGGGATTGGTCAAGTTGGTCAAGCAGAACAATTGTCCAATTGTCGTAACTAACAAGGCATTTCTGCGCTTTTCTGGCCATTTCTGCTAGCTAGAAAGCGAGCTACCTAAAAGTACACGATATGTTTCAGTATTCCTATACTCTCAGCTGGGTTATGGTCGAGTATGATGGTTTATAAAAAAAAAGCACAGCACCTCATCATTGCCTAAGTCGTAATTTCCCCCAAAAATAAGTAACTTTCAACCCACGGATTTGTTTTGTTGTTGTCTGTTTCAAGGTTTGCTGTCCCAGTTTTCCTAACTAGGTACTACAAAATAAATAGTTCAGCTTGAAAAAGCTGGGTTATTCGATTACCCGAAGCGTCCCGTAGTGACCCCCTCAGTAGAGTTGCAATAAAATGGAATGAATTCTGTATTCCAGACGCATTCACGTATAAACCAGGGATCAGCCCCGTAGACAAAGCTGCATGCCAACATCGGTGTGGGATTTATATCCATTTATATTATAGAATTTATTTTAGAGGTTGCATGTGAGGATGGTGTGCGCTTACCTTTTACAAACGCTTTGCATGGCTTTTCAATTAGGGGCGGGAGAGAGGTTCATGCGTTTGCATCGTGTCTAACTCGTGGAATAGATTGGCAGAATAGTACTAAATATTTGTCCATCCGTTTAATGATTTATATCTAATTAGCTGTTACCCGCGACTTCGTACGCGTATGCTTAGAACCTTTATTTAGAATGGTATAATTTAAAATTTTCTCGATGCTAACATAGGATAGAATAGAATATGTTTTTGTTTGCAACAAAACATTATAATAAACAAAAATACAATAATAATAATAATAAATAATCCCGGACATTTCACACAGCATCATCTGGCCCCAAAGTAAGCAGAGATTGTGTTATGGGTACCACATGACTGATATATACTTATTTTTTGTAAATACATACATATTATACATAGAAACACCCAGAAATACATACAATAAACCTATACATACTAACATAATTAACGGTTGCCGCAAAATGGACCCTAACTCAGCATATGCGGATTGCAGTGTCTACAATTCACGCTTGTCTTCCGTTAGGACCAATTCTGCTAAGCGAACATGAAACATGAATCTACATTATAAATTAACAAGAAATAAACATACAAAATTTACAAAACAGAAAATAAACAAAAAAAGAAATACATTAATAAATATTTATGGACCCAAACTAAGCAAAGCTGTCATAAAGGTAGAACTAAAGGAACCAGAAGGCTGACATAACGTACTCAGCATTTATACTATATTTATACATAAACTTATACCACTTATTATATCATTTAGCATTTATATAGCACGTGTATCCAACAGAAGGCTTTCCTGCATTCTTTGCCAGTTAAATAATTTTTTTTTTCTTAAGCTATGAATACTCTGCAGGTTCCTTATCGGCGGCGGAATATTATTCCAACACTTCGACGCAGCGTAGCGGAAACTGCTTTTAAATGCGGATATTTTGTGATGCTGTGTTGAGAGCGTTGGCGAGGTTCACAGGACCTTATGCTGGATCTTTAGCATGTCTTGTCTGTTTGTTTAGTAATTTCACTTGCTTCAGTTCCCTTCAACACTACACAGAAAGCCTTGCAAACTATAGCTTGGGGTGCCGAAAATCTGTTTCTGTGGTGGATCCCACTAAGACAAACTCTTACTATAGAGTATAGCACTACCACAAGGTATAACATGGTAGAAAATGACAGGATATCGCATAATAAATGCTTTATCATGAACACTACATTTTGCTGTTCATCTAGAAGGCTCACATGTCTTGTAACATGTAACCTGGACCTGGATAATGATAATACAAATAATTACAGAATTACAGATAATATTCGACTGGCCTGTAAGCTCAGTTGGTAGTAGCTCTGCCTTCTGCGCTGTAGGTTGAGGGTTCGATTCCCTCCCAAGATAAACATTTGTGTGAAAAGCATAGGTGTTTGTTCTGTGTCTGGGTGTTATAATGTATCGTAAGTATGTATTTAAAAATATATAAGTATTCTATCAGTCATCTAGTCACCATAATACAAGCTATGCTTAGTTTGGGACTGAATGATGTTGTGTGCATTGTCCAGCAATATTTATTATTATTATTAAGCGTTCTGTAAATACGAATTGGTTGACTCTTATTGATTTTATATCTCAGCACTTGGACAAGAGTAAGCAGGTCGATGTTATATACTTCGATTTTAAAAAGGCTTTCGACAGAGTTGATAATGATGTTCTGCAAAAAAAACTTTGTAATATTGGTTTTTCAACAAAATTACTTAAGTTATTTGCAAGTTATATGCGTGACAGGCAGCAATTTGTGCAACATGGATGCTTTGTTTCAGCTCCCTATCATACACGGTCTGGAGTCAGTCAGGACTCATTATTGGGCCCGCTTTTGTTTGGTATTATGATAAATGACCTTGATGCTGTTCTTAAACATACGAAATGACAATACGCTGGGCTAGATAGGAGCCAGCTCTTGGGTCACGCCATGTTTCGTAAATATTTATATTAAGCAAAGATGGTTTGTTTTTCTTGTAGGTTTTTTTGTATAGTGTTTTATTAACCCCTAAGTATGTATTTCTGGATCAACTCTACTGCCAGTAAAACAGACGATGTCCTGCTTTTTACCTGAATGTGACTGTATCGCGATAAAGGTCTCATGTTAATTCCGCTGAAGTAAGATGGTAGATAGCAAGTTAGTTGGATGAGATGCAATTTTGCAACAATCCTTGAGTTCTGCAACAATTGGATTCCTTATCATGTTGATTTGACAACTTATTTAGCGCAGGGTCGATTTTAGTTTAATTTAGCAAATATTTTTATATTATTTTTCGTTTATTTCTTTAAACAAGAAACAATGATGTTTAGGTTTGGTTGATAATGTTTTAAGACTAAATTAAGTTTGAGTAAACACTCGGTTCTCGATCGTTAAAAACAAAAAAAAATATCATTCCAGTGGCAGTCACAAAGAAGACAATATACTCAAAACCTTGGGTGAGGTTTTATTTACGTACATTACCTATACTGATTTAATAAACAAATTTTAGACGTTTGTTTAATAGGTTATTTCTAAGAGAAGATGATGGAAATAGTGAAATGACGAACATCATTTTTACAACATGGAAAATATAGTTATTTAAAGCAAATCCTACCACAAGACAATAGGTACGTAACTACATGTTTTGCAGACTTATTATTACGCAAAATATTGTTACGACTAGGTATTTCAAACAAACAATATAAGTAAAAAGAAATCAGCGCTACAAGTCACCTTTTATTTTAATATCCGAATCGAATCGTTCTTGAGTCACATATAGAAAGTCACAATATTGTGTTAAGTCACTCCGCTCCGGTCGAACCGACAATCCTCTTATTTCCGTCGTCCACAGCTAGCTCTTACACCACACAAAGTGGACCTGATGCACTTGAATATCTGGTAGGAATAGGGTTGCCACGCAAAAAGTAGAAGACTGAGATCTCGCGATTACCGTATCGTATGGTCGTTCGATAACGGCTGTCACTATAATTACGTACCCACTTTGTGTACAATGTCTTAATCAAGAAAATACAAAAAAAAACTACTTAGGTAACTCAAATATGATCTATGAAGTCAACGAATGTCTAGTTAATGGGAGCTCAAGTTAAAACGATTGTTTTTACGTTGTATTATAAAAACTAGAATAATAAAAATGTCGTTATGGATAGTACAAACAAACTACTTTAGTATGACACCGTACTAGATACATTTCTTTAACTTGAATTTCTCTTCTCTTTTGAAATAACAACTCTTCATTTAAATCATATATCATATTAACTCCTTGTCCAATTTGCTTCAATGAATTATTACCAGCTTACCAACTTACCAAATTTCATGCAGATCAAGGGTTTGAAAGTTACACTGAGATCTTCGCTAGCTTCGCTTGCTCGATCTTTTATTCCCATTATTAATAACAATAAAATAGATAAACAAATATTTAAATTACTTGAATAACCTGACGATGGCATAAAAAAAGTCACCACTCAGCATGTTGCAGAGGGTAAACCACCGTGATGCTGATCTTCCGGGACGCCTGGGATATCTTTCGAAATTCGGCTGGTACACGAGTATATAGCTGCTTCTTTGTTTACTTGCTATCGTTCTAATAATATGCAAAGTTCTCCCCCTTTTTGGTTTAAGGTTATTTTTGTGTACAGTTGTTGTTCCCCAATCTGCGCAGAAGACTTTGAGTCGACATTGACGTCGTCATTTCTATTTAGTCACAGTTTAGGTACACCAAGCACGCGTCGATAGCGAAGGTACGCATTGTTTTGTAGATAAATGATACATATAGAAGTCTTGTTGAAAAACCTGTATGGTGCTGATTATGCAATACAAAGTCTTTACAGAAATAAGTTATAATGTAGATATAACTGAAATAAATGAAGTAAACCGTTTTGCCGTCTTGAATAAAAATATGATAGCATTATAGACAACCCTACCTTTTCGTACTCTTTTCTATTGTGACCGCGTGAAATCGACCAAAACGCATTAGTATCGATAAAATCTGTACAATTACTTATATAAGTTCTCGTATTGCGACCAGACATTTTATAATGAAACATATTTGTTGTAGATACAAAATTCTGTGAGTATAGTTTAGGTGCAATAATATTTATAACGGTGTTTGTTGTACCAATATATTTACACTGTATACGATTTCGTAAAGTCAAGGTTTTAAGGTCGATATACATTATTAGGTCATCATAGTTACGAAGGTACACTCGGTCGGAACGAAATTCTTATCGTGGTATATTATAATTGATAAACGTATTATATTATTAATTGACAAACACATTTGAATGAATTTTAGTGTAGAAATTCGTGACGGAAGAATCATACACTTTTTTTTCGCTTTTTACTTACAAATCAAGTACTAAAATTCAATCCGTGACTTTTAGTAGTTCCTCTGTTAAATTTCAGGGTAGCTGAATGTTATATGCCCGTCTGAAACGTCAATCAATTCATTCCATTCAAGTTTGCCCGCATTTGTAATCGAAACTGCGTATAGCAACTTGCAAAACAGCTACGACAATAATCAGCCGGGCGGCTAATTAATATCTAACGCGGTGAATCTTGTGGCAGTAAAACCTTGGGGCGTGTTTCTTTTTCCTCTCATTCACCTGGAGTTTTTATTAAAGAATATCTTTCCACATCAAAGGTTGGTGGTTTCCACTTTATTTATGGTGACTATAATATCTATCACGTCATTAGGAGTTTAATCGTTGAGCTTGCGATCCCACCTGCTATGAAAAATCGTTTGGATCATTTTCATCTTTCCGTATTTATGTGGGGTCGGGGTGGACAAAGCATGTATAATATTTTTTTCCATACCACTCTCCGCCATCAGCCGCCATTTCAGTATTCACTTCATTTTTAAATTCACTTCACACTACACTTCACAACGACTTCATCAAAAAGGAGGAGGTTCTCAATTCGTCGGAATCTTTTTTTTTATTACTCAGAAACGCCTGAAATGATTTCAAAATTTTTTTTTTGTTTCAACTGGTACCTTTCCAGGTCTCATCAAAATTTTATCGAAATCGGTCAAGCGGTTTATAAAAAATCAACATAAATCTAAAAATTGTGTACATCGATGATATTTTCGATACCTGCAGTGCAGAGCAGTGCGTTTTGTTGGTCTACCCATATTATATATAAACAAAATCTATTTCTACTTTTCACTAAAAAAATTAAAATAAAATAATTTTATGGTCTCAAATTGTCCAATGAAGTCGGTTTTCTTTTTAGCTTTTAAAACGTAATTATTGCCCATATAATTTTATCATAATCATCCATTTTACCATGGATAACAAACAATCAAAAAAAATATCCCACTTTGAATCAGATAACTGTTATCTAATCTAATAATACCTTTAAACCATCAATTCATGTATTTATGTATTATATAATCTGAATCTCGGAAACGGCTCCAACGATTTTCATGAAATTTAGTATGCAGGGTGTTTCGGGAGTGATAAATCTATCTAGCTAGGTTTCGTTTTATCCGTGTTTTATAACGAGCAAAGCTTGGTCATCCAAGTACTAATCAGTATGTTTGATTTATCTACCTTCATATATAAAAATATGAATATATATTTATTTATAATTAATAAAAAAAAATAACCTATTTCGTCCCACTGCTGGGCAAAGGTCTCCCCAAAATCCTTCCAGCTAGCTCACCATCCTCTCTCAAAAGTGTCAAGATCGTCCCTCCAACGCTTTTACGGCCAACCACGACTCCGCTGTCCGTCAGGCAATCATTTAAAGATATATAATACCTAATGACAGAACAAACACCTTTTATCACAAAAATATTTATTCTTGGCGAGAATAGAACCCGCAACATACAGCCAACAGCTGTGAAGCCACCCTTGCCAGAGATTTATTCTTATCAAAACAAGTCACTTGAAACTTGATTTGATTACTGACTCATACGAACTTAAGCAAATATTTGTTCACACATCCGCGCCTCAACGTACCTGGTACCCATAATGTTCTACATAAAATGAGTGAGCTGTCTTCCTCAGCCTACGGTATACAAGGGAGCATCCGTAGAGAGATCGATGCTTTAATTAAACTCAGATCGCAATCAAACGTGACAGCGTGTTGCTGAAGCAGACATATCGGAAGTTCCACTTATTTAATTACCAATCATATGTCAGTCTTCTGATGATGGCGGAATACAATATTACTACAACCCTTATCCTACGTCGTGCCCTACATACATTATTAATCCGAAATTTCGTGTAGATATTTTTGTATTGTGTATGTTTATATGTTTACTTATCTGTGGTCGTCAGAACGTAAAGAACGGGTTTGCAAGAAAATTTGATGTAATCATTGGTTAGGTTATAAGAATAACATAATATAGGCTAGTTTTTATATAAGGGACTACGTATAATTACGCGGCAAAAGCTTGTATTTCAACACGCGTGTGATTCTTCTACTTCTTTTCATGTCACAAGTAATTTCGAAAGCATTATTAAATGATTAAAGTCCGTCTAAGAGGCTTCTTTTGTGCCCGAGGCACATGTCTTCGACCTTTTAAATAATCAAAAAATTTAAAACTTATAAATCGATGAACACCGGCTGCACGCACGAAAAATTGTCACGTTCCGCCTGAGCCTGGAGCGCGAAACAAGCGATTGAGAGGCACGATCGGCCTAAGCGTTCGGCTTGTGACGCATCTTAATAGGTTAAAAGTATTCAATTTTTCATCAAAGGTTTATTTGACGTTATCACGTAAAATTATCGTCCGTAAAACGACTTTACCATTTTTTTTGAAGTACTACAACATGCCAGTTTCTTCACGATGTTTTCTTTCGGCGTTTGAGAGTACGCGTGTGCTATCTTAAGTATTGCAGACTCCCATATCCCATACCATACCGATCAGATCAGATATATCAGACCGTATGCTAGATCTCTCCCATCAATGACATTTATCCTACTTTTCCGAGCATAAAGCTCTAGAACAGTTCAAAGGTTTTTTACAAAGAAAATGTCTGTTTTAAAATTCTTATTGGATTCCACCGGTGCCATTTTATTAATGTAGGTATTCAGATACTTACATTTGAAGGCTCTTCCAAATACAGTGAACGGCACTCAATGAGTGGTCTGGTTCGCTGCCTTTTTCTCTTTTCTGTCAAACCGAAGGCTCAAGCCGCACATTTTAGAATATTTCAGTAAGGTAGGTACTCTACAACTACTACTTGTGTATGAATCAGTGTCCAACTCTGGTGATAGAGTTAATAGGCCGCCCGCAGACCTCTTTCAAAGCTAACAACTTTTGAAAAAACCGACACCTATTTAATTACACATTTTAGTGTTTGAAGATTCAATTTACAAAGGAGTTTAATTAACTGAATCTTTGAATTTGTCGCAGAGGAGCTCAGCACCCCACCTACCTTTATAAGTCGGTACCTACCTAATCGTAGTTGTTAGTAGTTTTTCAACATCTTTTGAAAAGCTGAGACCGACGGTCTCACATAAAACAGGTTCACATTTTGATCAACACAGGTTTTATTCACGTATTATTTTGTCGCGGCACTGTTACGATTTATTTAGAGAATCTACATCAAGGTGAATTTGATCCACTCGTTGCCGCTCGCGCTCGCAGCGTGCGACCCATGAATCAAAATGTATAGTGCAATTCACGAAATTATGAAAGTGAAACAGGTTTATTGAGCTTGTTTCACTAACAACATTACATGTCTTCTATTATTTAATAGCATAGGCATAACGCTTAGAGTAGAAAAATAAATTATGTATTACTCAAATTATTATACAGGATATCAGCGTGAGATGGAATGGTAGATAACCATGGTGTTACATTAATTATCAAGAGGTAACCTCATTCAATCAGATAGGGTAACCCTATCGACTGAAAACTCAAATGAACGGGTTACAGTTACGCTTGTGTTAGGAAGAGGTTTCTCAAACGAAAGGGTAACCCCATCAACTGCATACCCAATGAAGGGGTTACACTTTTTAAGGAGTTAACTCGAAATCGGGGTTGTACGGTCCCCGCCCGGAACTAGTATATTATCCCAAAGGAAGATGATTCTCGATATTTACGAGAACAACAAATTTTCTACGGCTTTTGAGAATATGATGATTTTTATTAAAGAAATTTGCAGCAAAGTTTGCTTTAAAACTGGTAGTAGTACGTATCTACTGTAACGGAACAGAGTTAATCCGTTCATAACTATTATAATATAATTTGGTAAAACCTAGCTGGTAGTTTTTCGGGAAACAAGAAAGATTTTATGTTCACAGAATATTGATTAGGTAATACGGTCATTATCTCCCTGCCCTTAGACATCCCACTTTACGTGGAGCACTAGATGTTCTTCTCTTGTACTCTCTTCTGTCAGCTGTATTTTCAGTATACAAGGTACCATGGTGCTATATGCTTTTTATCTAATACCGATCTCAGATAGTGAGTGAAACCATTCTTAATGTAAAAACCAAATATCTACTCTTACTGTACTTCAAGCAAATAAATTTCGTTTCATTTCAATAAGACTCGATAGATTCACGGCATGATCAAGATTGCTGTTTCTAGGAGGTGTGACTATTAACTAGCAATGAAAAATCCTATCACATTTTTCATGCATTATTGGCTTTCAATTAGCTTTGAATGTTCTGCTGTGCCCTCGTTCACGTTCTTTCAAACCGACGATGCTTACATTCCCGGTAATTTCCCGATTAATAAACACTAGATTCGGAGATTCGGATCTCATATAGGTACTTACATTAAAGATCGCAGGAACTCAGTGGATGAAGAGGGCTAAAAATAGTTCTTCCTGGAAATCTGGATATGTTCAACAGTGGACTTCTTAAAGGCTGATATGATGATGATGATGATGATGATGATGGTAAGTACTTACATACAGGTGCATAAATTATTATATTATCTTTATGCATTGCAAGATTTTTATGGTCACATTCATATACCATCATACAGTAGAGCTTGCATTAGACCAAGCCAGGCGTACTCCACACTTAGATACAATTGCCGCACCTAACGAGTAAGGCAAATTCGTAGAGAAATGCCGCACCAGACGAGATAGAGTTAGGTGATAGAAAGAGATGTACTATGTAGGTCAACACAATGTTAGGCACTAAGCGCTTGTGCGACCTAAATTACACTTTATTGTGTCGTAGCTAGATTATTATAATATATAAATATTATAAATAATAAAATATTATATTATATCATATAAATATTTCGCTGAGTTCGCTTTTTATACTCAGGTATTACGTATTCTATGGCAAGGCCTCAGGAGGCTGGTTTGCATAATGATTTAAACCATCCAGAGTTTTTAAGGACTCATTTTCAAATAACGTTAAAGCAAACTGACATGCCTTACATTTGCTGCTTTGGTAATGGCAAGTATTGCAAAATATTACTTGAAAATGGTGTTGAAAATTAAGGATGATCTATGCCGCTAATTTAAGATCTAATCTAACCTTTCATTCACAAAGGTTAGATTAGGTCTTAAATTAGCTCTTTCTTTAATCACCAAGCTATCCCATTATCTCATCTGAAACAACGGGTCATCAACATCATAATACAAACTCTGTTTACTTTGGGGCTTGATGATGTGAACTGTGTATGTGAATATGTAGCATTATTATTATATTATCATGCGTCTGATATGCATCTTACTTTCTGAGCTCTCTGTCATGCTCATTGAACAAGTACTGTACAAAGATTTACAAACGGTTAGCCGAATCGACAGGTCTTGAGTTAAGGAGTCACCATGTCCCAGTCAGGTACACCTGCATTGCGAGTAAAAGAAACTCATTAAAACTTGTTTCAGCTGCTGATACACTGAGGCGAGTTCGTGACGCTTTTCCAGCGTAAATAAAACTTTGTCCATTTTGAAACTTTGTGAATACGTAATTGACGTTTTTATTAAAGACAGAGTTTTTCAAAATGACGGTACTGTAATCTCTGGGTTATTATTTCACTGTGGATAATGTAGGCTTATTTATATTATTTTAAACTAGTTAGCAAAACATAAACCGATAGCGCGTATCGTTGCGTTTTAGAATTTCTATAAATATCTTGTAGGTTAAATTCATTTGACATTCGCCCAATTTATATTATGTTCATAAACAGTAGAACAAAACACCTATCAATTTACTTGTGCTCTACTCAATATACTTCTATCTCTACTAATATTATAAATGTGAAAGTAACTCTGTCTGTCTGTCTGTTACGTATTCACGCCTAAACCGCTAAACCGATTTTGATGAATTTTGGTATAGAGATAGAGGGAATTTTAGAGAGGGACATATGTAGGCTACTTTTTATGAAAGCACCGTGCGTGCGAAGCTGCGGGCAGCAGCTAGTTACACCGACACAGTGCGCAGTAGCGTTGGCTTTCAGACTGCACTGAACAAGAAGGGTGACGTTATACTGGCACATATTTAATTAATACTGACTGTAACCTGTGTGCTTCCAACAACGCGGTAAAAATATATGACGCGTTGTTGGAAATATCAGTCTGGTAATATCTCAATGAAAATGTAACTGACAGGTCCTATGAGCACAGAATACTTATTAGTACAAGTAAAAATACAAATACAATGTTACTTATTAGAATAATATTGGCATTAGTCGGTAATGGAATTAAAAGCATAGCGCAGGTTAAGGCGCCTCCTTGATCAAATATCAGAAAACTCTCGGCGCTCAAAATGAGTTTTTTTTTATGAGAAAACATTCAAATAACGAATTTTGAAAAAAATTCAACGGGCAATGTTTTAATTAGCTCACTCTCCGCCTATTAGTGTAAGCTGCAAGTAAAAACGAAGTCAACTTTAGGAGAAGATGATTATTGAGTATTTTAGACGTTATTTAATAGTTAAATTATGAAAGTGTCAATGTAATTTTATGAATTACTTTAAAAACAGTTTAAAACCAGTAGTAGTAGAAGTAGGAAGTAGGCAAAATATTAAAATACATACCGTATAACTTTTATGACCATTATTTCTTGAATTAAGTTTATTTACTGTGGGCACCGTCTCAATGCGAATGTTTTCGTGTTTTTTTCTGGAACATGGAATCAAACGTGGGCGCACTAGCAAAAAAACAATATACTTCAGAATAACGTGGTTTAATTGTAATGTATGTCATAATAAAAAATAGTATATAAGTAATATATTTTATGGTTCACATAACACAAGCTCTGCTTACTTTGGGGCTAGATGATGCTGTGTGAAATGTCCGGTTTAATGTTATTATTATTATTATGTGTTTCTGTCGTGAGGTAAAAGTAGCGATCATACAGTCATTCATAAGACGGCATTGCTACTTTGGCAAATCAAATGGAGGGGATTGTTGGTCGATAATGCAAACAAACTTGGTTTTAATTAAAGTCGTTTGGATTGCCATATTTTCTACGATGAAGCTGCTTGTTGCGGAATAGTTAGCAGACACTTCAATAGCTTGGATAGAAAAGCTTAATGGCCTGCATCGTGCCTGCGTTTGAATGCAATGATATTATCTTTTTTATTATTCTGTAGCTAGTTTTGTATTAGGTTTACTATTATTTTTATGAGCTTTGAGTTAAGTCCCATGTTCTTCTTAAAACTTCTTGCAATTGTGGGCATGTGCGTGTATGACATATATTATATATGTTTGGACATGCCTCTGATTATTCTATTAGACGTCTTCAAATATATTAATAACTAGAGATTCGAGGAGATGTCTACCAATCCTGGGCATTAGAATCTTGACAATTTTTTTTGTTCTTCTAAAGTAAAATATAAATGATAACTAAAAAATCAACCAAAATCACAAAAAGAAATAAAACCTATGTCTAAACAAACCAAACAATAAATAACACTGTGCAAAAACGAACCTTTTTCACGAAATCCTTTACTGCGCAAGGAAATGACCAATTAACTGTAAACTTACCAAATCATGTACGGTTACTGAACGCGATGTAGTCAACTTGCCTTCTTTTTGATGGATCTGGCAACTTTAAGACTAGTCAGGAGTTTACTCCGTACATTTTTTTTAACATTCGCAATCAGAATTCATAATGTTTTAGTAGTTAACGGGTATTTATCGCGTGTGACTCAGCCACGGTTATTGCAACATAACAAAAACGTCTTGTAAAACACCTAGTTCTGAACGTGTTCATATATATGTTAGCTTACTATACGAGTAGCTCGTCAGTCTAAAGTTAATACAGTTTAAAAATAATGAGACACTACATTTTTTATGAAGCGATGCGTAGTTTCGATCCAATATAAACATAACTTAAGAAGTAAGTACATCTAATGAAAAATGTAGCAATTTTTTAACACATATAAATATTTCACTTTTAAAAGTTTTCTGAGTTGTACTATACATTTTGATAAACACGGGTTTTACTCACGTATTATTTTGTCGATGAAGGTTTCGATTCATCTTCTTAATCAGGGTGAGTTTGATCCGCAGCCCGCTCCTGAATGCGAACAACGGCTTGTATTCACCGTTATAAGTCAAACCAGCTGGCAATACCTAATGACAGCGCGTACATCGCGATGCAACCGTTTGTTCAATAGACTGAATCAAAAAGCATCGTCCCGTCCAGTTGAACAGTATAGTGATAGAATAAAATGAATTATTTATTTAGTTTAATATTTATAGCGATAGCTCGCGCGGATGGAGGCGTCTTTGACAGATTCAGCGGAAAGAAAGTGGATACAGCGCTTTTGAAGGAGGTCAAAATGAAAAACATAGCTGAGTAAGTTTTGATTGTGCTAGCCTATGTTAACTTAAGTGATGAGTTGCGCGTAAAATACAAGTTGAGGATAGGCAGCCTGGAGTGGAAAAAATGTTAAAATATAATTAGCACTTCTTATATTCAGCGAAATGTTTTTGGTGCCTAGCCATTAGATAAATACATACATATAGGTCGACAATGCACACAACGCCATCTAGCCCCAAACTAAGCATAGCTTGAATTGAGATAACTTATAGAATACTTATAGAATAATACATATTAAATTTAAATACATACAATATGATACTCGATAACACCCAGACACAGAACAATCACCTATTTTCATCACACAAATGTTTGTTCCGGAAGATAATCGAAACCTCTACCATCAGCGCAGAATTACTACCAACTGAGCTGACAGGCCAGTAAAGTATTTAAGTATATGTTTCCTTTTAATAATCCAAAGCATGTACATTTTTCAAAAATGCCTAGATGTCTATGAAAGCAGCATAAAGATGGCTATGACGAACTAATAGCAATTTTATAAACATTTTTTTATGCAGGCGTTGTTTAATCGATGTAAAGGCTTGTACACCGCAAGAGGGAAGCCGGGTGGATGGTACATGTAACAACTACAAGCATCCAAGCGTAGGTTCTGCTGGAGGGCCCTATTTAAGGCTACTCAAACCAGACTACGGAAACAGTAAGTTGAATATGTTATTCAACGGTACACGTTGTTTAATTTCACATTGTTGAGATACACATACGTTAGCGTTAGTGTTAGAAGAAACATTAAATAGATGGATAAATATTAAGTACTATTCCGCCAATCTATTTCCAAAGAGTTAGACACGTTGCAGACGCATGCACCTCCCTCCCGCTTGCAATTGAAAAGCCATGCAAAGCGAAAAAACACTCAAGGGTAAGAGGGAGTAAAGTGTTCCTGAGGATGGCTCGTGGAGAGGCAAAACACGTGTCGAATTTATTTTTGAGGTTGCATGTGTGGATTGTGTGTGCTTACATTTTACTAACGCTTTGCATGGCTTTTGCGTTTGCTGATTATAGTAAGACCGATTCAAAGGACTGTAAATTAGTTAGTTTTTTAAGTGACACAACCCGAACCAATTATGTGTCAAATGCTTTTATCAGTAGATAGTATGATATCTAATAACAACAGCGTTACAAATATTTTTTTCTTCTGTCTTTATAAATTAGAGCTCGCAGTTCCAGAACCAACTGCAAGCTTGCAAGCATACTATCTAAATTTAGTGTAAAATATCATTTTTAATTTTCTAATGTTTTTTTTCTTTTATTGTTTACAAATCCAAAATTCATATCCACAATTTTTTCATAGTAAGTTTTAATAGTTATTTAGTCATATTATAGGTCAGTTTGTTTCTCAAATAAAATAATATAATATAACATTTTCTTTCTTAAGTAGTAGTTACTCGTAAAATATACATAGTATAAATAAACGACTCATTGTTAAGGCGTGCATTGCAAACATGTTTAAGTAATTTGAACCAGGCCAATTTTATTGCTAAGAGCACGCAACTATAAGTTAAGTAATAGGTAATTAGAAATATTACTGTGGCGCAATGGGCTAAGGTCTGGCTGAGACGCAGAAGGTTGCGGGTTCGATTCACGCCACGGGACAAATGTTTGTATGATCTGCAAGTATTTGTCTCGGGTCTAGGTGTTTCTAAGTGTTTAAGTAGTATATCAGTCATGTGGTACCCATACACAACGATGGCCTTGTGCGAAGGCGCATTGTTGTGATGCAAAATCTAAGATTTTTCTTTCCACAAATCTAGCCTTTTTCGTCGAATTTGCTCTCTTAAACGCCACATAACGCTCAAATATATTTGCACAACATCGCGATAGTCAATGAAAACAGTCAACATGACTTTGACTTTTGATCGCCTTTGGCGTGGTTTTTCAGTTTAGTTCGAGTCAGGCGCTACTCCGTAGCTTGTTGACTAGCTTGCATGTCAAACTCTTAAACCCACGTTTCGTCACTAGTAATAATACGTTTCATAAATGTTGGGTCGGAATTGGCTCGTTCTAGCATGTCCTCAGCGACTCTTATGCGATTGAGTTTTCGGAGAAAATTCATGTCTTTTGGGACTAGCCGAGTGGCAACATGTTTCATACCCTTATTTATATAATCACTTGATTATTAAAGTAGTACGTCTCTACTCGTAAGACATAGAAATTTCAGCGGGTATCACACTTAAACTTGAATGAAGAATTTGAATCACTATTTCTTTCACTTTTGCGATGTTGACTTCAGTTAATGTCGTTGATGGTGACGTGATTGATAAAGACTCAACCGCTTTTGAACGCATTATATCACACATAAGGACGTGTTTTGATAAAGTGGATTCTCCGTAAGACTTCTATACCATTTTCAGTGACTCCGAACACGAAATTCCATTGGCGATGCAAAATTTATGACAAATACTTTGTTCGATGTATTGGTCTTTGTTCGACAAAAACAAGAAACTGTTTGTTCTATCTAAATAACCGATGCAAATAAAACTCTGCGTCAAAATGGATAACAGTTGTGCCAATTCAAAAACAAAGAAAAAACAAAAAACAATAATTTGGAACCATAAACAAATCATTTATTCCCGATAGGTACTTTTTAGACAGAATGTAATGTATGTAAATCCCTGCCTTTCAAGTTTAAAGGGGACTATGTAAACAATAAGTTAGATTTGATCCTACGTTAATTAATGCGTAAGTTTTGCGCTACGTCAGCACTCAAGTTAGTAATGTTCCACGTAAACATCTAACTTTATTGTAAGATGTGTCCAAAAACTGAAATTTTAAGGCCACACGCACTGACGCTATGGCGTTACTCTTTGGCTACAGTTAAAATGCTGCTGAGGTGCCTAGATTGACGATCACTTTTAGTAATTCTAATGTTACGAGTTTCTTTTACTGGTCTAGTACTAAATTAACTAGGGTAGTTAATTTTGTGCGACAATGTTGACAACGGTAGCATTCAAGGCAAGTTTCTTTAGACTTTATGTGCCAATAAGCATCAAGAACAGAGCAAAGACCCGGCTGAGACGCATGGTTGCTGGTTCGATTACCGCCTCAGGACAAATGTTTGTATGATCTGCAAGTATTTGTTTCGGGTCTAGATGTTTCTATTTAAGTAGTATAACAGTCATGTAGTCATGTTTAAAAGAAGCTATGCTTACTTTATGGCCACATGATGCCATGGCCTTACATTGTTGGTGCAGTTTTGTTTATTTGTTATACAAATCAACGTAAACATTACTTCTGAAACAATGTTGTATTTCGACCAGATAATACTATTCGCAAGAACGAAAATGGGGAGCCATTACCATCGGCACGGAGAGTTAGGACCTGGTTGCAGACCACAGGACGAGTCGATAAATCAAGGTTTACCATCGCCGCTGCACATTATCTGGAGTTCATCCATAGAGACGTCAGTTTTCTCAATGGCTCTCGTAAGTCTTTATTTATTTGACTGGGAGACCAGAGTTAAAATGAATCTAAAATAGTTTTGGAATAAGATTTTCCACAGTTTTAACTTAACAAGGAAAGGAGTATTAATGAATCCCTACAGTATTTTTACTATTTTTTTAGGAGAAACCTAAAAATACAATACTTTATAGTCAGTAGTAGAACTTAAAGTTATCTTAAAGTTTTTAATATATGTCAAATTCTGAATAAGAACATACTTGTATCACTGTTATTAGTGGTAACTAATTTGAAATTGTAGATAATGTTTAAATGTTTCAAACAATATCTAGTAAAGTGCCATAATATTTCAGGGGATTACCTAAAAGACAGACAATATTGCTGCCAAGAGGCTGGTAAATCAGACCCGCGGTGTATACCTATTAGTGTACCGAAGGACGATGCCTATCTCAAAGTGACTGATATACGCTGTCTAAACTTCTCCAGAGCGCAAACTTTCCAAGAATTTGGATGTACGTCCAAAATAATACCCCTAGAACAGGTTAGAAGCTTGCCGACTCTGCCTGTTAAGTTTATGATACGTGTGAAAATTATTTCACATTGAAGAAGCCTTACACATTTCAATACAATATTCAGAGAACTTATATCGTGACTTTCTCTGCGTGGCTACTAATTTCAGTGTTTGCCGCTAGAAATCCGAATAGTTTTAGGTCTCTAGTAAATTGTAATTTGAAAGCCAGGACTAAATAGCTTCACGTTGACTTTTCAGATAAACTACCAAACTCCGTTACTGGATTTATCAACAATATATGGAGTAAACGATGACGCTCTTACAAAAATAAGAAAAGGTGAACATGGGAAGTTGATTCTCGAAAAAAGAAACCACAGATATGTCCCTCAAAATATAGACAATGCACAATTTATTAATGAAACAAACGATTTAAAGAAATCAGACGATGAAAAACAAATTATAACCAAAAAAGGCAAGCCAAAAATCAACGAAGACAAATTAAAGAAAACAATTGAAGGAGATGTAACTGAAATTGTAAATATAACTGAAAGCTTCAGTCCTTATTCTAAAATGGCTACAAACATAACCAATAGTTTGAAGTCTGAAGATATTTGTATTCAAAATAGGGACAATGAAACTATGTGCTATTTATTTGGTAAGAAAAAATTGAGTTAAGTTGTTTTGCTGGCATAAATATTTTTATCAAAAACGGTATAAACTCAATAAGTAATTTTTGATTTGTATTTATGTTTTTAAAGGTTTTCCAGAAGCAGGAAATTATGGCCTAAGAACCACTATATTAGGAATATTTTTCATGCGGGAACATAATCGATTAGCTGAAGCTCTTCAGAAAATTAACCCTTGCTGGAAAGATGACAGGATATTCAAAATTGCGAGACAGATAAACATAGCCACAGCCTCAAATATCTTTATGTATGAATTGCTGCCTCTACTATTAAGTAAGCTTATTAGAAACTATCAAAATAACTTATGGATCCTATATAATATTATATATCAATTTTAATGATTAGGTAAATATTTGGCAAATCCTTCGAGATCTCCCATCATACTCTCTCAAAGGGGTCGAGATCATCCCTCCAACCTTTTCATGACCGATCCCGCAATGTACTCGTATTAATAAAACCTTTTTCACTTGGGTAGTAGATTTACGTACATAACATTGACGCTTATCATCGAAATAATAAAATAGTCAACCATAAAGAGTTTTTTACAGGTTTTAAAAATTTAGCCTATTATGAGCTTGTGTCAGATCTTGTCGCTCATGTTACATCGTATAGTGAAGACGTACCACCCCAAGTCTACGCGGAGTATGAGATTGCTATGAGATACTTTCACACTCTGCTCGATGGTAGAGTCAAGTAAGTAAACAATAGCTGACTTCTATCTGGCGCAGCGTATTGGCATTGTCATTCAAGGTAGTAATGCCGCCAGTAACTTGGAGGCTCTGTTCTCTAGGAGTGATCTGGATCAGTTGAGCTATCTTAGCTAAAAACGTTAAAACGATATAGATGAGCTATATCGTTTTAAACTGTCTTTAGATAGCTTAACTATTTCACATGTATGTTATATTACTGTATTATTATGCTGTACATTTCTGTAAATAAATCTATTACCAGTAAAAGTTTAGGTATATTTACAGGTATTATCTACTAAATACTATTTTAATACTAGAGTATTTACCGGTCATGCCCGAATTTTGCAACCGTTTTCTCGTTGGAAAGCTGCCAAAAGAAACGCGATGCAAAAATAACTTTAGAGTGGGTATTCTGAGTATACCCTTTATTTATGACGAATATCATAACCAAAGTTTTAGATGGATGTTGAATAAGAAAGATTCAACAACCTCTTAAAACTAAAAACTTTTTGTTTGTGTGTATTTTCTTAACATAATCATACAAAAATATGACTCCAGATTATACACCGAAAATCATCACTACAAAGGCGAATTCTCTCACAGCGAAACCCTATACAGACAAGACCTTATTGAAAGAGATAAAAACTTCGAAGAAATCAATCGGGGAACTTTCTTTCAAAGTTCTGCTAAAATTGACGACATTCAAGATCCTGAGGTAACCCAAAAATTATTAAAAGGATTATGATTTTATCGACCTGAACTTTCTGACCTCCCTGATTTTTCCGATCAGATTTCAGACAACTTTTATGGGGATTTGCAAAAAGCTCACGACTTAGCAGCGATTGATATTCAGAGAGGCAGGGATATGGGTCTCCGAGGTTATAACGATTACCGGCATCTATGTGGCATAAAGGCAGTTAAGCTATTTGATGACCTTTTAGACGTTATGGATGCTGAGGTGAGGTTTTATTATCTGTTACTACCATTTGACCTAAAATTTTTACTAGCAGCTGAGACATTTTTATACGCTCTGAAAGATATCAATAAAAAACTGAGATCGATAAAACATTAATGAAAATCTGTTTCTTTCTAGAAAGTAGAAGCTTTGAGGTACCTATATAAATCAGTTGACCAGATAGACTTACTTGCTGGTATCATGAGTGAAAACTTCATCCAAGGGACCTTTGTTGGGCCAACTTTATATTGTATAATGACAAAACAACTGCAAATATTTCGGTACTCCGACAGGTTCTGGTACGAACGAGGAGATCAGTTCCACAGCTTCTCTTTACGTACGTATTTACAATAGATGATATTTTTAACGGTACTTGCTTTCTCGTGATATTTCAGCTCACCATCCACCATTTGAAACCACAATTGAATACCATTCATTCGACAAAAGTTTAAAAAATAACAAAGCTACCGATATAGTAGAAAAATGGTTCAGTTTAAAACAAGTTTACCGAAACACTCGTTATTCACATTGTAATAGCCGTAGCTAAAACCATTTTCCAGTTGAGCGTGCTGTATTTTAAAAAGTTTTATTCATCGAAAATAAAACGTCCGCAGGTCAATTACACGAGATCAGAAAGACTAACATAGCCCGACTGGCATGCGACAATGCGGAGGGTATTAAATACATTCAACCACAAGCCTTCCTGAATGTAAAACCAGGGTATGTACTCGTTTGTATAATCAGATAATGCTCATTGGTTTTCGTCATTGTTTAACCAATTCTGAATATTCGAAATCATTATATGACCTATCAACCTGGTAAGTATATTACCATAATATGTACTTAAATAGTTTAATATAATTGTACTTATGCGGAGTTGTATATACGTCGTACTATGCATATTAACCACCCACGCTTTCTCTCTAAAACAACGTCTTATTGAGTGGAACAACCCATAAAACTCCAGTGCCGTCTTATTTGCATTTAAAATAAAACAAATTAAATGAAGGAACAAAGAAGACGTACGGCATCAGAAGCCTAAATGGCTCTACGTACGAATGGAACGTAATCAAGTATACGTGAAGAAGAGAAATAAAAGGGACGATTTGAATAGACCTACTCGTAACTGAAATGAGGATACCAAAAATGGCTTAAGTCGTCAAATATTCATGCCTTCTATGCGTAATGTATTACGAATGAAAATGGCTTGGTATCGTCTTAAAATTTGTTGCCATCTGTTCGTCTTACCCTAATGCAATTTTAGCCGCAGGGACTTTTGAATTCGTTTTGGTACCGATATATTACTAACTTCAAACAAAATATAAAGCTACCATAGCGACGCGGGAACATCAACCACCCAGAATATATTATATTGTGTGTTCTTTGAATTAAAACATATATATTACGTGCTTTAGTAAATAAAATCTAATATTCCAATGTCCAGATCTTGTGTCAAATAAGAAACGCCCGATTTTTAGGGTTCTGAAGTTTACAAGGAAAAAAACTCAAAAGGCCCATTCAATTTATTTTGGCTATGCTAATTATACGACTTTGAATTGTCAAAAATGACTAGTGGTCATTTTTTAGTGGCGCAGTGGGCTACGATCTGGCTGAGACCCAAAAGGTTGCGGGTTCGTTTCCCTCCGCGGGACAAATGTTTGTATGATCTGTAAGTATTTCTCTCAAGTCTGGGTGTTTCTACGTATAATATGTATGTATTTACAAAAAAAAAGTATAAAAGTTGTATATCAGTCATGTGGTACCCATATCACAAGCTCTGGTTGCTTTGGGGCCAGATGATGCTGTGTGAAGTGTCCGGGATTATTTATTTATTTTAATTTTTAACCTTACTGACTTTGGAAGGTCACATGCACTTGGCCAATATATATTTTGGATTTTGTTCAAAATGTTTCAGAAATTCACCCGTACCCTGCAGACATATCGGCGGCCCTGACCTTACCAAGTGGCGAGACAACAGCTGCTTCAAAAATCAGTACAGCAATGAAGCAACGCACTCGCCGGTGAAGTTCATGTCGGAAGGAACTGAATCGAACTTTACTTCTTTCTTCGACGATTTACTGTTTTACAGAGGACCTGCTAGTAAAGCTAGCTATCAAGGTCAAGAATAATAAGCTTTATTTTGTAAACATGATACAAATATCGTATTGAAACTCGCTTATATGACTCCATTGTCAAAATAAACTCATAGAAATAAAGGCGACGTTTCTATGAAAATTGAAAATAGAAATGACGGTCTCGAATGCATTGAATCATGAGAAAGAGTAATAGAAACAGTAAAAACCGTGCTCTCGTAGTGTAATACTCACGTCTTTTAAATACAGCTATTTTGTCTGTGACCTCATTTTTGTGCAATGATGATACCTACATGCAAATGTACATGTACATGTACGTCAATGTATATTATCCGTTCAACAACAATAAATCAAAGTGTACATACTTCGTTATCTTGTGCCTACATGATATACTAACAGCTAGTACGTACATATGCATACTGCTGCTCTTCCGCACGAGTTGTATTGCACACGAGGGACAGATTGGCCGGCCACAATATCTAGCATAGGCACGTTAGTAGGGCTATTGAGTACCTATTGATATTATGATGTCGTAGCCTATAGCATGACGTCTTTGTTCACGTTCTAGTTAGTGTTTCCACAGCATTCTGACCTATATGATAAAAATAAGCTATAAATACGTTAATATTTTCAATAAAGATTATTATTGATTTATGCTTTATAATTTACTAGCAAACCGCCCCAGTTTCGTGAATTATACCCTTAAACCTTTCTTATGAATCAATTATCACCGTCCATTTGTGAAAACCATATGAAAATCTGTTATGTTGTTTTTGAGTTTATCGCGTTGTTCAGATAGATGGCGCGGAGAGGGGAATTTGTTTTATAATATGTACTGGTACTATGTTTCTGTAAACCTATATTTTAAGTTATTGCCTCAGCTGAAAAATAATTATATCTCATACATAAAAATTGTTTTAATATTCGCTCCATCGCCATTTATTACGAGATCTAATTTAAAATAGAAATAAAAACAGGCCATTAATAGCTAGCAGAATCCATACTTAATTTCAACCCTCCGCATTTACAACACTCCGCGACCTTGTTCGTGTAGTGTCGTTTTCTTATACGTTAACTATAACATATAAAACTATTTTTGTTTTGAACTGGGTTTGAACATAATTTTCATTCAAAACGGGATATTTACCATGATATGTGAGTTTCTCTGCTTCCCGATAATTCAACACAGTCGCATGCGCCATAATCACGAGATAAACATCATGATCAGTTTAGGTAATTATTTATTTCTTGATGCTAAGACTCCGCAGTACAATATGTGCGTTGTCAGTCAGTCAGCTACTGTGAAATAAGAATTTTGCGAGTACAGCTAACGATTGCGCGAAACATACGAGAACGAGTTAATTAAACTGTAAAGGTAGCTCAAATGCTCGAAGACCTGTAACGTAATGAAATAAATTCAAAGAAAGCTTAGAGGTGCAGTCCACATTTATTCAGCGAGGGAATTGAAGTAATTTCCAGAAGGAAAATTAAAAAGAAACGAGTTTATCTCAGCGAACCCTCGACGCAATTACAGCAAGGCTAAACAAGTTACGTTTTTTCGGGTAGCGTTTTTCTTCATAGAGTTTGGGAAGGTACGAGTAGGTATGACTCTTTTTGGTAAACAGCTTAGAGAAACTCAGGTACGAATGACATTATGTCCAATCATCATAACTAGATCATAGTGTTGACCCTAAAATATAAGCTTAGTCGGACTAATTTAGTGTACAATCCTTTAGGACTGAAATATGCTCTATGTTTTTTTTTGTTTTTTTAGTTTTTATGATATCTTTCATAGTATATTTTCAATGCATTTAAATTGACTGGCCTATCAGGTCACTTGGTAGAAATTGGTAAACATTATCGCTGTAGGCTGAGGTTTTCATTCCCTCCCAGGACAAACATTTGTGTGATGAACATTGATGTTGAATCTGTGTCTAGATGTTATAAAGTATCATATGTATATTTTTATAATTACGTTTTAAAAACTAAAAGGAAAACCGACTTCATTATTCAATGAAAATATATATGTATATGTATATGTATATGTATATATATATACATTTGTATATATATACATATATATATATACACATTTATATATATATATATATATATATACCAAAAAAATAAGGATATATATAATTCATAATTCATTTATTTTCCTCTTTTTACATTTGCATGTTCAGTGATCGTTCGGTTTTCGCTGAGAATAGCTGCGTCTCGCGTTCGCGCATTCTCACAGTGTAAAGTGCTAACGCATCACAACAAACCGTAGTGACGGCCGGATCGCAATGATGACCCAGTTACTCATTGCGTAAGGCATGTTTGCGAACGGTAAAATATATTGTTAAGGCGACGCTATTACCTGCCTTTGCAATGGCTAATTATACACCAACAAAAGTGATACTAGAAACGGAACTGGAGCACACCTTGTACCAGCATTGTAAGGAGCCTCATGACCGTTTCAAAAAAGAGAAGCAAGAACGGGAAAAGCTTCAATGCCTTGTTGATGACCTAAGAAGTCAAATAGAAATACTTCAACAACAGCTAAAATGTGTTGTGGAAACAAATTCTTCAATCCCATCCAAGGAAACTGAACATATCACCTACTCTCTCGCCTCAAAAACCTGACGAAACGTCAATTAAAGAAAAATCCATGAAAGTGCCCCCACCACCGCCCATAATAGTGGACGGGGTGAACCATTATCAACATTTCTATGACTTTCTGTTAGAAAAGCAAACTGCTACCACCTTCTCAATAAGAATGTTGAGTGGTGAGAGCGTAAAAATTACTGCTTCTGATGATAACACATACAGGCGACTGACAAAAGTATTGACAGAAAATAACTGTCACTGGCACTCTTATGAAAACAAGCAGGAGAGGCCAATAAGAGTGATGGTTAAAAAGTTACCTTCTACCTGCGAACCAAAGAGAATTGTAGAAGATCATGAAATCAAGGGCTTCAAGATTGAGGGTGCAGTCAACAAACTAAGCTGGAAAAGCAAAGAACCACTTAATATGTTCATGCTTACCTTCAATAACGAAGAAGAGCTAAGCAACATCTACAAAATAAAAACAATAATGGGGTTCATAGTAAAAGTAGAACAGCTTAGAACCACAAAACTGATTCCTCAGTGTAAAAGGTGTCAGTCTAATGGGCATACGCATAAGTACTGCGCCAAAGAACCAAGATGTGTCAAATGCACAGGGAAACACCTTACACTGGATTGCAATAAGTGCCGGTGAAGCGCATACGGCTAATTACAGAGGATGCATTATAGCTAAAGAAATGCAAAAAATCAAAACCAAATCTACCAAAAAACCGGTGGTGATGCAGCAACAGCATTCCATTAGTTGTAATCAAACTACCTCCATTCAACCTAACGCTACCAGAGCGACGACTACTAAAAATGTCTCATACGCTCAAGCTGCCCCCAAAAAAACAGCAACTGTGCCGCGCAGTGAGCATATCCACGAAGAGCACTCTAAAGATAAAAAGTTGGATGAAATCCTCAAGCTTATGACATCTTTTGACGAGTGACTAAAAATGATTGAAAATAATAGCACCAAAACCGCTAAACCTAAGGCTAAAAAATTATTAAGAATCTTAGAATCATGACATGGAACTGTAATGGGCTACAAAAACACCAGAATAAGCTACAAGTAGTCCTAGACATAGAAAATATAGATATAAGCCTTATATCCGAGACACATTTTACAAAACAGTCCCACATCAAATTCAAAGGTTACAAATCCTATCATGCACTACACCCAGCCAACAAAGGAAGAGGTGGAAGTGCTGTAATACGTAAGAAACATATAAAACATCATGAAGAATGTAAATTTGAAGAACCAGACATTCAGTCGATCGCTATCCACATTGAAACCAAGCGCTACCTACTCACTGTAGCTGCCATTTATTACCCACCACGACATAGCATACAGAAAAACAGGTACTTGAGTCTGTTGCAACCATTTGGAGAGAGATTTATATTAGGAGGTGACTTCAATGCTAAAAATACGTATTGGGGTTCCCGACTAACAAATACAAAAGGAAGGGAACTTATGAAAGCTGTACGAGAGATCGACTGTGATACTGCATCAACGAGATCGCCTACCTACTGGCCAACAGATCCAACTAAAATCCCAGACTTGATAGATTTTTTTATATTTAAAAACATAGCTGATAACTACCTTAGAATAGAACAGAGCTATGATATGAACTCAGATCACTCTGCTATATACTTAGAAATAAGTGAGAAAGTATTATTTAAGAAAAACCCTCTAACCCTAGTTAATAAAAACACAGGCTGGGAGAGTTTTAAAATAAAATTAGATAGCAATATATACCTTAAAATACTCCAGACCAGTTGGATTTAGAAGTAGACAAATTTATAACGCTCATACAGCAGACCGCTTGGAAAAACACGCCCGATGTAAAACTAAGGGTAAGAAGAACCAACTACCCTAAAGGTATTCTTCAACTTATATCCGAGAAAAAAAAACAGAGAAATAAATGGCATCAATCCAGAAGCTCGCAGGACAAAAACAAGCTTAATCACCTCACAAAACAGTTGAAACGGCAAATTCAAGAATACAATGATGTATCAACCAAGACCTATCTTCAGAAGCTAAACAGTGATCGCAGCACAGATTACTCACTCTGAAAGGCTACATAATATATGAAACAACCCAATATCCAAATTCCACCAATAAAACAGAACACGGGAAATGGGCCGTAACCAATGAACAAAAAGCCAAACGGTTTGCTGAGCATCTAGAAAATACTTTTAAACCAAACGAAGGACTAACACTCGAGCCAACAACACACGAAGTTTTAGAATTAAATGAATTAACATATATAAAGCTTGTGTCACCAAAAGAAGTAGAGCGAGAAATAAGACGGAATATGAATCCAAAGAAATCCCCTGGATTTGACCTAATATCAGGAGAAATACTTCATAACCTCCCAAGAAAGGCAAGTTGCGGAAGTAATCATGATAGCCAAGCCAGGAAAACCACCTCATGACACAACATCATATAGGCCAATTTCTTTGCTACCAATAATGTCCAAACTGTTCGAAAAGTTATTACTAAAAAGGCTCAAACCTATTATAAAAGCAAATAATCTTATCCCAGAGCATTAGTTTGGTTTCCGGGAAAAGCACTCAACGATAGACCAAGTACACCGAATCACCAATTTGATAGAAAAAGCTCTAGAAGATAAAAAAGTCTGTTCTACCATCTTTTTAGATGTAGCACAGGCTTTTGATAAGGTGTGGCATGAAAGTCTTGTAATAAAACTGAGACAAATGTTACCAAAATCATACGCAGACATACGTGAATCGTATATAACAAATAGAGTATTAAGAGTAAGGTAAGACAATGCCTATTCGGATATAAAAGAAATTAAAGCTGGAGTACCGCAGGGAAGTGTGTTGGGCCCGGTCCTGTACTTGCTATACACCTGCGATATTCCTGAACTAAAAACCAACACCATCGCAACCTTTGCTGACTGAATAAGTTATTATTGTACAAGCAAGTCCTGATGCCAATATGGACCTATGGCATACAGCTACCATGTACCAAAAAGAGCAATATCCGTATAATCCAAGGATTCCAAAATAAAGTTCTAAGGGAAATAGTGAATGCCCCCTGGTAAATAAGAAATGACGATCTCCATAGAGACCTTAGAATAGAGTTCGTTGATACGGTGATACGAAAGTATGCAGAAGCTCACGAACATAGGCTTCATCACCATGTGAACGTCGAGGCAATCCAGCTCCTTGACATCACGGACATTGTAAGAAGGCTCCATCCAAAACCATTTGAGTTAGTGTAGTTTAACAGACTGTAAGAAAAGTGCTAATGGACACATTCTTAGGTATAATTTATTTTATAAAACTATGTCAAAGCAAAATTACTCATTAGCTTAATTGTCTAGATTGTAATATTATTTAGAGTATGATAAAAATTGTGCACTAAAATAACAAAAAAAAATAAAAAAAAAAAAAACATTTGCATGTTCTTAGATATGTCATAACAATATTTGGGATCTTATATAGAATGTGTTTCACAGAATATAAATTTATCAGCCAAAGCCTCGTCAATCTTATAGTAACTCTTATGTAATAATAGCCTTTTTACAATATTGAAAAATTCAGGGTCAGATTTAGATTTAATGTCAGTAGGAATTTTATTAAATAATTTAATGGACACACATAAAACTCTTCAATGTTTTAGTCAGTCTAATCTTAGGAGTCAAAACATTTCTTTTATTACTCGTGTTATACCTATGTGTAACAAACTTCATGTTGGTCATATTTTCTCTAATATAAACAATATTTTGATAAATAAATTCACCAATCATAGTCATAATGTTCAATTCTTTGAATTTATCTCTACAAGAGTCTCTATATTTGAGCCCTAAAATATATCTAACATAGCGTTTTTGCATTATAAATATCCTATTTGATTCTGCAGCAGTTCCCCAGAACATAACTCCGTAACTCATCAACGAATAAAAATATGCATAGTATATATCGACGCTTGAAAGGCAATAATTACTAAGCGACATATTGGCAACTTTACACCAGAGCATTTTAAAGTTTTTTTTTTTTTTAAATCGTCAAAAATCGCTGATTACTCATAACTATTCGATTTTTACGAATTTTGAATGCAGTTTAAAAGCTTTATAAACTGGCATTTAAAGATTATGATTTTTTTCAATACTTTAAGAAATACTGTGAGTTAGAAAAGTTTTAATCAAAATCACAAACAGGTAAAAATTACTTACCGACAGCAAAACTTTATTATAAAACATGTAAAAATAACTAAACACCAGTATTTTATAATTTTAAAATGATGCATCCAGAAGTAACAGATATTTGACACATAGGTAAAATGATCGAATTATAAACCAAAACACTTTTCTGCCAGGCAATTTTAACCATAGTACAAATTAAATAAGGTAAGTGTAGGCCTGTTTTGAACAAGTAACAAAGAATTTAGGTTTCAGTACGCAAAATTAAAAACTTTCGAACAAAGGTTTTCAATGGATGTCGTCATCATCAACATCAAATTAGCCCTTGTAGTAATCTACAATCACTCACTACTGAGTATGGGCCTCCATCTGACGAGGGATGAATTAGAGCATACTCCACCACGCTGCTCTAGTGCAGGAGGTTTTAGGCCTGTGTCTAACCCTATGTTAATGACGTCTATATGAGCCTTCAATATACGAATATTGCAGTCAAATCTCTCGCAAAGTGGACAAGCTGCCGTTATAAATAACAGAGGCATTTTATTTTTATACATAGTATTTATTAGAAATTTCAAAATCAGTACATAGAGGTAGGTAAAATAAAATTTTATTGAAGAACAAAATTGAAGGTTACAAAAAGTTGGAATGGGTTTCTGGGACCTACTGGGAATCAACCACATCAAGTGTTTAAGTTTTAGATCAGCCTTCTTCAGCAGTCTTACAGTATTATTACTTGGATATGCAAATTAGAACTACCTACAATACTAGTAACAGTTTTTTCAGAAATTCTTTACGCTTGATCTCTTCTTTCTGCGATATATGTACCTACTTACTAACGAGTCTTTACGACGATTTCCCGAGAGTCATCATTAGAAGATTTAGATCCTAACCATTCATCTGAAATTGTAATTGATTGTGAAACTTCTTCACAATCGGTAGAATTTGTTATCTAATATGTAACTATTATTATTATTATCTGATATGTAAACAATGTACATTAGTTGTGCATTTATGTTTACGGCCTCTCTGTGGATTTATAGTTTTTGATCCGCCAGATTCAGAACATCCCACAATGGTAAAACTTGAAGAATTGGCAATTACTTCGATGTTGCTTGCAGTATATATTTCTGGTGTAGTCTTTCCATCTTCAGTGTTTTTAGCTGTTTGTTTTTAGGCGTTACATGCATTAAACGTTTCCGGTGTAGTCAAATCAACCTCCATGTTTGTAAGTTCTTTCATCATCAGCCCGTGTCAGTCCACTGCTGGACATAGGCCACTCCCATGGCACGCCACTTAGCTCGGTCTTCAGTTCTCCTAGTCCAATCCATGCCCACTGCCTTACGAATATCATCACCCTAGCTACAGGGCGCCCTACACTACGTTTGCCGATACGCGGACTCCACTCAAGAATCAGTCTGCCCCAACGGCCATCGGCTCTGCGGACTGCGGATATGTGACCTGCCACATGCCCACTGCCACTTCAGCTTCCTTATTCGCTGAGCTGTGTCGGTGACCTTAGTTCTCTAATAAATATTTTTGTTTCGGATTTGATCCCTAAGAGAAACTCCAAGCATAGCCCTCTCCATAGCTCGCTGAGCGACCTTGAACTGGTGGACAAGTCACACGGTGAGTGGCCACGTTTCGGCTCCGTATGTCATTATTTTGTCTGTAAGTGTAAGTTCTTTGTCTGGTTAATTTTCTGGTATGCCTTGATCTGCAGGTACAATTTACAGGGTAGGACAAAATAAGCCACCACCAATTTAATCTAATAATTGATTATAATTTATTGGGCCAGTTTTCTCAGAGTTATTGCCAGCAGTAAAGGCCTCTGAAGTACATGCAAGGGATGTAATCCTAAGAAAGTGTATCACCAAAAATAATAAATTTGATAATAAAAATAATAATATTTACTATTACACATTGACCTATTTGTTTACAAAGTGTAAAAATATACCAATTCATGAAAATCAAGTTTTTGCGAACTTTGTCCAATTGTTGTAGACTTTCATCTTTATTATTGTAAGTACGAGTATATCTTCGATATCTTGGCCCCTAGAAAGTACGATTTTATTATTAGTTGTTTCTATTAATTACGATTGAAAGAATAAATAATTTACTAAGCAGTTACATTACCAAGGTCAAATCCCTGCTATCCACACCGGCGTTTGACATAGCTCGCTTAATGATGTTATCTACTCGCTTATTTCGATTAATAAGAATCTTAAACAATAAATTTTAATCAATACAAAATGCGCATAATAAATAATCTTACACAAAATCATTACATTGCACTTACCAAGTAGGTACACTTCAAGCTACGCAATGAAGCACTATGTCCGATGCGCGTGAGTGCGCGGGTTGCCTAAGCGACAGTTCGATGAAGACTAAATCATTATTTTGATTTTGAATAAATTACATGAATATTTTGCGAGGTTAAGAATATGCCGAGCGTATCAGCTTTTTGATATATGCCTTGAACATTTTGGTGGCACACAGTTATTTCACTACGTCGGAAGCCATCGCCTGCTGAAAATTTAGTGAAGACTTTTTATCTATTTCTTTGGTAATGGTTTCATCGCCTTTACTGAGCAGCACTAGATTTTTGCATTTCATGTCAATATTTAGAATTGCGTCGATATTGGATGCTATCTGTTTTTTGTTAATATGCTGTCCCATTTTCATATCATTTAACTCCAATATAGACATATTCTCATTTAATGCCGCAATGGCAAATAGTTTGCTATTCAGTTTATAAATGTTGTGGTTAACATAGTTCTTGGTTGAATAGGCTATTGTACGTACAATGAGCTTATTATTAGCATGTTTTTTAATAGATTTTGCCGTATCATTTATTTCTTCAAATAGCCATTTATATCAGCTTTTACAGTATTGTTATCCCCGAGCAAAATCACAATGTCATATTTGTCATCATTTCTCGTAACATCGTCATCTATTATATTACAAAAATTGTCGGACGGTTTACATACGTTATGGAAACCGCAGTCAAATGCATGTTCGAGTATAATTGTACTCGCTATATTCCTCCCATAAACGTCTGAAAACATCAACAAGGGCTTTGCGTTTCTTTTCTTGGCCATCCTGACCTTTGACTGCAGGACAGGTACTTCTTTTTTCTTTAAACCCTCACTGCTTATAATTACTGTATCGTCATCATGTAAACTACTATCTTTTTCTATCAAGCCCTTTAGTTCATGTAGTTTAGTTTCAATAAAAATAACTTTTTCATATGTTATTTCTCTCTCTTTTAGGTTTATTTCGTTTTGCCGCATAATTTCTAAAAGATTTTCTCATTCATCCTGTAAGGCTGTAATTGTATCTTTCTTCCTTTTATTTCTTTCCAATTCTTTATTGGAAATATTATACAATTCTTTAATTCCTTTCCGATTCTTTATCCATCAGCGTAGTAAGCTTCGTCAACTGTTTGATTTTTACATTTGTTCGTTTGTATTTTCTTTTCTGGTTATTTGCTTTTTTGTTAAGATTGTTTAAGCAATTAAATCCTTTTTTTGTAGATGGTATAGTATGAAGTAGAAGTTTACTATATTTGAATTGCAATTCCAAATATTGCTGATCTTTTTCATCAAGCTTTGTCTCTAAATTTTGGAATTTTATTGCATAGTTCTTGATTTTCCCATGATTCTAGGTCTTCTCTTAATCTGGAGTTTTCAATTTTTAATTGGTCATTGAAATTGCTGAGATCGGTACTTCTATTTTCCTCATCAGAAGCTTTCTTTTTTAATAGCTGGATTTGTTTGTTCTTCTAATAGAGTTTTGTTGAGAGAATCTTGTTCTTTTAGTCTTATCTTAATATTATCAATTGTTTTACATTAGTTCGATATAACGCATTCCTTTTCTGTGATTTCTTTAGAAATAATTTCATTTCTTGTTTTAGATCTAGTTGTATTGCACCATAGTATTCATGGTGCAATATATTAACTATTTATCGTCTTTTATGATTTAGTTAAGTATTGAGAGCGTTTTTATTCTACTAAACAGTATTTATGTGAAGTAGGTATTCAAAAATAAAATGATATGCAAAAATATGAGTCTCTTCGAGCAGGTTTGGACTCACGCCCGTTTATTTGTTTGTATGATCACGTCTCAAACCAACTGAGCCAGGCGGCCGTTTCTATATCCGTCGAAAATTCCCCCTTTTGCCCCTCACTTGTATTTATGGATTGTGAGTAGAGTTCAAAGTCCATCAGTGTCACCGTGCGAAAACAAGTTTAGAAATGTTTGCACTCAAATTGGTAGGTAGACGAGCTTCTCTGCTTGCATAAAGGAATACTTCTTGTTTTAATGTAAATTACTCTCCTTATAAACATAAACTCTCTGATATTAGTTAAAAAGTCTACTTACAGGTATTCTGGTATTTAAATGTTTTGCATAGATAACATTTGAGCATAAGGGTTAGCATAAGGGTTTGAGCGTAAGGAGCACCTTTAATTGTGTGCTAATATTATTGCACGTACAAAATAATGAGGTTAACCAATTTAAATTAATAAAATAACACAGAGCTGATGTTACTCACGCTAGCGACACCTAGCGTTTATGTATATATATATACTTATTTTTTTTTAGAGAAAAGTTCAGGTATATAATATGGGTAATCCAACTAAACGCGAGGTTTCGGAGGTAACGAAAATATCATCGATGTATTTTTGGATTATTATTTTTTTTTTTAAAGATTGCTCGCTCGCCCTTTCGATAAAATTTAAATGAAGTTTGAAACCAAAAAAGAGTAAATTATTTCAGACATCTTTGCTAATCAGTGAATATACATAAAAATAACATAAAATTCCGACGAATTGAGAACCTCCTCCTTCTTTTGAAGACGGTTAAAAAATATATAAGTATTTTATTAGTCTCCTGGTCTCCATAACATAAGCCATGCATTGTCCACAAATAAATATATTTTATTTATTTTGAATGCCAAGAACTCTCAACTTATTTTACGGAAACTGTGTAGTTCCCATTACCCGAGAAACCAGGCCTCATCTAAGCATTTCATTTAAAAGTAACGCGTCTTGAGATTGGACGGGCCGTAGATAGGCCCCGCAGTAAATAGGCTCGCGGAAGGGTAAATGGGAAGGCCACATTTTGTCCGAGTGACGATTATTGGGGTCTTGAACTTGGGACCATGGGAAAAACTCATTCGAATGACGTCATATTTATGCACAGTTTTTAAACAACCCCATTTTTACTGAGTTTACCCTGTCAACCTGTAGTTGTAATAACTTTTTAATGTTCTTACTGTTGGGTGTCTTTGGCGGAAAAGAATTACACTGTACAATTACATTTAGGAATACTTTTTTTAAATACATTGAATGTCTAACTCTTGAGTCTTGGGCGATGTATAGACCATTGGGAATGCTACTTGTGTCGATACCCTGGCCACATCTCATCTGTCGGGGACTTCCGTTAGAGCTGGTGCGGGGATTGTGCCGAGGATTTAAATGGCGCAAATATCTGAATAGGGCCTACATATTAGGTACATATTTGAGCCTTTTGGAGTCGAGACCCTGGGCCCGTAAGAAACCATCGCGTTGACAAAATTATTTCATATGGTCAGGTAAAAACATAGCGTGACCCAAGAGCTGGCTCCCAGCGTATTAGCAATGTCATTCGACGTGGCAATGCCGCTTTACTTTACTACAGCTTGGACGCTACGTCTGGCAGTGATCTGGATCAGTTCAGGTATCTATAGATAGTTTTAAACGGTTCTTAGATAGCTCAACTGTTATACATGTATTTTATATTATTGACTATTGTGATTATTCTGTACAGTTTTGTAATTAAACTTTACACACATAACATTCGAACTACAAATAATGGAACATCTGCGTTGTTAGTTACTGTCTAGGTGCCCTACATTCCCACGAACTTCGCATAAAAACCAAACCCCAAAATATTTTTGCACTGAACTACAAATCTCTAACCATGGCTACGAGTACCTAAACTGCTAACACCCGACCTAAAACAAAGAACAGGAAACGCGCCGTAGTTTTCCAGTTAAACTAAGATTCAAATAAAAACGTCGACCGTTAAAATTTGACGGTGGGTTTTATTAACCGACTTTATCAAAAAGGAGCAGGTTCTCAATTCGTCGAAAACTTTTTTTTTTATGTATGTTCACCAATTACTCGAAAACTGCTGAACCGATTTTTTTTTTGTTTGAAAGGGTCCCTTCACAAGTGGTCCCATTTAAATTTTATCAAAATCGGTCGAGCTGAAAATCAACGAAAATCTAAAAATTGTATACCTACATCGATGATGTTTTCGTGTACTTCGATACCTCGCTGTCTCATTGGAACAGTGCGTTTAGTTGGCCTAACCATATTATATATATACAAAATACATCTACTTTCCACTAAAAATGTATTATAGGCTCAAATTTTATTCAATGAAGTCGGTTTTCTTTTTAGTTTTTAAAACGTAATTATACCAAAACATTTTTGCCATTATGCCATACAGGATAAACATTTGTGTGTATGTTCTGTCTGGGAGTTATGAGGTATCATAAGTATGTATTTAAATATATAAGTATTCTATCAGTCATCTGGTCACCATAAAATAAACTATACTTAGTTTGGGGCCAGATGGTGTTCTATGCATTGTCCACCATTATTATTATTATAAGTCTCAGACGTTTCATCTGAATATCAAAACATCTCCATTTCGTTAAAAAACAGTGGCCGTCATACATGCGACAGACTATTTCTAACAAATATGACCGATGTTGGTGGCACACGTTCATAGCGTACATGTTTTTCGTTGCTCGTCGACCAATTATAATATAGGTTGAAAATCAAAAGGTAATCAAAATATTAAAGACACCGTTTTTTTTAAAACCTTAGCTTAAAATTCATTTCCATGCCGTGTATGGAAAACCAAACGTAAACTACGTGACGTGAATGCGTGTGATACGAAACCCTTGTCGTGCGATGTTTGACGTAGATACTACGTGCTTAAAGATTTCAAGATGACAAGATTTTACAATACCGTAATTAAGTTACCGTATACTGTAATTAAATATGAGTAAATCTGTTAATCTAATTTGAACATTAGTTTTAACAAAATAAGGTCTTTCATATTTTAGGTAATCTTTACTAGTCCGCTGAAATAACAGAATCGCCAGTATATAATATAATAAGAATAGGTATTAGATTTTTACACATGAAATTGGCGTATTACATTCTACCTATATCAATTAAAGTACCTACGTATGTACAATTGTTATCTATGCACTTTCGCCATTTTATAGGTAGTTCATTGATGCTTTTGCTGAAATTGTGAGAATCAATAAATCTTTGAAGCCGTCCACGGGGCTGGTTCGTACGTCGAAATTTGGAACCTTAAAGTTAGCAACGAAATTGTTGGAACGAAAAAACATATTTTCTTTACAATAGCTTCCCCATACACATCATTAATCCTTCAAGCTGTTTCTGCTGTGCTCTGGTGCCCCGGTGGTACTCGAAAATAACGTGAATTATAAATTTATATTATAAATTTCCCATATTGTGAATAAAACAATGTCAAAGAAAAATCGAAAACAAAGTAATGACTGAATTCAAAACACCAAAACACAAGCCAAATTATTTAATAAATAAGGAGTTTCTTACCAAACGCCATATTATTTTTCACGGTGTGTTTAAATATATCATTACAAATTAAATGTAGGTAGGTAAGCACTCAAGTGAAATTAAATACTGAACTTAGTCAGCCTTACATACGAAATAGTGAATTTAATAAATTACAGCCTTACCTAAACTAAGCTAAGCTAAATTAGGTTTGGTAATGTAATGGGTTTACTTAATTGCATTCATTTGTCATCCACCCCGAAATTACTTGTTTCAAAAAGATTAATACTAGCTGCTCATATTTCATCACAGAGACTTTAAATATATTGTATTATTATTATTATTTTTTAATAATTATATATATATATATTATTTTATATTTAATTTACCAATTGCCAATATATTAATATTATATTATTTATTTATATTGAACCAGAACAAAAACTTTGAATAAAACATTGTATCTTATCTTTATCTTTATAGAAAAAATGTTTTATAGCAACAAAATTGCACTGCAAAATCGCCGCGATAATCGCTGATAATAAATATGTACGCTTTAAAAACGCTTTTGCTTTCAGTATTAATTGTATAAACGAAGATAAATAGATCTGTATCGATTAGGACTAAACGGGACTAAGTGAGGAAGCTAATAGGACCTAAAAATGAGATCGGTGAGTCGTCGTGTTAATTGCCAATTAGGAGAAATGGTGCACGGGCGGGACAAAATGTAAACTAGAGGCGGATAATGGCGGTAAAATTGTATTGGGAAGATTGAGTTATTCAAAAATGTATTGCTGATTTGTTTTAAGAATAACTTTACTCACACACGATAATGACGTGTTTAAAACATCAGCGAGTGTGAGATGTGAAAATGAAACGCATCTAATTCCTAGAGCAAACACAGTAATTGTAAACACAGTTAATAATCATAATAATTATTATGACCATGTAAGAAAGAAATTGATATCTTTATACGTGTATTTTACATGTTTTGCATTTTGAGAGAAATCCACATAGCCTAGCAAATGGATGAACTGTTGTTAATGTTAACTGATGTTAATGAACCCACCTATTTCATTAGACGAACGCTTAACACTTATTCTAGGTTGTGAAATACCTTCCTACAATAATTAAAGTGTCCATTGTGAGGAATGATCGATCTTTTAAGCCGCGAGCGTTTGAGCTATAGCAACATTTAGAGCTAAACTCAATTGGTTCGTACGTACGTATATCAATTCAGACGGGTCAGCTGAGAGAATTCAGAGTACCTAGAAATAATAAATATAAAAACATTAAAAATTAATTGCTTAACGGTCTTTGTCCCTGACGGGAGTCATACCAGCTTGCTGTCAATTCAATATAAATTATTTTCCCAGTCCCATTTCTCGTTAGGCTTACTATAAAAACCGGCAGAGCACCATTCACATTTATATCAGTGTGCTTTACACATTTAGACAGCAAGCAGGGTTACAGCGCTGAAAAAGGCATCGTAACCAAGAAAATCTTCACATCGTACACATTTTCGAACGCTGTGGCTGCAATGTTTTTCGAATAAGCTTTCTAGATGAGTGCGGTCGCAGGAGAATTGCTGGCAAATTGTCAATCGCTTCGTTTTGACTATGCGGTTTTGCATACGAATCGGAACTCGAAACAACAAATACAAATGGTAGCTTTTAAACGAACGCGGTCATTTCAATTCAGATTCTTTCGGGTTTGTTCGATTGCGGTTACAAAATTTGCGGTTAAAGGTGACCGCGGATTCAGAACATATAGAATAAGGAATGTTCCTTACAAAACATGGAGTTTAACAAGATCTTTAGATCTTTAATATTAAAATTTAGATTTTTAAAACTACGCAACGGATTTTGATGCGGTTTTTTTTAAATAGATAGAGTGATTCAAGACGAAGGTTTATATGTATAATACATGCATAATATAGTAGAGAAACACTTTCAATTTTAGAGGTTTCTAATATAATGTCGTAAGTTAACACATTTTCTTGCTCTTACATTGCAAACGCTGGCAATCCTACGAAATAGATCAAAATAATGTACTACAGTATTGTACATCTTAAAAATGTCTACAAAAAAGTCTGAGATGGTATATCTGTATTATATGTATGTATATATTTTATGTAAGTATGACATTCTGTAGTAGGTATATTTAGTATCAGTATTGCACCCGTGCAAAGCCGGGGCGGGTTGCTAGTTATATTGTATAAGTAGATCAAGTCACGCGTCACTTATCAACCGAGACAATACGAGTATGTGCGTTCAATGTGAACATACGTAGTAATATACACATATGCACCAATTGATACGCCAATTTACATATTGCAACGCAATTCTCTTGCTATACAATTTGCTTACCAATTAATAACCAGCTCAAAGGATAGGATCAATTTAATTTCCTTTCAGTAATTAGAACCCGAAGGTATTAGTTAATCCTTACGGATGTAAAATAAATTGAATATCAATTGGGTTAAATTTTAGGGAGAACAATCGTTTGAGATAATTTATTAGGTTCCTACCTGTTCTTCCAGAAATGGTAGATAATTTAGATAGGTACTTATTTGTTGACTGTTTTGTTTTCTAAACGGCTTAGTATTGTGTAGGTAAAGTTGAGGATTTACATTTTATCAATTGAAGAACTGCTTTGCAGAACCCTTGTTAACAAAAGATATTTGAGATGGACGATGGTTTTGGTAAATTATTCAGTGATCAGTCTGCGTTGGCTTTTTATATGACAGCTGTGGTTTCCACATGCTTTGTTTTTATAGTATTTGGCTATAGTAATTTATGTCGCTTACATCATTTATACCCCGTTGCTACTTTATTATTTTGATAAATCAATTTAACGTACAAGTTTAAGGATTATTATTAACAATCGGTTATAAACTAGCATCCGTTCTGGCAAAATAAATAATAATTCCCATGTTGTTACGAGCTAATGGATGACGAAGGAAGTAGATTAGTGAATTCAGTAATCATTTGCGTGTCACGCGACCGAACAATCAAGGCTCTAATGAGACTACTGAAACTACTCATTGAGGTTAGGTACCCTGTAATGTGTCACTTTGCAGACCACACATGATTACCACATTTGATGCGAGTCATATTTTATTCGGAAATATTTAATACTTGTTGATGATGGTAAGAGGCCTGATGTAGGCCAATAGTGTGGGATGCTACTTGCGTAGACACCCTGGCCGCATCCCATCTGTCGGGGACCTGTCGGGGAGCCGCCACACCGGCCCTAACGTAGGTGTTAGGGCCGGTGTGGCGGCTGATTGAGCCGAGGACCTCAAAAACCGAAAATATGCTGGTTTGGATAAGGCTTACATATTTGAGCCTTTTGGAGTCGAGACCCTGGGCCCGTGGGGAACAGGAGCCCACCGCGTTTTCAAAATTATTTCTCGGCGTCTGGTAGATACGTTGCATGACCTAAGAGCTGGCTCCTATCTGGCTCAGCGTATTAGCATTGCCATTCAACGTGGTAATGCCGCCAGTATCTTGGGAACGCTGCCCTCTGGCAGTGATCTGGATCAGTTGAGCTATCTATAAATCGTTTTAAACAGTCCTTAGATAGCTCAACTGTTTCACGTGTATTTTATATTATTTTGTACATTTCTGTTATTATTTCTGTAAATAATCTATATATATAATATTTATAATCATATACTTGTTTAATACATTCGGGTTCGAGCGTATATATTGTTTCACATAATTCTTTCTACGCGGTCGGCTCTGTCATGCACGTGTTCTCACTGCACGTTCTCAATTCCCCTCTGTTGGTATAGTTGATTTTGACTGATTGAGTGAGGTGGCGTAGAAACTCTCTACTCACTGCGATCGTACATGAAGATACTACAGCACCCAAAGCAATCTAAACATTGCTTATCGTATAACAGTAACATACTACAAACTTGCCGACAAGAGCATACTTAGTAGCGGTATAAGCTCCACACACAATAGTTAATTACGACCGTCAGCCGTATAGTGGTCAAGATATCGCTGATGAGCGCCGTAAGAGCATCTGCACCCGACTTTGAATATCAAAGAGACCATTAACATATCTTGATTACCTACTCGACGAAATTGATGGTGACCAATATTTTAAAGAGCTGTTACACTTGAAAGTGACAAGCAATTTTACACACGGCTGTCATTTAGAGTTGTAATTTACATGTTTATAATCAACCTTGATTATGAAATTATTTAGTTGGATTAATATCTTGATACGAATGTCATCATCGTACATCATATTTCTATTCTTTCGATTGACCCGTGTTTTAATTGACTAATATGAATAAAAAAGTTATTTTAACTTAACTTTAATATTTAGACATTAGCCTCGCGGACAATTTTGTGAGTATGTATATAAGTACTTAATATAATGTAGTAATTATTTTTAGGTATTATCAATAATTTTCGCAGCGTACGCCAAATAATTATATTTATGGGCAATTGTTTTATACTTTGAGTTAGATTATTGAAAATTTCGCAGGGATCAAGCCTAATTTTTTTAATAAAATACATCTCGTGTTACTCGCTGACAATAAAGAATTTTTAAATTCAGTTTAGTAGTTTTTGAGTTTATCCTTACATAGAAACAACGTTTTTTTCCCTAAATAATATTAGTTTACAGCTTAGATGAAACACACACTGAAACAACAGTGCGTCTAGGCATGACTATGTTTAATTAAAAGCACTGAAACATTTATTTCAGTTGGTGAAATCTACTATATATTAATAAAATAGGGGTTTCACCATCTCTAGATACATTATCAGTCCGCTTAACGCGTGTGTAGTTAGCATAGCAAACAAACAAGATATAGATATCAATCTCTAGATTGCCGCGGGCTTTCTATTAGCGTTTAGTTCAATGGTACGATTTAATTTGGCAAATGGCAACTAATTACAACGTTCATGCAAATGGCGAAACCGAATTAGGGCCGTATTGTACAAACTTGCGGTACCGAAATGCTTCGTTTGAGATTTGATTGGGGTTTTGTTTTAAGTTATCGTCAGTCAGGGGGAATAATGGAGCATGAAACTTCAACTGCGTTTATTTGCATGGAATCTTACTTACGAATAATTATTAATAATTATCCACTTAAACGTCCGAGCTCGACAGCTGTCCCCCTTTAGAACGTCCGATCTAGAATTAAAATTTCTGCGGCTCGGAGCGCTTGGTTCTTTTTTAACTTCGAGCGTTATAACTAGATAACTACAATAGCTAGACTTGCATAAATAAAAAATACTTATGAATAGGTAAAACTATACAAATTAAAACTACGTGGAAAACGAATTTCAACTATCAATCTAAATACCCTTACATAGCTCAACTGTTTCACGTGTAGTTTATATTATTATTATTGTACATTTCTGTAATTATTTCTGTAAATAAATCTAAACACAGAAAATAAAAATTTTAACTCGACAGTTTAAATAAACATATAAATAAATATTATAATTATATTATATAAATTTAAATCAAATAAGTAAAAGACATAGTCCAGGATCCATGGTCCATTTTTGCTTTTGATTACTATCAAGCTAATTTTCCGTGAGTAGCTTAATTTTGATGAGACGCCCAACAATTTCCTGTACGAAACTCTCGATTGTGGTAGCTAACAGTACCTCTGTTAGCTACCACAAACGATAAAATAAGTTGATTTAATGATTCTCAAATATTTATTACTAACAGAATTTTTTTTTTGTTTAATCTGAAGATCTAAATTATTCGAAAAAATATTTGTCATACAAAATCTATGGTTTGATCAAAGAGGTTCCATCCAACATGTATCGATAACGAGGTCATCATAAATGATTACTAGCCGCTGGCTAGATTTTTTTTTTACTTAGTTAATATTTATATAATTTAACAGTCATGTTGTCCTACAAATTGCGTGGTACGTTATCCCGGTCCTACGCTCAAAAGTAGTGGTACAGATCCTTGATGTCCAATTTCTATGTCACATTACAAACCTTTATTACGTTACAACCCTATTCGATTGGTACTATCTAACTAAATTAGGAACGCTTAATTAAATTAGATAAAATTAAATTAGGATAAGTTGATAGCAGCAGAATACCAACGTTTCATTTGACAGTTCTAACCTAATTTTAGCTATTAAAAATTAGTTAGGTAAGTGCCAACAGAATTGAGGCCAATATAGTTTGAAGTTAAATAAATTTTTGATTCGTTTGAGTGGACTAAAACCGGACGTTTAAGTTGTTATTCTGGTACATTCCTACCTATTTTTTAAATCAAATGATTTCAACCAGTTTTGTCTTTTAAGTTCCATGTCCATGTTCCATTGTTTTAGCCGAACTGGCGATTTTACGTCCAGTACAGATACCACTTGAGATGAGTCTCAAGTGGCCGGTTTGCGCCGCAAAGTGGCCGTTATGGGCACACGGTGTCACCATCTTGATTGCACTTCGGATTGTTCCCTCTCGCACTCTGGGTTTGATAGTTGGCTTTGAATAGTTCTGTAAAATATTTGAAAACTTTGAAACAAACTTAGTATTACGAGCATTTTAAAGAACATCACTAAATGAAAAAAAGAATTATGAGCCTTTTAAATAACCTTACTAAATGAGAAAAGAGTTAATGTTTGGGAACTATAATATTTTTAAAGGAAAACCATAAATACATAAATTGTTATAAATTCTAGAATAATATAATAGAGATTTAGAAATTTAGAATAATATTTAGAGAATAATATACAATAAAATAAAATACATGTGAAACAGCTGACCTTTCTAAGGACCGTTTAAAATGATCTATAGATAGCTCAACTGACCCAGATCACTGCCAGAGCGCAGTGTCAGACACTGGTGGCATTGCTACGTTGATTGGGCTAGGCCAGATAAGAACCAACTCACGCGGTATTTCTACTAGACGCCGTGAAATAATTTTGAAAACACGATTCTCTGCCCCATAGGTCTAGGGTCTCCAAAATGCTCAAATATGTATGCCTTATCAAGGCATATTTGCGCCTTTTGACGTCCTTGGCACATTCAGCCGCCGCACTAACTGTAACGGAAGTCCCCGATAGATGGGATGCGGCCAGGGTGTCTACGTAAGTAGCATCCCATACCAATAGCCTACCCATCTCCCAAAGGACAAGAGTCATACCATCAGGCCACTTACCATCATCATCATCATCATAATTATTCTTTTATCAACTCATGGTTGATAAAAGGTCAAGGGGAGGCTTTTGCCTAGCAGAGGGACACAATGTGCTATTCGAAATCGTAATCGCAAAAATAATAAATATTGATAGAAAATACACACAACGCCATCTAGGCAAACGAAGCATAGCTCGTATTATAGTGACCAGATGACTGATATAATACTTAAATATTTTTAAATAGATACTTATACTTACTACTTAATACTTTATAACACCCAGACACAGACCAAACACCTAAGTTCATCACACAAATGTTTATCCTAGGAGGGAATCGAATCCTCAAACTACAGCAATAACACATACAGATTCTGTGTATTATTGTACTCGTACTCGCAAGTACAAAATCTAATACCTTTAAACGAGCAATTCTTGTATATATTTATATATAAAATCTGAATTTCGGAAACGGCTCCAATGATTTTCATGTAATTTAGTATGCAGGGGGTTTCGGGGGCGATAAATTTATCTAGCTAGGTTTAATTTTTAGAAAACGTCGTTTTATCCGTGTTTTATACCGAGCAAAGCTCGGCTATCCAGGTACTATTAATAAAGTGAAGTATGTGAGTATTTAATTCAATAATAATAATAAACAAGGTTACATATAATGGTGGTAATTTTGGTTTGGTTCACCTGTATTGCGAGCTAATGAGCCTGTTGACTGAAACCGGTACCTGAGATGGGTTGAAATATATAATAATATCAGTTATTATTTTATTAGTGCACTGATATATGTTTATCTAGGAGATCTTCATTCATAATTCTAGTTATTTCAATAAGCAATTTTGGCGTACTACGAGAGCTCCCGAGTTCCGTTACTGGAATGGTCATCCGGGACAAACTTATTGCCAACTTCGATTGCAGTTCGAAATTCATACGACTGTTCCATGCTTCCAGATGTTCGAAAGATCTAACAGCAGTTAGAGACATAATTCGGGTTTTCAAGTGAACAAATAAGAAATAAATATATAAATAAATATTGAACCATGCACACAATACCTTCAAGCCCCAAACTAAACTTGTAATGACGACCAGATGACTAATATAATACTTACATATTTTTAAATAAATACATTATTTAAAAATATATAACATAAAATATATATATATAATAAACAAACCCAGACACGGAGCATGAAGGCAAGACACATAATTGTTTGTCTATTTGTCTGATTTCCTATGAATTCAGTTGGTTTTGAATAGAAAATTATGATGTGTATGTATAATACATATTTGTATTATATAAATGACTACATAATACACAAGTATTATGTAGTCATTTAAAATCTTCCAGTAGCAAAAACAAAAACAAACCCGAGCACTATAAACCCAGGACTCGGTAGACACCTCAAATCTTTAGTTATTTAGATTTTGAGTGTCAAAGGCAGTCAGAGCGCAAACATAATGTATGACACAACCCAACGCTTTGCAAAACAACATGACTACTATAACCCAAATTTAAATATATTAGTATGTAAATTATAGATAATTTCTTTTAAACTATACTAATATTATAAAGAGGAAAGATTTGATTGTTTATAAGTTTGTAAAATTGTTTGTAATGAATAAACTCAAAAACTACTTAACCGATTTAAAACATTATTTTGCGTATGCAAAGCTACACTATTCCGGCGTGGCATGAGCGATGTCGTGATTTATAAAGATATTGCAATGAAAATAAATATTAAGGACAAGATAAAATATTTATTGATCTCAGGTAATTAGGTTTACAATGATAAAACCACGATAAAACCACTGTCATTTAAACTAGGAAATCCTGTGCTATAAATGACAGTTTCGATTCGCAGTTTGACAATTTTCACCTATGTTACCAGTCGATTACAATTTCACTGAGTGGGATTTCGATTAGAAATTATGACAACAATTAAACAAGTTAAACAGAGAAGGAGAAATGAAATTCTCGCGTGTACAGCGAGTTATATAATATAGCTAAATAGAATAACAGAAACCATGAGAGTATTTATTATATTAAACTGTACTTAAATAAATTAGCCAAGCGCATGCTACCACGCACTGTGTAGGCTTCACCCCGAAGTCAGTATGCATAAGAATTACTGGTGGTTAGGTCAATACCATCAAGGTAGAAAAAAAACAAAACAAAAGATATGAGACTTTTTGTTTTTTTTAAGGTTTACAAATTGGGCTATTACTCGAAATCTAGTAAAGCTTTACTAGTCGTAATAATTATCTTTCAACTACTACAAATATCACTGATCTTTACCAATTGACACTTTAAAGCATGATATCTATAACAAACGAATATCCGTATCGAAAAACCTTTGACGACCTCCAAGTATATTTAAAAGACCTAACGATATGCCACACGATGGGATAGTAAAATAAAAAATAAATTAACCCCAATCTACATGTGGAGGTATCCCTAAACACCTTTTTTAACTAATACGCATTACCATTTAAAATTTGATCACGATTTAAACTATAGTCTTCGATTAAGGGCTCTGATTAGGGGTAGATAGACTGAGAGACAGACAGACAGACATAGCGAATCTAAAGTATGAAAAAATGTTTCAGAAAAACAAAACTGTGCATTTGAATAGTCAGATGCAGCACCAATATTTACCCGTAGGGTTTGTTCGCTTTGTTCTCTGTCACAAATGATACAAAAAGGTATATATATCTGCAAGAGAATTGAAATTGCACTACAGTGCAATACATACGCTATTCTTTCCCATTATTTCTTCTCAGTTTTCAATTTATATCTAGTTCCTTTGTGAGATCAATTGCGTTCAATGTAGCTTTTATTTTACACTAGATCGTGTCAGTATACCATTACACCTTTGTTTTCAGACTTACCCTCATTTTGAAATGTATTGTTGCGTATAACAAGGTATGTGTAAACGCCTTTGTGAAGAGAAGTATTTTCCAGTACCGTTTGTCAGGATATAGATAGGTATCTACGTATTCGCGAAAACAAAAGTTAGATAAGTTTTTTTACAAGAAAATTATTTATTCGGCAATTCCAATGAATTCCAAAGAAATTACAATGAAATCGTAATGACAGACTGAGATCCATCAACTACTTAAGTCGTTTGTTAGTATACATTTTCTTAACAAATCTATGATGTGACTGATATAATACTTTATAACATCCTAGCTGACCTGTGTCCATTTCGTTGGGCGGTTACAACTTCACAAAATATATTAAGGTACTAATATTGCTATAAAAAATAAAGATAGCTATTCAAATTATTTTAATAATTACAGAGATTAACAAAGTTACGGATAAATATTGATAGATAGCGCTAGCGGCCACCCGGGGCTTCGCCCAACACATTCCCATTCCCGTTGTTTTTCCAGGATAAAAAAACACCCCATATCCTAATCTAAGTTACCAGCTATATTTATTTTAAGTTTCATCCAAATCAGTCCAGCGGATCTTAAGTTATAAGCACGGCTAAACACTTAAGCATGCGCTACATGGTTTGAAACCACAGTTTCTACCAAGGTGACCTCGGTAAAAACGTATGTTTCAAACCGTGTAGATAGTGGGTTCAAACTAAATTTCGCATGACCTTTAAACACCCTTGCTAGAAAGGCTTGCCCAGCAAACCACTGGCAGAAGCGGTGGTTTAAAACTTGTTTCAAACCGTCTAGCCGCTTGTTTGAAACCACGCGTACCACAGTCGCGCCGCTGCACGCATCGAGCGCGGACGTATTGCGCGCACGCACGGTATTATGGAGAAAGAACGTGAGGTTATCACTGAATTCATCGATTTATTTAGAGACCTACCCTGGCTCTGGGACTTAATGTCTAAGGAGTAAAAAGACTCAACCCAAAAAAAATGATTTTTTTCTTCAAATTCACACAAAAGTGCTCCAAACTCCAAACTTTAGAAATTTTGATGAATAAGGAGCCATGGTCTCTTTGTAAATTGTAATAGTGCATTACAAGCATTCTGCACACGTCAATTCAGCACGAGCGTTTTAAACACACTGAAGTTTGGGGTTTGTTTAAAACCGTGTAGACAGAAAACGTTCTACCAAGGTCAACTTGGTAGAAACTGCGGTTTCAAACCGTGAAGCGCATGCTTTACGGTAAGTGTCACAGATCGCTGGAATATATACCAGCATGACACAAACGCAAAGCAAAATGCGGATGAAGTCTTGTAAATATTAATGCAGCAGAACATTATATCGCAATGGCCAAGTCTTGGGCTTAAAACGAACCTGATCGAATACATAAGAATAGGACAGAATTACATAAGTAAGTAAGGACAGAATTAAATAAGTCATTCCAGAAGTTTTAGAAAATTAACCTCATTAATATACGAATCCTACTCATATTAACTATTTTTTGATGCAGCGCCATCTAATACCATTATAAATTATAAGTACTCGAATTTGAATAATCGGACGCTGAATTATTAATGAACATGTCGTTCAATTGGACACGAACTGTTAGCTCGTGAATTTCTGAATTGACAACATATTGTCTGCGGTGCTGCCGCAGGTAATAACAGATATAATGAAATATATACATTCTAAATATACTCGTGTGTTCAATGATTAAACGAAATGTCAATGCTCCTCGTTCTGGTTCAAGGGCTTAAAAAGGAAGAATCTTACTTATATTATAAATGCAAAAGTAACTCTGTCTGTCTGTTTTTTTACGTTTTCACGCCTAAACCGCTGAACCGATTTTGATGATTTTTAGTATAGAGATAAATGGGACCTTGGAGTACAAAGGCTACTTTTTATGTAAGCACTACGCTTGCAAAGCAGCGGGCAGCAACTAGTAGCTTATAAAGTTAAAGCTAAACACATTTTAAACAAGGTAAGGTAAAATGAAAGTTACAAACAAACAAGTTACACTAACAAAATGTTATTTCAACACAGATGAAATAAAAATGTACCCTGTATTCTATGATCACGTAATTAGCGAGCGTGGCCCTTAATGCTTACGGAGAGAGGACTTCTACGTATCTTTTGCCTCGAATAATAAACGATCTACCCTCGATTTTGTTAAGTATATCACACCAACATATATTAAGCCAAAATTAAAATATTTATTATTATAATATAGTAAAGCTTTCCTAGTTGTATTAATTATTATTAACTAATAATGTATAATGATGTAATAATGATATTAATTAATAATATTATAATTTTCTCCCACGTTAAATCTTATGAATTTATGTGTCTATCTCTTTTTACTGACGTTTTTTCGTTTCATCGACTTTCAAATCACAACGATGCTAAAGAAGTTTTCACTTTAATATAATAAATCTTTTATAGTAATTATATTTAATATTAGCATCCAAGAACCAATTTAGTTCTTATTTATATCGGAAGAGCTTAGTAACGTTTTACCAACTATAATCCATACCACACAAGAAGATTAGTCTGAGCAAAGTTCACAGCTAACTTTAACTCACGAACTTGATATTAATAATCTCCAATTAAGTTTCTCAAACTTCGTTATCTGAAAGCCGCAAATGGTTTACAGGGTTATACGGTCAACTATACAGCAATTTGTTGGCCGACACCAACGAAGCATTGTTGGTGCGAATGGCAAAGTAAAATTACTAAGACCAATGTGTTAGTACTTTTACTTTGCCACTACTACTACTGGCAACTATAAATGTGGCAACTAAAAATGTAGCAACCGTAGTATAAAATGAGTATTCTAATGGGGTTCAAAATTTTATTGTTTCTAAGGAAGCAGTCCGGAATGCCTTCACACAGTTTGTTGAGTCTAGGTGCACTAGAGCCCAATTGCTTTAAAATGCTGCAAAAAGGTTTAAATGATCTCCCTATGAGATGACAGATATGTTCAATCAAGGTACTTTGTCTAAATAAATATACGATATCTTGGCAAAATATATGTATTTTTTTTCAGTATTAAATGGCAATCTTAAACAAAATATGATTTTATTATTTGACCTTTAATATAATTACGCATATTACTAATTTAGACAACAATTTAGACTAAAGCTTAGGTAAAAAGTACCTAAAAAAACCTCTTGTATAAATCGGCCCAGTATGACCGGCTATAATCTTGGTGATCACTTGCGTAAGCCGAGCAATTAAGTTGCTCGTGTAGACATACATTTAAATGACGTATTACTTACGTTACAGATAGTACGCTCGTGCTTAATATTTTTGGAAGAAAGTTCAACATTTATTTTGATTGATGATCGATGAGGGCTTCCTATTGAGAAATGAAACCACAAATAAGGCAAAAGTTAAGATTAATTTACTCTGGGGTATTTACCTGAAGCCGGAATCTCTACATTATCAATAACTCTTACGTAAATACATAAGGTAACGTACACTGATTTGATAATACATTAGAGTAAGTTATTTGTAAAGAGTTTTAATAGAGTTGAAATAGATGATGCCATTATCCTAAATAAGTATGTAAATAAGATGTACAGAGTTTCGAAACCAAATATTAGTAACGATATTTGGCTTAGTGCGGTTTTATGAGTGTGCGGCCGGATAGAATACTTACATGTATTTATTTTGGAGCCAAGGGTCCGGTCACGTTTCTGTGAGGTAAAGTTATAAAAAGTCTGGTTTATGTTGAAGAAGATAGAGGTAGAATAAAAAACATCAAACAGTTTCATACATTAAGTTACACCCTAGTCAAACAGTAGGTTTACCTTTGTTGTGGGTATCAACTACAAGGAGTATTATGTACTACACTCTTCCGCCGAGTATTTGTAGATAATGCAAACATGCCGGGATGTCTACTGACTCCTGGGATAACAAGAAGGTCTGAAGGCCCTTTGCCCTCTACAGAAAATGCAGGATTTACGTCCTTTTACAGTAGGTTGAATTTCACGGAATTATTTAGGTATTATCATTTTACAAACAACGAGTTCATGAACACAAAATAACAAGAACAAGAACCAATGTCCTGGGGGTGCTATGGTACAATTATTCTGTTATGTTTGAGATTTACTTACGTAGTATACGGCAATGATAATATTTACCTGCAGAATTACTGAGAAAAAACATCATATTTTATAAATCAACTTTATCTACAGTTTATGTTTATGAACATAAAACCGTGATTCAGTAATATACGGTTTGCCTTGTCTCCCGGGATCGTTTTATTTTACATCGGCCATCGTATTTGTCAAAGTTATTCATGCTATTTTGACCTTTCATGTATGTTCCTAAAGGTAATAATGCTTTGTATCATGTTGGATTCACATGAATAGTGACTTTGTCCGGGTATCGACAATGTTCGCGGTAATTCATTTCAGTCGACAGCGTGATTTATAATTTCACGATGGCGAGCTGTGAGCTGTGAGCTTTGATACATAAAGAGTAGAAGGATTAACTGGGTTGAATAAGCTCCCGGAAATGCATTGTGCAATGAGGTAGGTTGTAATGTGTGGTTATTTAAGTACAATACACATAAATAGATTTAAAGCACAGTAAGTTCAATTCAATTCAATTCTATTCCGTTTATTTACACCTTATTTTAACATTACAGATACTATTTAATGCGTAAAAATAGGGACACGGAACAGCAGGAGAAAATAATAAGAGTTAATAAAAAAAAGTACATAGAAAAGTAAAAGTAGGTAAATCTTAGTTCAAAAAAATATAAACAATGAAATAATAAAAAGGAACTTATGCCTACAATAAATTATATTATGAGTATAGTATGAGTATATTTACACAAAACATTTATTCTCACAGTAGGTAAGGCACATTCTCTCAATCGCCTTCCAGTCAACAGATCCGCCTGAGGATGTTCAGTGAAGAACATATTTAAATGTCTCTGTACGCTGCAGATGGGCGACTGTTGTGAAACAGTGTGTGCAGATGTTGGTGCAAGCAAAGGGACACGTCCAGGTCTAAAGCGAGTACGGTTCTCAGGAACGGATAGTTGGGTAGCTTCACTCAGTAGAGTTAGGCACTATAGTTGTCCTCGTAGTATACGATACACTGTTAATAGCTGGTCATAAATCCTTTTCAAGCGAATTAAAAGCCAATGTACCTTGAAGAAACTTTGGGAGGTTGTAAGAAGGCGTGTTTTGCTTAAGTATTCGTATAAGATATTGTTGTTTTATCCCGGTTCTAGCAAACTGTACATAGGAAGAGCAAAAGGGATTCTCATCAAAATAAATATTTACATGTAATTTACTTGTAGGTAAAGGCTAAATTATATTTGTTAGCCCTATTTGCTGAAAAAGTCCTCCTCTTTTTTTGTCTAACAATACGAGCGCTCTTATAAATTTTGAACGACCAATGCTCCGAATAGGCTATTAGAAAGTCCCCTGCCACCTATTGAAAAGGTTGAGCCTACTTTATAACGATTTTTTATTTTATGGGGTTCATTTAACAGCAAGTTTTGTACAACGCCATTAGGTATAATTTTTAGTCTTAATCCTGGATGATTTAAAATTTAAGGTTAAATTTATGGTAGGTATGTAAGTTACCTTTATTTTATAATAAATACAGAAATGTACTGAATAATATACAACAATATAAAAACATGTGAAATAGTTGAGCTATCCAAGGACCGTTTTAAAGCAAAGGGCGATCACTTCAAAAGGGCAGCGTCCCCAAGACACTGGCGGCATTGCCATGAGGCCAAGCTAGGAGCCCGCACTTGGGGCAGTTTCCTTAATTATTTTTGATCAACGCCTTCATAAAATACTTTAGGAGGGGTCAAAATTCCCTGGCCAAAGTATTATCCTACAAATTTTCAGTCACCATGCGGCCAATTTCATTATGTAAATACTGTAAAGTACGAACACGGTCTACTCCGACAGTTCATCAGTTGATGAGTGTATTTGCATGCTAATAAAATCTGTCTACAGGCTCGTATATATCATATATATATAGGCTTTACATCAAATCCATTAATGGAACCAAATTAATAAAATATACTCTAAAGAGTTTTTAAGTCAACAGCTAATGTAGCGAAGTAAGTACTTAGGTATATACTTAGATATGTATGATATTTGAAGTGTTTCAGTGAGTGCAGTATATAAGGAACCTATTACATATAAGAAGTGGTCAAAAGCAGCTGTGGTAGTGGTAGCACCCTTGCCTTTTAGTCATAATGTAGTCGGTTCAAACCTGACCTTGCACCATATAATTTTTCTTTTTGAAAAATTTATGTGCGCAATAACCAGTGCTCTTAAATGGTGCAGGAAAACATAGTTACCCACATATCCTAGGACCTAAAAAATGGAGAGATTTTAAGCTAGAATAATAATCCTGTAAACAATGCTTAGTTTTGATCTGAATTGAATTTTGTTATGAAATACGCGCTTAAATGTGCACTTATTATCCAACCAACACTAAATTAAACAAAACATTAGTAGGTAAGTATATATTTAAAAAAACCCAACAAAAACTACAAAATTCATTAAACAAACAGATTTTTGCATAATAATTTGAACAAACTCGTTCCCTCAGTGATAAGGTAGATCCGCTTAAACGGCTTTTTGTCAGGAAACAATGCTCGGGTGCTTTAAAGGAAATCCTTATTCGGTGTCTAATGAAAAAGTTAAACGCCTGTCGGTTCTGTTCGAGACGGCAATAGAGTAAGTACCTGCCCAGTGTTTTTATTTATTAGACTTGTGGAACTCCCAGCAGCATTGTTCACGTAAGGCAATTTCATACAAAATTTGAAATCACTGCTGCATGTAGCAAAGGTTGAATTTCGAAAATAAAACGAAATACGCGGGTACACTGTAATGAAAACTCTCCAAATTTCAAATCTCTGCGACGAGCTGTTGGACATAATTTTTAACAAGCACATGCAATCAGTATACAAAAAAAAATATTGCAAAATAAATAAAAATGGAGTACTGAGACAGAATATGTGTGAAACAAAAAGGTTTGCAGCATAGTTTGCCTCGCTACGTGGAGGTAGCTAGACGCTGGTATTTAGTCAAAAGACTAAGGCCAAGAGTCTCCATGCGATATCTGTGTTAAGGCTTTGCGTTGTCTAGATATCAGTGAGACACTCTGGACTCTGATTTCTAAATTTGTTTGCTATTGTGGTTATTTTATCTATAATTAAATCTGCTTATAACCTACTTTGAATCGTTTATTTTCATTTTGCCAAGGAGTTCGAACACTACAGCCAAAATTAATTAACACCGTAGTATTTCCTCTCAACAGTGACGTAAAAATAATTGTATTTATTTAAACTTGGACGAGTTATAGATGACATACGTACTACTTCACCAACAGTAAACTGTATCCTCATAAACTTTTTAGGTACTTTACAAACTTACAGTAATTGTGTTACCCATGAAGGCGAGTTTCAAACGTTTATGAATTTAATTACGGGACTCCAGTAAAGTTGTATGTTCGTACTGCTCAGAAACGACGTCATGCCTTGAGGCTAATCTTTTGAGGTTGGCGCCCTACGTTGTTTAAATGCGAAGCAAAGAGAAGCTACAAAAGTATGCATTTTTTCTTGTGAAGTGAATTTTCTTCTTCTGTCTTAAACTAAGAAATATATGGGTGTTATTTTTTTAAGATTTATATATCAATCATCAATACGGTTGAAGTGGAGACGAACCAGATGTTAGGCGAGTCTATGGAAGATAGTTTTACTTCATTCCATCGTAATTATCGTATTGGTCTGATAGCATCTGTACCTATCTAAAGCAGTACCCTCCTATCTAATTTTACACATAAGCTAGAAACTTTATTCCCCGTTGGACAGAACTACAGTGTGGATAATAATTTGAAATCGTAGTTAGAGTTCGACAGAGTAGGTAATGGGGCGTCCTTTGGGAATAACGATTGAATCGGGAATGGCTCACGTCGACGGTTTTGTGAGGGAAAACGATGCCGACTATTCTCAAGTGTATCTGATAGAACGTACTTACATTTTAAGAAACTCGGAAAACTCACGTATTATATTTCAACACAGGCACTGTTTTGATTCATCTAGAGAATCGTCATCAGGATTAATATAATCAATGCGAAACGCGTACGCGAAATACGATTCAAACTAACCCTGACAAAGATTTTTAGAGATACAAAACAGTGTATGTGCCTACGTCGACAAAATAAATAATGCTGGACATTTTACACAGGATCATCTAGCCCCAAAGTAGGCAGAGCTTGAGTTATGGGTACCACATGACTGATATACTACTGATATACTTTCTTTTTTCTTCTGCAATTACATACATAGCAACATCCAGACCGATAATATTTCTTCAGCAAAACCCATGTTTCTCAAAATGTATACTAGGTACGAAATACCTAATACATATACTCGTAGTATTCTGCTGTGATGTGTCACAAATACCTAAGCATGTCAATAAACATGCCTTTCTGCCGTTTACTGCGTTTAAATGCATTCGTCTCCCAAACGAAGTAGGTAGTTATATGCAAAGTTATTTCAGTCAATATGCTTATACCTATGCTTCAGAATAACCAGTGACAAGACGATTGCGATGGTCATGAAGAACTCACATTTATATCTGTGAAAAGGTCTATTTAGATCACTAGCTGTATTTCTCACATCCCTACTCTTCCCTGCTTAGTACCTACTTTGAAAAATGGGCCTTATCTATCCTCCTCATATCCACTTGAAGGCGCCAAACTACACATTCAACGGTTTTCGATTTAACAATGCGTTCAAACCGATAATATTTATCTATAGCATATGCCAAGGTTACGCAACCATAATGCTAGGGTAAAACCAGGATAGATGCCGCAGTGAGATAAGTGCCTTGTTTTAAAAAACACAGCTTCCCGAAATTGCGTCAAATACAAATACAAAACAAACTTGCCAGTGAAGAAAAAAGAGTTACTGAAAGAAAAAGACAAGAAAAGACTGAAAAGACTCACTAAGAAAATTACTGCATGGAATGCTTTGATGACTACAATAATACAAGACAGCATCTGACTGGATTCAATGGATAATGTGTCAAAAGTGGCTACACGAAATGTGTACACTTTACAGAAAGTATGGTTCAGGATTTGAAAAACCTAATGGACTTTCCAGCTAAACCTAAATAAGGTGGGATATATCTTAATTAAAAAGTTGAATATTTGAAAATTTCAAATAATTACTTATGTTCAAATGCTTAAGTTCTTTTAGTATTATATATGCTCAAATAAAACATTTTAAATATATTTTACTTTTGTTTACTCTATAAGGCATATATCCACCACTGTCATCTATCATATAGCAATCCTCAAGAAAATATTTCTGCAAAAACTCTAATTCTGCGCAGTCAGTAATTGTTAGGTCAACAAAGACAGCTCGTATTGCAAAATAAAATATTTAACTAGCTATGTTCATAGGTAAATTATTGTAAGTTGTAGCTGGCTTTTTCAAAAAGTGGGGCATCTATCCTTGTTTCACCCTATGCTATCAAGCCAAGGGCTTCTGTAAACATCTTGACAACGGATATCCGCAATCATCGTGTTTACTTACTCACCCTTGGCAAACTTCCCCTGTGTATTAAAAACTTGACCTGGATGTTTGAGTGGTTTTTGGGGATGCTCTCTTTTGATTGCTTGTACAAAACTTTTTTGTTTGAAGACTTTGAAGTTGACGACACGAAAAATCTATAAAAGCGTTAGCACAAGCGTTAGCATTTCGACAACGATTAGAAGATATATATCCTTGGTTTTGAATCGACTAGGGCAAAAGCCAGAGTTTTGAGTTTCCACACGTTTTAGAATTGACATGTTCTGGATGCGATTTTTATAAACTGTAGAATTAATAGATCCCACAGTAACTGTATATACTTATGCTAAATGGTTTTTATTATGTACTCGTACATACGTAGGTAATGAATATTTATTTCCATGGCGCATCGGTTTTATGCAAATAATTTGCGATTTCGTTTGCGGCCGAACCGGGTACTGTTTAACTTTACAGTATAATCTTTCAGTAATTTTAATTATGATACCATGAGACGCGGTAAAAAGATGTAAATTTCGCAGTAATGGCATCATGCATTTAAACTAGGAGTGTAAATTTAGTTTTTATGGTCGATATCTATCATTGCATCTACTCTGTAGTATTGCAACGATCACATTGCTGGTGTATTTTTACTACAGTACCAATAAGTTTTAAGCAAAAACCAGCAATTTACAAGCATTTAATAACTTGAAGTTATTATATAATTGCTAAAGGTAGTTCGCAAACGCCTTGTTAGAAAGGACGGTGATTGTAATTTACCTGCGGGACCACAGTCCGCGCGCTTTATAGGGAAGTTGTTGAAAGAGCAACAACCTTAAGAAGTGTTATTAACCAGTAATCTTATAAGTCACATACAAGCTAAATATGCGAAAAAGAAACAAAAACATTTTGAAACGTATTAAAGGCCTGAATTTAATCCGTCTCCATAAATTGTGATATCATGGTAGCCGTAGTTTTGGCGAATCATCTAAACCTACAGCTTTTGTAAGGTAACCGACCCTTGTAAAAGTAACAGACCCTTTTACTCTGAACAAATTTAAATTCAAAAGCAAGAATTGAACCAAACTCTCGGAAAAATCGTGGAGACGAAATCAGTTGTGGAATATTATCTTTCCATTAGAGCAGTCAGGCAGAGTCCTAAGTAAACCGAACCTTTGTTAGAAGTTAATAATAACTATTCCCGAAGCCGAGGGCGTGAGTGATAGGCAGAAGCGAGTGCGACTTTTCAAACGCTGACACTCTTAATTAAGCTCTCGACATTCTGTTATTTGTTGTTTGTTTGTATCGTAAAATACGAACGATTTTATCTTACTTACAACAAAGTCCATACTAATATGGACTTTAAGTCCGGCAAAAATAATAAAAAATGAATGAATGAAAACTCTTTATTGTTTAGCTAATTTTAGACGTTGTTGCGCCGTCCTTACTATCAATTTTTATTGATAGTAAATTGCGCGGGCGCTCCGGCGGCGGAAACCGCTCGCCTGGCAGTATAACTGACACTGCGCGCGCGCCTGCGACACATACCGCTCCGAGCCCTACGACGGGGAACACGTATCGCGCGCTCTCAGCCTTTCCTGCCATTCTACTCGCGAATCATATTACTTCCATTACTCTCTGTAAACCCTGTATTTCTCTGTATCGTTCTTTCTTCCTTGTAACGCCCGTACTGTCCTGATTATACACATCTGTGTATATATCTTGCCTTTTCATAAACATCCAGCCTACCTACCGCTAGCTACGGCGCTGGTACGCCCCGCTGCCACGCCCGTAGATAGGCATACGTAGATAGGCATACGAACAAGAACACATGAATACCACAACGTCATGTAATATTATATTGTTGAATAAAAATGCCTATTTTATCTTATTTTAAATTTGTCATTTGATGTTACTCTTATTCGGTTTTATTTATATATATATATATATATATATATATATATATAAATAAAACTGTACTGTACTGTACTGTTATTCTACTGTACTGTAAGTGTACGTCACTGAACTACTCCTAAACGGCTGAACCGATTTGAATGATTTGTTTTGTGTGTGTTCAAATGGATTCGAAAATGGTTTAGATTTACAATTAGATAACTTTTTTTAAAAATAAACGCGCGGACTATGTCGCGAACAGGACACCTAGTATATTATATAACCCAAATTCAAATTTCGAATAAATTCCTGCGCATGCCTTTGTTACTTGGGTTCTTTTTTCAAAATATTGTTCGGAAATCGGAAGAGAAATAAATCATTTGGCGGACTTGGAGTAAAAAAATTTTGTCGTTTGACCTTTAATGAAAATAACCATAGCTACGGCAGCTATGGTTATTTTCCGGTATCATTATCAGCCGGTAACCGGCTGATCTATCGAGAAAAAAAAATAACACACTAGAAATTTCCATACATTTTTCTCTCCCGCTAAACGTGCTAGAAATGAAATTCCATAGACTTTTCCGTCCTGAATTTTAGTAGGCCTGAAATGATTTACTTTCTAAGTTATATTTGGAAAAGGAATGGGCTAGCTTCTCAGTAGGTGTGGTATAAAAGTATTTATTTAATAGTTCACTAATAAAACACTAGATTGTTTGTGTGCATTCCACAAGTATTTATATATTTATTTTTTGTGTTTTATGAGTGAACTATTAAATAATACTTTTGTTTGAATCACGACTAATAGAGATGATTAAAATAATTCACTAGTAGACACGCAGCTTTGAGTAAGGTATAATAATACTAAAATATTGCCAACAATCTCGAGGCTCCGATGTATTGCTGGCCTCAAATAAAGCATTATTAGATTATTAGAATTTCTTACCAATGTCCAACCCTTGTTTCTTATAATAACCGTGAATAGGCTCTGGTAAAATCCATAATTATGATTTTAAATGAAAATGTTTCATTGTTATTTCGAATGAATACTTCATTGTAAAAGAGTTACCCATGTAGGCACTTAATTATTAAGTAATATAAACAATGTGTATTGCCACACCACCTGCTCTAAAACCCTATTTTAAATTAAATCAAAACATAAATCTTTAGCGACGCCGATAATTTATCTCTAGCGAAGCTTTATATAAACAACTTTCGACATAATTTACGAACATGCCGCTACTGTTTAAGTTTATAGAAATTTTAAGTATATTATAAGCATAGTTTTACATAAAACAATATAAAAACACAAGAAAAGTGTCCTCCTCTTAACTAGAGACTGTAAGAAAAGTTCTATTAAACACATTCTTAGGTAAGTATAATTTATTTTATAAAACTATATCAAAGCAAATTTGCTTTGATATAGTTTTATAAAATAACTCATTAGCTTATTTGGCTAGATTGTATTATTATTATTAGCATATGATTAATATTGTGCACTAAAATAACAAAACAAAACTTTTGCAGTTCATAATAGCATCGTTGAACCTAAATATGTTTTTTTTTCAGTTTTGAGCTACTAAACCATACAAGGAAATTTGGTTCAAAGAAATAGGTACCTAAAACGTCCTGCAGGGTGAATGGTAACCTTTTTTTCTAAGCACAACAGACAACTCTCAATCTTAAAAATACAGCCTAGAATAGATTCTGAATAAAAAACATACGACCTTTGTAATGCTGTGGGTTAAGATCCAGGCTGAGACGCAGAAGGTTGCGGGTTCGATTCCGCCGCGGGATAAATGTTTGTATGATCTTGCAAGTATTTGTCTCGGGTCTGGGTGTTTCTATGTATAAAATGTATATATTAAAAAAAAACTATATATGTAGTATAATCATTCATGTGGTACGCATAACACAAGCTCTGCTTACTTTGGGGCCAGATGATGTCGTGTGGAATGTCCGGGGTTATTTATTTATTTATTATATATTTATACATCTTCACATCTTGATTTTTCTTTGTGGTTGGTGGCTGTAGACCTCTGTAATTAGAAATAGGCAGGTGCCTTCTATTCAGTGCCAAAGACCCGTAAAAAGCAACGCATAATAAATCATTTTATCTCTCCAACCTATGACTAATGAAGATCGAATGAACCTCTAAAACGGAAATAAAAGATTAAAGTTACAATTTGTTTGAAAATAATTTATGCGTTAGAAAACGTCCATTACTTTTGCGGCGTTTTTTAGCCTAAAAAGAATATGAGCTTCTGTATTTTTTTCTGTGATCCTAATTACTCCTATTCAATTATTCTTTCACTGTCAAAGATGAGTCATTCATGGCGTTTAAGCAACCCATGAAAATCTGCCAGATACCTTACGACCGGCCACTTTTCGACCGGTGCGATCGATTACAAAAATATAAACCAAAATTAGTTATATTGTACATTGTCAAAAGTAGCTTTTTAATTTGACGTTGGTTGGATTTTCCTTCAACTTTTCTTTTGTTCCAAAACTAACTAGTATCTTTATCGTAAACAAATCAATGTCCTGACTGAATCACTAACATACCATTAAGAACCTAAACTACTGATCATTGAGACTGTTCCTAGAATCTGTAGAAGCACCAGCTGAGGAGTCACAGTTCGAAAATAATAATATTACGCGAGCGGCATTATACTTGTTTAATTAATCGTTTTGTGAGAAAACTGTGAAAAACCTTTTATTCTATCGATGTTGCCAGTGCTGCCTATTAATTAATAAATTGACTGCTTCCCTTTGATTCTACGTAATGGATTCAATTAGATATAAGCGTGGTATCAGAATTTTGTGGGTCACGTACGAACTTCAATATTCATGAATGTTTAATAACGAATAGTTAGAATGTGGGGGATGGGGAAGTTTTACAGCAATTATTCGAATAGGGCGGCTGGCAGATGGCGCCTCGAGCACTGCCTGTTCGGGTAATAAGCACTGGGGCCGAACCACGAAAAACTTTGAGATTTGATTTAAATTGTCGAGCTTCGAACATGGAAGTTTTCAGTGATGATTTTGCAAGTTAAAGATAAATCTGAGATTTGAAAGTGGTTTCACTCCAAGCTTCCGCCAGCGAATTTTATACATGTTTATCAATTAAAAGTTAGTTCAATGGTCTATGGTTCGATAGTAGGTATACGTTATTTTCTTAGAATATGTATGTCCCGTAATTTATAACCGAGTACTATTTATGATTAACAAGTTTAATTCAAGCCACACTTTTATCGGGAAATAAACGTAGTTCTGACTTTGTGATGCCGTTTTGTGTAAAGACTTGTGTCGTGAAAGTAAAGATAAAATATACAGATAGATATAGTGTTAGCTAAAGTCAATAAGTCCTTCATGTGCGCTTCTATAATAAGCTTCCTTAAAATTCAAGTAAACTACCTTTTAAGAAATTTTACGCATACATAAAGGCTTTTGAAGAAAGCGTGTTATAATATAAATAACTATATTATTGATAAGAATACATTACCTCATTTCGCTCTGCCCTCAGACAGTTATCCGACACATTTGAAATGTATAAACTCTCGTGTACAGATTTTCGTAGTTAAGGTAGTTATAAGATGGTGGCTTACTGATGAAGCTACAGCTAGACTAGTTTATTTCAGTTACTTCCATAATGTTATGTCATACGGCATCATTCTCTGGGGGAAAGCAGCTGATATTGGAAACCAAGAGAATCTTTGAGAGATATATTCAAAGAAATTAATATTCGCACAATAGCTTCACAATATATATATGAAAATTTGATATACACGCATAAAAATAGACATGGGATTCAGCAAAATAGTGACCTTCATAGAATCAACACTAGGAATAGACATAAATTATACATCCCAAGGTTTTGACTAGAAAAAGTAAATAAGTCCTCTATGGGGAACACGGTGCGCTTCTATAATAAGCTTCCTGATAATGCTACTAAACTACCTATTAAGAAATTTAAAGCATACAAAAAAGGTAGTCTGTTGAAGAAAGCTTATTATAATATAGATGACTATATTATTGGTAAGAATTCATGGCCTTATGTTGCTCTGCCGTCAGACAGTTAACCGACACACTTGAAATGTATAAACTCTCTTGTATTAGAATTTCGTAAGGTAGTTATAAGATGGATCATATAAAAAAGCGCTAGGACCAAGACGAGTTTCTTGCCGGTTCTACTCGGGCTTGGTTTAGGAGGAATCGGCACCTAAATTCACCTAGTATGTAAGACGTTTCAAAGTGATCCTTGTGATTGTATTGAATAAAGTATTTTTTGACTTTGACTTTGACTTTGTTAGATGACGTCAAGACGATCGGCGGTGCATCGAGAGCGTGCACCCGCTTGCATTGGCCCAGCGGACGATCTCACAGAGGAAACAGCCCTCAGAGAAATCCAGAAGAAACAGCCCTCAAGCTCATAATCGGTTATCAGTAGGTAGTAATTAGATAGCGAGCTATAACCAATCAACAAACATTAGGTATAATTTTTTGTCATAGTTTTCCAGCAGTATTAGAAATAAAATCAGATATTCGTCGTACCCAGTAATACATAGGTACTTGGCAACAACTTGTATAGAAATGAGTCGTTAGGTAAGGCAAAAAGGTCACAGACCTCCGAAACAAAGTCTAGTACAAAACCACAAAATACTTTAGCGTCAAATCATGCAAAAGACACCATTCGCCGCAATCTTCTTTCTCTCTAAAATCTTTTACACTGAATTCTTTCACGGTAAAGCCACTTACATTCATATGTTACCAGCCGTCCATACATAATGAGGTGGTGTCGCGTATTTACATACGCCCATTCCGCCTGATGTAGTGGGCTGGATGTAATAGAGCTGCAGCATCTGTTGCCAGATTAATAGCAGTTACGTGCCCTTTAGTTGCTATAGATTTCGGACATGCTCGACAAGGCCATCGGTTCATAACGTTAATGTGCCACCCGCAATCAGATTATCGTAAATATTCAATGGAATTCTCAATTTAAGCGTGGGCAGTCAACGCGCTGACCCATTGGCATTTTGTTAGGTGATTTTGTGAAAGGGTTTGTTGAATCACAAAAATACCTGTGATTTTACAAAAAGGTTATTTTAAGAGGTTACTGAGTTTGTTTTCCTAATGGATGTTTTGTGGAGTTCAAAAAACTTTTTTGTACAAACGTACGAAAGGGCAAGCTTGTTCGTCTAGACTTGTAATTGAGTATCTACTACCTACTACCTAAACTACACTATTTAGTGTTCACAGGTGACGGTCATCCACTTAAAGACCGTCTGTGAAAATAGAAGTGGTGCTGAAGTTCTTCTCTAAATTAGGAAGGTACTACCTACAGAGATGAAATGAGTTCGATCAGACATACCGCGCGCCGTCATCATTGTCCCCAGGCAGGTTTGATCTAGTTATTTTAATAGGAGATCAATATTATTTATGTGGATCTATAATATTATTTTATTTTGAAACTAATAATCAAATCAAATAAAAGTAATTTATTGCGTAATATGGGTTTGTAACAGTTGTTTGGACTTAGCTTGGCATTTACCATATAGTCAATATGAGTCGTCAGGAATAATTGCATTTGTTCTTAAATGCTAATGATATAAGTGTCAGCTCACAAATCTATTAGGGACTGTTTGCTATGTTTTCAATTCTGGACTGAACATAGCTTAATATACAAAATGCAAATAACTCTACATGTTGATATTGTTTTAATAGTTAACGGGTATTTTTTAGCCTGTAAGCAGTTACCATCGCCTATAGATTTCTGTAATACCAGAAGCATTGCTAATGCTTTGTCCTAAACGACTCTTTTTATTTTGCATGATGTGGTTCATTTGTATGGCGGAAAACCTTAGAAGGAAGAGTATTCCACAACCTGCACGTATGGGGAACGAAAGATACCGTAAAACGAACGGTATTTATACGGTTACAGGTATCTATCGTATATTACCTTTTAATTTATTCCCGCTTTCATTATATTAGAACCAGCCACGGTTGTTGCAACATAACCGAAAGGTCGGGAATAAATTTAAATGTAATACACGATATATATACGTTAACTATTAAAAATGAGTTCTGATCGCCAAAGCTTAAAACAATCTACTCATATTGAAGCGACTATTATCAAAAAGACTCCATGATGCCTAGCACGCACTAGTAATTTTATCCGAGTTTTTTAAATCATGCTATTCTGAAGTATGTAATTTTCATCTTTTCCTCTAGTACTTGCGTCTACGTCTAATTCTAGGTCCCACAGACGAGCGAAAACTCGCTGCAAATTTTTTTACAGTGCGTGCTAGGCCTCGATCGTGAATTTATGCTTCTGTTTGTCAAGAAACATACATAATCCTGAGCTATAAGTCTTCACATTACAATTAAAGCCTTTATGTTTGAGACCCCTGTACCTACGTTTAATCTAACTGTAGAAGCAATTTCTTAAATTCCATAAATGGAGTTCGTAGACGCATTCAACTAAAAAGAATAAGGCATTTATGAATTCTTTGTGAGAATGTAAATTTAAAATGAAATGAGCAAGTCACTTTAGACCAATATGAAAGTTGGAATTAAGAATATACTGAAATCGAGTTTAAATGTTTTACTTCATGATTTAAAATAAATTCATTATTTTTATAACTATGGTTAGTTTACTCTTGGTGATGTGGTATAGTTTTAACATGCATTAAGTATTACCGCGCCGAAAGAAGTCGACTCGGCTAAGCCAGAATTTGGTCGAATGGATCATTTTAACATAATAATAGAGATACGTGCTGATACGAGCCTCGAGTGTATTATTTTGCCAGCTTCAGGTGCTCAATATGTCTGTTATCTGACATGCGGCTGTAGCCGTTGCTAATAAATCACTTCCCGCCATAAAAGAGGAATATTAAATCGAAGGATGCCGAGAGAGAAGGGATGGGATGTGAAAAATTGGGTCATAAACGGCCGCCGTGCGATGAAAAGCGCCATTTTCAATTACCTTTTTGTCTAAATGTCGATATTGACGAGGACGGGATGAACTGAGATGAACGAAATATAATTTTATTATAAATTTAATGAATAAGTAAACAGTAAGCTAATATTATTTTTCATTTTACTATTTTTATTTTTCATTAACGAATTGATAATTCAGATGATTGCTGTGCGTTTAAAAATATGTAGATCGGTCAAGGGCGATAATCGTACCCTATCGTACCTTCTTATTTCTGTCTGATGATGCAGTTCTGATGCAATGTGAAATGTTCCCGGACATTTCACACTGCATCATCTGGCCCCAAAGTAAGCAGAGCTTGTGTTATGGGTATGACTGATATACTACTTATATATATATTTTTTTGTAAATACATACATTTTATACATATAAACACCCAGACCTTAACAAAATTTGTTATATGTACGAATTATTAGATTTTGGATTGTTTTGTCCTTTACCTTAGAAGCTTGATTTTCCTAGGACATACAGGCAGACAGAAAGACAGCCAGACAAGACGAAGTGATCCTACAAGGGTTCCTTTTTTTCCTTTTGAGGTATGTAACCCAAAAAAATACCTATCTATCTAACGTGTTTAAATTGACTATCTTTTGTTTAATCAGTGTAATTTTGATAATGAATAGCCCTCGTCTAATCCAAGTACGTACTTGTTAGTTAAATTACTATTGATTTTCCTCTCACTAACTGAGTTTAACTTTAGTAGAAGTGCAAATTGTCTCCGAACAACATTTATGTCTTCGTAAATCGATTATAGAGAGCTTTGCTGTCTCGAAAATATTTGAAACTACAGAAAAGTGATTCTTGTATATATTGACTGACTTCTCTGTTCAGTTGGTAGTACTTCTGCCTTCTGGATTGCAGGTTCTGGGTTCAATTCTCTCCTAGGACAAACATGTGTGTGATGAGCATATACTCGTTTATCGACTCATCAGTAGAATAAAATCCGATCTGTAGAGTCGTACTTTTAAGTATGTTTTTACAATGCCCTAGCCTATAACTCCATGCGTTGTTATGAGGAGCTAATGTCAGATAGAACGCTATTTGATTTTATATAACTTCGTCGACTTCGTCCGCGTGTTTTAAAAAGAAAATATATATCTAATTGTACTGCAGCGCCATCTGCCAGGCTGATTTGTGAATCTTAACCATCCAGGGCACCACCCAAACGCATACAAAAAAATTCATTCAAATCGGTCCTGCCGTTTAGGAGGAGTTCAGTGACATACACACATACAGTAGAATTATATATATATATAATATAGATAATAAGATGGTACAAAAATAAAAACGTACTTCTGCAGAGTTCCTTATCTTCTGTTCTCCTTATCTCGTCTACTCGTAGCTCTTTAACTCAGTTTTGCTCTATGGTCACATCAAACTCTGTTCTACGAATAAGTCGATATTTTTGGGTGTTATAAGTATGTATTTTATAGATATATACGTATTCTATCATCTGATTCCCGAAGCACAAGTTAGTTGCCTAGTTTGGGGCTAAATGGTGTTATTATTATTGTACACAAAACACACAACACCATTTAGTTGTTGGTGGACAATACACCAGTATTTATTTATTTTACTTTAGCGCAAACTTAGGCATATCTTTTTTATTTGGTATTCCGGGTTTTTATTTAAATTAAAGTGCTTCTGATAATAAATAATAATATAGGGAAGGTTTTCAGTACCAACCAAGTGCTGGAATAACATTCCCCCGCCTCTTCGGCTTTTGAAATCTAAATTTACTTTTAAAAGACGAATGCAATATATTTTAATTGACTAGCAAATATCCGAGTTGCTTGGTACGGGTGCCCCTTTCGCATTTATTAGGTACTTAATTTATTGTAGTAATATTCTGACTTTGTATCATTCTGAATATAATTTTTTATTTTTATTTGTAACCTCTTATTATTATTCTTACAGGCTCACAGACGTGTGACAACTATAGTCTCGGCAGAATAACAGAGTCTACTGTGAAAACAGTAGGCATCATGCTGAGTCGGAGCCAATTTGCTGCTGTAGCATACACATTTCTGAGCATAATTGTATTAGTAATACCATGTGCCTTGTTCTTTGCCTTTTATTTGGGTAGTATACTTAGAATCAAATAAATGTCTGTTTACGACTATTATCTATATTTATGTTGTATTTGAATGATAACCAAATCAGTCACATACAAATTTGTTTCGTATTTTAATTCAATAGAATCACAATTGTATTATAATTAAGTAAAGGAAAATAACTTAAAAAAAACGTGTGATGATTATCTAATTGATTAATAAGTTAGTAACTTGATACTTATTAATTATTTATCCAATATTTTATTCTAAATTAGCCAAGCCTGATCTAAGTACAATCATGTCTTGCAAAATCCAGCCCACACCTTAACTTTCTATGTTATTTCGTCGAGTAACGAGGATCCGGAAATTGGATAGGTTAAAAACCGTTTACTCAGATTGCCTTTTGCACAATTCACCTTTTACCTTGAAGTTAATAATCATAACTAAGTCAAAGTTTTTTCCTCGTTTTTTTAGGGAAAAATCTTTGTTTTTTCACTAAGCCGGCTTTCATGCTTATGGTTCAACTGATCTAAGTTTTTACCGTTACAAATGGCTAACAACACGTATCACACACGCATTGCTCTCTAGAAATAGCTATTTTGAAGTTTTACTACCTAACCTTCAAACTGAAATATCTACAGTAGCTATTTCTATAGTTTGGTAAATTATATATTTATTTTCTAAGCACAACCCACATGACAGGACTAAATAATAACAGGGAAACCCAGTTATTATTTAGGTACTATTACTTATTTGATGTTTTTATTTTTGTTGGTTTAATTTTTTTCTTTTATTTTGTTTTTATGGAGTAAAAACTAAAAAAAAAGGTCTTGATATATCTGGATAACGAGCACGCGCTTCTTTTCATGACCCTTCGTTAAAATTGAATTCACATCCTCCATCAGTGAAAACTTATTAGTGGCCTAATTATTTATATAGTTTTATTTTTTACTATCGGTTTTCCAAATATAAATATATAAACTACTAGTACCTCGTATGATTCAGTGGTAAACTATTGTTATAAGGATAATAATAATAATTAAATAAATAAAATTTCCGTACATTTCCTTATTTCTAACATATTAGATTTTAAGATTTTTTGAGGTTGTAGGTTGATTGCGAACTAAAGACCCCCCCTTGGGTGAAGGCCTCTTCCAGCTTCTACCTTCCATCCCTGCTTTTCCCCAGGTTAAACTAGTCTCTCCCTGTAACTTGGATGATGTCATCAGCCCACTGTCTGGTTGGCCAACCAACATTTTTTTTTCCTCGTGGAACCTTCCTTCCATATTGTGGTTTTTATGGTCCACCTATAATATCGGTGTATCGTGAAATGTGGCCAGCCCATTGCTATTTATATTTAAGTTCTTGTGAGACTGCGTCAGTTAATTTGGTTTTTTCCTTAATTTTCAGTATACTTCTTTCCATTGCTTTGTGTGTAATTTTTATTTTTGTTTGATTTTGTTGGTATAAGCCCATGTCTGGCAGCCATACAATAAACAAGGCAACAGAGAGGTATTTATCACAACTTTTTTCAGATATATGTCAGGTTCCTTTAAGAATTGCTTTTTGGGCCAAGAATTTTATCTGAGTTATATTCACTCTCCTTTCTACTTCTTCTTCATTGTTTGTTTTGTTGAAAGATATTTTTTTGCCTAGTTATTGATGTAGCTGTTTACATAATATGCAGTATGCAGTTTTCTTCCTGTCGCGTTGAGTTTTTTGTGGCTATCGGTCATTATTTTTGTTTTGCTATCGTTCATTTTTAAACCTACTCTAGAGCTTATCTGGTTACATATCATTTCTTCAAGTTCTGTAGGTGATTATGCTATGTTATCTGCAAATTTTAGATGTTAGAAATATCAGTTATTCATATAAAGATGAATGCCTTTTCCTTTTCAGTTTACGTTTTGGAGAATGTTCTCTAATACAGCGATAAATAGCTTTGGTGAGAGAGGGTCGCCTTGCCTGACACCTCTCTCGATTCTTATCTCGTCTCCTCTCTATTCTAGTTTTACCTTGCTCGTGCTGTTTTTATAAATATCCTTTAGGATGTTTATATATCTTTGTTCTACATTGAATTATTTAAATTCCAGATCGAGTTGTGGCTAATACTGTCGAAGTTTTGGCGGCTTATTAAATTCTTTGTATTTTTAGATAGTTTGATCTAGTGCGTGAATATGATCTGTAGTGCTGAAACCAGCGCGAAAGCCCGCTTGTACTGTGGGTTGTGAATCGTTTATTTTTCAGTTACTCGTTTTAACTGTGTTAAGTGGCTAGTTAGAACAGGCAAACCTAATTTCAGGGCTTCGTTGTTTAGTCTATCAGGGCCAGGACTCTTTTCGGTTTTTAGTTTCCTAATATGTTCGTAAACTTCAGTTTACGAATGAAGTTTATAGGCCCCCCAAAAGCCATTCATCATGGCTAATATATTTGCACACTACTGCTTGGAGGCAAATTAGGTATTTGGCATTGTGGTCCTACTAAAAAGCTAAGGAGTCTTACCAGCGGGTAGTATGCCCTCACATTGCGCACCCATTCTATACCGTTTGCTTCTTTGTTTTGACTTTTCGAACCAGACCAAGACTTCGTTGACCTGTTTCATTTCTTTCAATTCTGTTTCAAAAAAGTCTATTTGAAAAAGTTTTGTTTGTAGTAGATTTTTGCTGGCGAATTTTACATTCCCAGCACGTTTTTCAATGTGCCAGCCTCGTTACAGCACATAGGCAGCAATAAAACAAAATGGCGCAAAGCAATTCCATAGGTTTTATTTATTTTGTGTTGCTATTGCAACCTTAATTTAATATGCTAAGTCCTGCGCTATTTCGTTTTGCCATTTCGACTTTCAATTCATAATGGAATGATCTTCTAGTGAACTTTTCGGTGAGGAATTATGTAGGTAACTACAATCGTAATGGAACCAAATATATTTGTCAATTTTATTCGATTTAGCTTTGTCAAAAAACATGAGAACTATCAAATATTGGTATTACGAGACTTGGATGGCCTTCTGCGTTGTATGATGTTGGTTCGATCGAATTTGATTCGATTGATTCGAATATAGGTGTTTGTTCTATGTCGTAAGAAAGTATCGTATGTATTTACAAAAGATATAATCCCACGGTGTAAGCCTTTCTTAATTTGAGGCTTTATTTACAGAAACGAATAAGTGTGATTTTTATTATAAAACTAGTAGATTTCTGGAACTAGGAATATAATAAAAATCACATGGAAAACTGTTGTGCTATCTAAGAACCATTTAAAACGATATACAGATAGCTCAACTAATCCAGATCACAGCCAGGGGGCAATGTCCCCAAGACACTAGCGGCATTGCCATATAGAATGACAATGCTAACACGCTAAGCCAGCTCCGTGGTAACACGACTTTTCTACCAGACGGACGTCGTGATATAATAAGCTCAAATATGAAGGCCCTGTCGAAACCGCCATATTTGAGTCTTTTGAGGTCTTCGGTACAATAAGCCGCCGCGCTAGCTCTAACGGAAGTCCCCGACAGATGGGATGGCCATATAGTGGGATAGCGGTATAGTTTGTATTAAACCCATAATCATTTGGGGCTAGACAGTGCTATGTGAAATCTTCACCAATATTTACTTATTTATAACTAGCTGACCCAGCAAACGTTGTTTTGCCATATTAAATACACGATACACACTAATATTTACGCACACACACATACATCGTGTATTAAATACACGATACACACTAATATTTACGCACACACACACATACATCGTGTATTGAATACACGATACACACAATACACACTAATATATTAAATACACGACTTGACTGTGGCTTTGATGAAGTCCTTCTTGTGAGCGAGATCTAAATAAATAATCTATCGTAAAAAAATATTTTTATTTCATAAAAAGTTATGTTACTTCTAATACCTTCCAGAATAAGTGTACAAAGTTTCATAAACATCAGTTAAGTATTTTTCGCGTGAAAGCGTAATAAACAAACTTACTTTCACATTTATAATATTATAGTAGGGATAAGTAGGATAAGGACAGAGAGTTGTTACATGATCGTTCTTCTGATTGACATAGACAGTACAAATTGTTTCTTTTTGCTGTTCTTTATATTTTGTTGTGTGGACAGAATTATTAAATAAATAATGGAATATTTCCACGAATGTAATATCAAGGCTCGGTAGATATCTCTCAGATCTTGAATTATTCAGAACTTTGAGTATTACTATTTATAAGAGGTAGTCACAGGCACAGCCAAGCGTTATCATTGATCTTTATTATCTACCGAATTGAGTCGTGTAATGTGTATCTACGGTAGTCTAGACATCGCGTAAAGCAAGCATTTATTGACATAAATTCATGTAATGCTTTCTCTTCCAGCCTTCAATATCGCGAGCAATTTAAAACACGTAATGAAAGTGTAACAGCAATTTATAAGAGAGGCGTTTTATGGAGCAATTTTTCAGCAATAGCACGCGTCACTGCACCTCATTGCGTGATAGGGAGGAAAATGTGAATCATACGAATGTAATACATTTTATCAATATTTTCAAATATTTACGCACTTTGTTTACAAAAATTACTACAATCATAAAAAAATACGTTAAACTGTTGAGCTATCTAAGGACTATTTAAAACGATAAATAAGTCAACCGGTCTAGATAGGGCAGCGTCCGCAAGACCACGTTGAACGAAACTTGAAGTACCTGTACCAGTCTTTTATTAAGTGTAAGAACATGTGCTCGTATTTACACATAAGAACTTTTTTTTTAGAGTTTTTTTAAATATTTCTATGTATAATATGTATGTATTTACAAAATAAGTATTTTTGTATTATATCACTCATATGGTACCCATAACACAGGCTCTGCTTACTTTGGGGCTAGATGACGCAGTGTTAAATGTGCGGCTTTATTTATTTATTTATCAGTCTGTATGAATATCTGCTAGAAAACTAAAAACATAGTACCCATAGATTTTCGAGTCATTATTATAAGTAAAAAAAGATTTATCTACAGATTTAAAGCAATGCAACAAAAAATATAATCCACAAATGAAAGAAGTTAAACTTAGACTTCAGATACGCTAAGTTGGAAGCGATCAAAGAAACTGAATCTTGCAAAAGAGGTTCGAAGTAAAAGTTTCAAATTAAAATACATTTTACTGGTAATAACCTCAAACAAGCAAAAATGGATGCCTAGTTCTCTTCGTAGACTAAACCAAACCGATAAATTAGGGCTTCAACTAAGAAACACACTTTGATAAACATGGGTTTTAATCAATTAAAAGAACATTTACTCACGAATCATTTCAATTTTCTACATGCACGTACGAACCGTAAACACGAGCAAGAAAACTGCAAGCAAACAAGCGGCAGCGAGCGGAATGCCGATCAAACTCACCCTGATAAAGATTCTCTAAATTACTCGAAACAGTGTTGTTCCTTCCATCGATAAGATAATACGTGAATAAAACTCGTGTTTATCAAAATGTAAAGCAGAACTCACGAAAGTATAATACTCTCAAGATTCATGCTTGGTGTTAAGTCTGACGGTTTAAAATGCCAAACTGTTAAAATGCCAAAAATGAAGCCAAGCATTGATTACTCCTTTTGTTATATGCTCTAAGGTAAAAAGCCAAACTTTCGTAATAGTCCATGAGCATTTAAAATTAAGTATTAGGTGTTTGAATATTGTGCATAACTTTTTATTGTCATCTAGGCAAGAAACGTTTTATAATAGGGGTAATGTCCTACTCCTATACATACAATAATAGGAACCAGTCAAATCTAATGTTAGCTTTTTCGACCTTAAAGTGATGGTAAAATGTGACGGGACCTTGGCACACACAGTGTATAGAAAACCTACACATACAGACAGATACATGAATGCAGCGTCACACCACCATCCAAGACACCTGGAGTCAGTAGTCTCCTCACTAGTAAACAGAGCTCATGACCTTTGCGATCCTGAACATCTGCAGGGTGAGCTGGATCATGTTAAAGGGGTTCTGAAACGGAATGGCTACAATATTCGAATCGGATGTCGTTCTAACTGGAGGCGCAAACAGGAACACATTGATGTGAAAAGACAGCCTGCGTTCTTGCCTTATGTGAAAGGACTTACGGACAAAATTGGTAACATGCTCAGTAAATTTTCAATCAAGTCGATCTACACTCCACTCACCAAGATGACGAAGTATCTACGAACACCAAAAGACGTCGTACCTCTGCAAGTTCCTGGGTTTACAAAATAGATTGTAGCTGCGGGCGTTCCTACATAGGCCAGACTAAACGCACGGTCGCGGAACGTGTTAAAGAACACATAGCGGCGGTCAAAAATCGACAAGTAAACAAGTCTGCAATAGCAGAGCACATAGTGGACTCAGGACCCAATCACTGGATTGAATTACATAAACCTCAAGTTATATGTAATGAAAGGCATTACTACAAGAGAATGGTTCGGGAAGCGATTGAAATTAAGAAATATCCTAATTTCAATCGTGAAGACGGTTTCAAACTCTCTGCCTCATGGAATCCAGTAATAGCTAAGTGTACTCAGCGTGGACCAGTTTCTCAATGCGTCATGGACACGGTTAGTGTTGTGTGTCGCCCGAGTGTGCAGATGGACATTTCTATTTCGAAAGAACAAGTAAGGGTAGTTGCAAAAAATGCTGCCCCCGCTTCGCAGAGGCGGTAGCTCCAGTACTCCAGTCATCCCGTGATCCCGTGACCACGACAGAGTGTAAACCTGTCGAAACGTCGGGAAAAATAGGTAAATAAACGCGATAAATACCCGTTAATATTTATAATAATATGTTAGCAATAACAATACAAAAATATATCATATTTAGTTTCACTATAGGTTCTTAGTGATAAGATTATGACCTACCAGTAGAACATCAGCAGGGGAACCATAATCAGCCACCGCGTACTCGTAAATTAAAGGATACGAGTACGTGCTTGCCCACGTTGACTCGCGGGCGCGGTCACGATATATGACTCATATATGACTCTATCAAACATATGACTTATTATCCAAGTGTTCACGTACGAAACGCACGAGCGGTCTAAGAAGCGGGCAAGCTAGCGTCTGACGCGCGCGGCGCGCTCGCGGAAATATCAACGCGTGAAGATTGATAAGATTTGTGTGTATTTACGTCGAACTAGCGGGGGAACGCACGATTCACTCGCGACGCGACGTCAGATAATTTCAACCAGTTTGAACTTGTCGCTAGCGATAACGCCTGACGGCCAATGTGAACACGAGCTCGCCACGTCTACCGCGCACGCACCCGCCGCCGTGCCCGAGCGTTCCTACGTGAACAAGCATTACGTGTTAAAAGTGTACGCGTGATGTATCGTTCAGAAACTTAGTCAAGACGGACCAAACAAGCAAGTTTGCTCGTAAATCGCGCTGCTAAGCCCATGGAGTCCGGATCGGTGACGCACCTGGGTAAACTTTTTAATGAGTTCCTTAAAATATTTTATGGCATTTCTTGTAGCGGGTAGGTATCCTAACTCGTGGTATGGTGTTTTGTGTAATTAAATTAATTACGCATCGGCCCCAATCAAAAAGAACTAGAAAATTTACCAATTCAAATATTGCTTCAAAGTCAAAGTCAAGTCAAAGTCAAATATTTTTATTCAATACCATCACAAATATCACTTTAAAACGACTTACATATTAGGTGAGTTTAAGTATCAATTTCTCCTAACCTGTCTGATCCAGCGTATTATTATTGCCGTGCCAGCGTCTTGGGAACGCTGCCCTTGGCAGTGACCTGGATCAGTTGAGCTATCTATAGATCGTTTTAAATGGTCCTTAGATACTCAACAACTTCACATGTTAAAACATATTATTATATATTATTTTGTACATTTCTGTAGTTATTTCTGTAAATAAATAATATGTAATAAAAGGATGTCTTTTAAATTATTTATAATAATTTATTTTGATAACTAGTAGGAACCTCCTGAGCTCATTTACCTGGCAGACTAAAACAAATATTTAACACTCCATAAAAATTTCACGCTCTACAGACCCATAAAACAATGGGGTGAAAATTTATGGCCTCGTTAAGGTACCCGAAGCAAACGGCTTTACTAAGATTTAATTGCATGCAAGCATTTATACATATAACGTCGTTAAATTATAACGCCAGTTATAAAATATGCAAACAATCATTTAAATTTATTAAATTAACTGGTTCATCCACCCACGACTTTGACCGCGTGTTTTAGCACCCAAACAGTGCTCGACCAAAAAACCAAAAATTGTTAGGTCGAGCGTCATCTGCGGTCGCCAAAAGTGCCTATAACACTGTCACAGGTTGTCAGACAGCATAATAGCTTACGGCCTTTAGTCCATTGAAAAGTTACATTTGGGTATGCATTTGTCAGAGGACGCAATTTTATTTTTTTAATGTGTAGGGGGGGTCAGTAGAAGCTTAAGTTCAAGTTTGTGGGGTCGGCACCCTTGTCCCCCGGCCGCCATCTTGGAAAAGGGGGTGCAAAGGGTTTTCGCGCTGTATCTCGTAAACTAGTTACCTTACAGAAAATTTAATCAAACATAAAATGTAGCAAATTAAATTTCCTACAATTTTATTTCTATTACTTTTTATCGTCAAGTGACCAACAAAAAAGTTATAAACAAAAATAAATGAAAATTTTGTTTGTTTGTTCTAGGTTTTACAGCGCTCCAAACTTAAACGGATTCTCGAATGCTCATAGGGATGCAATAAAAACTAAAAATTAGGCTTACTTTTCTATCTATATTTTTTTTATTCATACAATTTATTATGATCTTAACATTCCTATGCTATTATTGAACTATGTTTGACCCTTTTACCCACCACCTATGAGGTATAACATGGGCAAAGTCAAATTTATAAAAATTTTGCAGAAGCATCCAGAGTTAGCAAGTGGAACTAAATTATTTATGAGTGAGAAAGTCGAGTCATCGTTACTCAGTGTTGTTGGCGAACGTTTTTTCGTCTTTTTATATGGCGGAAATAAAGACGATACTCTAGACACTCTGCGATACAAACGATTTGCTAAGACAGTGACAAAAAATGCATTAAAAAATGCATTAAATTTTTATAAATTTGACTTTGCCCATGTTATACCTCATAGGTGGTGGGTAAAAGGGTCAAACATAGTTCAATAATAGCATAGGAATGTTAAGATCATAATAAATTGTATGAATAAAAAAAATATAGATAGAAAAGTAAGCCTAATTTTTAGTTTTTATTGCATCCCTATGAGCATTCGAGAATCCGTTTAAGTTTGGAGCGCTGTAAAACCTAGAACAAACAAACAAAATTTTCATTTATTTTTGTTTATAACTTTTTTGTTGGTCACTTGACGATAAAAAGTAATAGAAATAAAATTGTAGGAAATTTAATTTGCTACATTTTATGTTTGATTAAATTTTCTGTAAGGTAACTAGTTTACGAGATACAGCGCGAAAACCCTTTGCACCCCCTTTTCCAAGATGGCGGCCGGGGGACAAGGGTGCCGACCCCACAAACTTGAACTTAAGCTTCTACTGACCCCCCCTACACATTAAAAAAATAAAATTGCGTCCTCTGACAAATGCACACTAAGGCCTAAAAAATGTAACATTTTAATGGACTACTTGCTTTTAAACGATTCTGAACTTGAATACTGCTTAAACACTGCAATTCGCCCTGCAAAATACCCTGTCAATGGCCTCAATTCTGTTGGCACCAACCTAACTAATTTTAGCTAAAATTTGGTTTAGAACTGTTAAATGAAACTTTGGTATTCTGCTTTTATCAACTTATCCTAATATAATTTTATCTAATTTAATTAATCGTTCCTAATTTAATTAGATGGTACCAACCGAATAGGTTTTACAAATGCTATGACCATATAAAATACATATTAGACAATTCCTAATTTTAGAAATGAACCAACCGAATTGCCACCACTATCATACAAAAAGAACGGCACTATTCCTTTTTTTAGTTCAAATCAAAGTTCAAAGTGATTAACTTTTGACAGAAGTTGATAGACGTTTCTAAGTAAAGGGGGTTAATGTCGAAAAAAATGCTTTATCTCGGCTCTCGGCTGACGTCAGCGTTCACCGATCTGTTTGGACTCTTAGTTTTTAAATAAATAAGTACAATGTTTTTTTCACAAATAATATACGGATGCAATGGTGGAGATGAAATGAAAAAATGAAAAAGGGAGGACTAATATCTAGCAGTTAGTTCAATAATTCCAAACAATAACTTCTTCTTTCTCTTCGTTAATGGCATGAGTCATATGAAGATAATTTTGCCAATGTCAAGGGTTTAGATTGTGTAGAAAGATGTCACTAAGGACGTTCGTTGTTTGTAATTTATATAAATTGGTGTCTTTTTATAAAATAACAGAAACATGAAACTTTCATTCCAATTATTCACACCCGAGTCAATAACTCTTTATAGCTTTTTTTAATAAAATCACCAAAATTACTAATAAAACCCGAAATAACTCTGGAAATATAAATAATATATGAGTAAACATTGTGATAATTGCAATTAGAAATAATTCCGATAGTAATTCCAATTCATAATTTCATTAAAAGCTATGTTGAAACTCCCTGTCAGTCAAGGTCAAAATGTCAATGTCTTTTTACCAAAAAATCTAGTAACACATGCATGATACGTCCCTGTCGTATTTCGTGATTCGAATCTGTAGGCATTATGTACGCAAAAACCTTGGTATCTCTGTTATTACATTTCTACGTAAGCCCTCTTGAAACACAGTGAAGCGTGCTCAGACAAATTGCAATATTTGGAAATCGGTGAAATATTTTACATACATATTTTATATGTATATTGTGAAGCTTTTGTCTAAAGCTTTTATCTAAACTATTGTCAAAATAGTTATAGTATTCCATATAGACCGTTTAGTAGTTCTAGTTAGTGAGCAAAGCAGAGCAAAATACACGTGGTCGATATAGACCTTTGATTTTATTACTTTATCACATATTAAGTTGCCGTTATTACTATAAAACAATTTTTTTTTATCATAGATAACGTTTGACCACGACCTTGCCTGATGGTAAGCGACGATATGGCTGACGATGGGGCACGCAGGTCGTAGGTCGCAGATGACACCTATTTAGGAAAACTGATGTCGACAAAATTATTCCAATACTTGGATGTACGAAATATAAATGTTAAGCAAAGCGCTTTGTTCGTAATGATGGTAGACTCATAAGGTGGCACAGAGCGGTACGTCTGCTTAATTAGATTATGCAATTTCTGGGCACATTCTCCGAAATGTATTCCATAAAAGATCGAAAGGCACTTATTACAAACTTATTTTACGGCAGTGCTCGAGACTCTGGATCTTAGTCTAAGCGTCTAGCTGCTAACACATCATCCTCACTGCTCGATCGAGTCCAAAGCAACCAGCTGGTATTTGGCTGAACCATCCCGTAGGTGGCAACAATAGTCGATACCCGATCAGACTTGAGCTTTATATAAAGTGGAAAGCTGTCCAGGTGCGAAGGTCTCACTTTGTTGAGGATGCCAAGCTTCATGGCAGCAGTCTTGACCTTACTGGACTCGACCTTATCGGACTCGATATAAGAGCCAAAATTCTGAGTCCGTGTAAGTGAAATTCCCAAGAGTGTTTTTTGTAGAGCAATTTCATAGAAGACATAGATGTGAAATAGTATTGCTAATAAAATATATCCAATGGTAAATTCATTTACTTTAGCAGTTTATTTTACTTTGAAATATTGTTTTGAAGCACCTACCTACCTACGGAATCTGATTTTCATAGTAATTATAACATTTTTGAATAAAACTAATATCAAACAATGAACAGGAAAATGTGATTTAGAAACACCCTTCACTATTTTCGTAGCGAAATTGAAGACGATGAAATGGAAATCGGATAAAGAGCTGAGCAAGTACGTACTTCTCAATAAATATTCAGCACAAAATTATTTTTGTTCAGTAGTAATACTTAGAATAACTGCCACGTGTACGAATAACAAATATATCTACATCTATAACAGGCTAAATTGCCTTTTATAGATATTTACCGTGATTAAAATGTATTTTCATTTGTTAATTAATTGTACTTTTGACAAGAACGTGACCACTAAAAACAAAAAATACGAGCAGGTAGCCCATGACGCATCAAAAAAATAAACCAGTTCTTGCGTTCACTTCGCACAGAGCGCACGCTTCCCGAGATGAGTGCCGCGTATGCTTCTAGCTATGAGGCAGTGTTCCTTTGTTCGCATCCGAAAGGACCCAAAATGTCACGTGTTCAGGCAGCAAAGTATATGAAAAAGTGAAAGGTGTTCGTGACCAAGTGGGTAAACCGATATTCAGTAACAAAACACGTCGATGACCTACCAGTACGTGGTACAACAAGAAAGACGTCGTCCGCCGAGGATAAGCAGATAACAAATCTTGAGATAACTGATCTTGTTTGGGCGTTGATGAAAGCCAAACTTCGAGGAAAAAAAACCCTAACTGCCGCCGAGATTACTCGCAATTTAAAAGTCATTAAGTCATTATCCCGTAAATACGCAAAAAATGTTGTCGAAAGTATGCCACGAAGATGCAAGGCCATTATGGACAACGGAAGAGACTGGACACCTTATTAATAATAAAGCATCTAAGTACATATGATTAACTCTGTGTTTTATTTTTTTCAGACGCTTGACTTAGTTGTTTTTATAATTTATGCCGGTGACGCTCTTTTGTTATATACTGTATATGTCTGCCACATATCTATATCTATAAAAGGCGATTTGTGTATGTATATTTCCTATAAACTCCGAAACGGGGCTGGACCAATTTCGACAACTTTTTTAGGAAATTTTCAGATTGGCCTAGCGGATGATCCTGTGATGTTTGGTAGCGATCGGACTAATAGAACTTTTTTAAAACATTAAATAGATGGACAAATATTTAGTACTATTCCGCCAATCTATTCTCAAAGAGTTAGACACGATGCAGACGCATGCACCTCCCTCTCGAACGCAATTGAAAAGCCATGCAAAGCGTTAGTAAAAGGCAAGCATACACAATCCACACATGCAACCTCCCAAAGAAATTCGACACGTGTTCCAACTCTCCACGAGGCATCCTCAGGAACACTTGACTCACTCCGCACCCCGACGAAATAACACTCTGCTCTGCAGACTTGTTGCTTAGACCAACGTCAGGCTCAGACTGTGCCGACTGCGCTCTATCTTCACTATTTATACCCTCAGATCGGATGGCCACGCCCCCGTATGAATCAGCGCCACCCGTTGTAAACCATCGTAATAGCGGTGATCTTGGCAAACTTGTCTTTCTTTGTTCTTTTTCTTTATTCTTTAATGTACACAAAAAACATAATCTAAACTTAATCAATAATGGCATGACACAGGCGAGTTTAACCCTAAAAAGAGTTCTCTTCCAGCAAGCCTTGAGAATTGAAGATATTAAAAACGAATGGGTGGGTTAAAAGTGTACAAAAGGAGGAAAAGAGAAAGATCAAATTCACAAAACTAATATAAATATGAACTAACTAATAGAGAAATACAGATAAATAATATATAAACTAAATAATAATTACCTAAACATTATTGCTAAATATATTATATAATATATAATTATTAATAATCAGTATATATGTATAAATATATCTCACTAAATATATTAAACTTACATAAAATAGTACACAAATAAATATACCTAAATACTTACAGGGAGAGGTAGTGCTCTTTGACTATACGCTTGAAAATGCCAAGCGAGGGACTAGCGCGGATAACGTGAGGGAGTGAATTCCACAACTTCACAGAGTGGACCGTGAATGAACCACCATAGCGACTAGAAGAGTGGGCAGGTATTTTAAAAAGAAGAGATTTTGCAGTTGAGCAGGGACTCACCACGGGGAACAAGGAAATCGAAACGCTCATAAAGATACAAAGGAGAGAGAGGGTTGTTGAGAATATTAAAAAGAAGAGATACGACATGCAGATCTCGGCGCCGACGAATGGGTAAGGTACTCCTCCGTGGCGTCAATAAAACAGCAGTCGGCATAATCTATAAGAGGAAGTAACAAAGTTTGAGCTAGAATGACTTTGGTCTCATGAGGTAGAAAATTCTGGAATCGCTTAAGGGACTGGAATGAAAAATGGACTCTTTTACTGATTTCATTGATGTGAATTACCCAAGACAACTGAGAATCAAAAATGATACCCAGGTTCTTAGCGTTAGCTGTGAAACAAATGGGAGAGTTAGGGTACACAAGAGGAGGCAGGGAAGATTTATGTATGAAACTCAGCATATAAGAGCTTCCAAAAATTAACGCCTGAGACTTTGATGGATTAACCAGAAGGCCAAAAGCCTTCGCCCATGTGTAGATACTATTCAAGTCAGCGTTTATTTGATTAATACCAACAGACAACTCACTAACTTTAAAATGGTTATAAATTTGCAAGTCATCAGCACAAAGATGATGATTAGAAGAAATTACTTGAGTGATGCCATTAATGAAAACTGAGAAGAGGAGAGGTGAAAGATCACCACCTTGAGGCACGCCCCCAGTGATATCACACCAGACAGAAAAAGACTCTTCAGAGCGTACACACTGTGAACGGCCTGAAAGATATGAATCGAACCAAGAGATTGTCTCGGGGGAAACATTAAGAGAGGAAAGTATGGAGAAAAGACTGTCATAGTCAACCGAATTAAACGCACTGCTAAAATCAAGAAGCAATAAGACAGTAAGAAGCTGGATATCCATTGCCCACCGAATATCATCAGATACCTTGATCAGGGTACTGACGGTACTGTGGCCCGGGCGGAAGCCAGATTGAAAAGGACTGAGTTTATTTTTGTAAAGGAAGAGAGAAAGCTGTTTGTGAACAACCTGCTCCAGGATTTTAGATAAAAAGGTTAAGATGGATATTGGTCTAAATTGGGATGCAATGGAGGAGTTAGAGGTTTTAGGTAGGGGAATAACAAAAACTTTTTTCCACATGGACGGGTATGAGCTAATTTCAAGGGAAAAGTTGATAATGTGAGTAATTGCTGAAACGAGCTCGGAGTACAGGATTTTTAGCATATGGGCATGAATACCATCCACACCAATAGCTTTAGTGGAAATGGATTGAATTAATTTTAATACATCCCCCTCGGAAACCTCCGCAAAGCAGAAACCAGGACAATTGGGTTTAGATAGGCGAGAAAAGTGATCGATAGTAGAGAGCTTTGTTCCAGCATCCAAAGACGTAGGAGAACAAGAAAAATCAGTATTTATTGAATTTAAGTCGTAAGAAATAGGGGTTACAGTGGAGTCTTTTCCAATGCCCAAAGAGTTCAGAAATTTCCACATAAGGGGAGGACTACAGTTTTGAATGGAGTTGTGTATGTGTTGTCTTTTTGCGTCCCTACACATCTTGGAGCAGCGGTTGCGAAGATTTTTGTAGGTAGCCTGGTTTTTGTCAGTAGGAGTCAGCTTATAAAGTCTCTTTGCTTTATTCCGCTTAGACATAGCCCTTTTAATAGATTTAGTCAACCAGGGAGCAGGTGGATGCTTAACTTTAACAAGTTTGAGCGGTGCGTGAATATCATAAAGATTAAGCACAATTGAATTGAAGGCAGAGACCTTGTCATCAATACAAACCGCATCAATGACAGGCGACCAATCAATACCATCCGCATCCTGTTTCAAGCGATCAAGATCAATATCTTTGAAACTGCGGAGTAAAAGGAATTTAGGCTTAGGTTTAGGACAACGGATTTTATAGGATAGGTACACAAGGTCATGATAGGAAAATGAAGCATCCAATTGACCATATGTAGCCACACGGTCAGGGTCAGAAACAATAATTAGATCAAGTAGATTATCTATCTTGGAACTATTTTTTATCAATCAAATTTGGTATGGGTATAGATTGTATCTTAGGAACGGACATGGGCTACTTTTTATACCATATACTGTACATAAGCCGCTCGCAGAAGATAGTAGAATTATAAAAACGTTACGTTAAACCCCACTAACAATCAAACCACATCCTTTATTGTGGCTAGAGAGCTGAAAAAGATTGGCCAAAAGTGCACTTTCTGAAATTAAACCCATATTACGTGTTTTTTTGTTTTGTAAGAAAATAAATTTAAAACACGGATGAAATCTCAGGGTTTCAAATTCTGGTTAAAATTAAGTACGGTAGCGCACGCTCTTATTACCCGCTTCTATAACTCAATCTTCCATCTGATTTATGGTTGTAAGAAATCTAGGATTTTGTACCTTATAGTAAAACCACCTTAAAATCCTCTTGTACTTACTAAACTATCCCGCGCTAGAGTGAAGTCAGGTCTGAAAATTTACATATTTCCAACAATTTGTCATTACTGGCTTATACAAAATAATCTTTACCGTGATTTCGTCCTTGTTTTGGAGAATTAATGAGAATCACTCCCCTCGTAATGAATATCCAAATTTATTTCAGCGACGGATGTTTAAATTACTTCATATTGAAGTTTGATAAAGTACCTACATACTTATTTTATTTATTCTCTATTCTTTTTGACCGGATTTACCAATTGTCACAAAAAAATCATTGATAGCCTGAAATTTATTACTAAATACTTAACATTATATCTAAATCAAAATTCTTACACTTTATTGAGAATTCTACCCACAAATGGCCTCAATTCTGTTCGGCACCAACCTAACTAATTTTAGCTAAAATTAGGTTTAGACTGTCAAATGAAACTTTGGTATTCTGCTGTTACCAACTTATCTTAATTTAATTTTATCTAATTTAATCAAGCGTTCCTTATTTAGTTAGATGGTACCAACCGAATAGGTTTTACAAATGCTATGACTAACTAAAATATATTTTAGACAATTCCTAATTTTAGAAATAAACCAACCAAATTGCCACCAATAGCCGCCTTATTTTAGAGTATATCCTTTTATATCCTTAATAGGATCTTTTCGTTAGCCGTCTTTCTGTCTGTCTGTCTGTCAAGACCATTTTTCTTAGGAACATTTCAATGTCAACAACGCGTGGAGGTTAAATATCGAGTATCGAGTTAAAATTTATATCAAATACAGGTCTCTTGATGCTGTAAAATCAAAATAAAAAAATACGACTTTTTATGAGTATTATTTCTAAAGTGATCTTCGCACTTGATGGCTAATCGGCTACATGACGCTATGTAAAATGTCTTTATTATTATTATAATTATTACTCGATCGTTTTATTTGAACCATTCCTATTGAACAGTATCAGTTGAGTGACCAAGTCTCCGCTCCGCGCAAAAGGCTATGCCACAAGCATCAAAAAATTAAATCCGTTTTTCAACAAACTTTTTTTCGAATGCAAATGTTGGTATAACAAGCTAAATTGGATGGTATGCAATGGTTTTACATATAACGTAAGCATTCACAAGTTTCCTCTTACTTTAGGGTTGCCTTAGTTCGTGAGTTTTCTTTTGCATTCAGAATTTCTTGTTGTATATTTTAGTAACTTGAATGTTGAAAAATATCTGAAAGAATTTCATAGTAGCAGTCAGTGAAACATTTTTGTATATTACATTTATGGTGAACATTTTAGCCATAAAATTTTATATTGCTCCTTTTTACTATGTAACCACTAATCCTATTTATATTTATGTGGAATTTTATATGTGAAAATACAATTTAATAATATGTAAAAGTGTGTTAGGACTTTTTTAATCAAACACGCAATAAATACTGAACCGATAAAGATGAAACATAGACTAGTCTATCTATCTAGATATATCTAGATATTACCTAGAGTAACATAGAAGCCTTTTTTTGATGTACCGTGTAGGCAAAGCCATGGGCAGAAGCTAGTTGCAAAACTTCCTACTAGATTACTTTATATATATTTTTAAAATGATTTACCGGCGTTTGGTAGTAACATCTCGTGACCCAAAAGCTGGCTGGCTCAGCGTATTAGCATTGCCATTCATGCGTGACTTGAGGACGCTGCAGTGATCTGGATCAGTTAAGCTATCTATAGATCGTTTTAAATGGTCCTTACATAGCTTAACTGTTTGACATGTATTTTATATTATTGTATATTCTGTTCATGTCTGCACTTACATTACTAGATTGAATTCAGATGACTCTAACACTGCTAGTAAGATATAACTACTTGGTATATATCAATAAAAACTGCGTAGACAAGAGATTTACAGCTGAGCTTGTTACCTAGGTAGTCTAGACAGGAAACCACTAGGGGTAATAAACTCATCTTTACATTCCATGTTAAGCTTTGAAAATAACGTGTCTATAAAACAAGCACTAACTAAAATTTTGAACATTGTAGGTGTACAACTGTTGGGACTATAAAATTTATGTGCAATAAACTCTGAACAAATAAAATAAAGATAACAATAGTTTCTGTACTGTTTGGAGGTTGACATTAGTACCTATATTTTGAAGCGCTTGAGTTTTTGACAATGTTGATGAAATTTTGAGAAAACAAAACAAAAAAACGAGCGAGCCTTACTGTAGTCGCATATAAGTTAACTGGACTGTCAGCTCAGTTGGTAGTAGCGCTACCTTCTGCGCTGTAGGTTGAGGCCTCGATGTGTTGATATATTGATCCAGGATACCCAGGATAAACATTTTATGTGATGAACATATAGATGTTTGTTCTGTGTCTGGGTGTTATAAAAAGTATATAAATATTCTATTAATCATATGGTCACCATAATACAAGCTATGCTTAATTTGGGGCTATGGTGTTGTGTGTAATGTTATCCAATATTTATTTATTTATTAATTTATGATGTGTAACATCTGACATCTCACCTGGTAATAAGCTACATTAACATTATATCCTGAATAAGTAATAGCACACTTTATGCACAGCACTGTAAGTTGAGCGCATAGCTGATGCTTTCTCCTTCTCTATTTCCCTTTCTCTTTCTTGTCACACACACGCACACACTGTTGGCAGGCAGTACCAACAACTTGAAAAATGGGTTGGTACCATCTGACAGCCAACTTGGTCTCCAACACTTTGGACGAAGCGGTGGTAAGCGCGCGATTTTCGGACTTCCTGTTACACACTTCCGTCCCTGTTAACAATATCACTCCAACAGATTGAAAGAGAGAAGAAAGATGTTACACATCAAAAAAATTGTATGTATGATTCAAACTATTGAGTACTATATCGTTATTTAAATAACTTTTGAATAAAACGCAAAACCAATGGCCGTATTAGCATTGCCATGCAATGCCGCCAGTGTTTTTGGTACGCTGTCTGGCCGTAATCTGGAGCACTTAAGCTATCTATAGATCGTTTTAAACGGTCCTTAGATAGCACAACTGTTTCATATGTATTTTATATTATTGTATATTATTCTATACATATCTGTAATTATTTTTGTAATAAATAGTCAATAGTCAAATAGTCAAACAACAGTAAATTATAATATTTTACAAAAGTAACATCTAGGTACTTACCATGTTCTTGGGACTTTTTTAAAAGATAACGCTTTTTATTCGGTGTTAAACGGACAAATCGGATTTAGAAGGGATTACGCTGTCCTCATAAATCTTATTATACGAGACACAATGCTAAGCTTATTTGCATGGCTTTGAATTTAGGCCTGAATGAGCAATTAAATTAAAAATATTTTGGTGTTGCTTGACTTATTTTTACGATCGAAACAAATTAAATGTTGCAAACATACTACTTAGAAACGACTCTCAACATCTGTCAAAAGTTAATTTAAGTTTAAAATAGTGCCATCCCTTTTTGTAAAAGAGTGACAAATGGTGACAAAACTAATTTTAAGCAGTATTTAGGCAGAGATCAGAGAGGCATTCATAATTCATTCAGTAAATATACGCTCCCACGTACACACATCCAACCAACTGTACTCCTTGCTCTAAGTATATCCATAAATACTTCTAATATTAAGTATTCTCTTATGTCGTCACATGTAAAAAGTGTCACAGAATTTATTTATTGCGGTTGATCGCGGTGCTCCGTCTTATCATGTATGACAATCAACATCAACCTTCCATGATACGAGTTCATCAATAGTAACTAAAAGCGATTGGTATCAAAGTTTTGATAGTATCAGAATTCCATAATCGCTCCGCTGATCTGCATGAAATTTGGTAAGTCAACAGATTGAACTTGAAAAATGAGCTAGTAACTTACTGAAAAAATTGATTAAGGGTAGTTAAGATATAGGAAGAATTCTAAAAGGGAGAAAAACATATGAATGTTTTTCAAATGAGTCAGGTGAGATGTCATATGAAATTGTTTAGTTTGTACCATAACTATTTTTATTTATATTCTAGACTAGGTACTGCCCGCAGCTTCGCGAGCGTGGTACCTATATAAAAAGTAGTCTATATCCTTTTCCAAGGTCCCATCTTTCTCTATACCAAAATTCATTAAAATCGTTTCAGCGGTTTAGGCGTGAAAACGTGGCATACAGACAGAGTTACTTTCGCATTTATAATATTAAGTAGGGATTGTATAGTTTTTAAGATACATCTTAAAAACATCATTTTAACTTGAGCTCCTATTCGCTACAGTTTCGTAGAGTTCATAGATCTGAACTTAAAAGTAAGTAGGTATGTAATTATGGTGACAGCGAGCTGATCAGATGATGGAATCAGAGTGCTGTTCCACGTAACTCCTCAATAAATTGTCCGATTGAGCTGAAACATGGCATATTTGTCAAGAATTATTGTTATGATGATGGAGTCAGGAGCTGTTCCGTTCTACTTTTTACTTCTGTCATTACAATTATATACTTTGATTGTGAAACTATTGATGAAAACATTCACCATTACTTTTGTTAATTATTAGGCTGAGCATAGTTCCGCCATATAATCATGCTATTAGGTACTAACCGGGTTTTTGCTGCGACTAGTACTATTGAACTAGTATCGTACGTTTTGATTCTCACATATAGGTCAACTTCTTTGCTTTGCAACCACCGTATTATTCTCTTCGATATGATAATAGTATAAACGTCGGCCCCTGGATCCGCAGGTTGGAAGACAATATAAACCGTGTCTGCTAAGAAAATTTGGGATATGTGTTCCCACGCTGCTTGTTTATCAAATGCTTTGCACGGCAGGCATTGAAAAAGATTAACCATGTAATATCTTTCTTTTCTACTTAGCTCGTAAACGCTCTTTATGTACAGAGAGAAGCATTAATTGGTATCCCCCTCACAGTATATGTAATAGTGCCATCCAGTAGCACGCAGGTTCAAACCCTTCTAGCTTTGAACATAAAAATATTGATTTTAGTTTACATTTATCATTGGAAATTTGGCTATTTAATGTGTTTTGTTTTATTATAAAGTTTATTCAATTGTTTTAATAAAAAAATAATTTTTTTTTTTTTCAAATTCATATTCATAAACATCTGTATTATCACGAGTAAAGATATTAAAATTTGAACATTATGTCACATGTAACTATGGTGTAGTGGTTAGTGTAGCCGAGTTTCTCTCGCTGCACACTGATAGACCCGTCATCGATTCCAAACGATGGATGTCCTTTTGTTTATTTATCTTTTTAATTACAGCCAATTTCTATTTTTATGTTAGTAGTGTAATGTATTCATGTGAATAGTGAAGTTATTGTATATTTGTTTGAATTAGAGGTGGTTGATAAAATAAAAGATAATTTTAGGTATGCATAGGTACTTACTTTTATTATTTATGAATTTATTTATTTGACTACACAACAACACAAAAAAAAACGTAATTAGTACTGACGTATTTAATTTTACTATTTAACCTACCTACAAATAGCTCCCTATCCTGATTACTAATATTCCGTTTTCGATTTAGTAGGCAGAATACACATGTATTCATTAAATTTTTGTTTACATAACTTATCTAAAGAATTAAACAATTTGGATCTCCTGTAAATCGTGAAAAACTATTAATCAGGTAGGTTTTTGAAAATAAATGAGGTAAAATGGTATTTTTCTGACAATGTTAAAACGTAACATTGCAGTTAAAATTAAGTAGTGATAATTATCGACTTTTATATTTAGCGATTCTTATCGCTTAATATCGTAAGGGATAACCACCACTAAATATAATTTGTTGTAGTCTGTTTCTCATCTGCGTAACCATGTTCCATCCTATATTATTACCTCGCATTAGCTCCCAGGTCCTCATGACCTCTTGGTCTAAATTATGCTTGGACCTCAATTCACTCGGATCCCAATTTAAAACCATTGTACCCCACATATTTTCTATCGGATTTAGATCCGGACTTTTAGATGGCCAAGGAATAACAGTAATGTCTTCTTGAGAAGAGAGCCATACAGAAACCATTCGCGTACGATGCACTGCACAATTATCTTGGACAAAATATATTTGTCCCTCTGGATACGCAATTCGCACAGAAGGTAACATGACTTCCTTCAGCACTTGCAAATATTGTTCTCCATTCATGCGCCCACTTATTTCTACTATTTCTCCGGGACCCATAGAGGACATCCATCCCCAATAATCTAAAAAGAACAATTTAATCAATAAATATAGTGTTTATTTAGTTGGTGTGTGGAATAAAATACAATATCATCTTTTTGCATTGTTTGAATACTAACTTGTCAAAAAAATCTGATTGTGATGAAATAATCATTGATAAATTGTAATTGTAATTAATTGGTAATTGGATTCGTTGAGAATTATAATATAACTTACCTAACGTTATTCTGCCACTTGCCCTTACAGGTAATATATTTTGTGGATTATGGCGTTCATTAGGTTTTCTCCACAACATCTTTCGACCGTCGGTATCTGATCTAAAAGTTTTTTCATCGGTGAAAATAACTATATTAATGTGCCAGTAAAAATCTAGAAACTCTTCAGCACAGCCCACTCTTGCCCTGCGGTGTAGTTCAGACAGTTCTATTTTTTTGCTGCTCGATAATTGTGTATATCAGCTGCATGCAAGTGCCTTCTAATTGTTGATGTAGATATCAAATATTGTTGAGTTAGGTACAATGCCACAATGCTATCGACAATAGCATTGTGGCGGCTACACTGATTTGTATACACTCCTGTTGTTTTTCTGCCAAGTCTTCTTGCATTCACATCCCCTTCGGATAGAAATCTACGCACCCATAAGCGCACGGTTTTAATTTGTAAGAAAACAAATCAGTAAATATAGGTATTTGATTATATATTATGAAGTTACAGATAACAAGGTTTTACTAAAAAGATAGGTAGGTATAATTTGCTTCGTTATGTTATTATGACACATAACGTAGATAACTTACCGTAATTCCAAGTTGAGGAGCAATATACTTAATACTCATTTACTGTTCGAAAAGAATAGCGATCTTGGTTCTCACAAAATTACTGATATGCACCATTTTCTTCAATTTTTTGATAAATTAGAACCACCAAGTTAAGAAGCCGGTGAAGCTCGCTCGCAACTTCAATTCGAGGCGCGTGCAAAAATCGCTCCGAATATCTCTATCTCTGTTTAAATGATGTAAGCGTGCGCGGGGTGTGCAAGAGGCGCGGGACGCGGTACTACAATACCTAAATACAACCGTAGTGACGTGCTTATTTGTGTGTGAGTAGGTGTAAGTAGGTAGGTATATTTCTGTCATTGATCATTAATGTCATTGACAATTCGAAGGCGGTAGGTAATAAAAGTACAAGCTTCTGTCTGCGGTTTCAAGCATTTTTCTGATATAAAAGTAGGTAACATATACATAGATATTTTAATATTCCTACATCTATGCAAAGTTTCGACCGAGGGGACGACCTCTGTGGCGCAGTGGGCCAAGGGCCGTGTGAGACGTAGAAGGTTGTGGGTTTAATTCTCGCTTTGGGACAAATGTTTCTATGATCTGTATTTATTTCTCTAGGGTCTGGGTGTTTTTATGTATTACATGTATGTATTTACTAACAAAAACATGTGTGCAATTCAAACATGTGTGCATTTCTCCCACGTTAAATCTTATGAATTTATGTGTCTCTTTTTACTGTCGCTTTTTCGTTTCATCGACTTTCAAATCACAATGATACTTAAGAATTTTTCACTTCAAAAAATATAACCCCGCTTGAGAATATAATGTTTGATAACGTTTTTTTTGGCAACTTTGTGACTCAGTTCACTTCTACCACGTCTGAATTGCACTCATGGTTTTTTTTGTTTTGATTGGTTGTGATGGTGATGATCATGATGATGATGATGATGATGATGATGATGCTGACTTTATTATAAATACTTGCAGCTCATACAAACATTTGTCTCGCGGCGGGAATCGAACCCGTAACCTTTTGCGTCCCAGCCGGACCTAAGCCCACTGCGCCACAGAGGTCAAGTGAAAAAATTCCTTAATCAAAGGCAAAGTCATAGTAGTATGTAAAAAAGTAGGTTATTGTTTTCAAACAACTAGGCAAATCCCAATCCAAGTCAGTGGCACAGGTCAATAGACACACGTACCGTGTAAATACACGTTGCATTAGTGTGTGCGTGCGTAGCTGTCCGAGCTATCACACAACCGAAGTGTCCCCATCCCCCGGCCCCGCCCCGTGCGTGTGGTATGAATTTGGTTGTGTTCCTTAATACCAAAAATTATGACTGAAAACATTTAATAATCTTCACATGGTAATGTTATTCTGTAACTAGACAATATAATCTATGGTCCTTGCCATCTAACATGTAAGATATTGTGGTTCTTAATACGAAACAAATAGGGAGAAAAATTGACAATTTTAGCAAAAAAAATTTGAAAATGCGATTGGCTCTTATTTCATTTTTGATAAGTAATTCGAAATAAAAACTATCCAGGAACCTAGATAAATACCATTTAAATACAAATAATACAACAATATAGTGAAAATATGCTTGCCTCCGCTGGCCTCTTAAGACTCGAATCGAGAATGGCCAGTAACTCTTTCTTTGTTCACTAAAATTATATTCAGATCTACCCTCAAACACTTCTTTTTTTTTAAACCAGCGTAAGGAGATTCCGTAAACAAAATCTGCTGCCGAACACTAATAACATATAATTTCAAAGCTTTGATAACTAGTTCATTGGTTTAGTTGGTTGGTGCAGTTGTTACTCGATGTGTAAGCGACTGGATGCTTGGTTCCATTCCCGTCTTGGTGATACAATTTTTGCTTTAGAATTTGAGTAGAAGATTTATAAATCGTGCCGTAATGTGCAATGTAAACTTTAGTTTTTTGAGGGGATACCAATTTGAACACATTATAATAAATTTTAACGGGTATTTATCGCGTTTATTTACCTATTTTATTTTTATTGGGACATAAAGTTGGAACCCGGAGACTTACTGGTGAGCTTCGATGTTGAGTCGCTTTTCAGTTCCTCTTAAAGATTGCCTTGATGTAGTGAGACATAGATTGAGTGATCACGAACTTCCTGATCAGTACATTTTGCTCCTTCAGAACTGTCTTGATGGAAACTTCTTTTTGTATCAAGGGCAACATTACCTCCAGATAGACGGCGTAGCAATGGGAAGCCCTGTGGCACCTGTTCTTGCCAATATCTGGATGGAACATTTTGAATCCATGATAGACCTGGCAGCCCATGGTATAAAACTTTGGAAGAGGTACGTCGATGATGTGTTCTGTATAATTAACGGGAATAACCAGGAAGTTGATCAGCTAACTAATTATCTGAACTCCATACACCCTAAGATTCGCTTTACACATGAAATGGAGGAAAACAGAATGTTAGCTTTTTTCTCGACCTTAAGTTAGTCTCCTCACTAGTAAACAGAGCTCATGACCTTTGCGATCCTGAACATCTGCAGGGTGAGCTGGATCATGTTAAAGGGGTTCTGAAACGGAATGGCTACAATACTCGAATCGGATGTCGTTGTAACTGGAGGCGCAAACAGGAACACATTGATGTGAAAAAACAACCTGCGTTCTTGCCTTATGTGAAAGGAGTTACGGACAAAATTGGTAACATGCTCAGTAAATTTTCAATCAAGTCGATCTACACTCCACTCACCAAGATGACGAAGTATCTACGAACACCAAAAGACGTCGTACCTCTGCAAGTTCCTGGGTTTACAAAATAGATTGTAGCTGCGGGCGTTCCTACATAGGCCAGACTAAACGCACGGTCGCGGAACGTGTTAAAGAACACATAGCGGCGGTCAAAAATCGACAAGTAAACAAGTCTGCAATAGCAGAGCACATAGTGAACTCAGGACCCAATCACTGGATTGAATTACATAAACCTCAAGTTATATGTAATGAAAGGCATTACTACAAGAGAATGGTTCGGGAAGCGATTGAAATTAAGAAATATCCTAATTTCAATCGTGAGGACGGTTTCAAACTCTCTGCCTCATGGAATCCAGTAATAGCTAAGTGTACTCAGCGTAGACCAGTTTCTCAATGCGTCATGGACACGGTTAGTGTTGTGTGTCGCCCGAGTGTGCAGATGGACATTTCTATTTCGAAAGAACAAGTAAGGGTAGTTGCAAAAAATGCTGCCCCCGCTTCGCAGAGGCGGTAGCTCCAGTACTCCAGTCATCCCGTGACCACGACAGAGTGTAAACCTGTCGAAACTTCGGGAAAAATAGGTAAATAAACGCGATAAATACCCGTTAATATTTATAATAATGGGATACCAAATAATGCTTCTGTCTGTACATATTATATTATTTTACTTGCATGAGGAAATGCAACGGATTATACTGTTTAACAACAACACTTCTGGCTGAAACTTGAAATTCAAAATCCGAGATGGATTTGGAATGCGCGGGATGCGCAAGAAAAAAGAGGGAGTGGGGACGGGGACTGAAAATAAGTCAGTCAGATCCAGTTTTTGAGACAGAAATGATGATAAAATAATATCTACTAATGGACAGAAAAATATGAAGTCAGATCAAATTCTCAGCAGAGAAACACTACAAACCAATATCAATTAATGGACAAATGGTGATGAGCCATAATAGTGAAGAAAAGAGGACGTCCCTACTCATAAGAATATACCAGGGACGGAGATAAAAGTTAAAACTTGAAACGACGTGTGGAACTCCGGTTAGTCATACCTATCTTATCACGACAACCTTATACAGTGAAAGCCAAAGTGAAAGAAACTCATAATCTCTCTCTCAAACTCTTAAATATAACAGTTCTTTTTTATTAAATGTATTATACATAATATAATAACTATATCATTATAAATTTTATTTCATTTCAAAACAGATAGCTTCCCTCAGTAAACTTTCTAAATTTCTTAATTAATTGCAGCTTATAATCCTTTTTTTATGTAAAAGGGGATTGTAATGCTACAAGCACTGGTGGTCAAGTGGTTGTGGCCCCGCCTTTCGTTTCTAAGATTATGGGTTAAAATTCGGTCGTGCAGCAATAGTTTTATCTGTTCGAAACAATAATGTGCGCTATACAATTACTCGCAAATGGTAATGAAAAACATCTTGAGGAAGCCGGTTTGTCGTAGAACCTAAGAAGTTTGTAATTATTTGCCAAGTGCGCGAAAGGAGCCTGTGAGGCGCACTTTAGTCCTTTCACTACACTAGTTCAAAATTATTAGTGATACGACAAGAACTACTACTATTATCGTAGGAGTCAATGGAAAACTGATAAATACGTCTAATAGATTATGGGCTTTTTAAAAATACCCTACGGACTCCCCCTTTCTTTCTATTAAAGAAATAGGATCTCCTGTCGGCTGTATTTGTAATCGACTTCCAAAAAAAGTGGAGTTTCTTAAGTCGACTGTAGATATTCGTTTAATATTATTTTCTAGCAACATGGTATTCATTGGCATTCTTAACATGGTATGTTACCTAATATCTACGCTAATTACTTACCGAATTTGATAATTATTTTTCTTCAAAGTGTAGATATTTCTGAGGTTTCCCATGTAAGTTTGGTGAAGATATGATGATGGAAAACATGCTAGAACGCAGCACATTCCTTCTATTTTTAATGTCTCGGATATATCTCGCCGTCTTTTTGAATGAAATGATGGAAAAGAATGTGGAGAGACCGCCAATATCGCAAAACAGATGCTCTGTTTTGGTCCTGCTTTGTCTTGTACCTCAGTTGCATCTTCGCCGACAAAAACATCATCATGGGCGATCTGCATAACAGGGAGCTTACTCCTGTTAGTCCGATTATTATAAATACTTACGGGTATTTATCGCGTTTATTTACCTAAATTTCCCGACGTTTCGACAGGTTTACACTCTGTCGTGGTCACGGGATGACTCTAGTATTTATAATAATGTGTTCTGATCGCGTAAGTTTAAAAAACTCTGTTAGTCCGATGTCAGAGAATCCATTAGGAGGAACCCGTGAGGAACAATAAGGGTCATACAAGCCAATATTTAGTGTAAGCTGCCACATTGAACTTGTCCGTAACGCCAGTTTCTGAACAGATGTGCATGCTTGTTTGTCTGTACATGGCACGTACCAGCTGCAGATATTTCTGATTCAATCTCTTATGTTTATAGCCCACCACAGAACCTCCAAGTGATCCCTATAAAGCAATAGCTTATAGCCACCAATATGATACCCTAATCGCGATAATTGAGCTGTTTGTTATTGAAGAGTTCTTTCAATAGTCTGAAGAGTGATCAACTGACAAGCACCTATAGATCTGTTGCCTATAATACCCAATACAATGCTCTAATGGTGATTAAGGTTAAGGTTAAGGTTTGTCATTAAGATTAGTCAGTCACTGAACGGTATAACGGTAGATAGTTATTTCCTGACTATATAAAATTCTTTTAAAAATAAAATAATCACAAAATTGCGATGCGTTTGCTTTCGTTTATTGAGGAGTTTTGAGTTTTAGGCATGATTTTCATCTTTAGTCATCACCAAACTTATAATACAATGCTTTAATGGCGATTAAGGTTAAGGTTAAGGTTTGTCATTAAGATTACTTAGTCACTGAACGGTATAACGGAAATGATATTCAAATTGGATAATAATTGACGGATATATAACGTAACATGAACACAACATAAAAGTGTAAACGAAAAAAAACAGTAGGAAATAAAAAGAGCTAGTTAAAAAAATATCGTAAGAGAATAGTATCTATTTGGATAATTCTGAGGTCCTACCAACAGCGTCCTATCTTAAGCTAATTTTGCGCAAATATATGTGATATATGTAATATGTGATAAGACACAATGTACCTAAATCAGAATTACATTTATTTCCAAACCACCGCCGACGTCGCCGACGTCGTCGACGCCGCCCTAGCCGCACTAGCTAGTTTCTTTCTATGTTTATAAGTATTATCTTCAAACGACTCCTTGTGTTTCGCATTACAGCAGTTGTAACAGCACTCTAGCTGTGTGCCATCGTTTCTGGAAAAATAAAATCAGTAACTTACAAGTTATACGCTTATCCTCGTGCTGCCACAATAATATAATAATAATGCCGAATATTTCACACAGCATCATCTAGCCCCAAAGTAAGCAGAGCTTGTGTTGGGTACCACATGACTGATTTACTACTTATATACTTTTTTTTAAATTCATATTATATATTTAAAAACACCCAGTTAACATTTATTTTATGATCAATGATGCTAGTTAATTATTAATATCAATGTTAATGCTAAGGCAATCACTATCAATGGCCTAACATCGTGTGATCCGCAACTGGCTTCTATCAGGTCCAGCGCATTATTTGCATTGTCATTCAGGGCAATGCCGCCTGTGTCCTGCGGACGCTGCCCTCCGGTAATTATCTGCATCAATTGAGGAATCTATGAATCTTTATAAATCCTTAGATAGCTCAACTATTTCACATGTATATTATTCTGTACATTATATGTAATTACTTTCCGTAAATACATGTGTTTTATATTTAGAAGAATTTAACTTAGATGAAAAGTGTAACCATCGAAAAGTTAAATTGCGGCCCAAGTATACATCGCGAAGTTACTTTTAGGCGGTACCCTGAGTAAATTACCTTGAGCAAATTTTTGGTAAGGAATTTAAAAAATAAATTCCTTCATAAACAATTTTATAAAAGGAAGTTAGAGCCAAAATAATAAAAACATAACATATTTTACTTATTGATTAAAACGGGCTTACCCACGCATTATTTGGTCGATGAAGGCACTGACACTGTTTCGATTCATATAGAGAATGTACATCAGGGTGAGTTTGAACCGCGGTCCGCCCGTTGCCGCTCGAGTTCATGGTTCGCAGAGTGCGAATCGTGAAACAGTGTCGTTGCCTCCATCGATAATATAATACGTGAGAAAAATCCGTGTTTATCAAAATGTATGGTATGATAATGCTTAATTTTTTCCTTATGTTTACTTATATATTTTTTAGGTCGCTCTAGTTAGGCTAAGACACATTTTTTTCATACTAAAGATAATTTGCTGAGGGTACCTTAGGCGCGTATATATTCAAAGTCAAAGTCAAAGTCAAAAGTTGATTTATTCAATACAATCACAAGGACCACTTTGAAACGTCTTACATACTAGGTGAATTTAGGTAACAATTCATCCTAACCCAAGCTCGAGAAGAATTGGCAAGAAACTCGTCTTGGTCCTAGTGCTTTTTTATAATGATCCACCTTATAACTACCTTAACTACGAAATACTAATACAAGGGAGTTTATACATTTCAAGTGTGTCGGTTAACTGTCTGACGGCAGAGCGACATGAGGCCATGCATTCTTATCAATAATATAGTCATCTATATTATAATAAGCTTTCTTCAAAAGACTACCTTTAATGTATGCTTTAAATTTCTTAATAGGTAGTTTAGTAGCATTTTCAGGAAGTTTATTATAGAAGCGCACCGTGTTCCCCATAAATGACTCATTAACTTTTTCTAGTCGAAACCTAGAGATGTATAATTTATGTTTATTCCTAGTGTTGATTTTATGAAGGTCACTATTTTGCTAAATCCCATCTCTATTTTTATGTGTATATAACAAATTTTCATATATATATATTGTGAAGCTATTGTGAGAATATTAATTTCTTTGAATATTTCTCTCAAAGATTCTCGTGGTTTCATTTTATAAATGGCACGTATTGCCCTTTTTTGAATTACAAATATTTTACCAATATCAGCTGCTTTCCCCCAGAGAATGATGCCGTATGACATAACACTATGGAAGTAACTGAAATAAACTAGTCTAGCTGTAGCTTCATCAGTAAGCCACCGTATCGCACGAACTGCATATGCAGCGGAACTAAGCCTACCAGCAAGTGTTTCAATTTGTGGTCCCCACTGTAGTTTTGCATCAATATTAAGACCTAGGAAGATCGTGGAATTTACAAGATTCATTGCCTCTCCATTTATTTCAATGTTGGACGGGCTATGAATAACATTTGGCAAAGTGAATTTGAAATATTTAGTTTTTTTTTAATTAAGCAAAAGACTATTTACAGTGAACCAGTTAAGAACTAACGATAAGGATTCATTTACGTTATCGCAAATACTGGTTTTACCTCTATCAACTTTAAAAATTAAAGACGTATCGTCTGCAAATAAAACTATATCACAAATATTTTTTACAGAAAAAGGTAAATCGTTAACGTATACTAGGAATAAAAAAGGGCCTAGTATCGATCCCTGAGGTACCCCTATATCAATAATTGATCCCAAAGACCTCTCACCACCCACGTCTACTTTCTGGACTCTATTGGATAGATAAGACTGTATGAGGTCAATCGCCCGGTTTTTAATGCCATAATATTTTAACTTTGTGATTAGGGTTGCATGACTCACACTGTCAAAAGCCTTAGATAGATCGCAGAATACCCCAACTGCATCCTGTGACTTCTCCCAGGCCTCAAATATATGCTTTAAGAGCGCTATACCTGCATCAGCTGTTGATCGACCTTTAGTAAATCCGTATTGATTACTATGTAGCAGGCCGTTAACGTTAAAGTGGTATAATAACTGATTAAGAAATTTTTTTTTAAAGATTTTACTTAAAGCAGGTAATATCGATATCGGTCTATAATTAGCAGGATCACTTTCACTTCCAGACTTAAACATAGGAATGAGTTTACTGTGTTTCATGAGATCGGGAAAAACTCCCTCGTCGATACATCTATTAAAAATATAAGCTAAACATGATGCAATATCTAAGATAATGACACCCAGCACCTTTGTAGGCATTCCCCAAAGATCTCCTATATTTTTTATATTAATTAACTTGAATGCTTTTACAATACTAGCCTCGTTAATGTAGCTAAAACTAAACTCATTCTTACATTTTGCAACACTAGATTCTAATAGAACGGGAGCTCTGGAGGCTGAAGAGTTTAACGATTTGGTCACTATTTTTGGTATATCTGAGAAAAAACTATCAAATGCATTCGCAACATCCTGTTCTTTAGTCAAAATTGAACCATTTATATATAATTTGAACTGTATATTGCGACCCCTTGATTTACCAGTTTCATTATTAAATAATTTCCAAGTTGCTTTTATTTTATTTGTTGAATTTTCTATTATTTTTCTCAAAAACAGTGACTCAGCCGCATGACAAACTTTTTTGAAGACTTTTGAGTAATTCCTAACATATAAGATCATCATCTGGATCATCTAACATTGTCTCTCTGGTAGCATATAATTCATACAATGTATTCCTACTTCTATAAATACTATATATTATAAGACATGTGATAACTCGGGCTTGTAAACAAACCTGTACGATTTACATTCAAGTTTCCACATACAACATGGAAATTCATTAATTGATATGTCGCCTCTGTTTCTTTGTTTCTTTTGTAAGTAAAATAAATGTCGGGAATTTCACACAGCATCATCTAGCCTAAAAGTAAGCTGAGTTTGTGTTATGGTTACCACACTTTTTTTTGCTAATACAAACATATTATACATAAAATCACTCAGACCCGACACAAATTTTTGAAGATCGTACACACATTTGTCCTGCGGTGGAATCGAATCCGCAACCTTCTGCGTCTCAGGCGCATACACTATTCGAACATTATTACTGGCATATCAGCTCAGTAGCTCTACTTTCTTATTCTAGGTTGAGCGTTCGATTCTCTCCCAGGATAAAAATATGTGTGATGAATATAAGTGTATGTTCTGTGTCTGGGTGTTATCAAGTATCATACGTATGTGTTTAAATATAAATAAGTTACGCTTAGTTTGGGGCTAGAATATTTATTTATTTTATTTATTATTAGATATTGTTGCAACAGCATTAAGGCAATGTACAAGTCTCGTCAACCTAGTTTACAAACAATACCGATCAATTTTCGAAGCGAAAAAGCCAATCAGTAACGTGATCGTATTTTTTAAACATAATAGCGGAAGAAGAGTTGCAGCGTTTTGTACAAAACATCATGTAATTGACGGCGTCACTGTGATAAGCCGCGGTGTTATTCTGGCACCGATCGTGGCGTGCCAACATCGATTTTAAAGCATCTATTTCCAAAACGAGTACTTCTTTTGGTAGGAACAAGTCAAAGTCAAAAGTCAAATGATATGTTTTTCAATATAATCACAAGGATCACCTTGAAACGTCTAACATACTAGGTAAATTTAGGTGCCAATTCCTAGTAACCCAAGCCTGAGAAGAACTGGCAAGAAACTCGTCCTTGTCCTAGCGCTTTTTTGCATGCTCCATCTTATAATAATAATAATATAACAATAATAATACCGGACAATACACACAGCATCATCTGGCCCCAAAGTAAGCAGAGCTTGTGTTATGGGTACCACATGACTGATATACTACTTATATACTTTTTTTTTGTAAATACATACATATTATACATAGAATCGTAGTTAAGGTAGTTATGTAGTTGACAACCTCTGTGGCGCAGTGGGATAAGGTCCGGCTAAGACACAGAAGGTTGCGGGTTCGATTCCCGCCGCGAGACAAATGTTTGTGTGATCTGCAAGTATTTGTCTCGGGTCTGGGTGTTTCTATGTATAATATGTATGTAATTACAAAAAAAAAGTACGTTAGTAGTATATCAGTCATATGGTACCCATAACACAAGCTCTGCTTACTTTGGGGCCAGATGACGCTGTGTTAAATGTCCGGCATTATTTATTTATTATTATTATTTATTTATTTATTATAGAAACACCCAGACACGAGACAAATACTTGCAGATCATACAAACATTTGTCCCGCGGCGGGAATCGAACCCGCAACCTTTTGCGTCTCAGCCGGACCTAAGCCCACTGCACCACAGAGGTCGTCAACTACATAACTACCTTAACTACGAAAATCTAATACAAGAGAGTTCATAAATTACAAGTGTGTCGGTTAACTGTCCGAGGGCAGAGCAACATGAGGCCATGCATTCAGACATTTGCAGTGGTTGGCAAAATGTAATGTTATGTAAACTATATAGAATAAAAAATGTTTTGATAAATCTAGAATACGTCTGGGTAAATTGTGTTAGACGGTCGGCGCCAGCGCGCGATTCATCCCGTCACAGGAAATCCAGCCTTCGCCTGTAACTATATGGAGCTGCTAACTAGAAGAATCCTAATTATTAGAGTCTGCTTTTTAAGGTTACGCATTCCAACATGGAATCCATATAGCATGGCCATCTCTGGGTGTTTTTCCATGTATAACATGCAGCATAATAGAGAGAAATGTCCAGCACTCTTTTTTTATTATTGTTGAGCGTAACAACTACCAACAACAACTCACAACTCAACTATAACAACTCTATTACCAATTACTTATATCAAGCAAATTTTCAGCAAATTTTCAGTAAAAAACTTTTTACTGATTTTTTTTTACTGAAAATTTAATTTAATTAGTTTTTTACTTTTACCATCCATTGTACTCTATAACTATAAGCTGAAAATCATCAAAAATGGCTCAGCACCCGCATCTGACTGTAAAATCAGGTTGGTAATTTTCGCTGAATTATATAACACTTCGAGTGAGGATTTCTACGTGGAACTGATCCCAGATGTGTGCTGCTTGGGAACTGATGAAGGAGACGACTGCGATAGTCTTCAAATTATTGGGGATTTGTCCCCCTGCTGACTAACAGAAGAGCTAGCAATAGAGAAGGAAAACTTGAAAAAAGCCCGGCTCGGGCCAGCCGTTATATTAAGACTTACCTTTGTGCACGAAAGGAGCCTCTGAGGCGCACTTTTATCTTTTCACCACACTGGTTAGAGGTAACTAGTGACACAATAAGAAGAAGAAGTATTGGAGTGGTATTATGGGTTCTCATCTACATCTATTCCCATCTACATTTTGTGTCAACAGAGTTGCCTGCCTGATGCAAATAGTAAACAAACATAGCTAAATGACCAACTAAACTCAAACTAACTACCGCTCTGTATACATTTCCAGTCCATCATATCGGAACTGGCTTATCTAAACACAACAAGTATGAGGTACTCATAAATCAAGTAATTTTGTATCTAATATAATATAAGTATAATAATTTAGAAGTGTTAAGACTAGACGAGTTGCTTGCCAGATTCTTCTTGAACTAGATTCCTAGTGAATCAATCAGAAAGAAGAATCTGGCAAGCAAGTCGACTTGTAAGAAGACGATTCAAATTGGTCCTTTGTGATTTTTTCTTCGTTAATGGCATGTGTCATAATAATGTAATTTTTGCCAGTATCAAGTATTTGTATTGTTTATAGTATGTAGTAGGATTCTTCGTCTGTCATTTCATGGAGTAACATATATTTTACCCGTTATATTGCAAGTTTTATTCAATAATCTTGGCGGAATTTTAATAAATAAATTGTGACTACATGACGGGTATAGATAATTGAATTATATGTGTATTGTGGTGCAATGTGATTTGAACGACGAGGAATCCCAAGAAAGTTCTAGACGTCATTCCGCGTGACGTCTAGAATTGACAATTGACCATCGACTAAGACTCTAATAACAAACAAACTAACCACTTGGAAATCTACACTACTGTACAGTCCTTGAAAAATGAATGTGCACCAGGTTGAGACAAAATCTTTACTAAAGTACTGAAAATTGGCGCTCCCCAATCTCTTAGACCTCACATCTCTCGAATATCTGTCAAACCAGTTTTGATACTGGCATATTTCCTAAAGCCCTAAAGAAATCTGTCATTTCTCCGATATTCAAGTGCGGTGATGATGATGATGATGTCGCAAATTTTAGACCTATATCTCTTTACTGTCTACTGTCAAACATCCAATTTGGCTTCAGATCTGGTAGATGTACAGAAGACGCGGTGTTAAACGTTACAGAATATGTAACTAAAGTTCTTGACTCAGGCAATAAAGCAATGGGGGTATTTTTGGATCTATCAAAAGCATTTGACACCGTCTCTATACTCATCCTTCTGGCAAAACTACTGTCGCTTGGCATTCGAGGTACTCCACTACGATGATTTCAAAGCTATCTGTCCGAAAGAACACAAAGAGTCAGGATAGGAAACTACCAAAGCGACGAAACGAATATGGACTTTGGAGTACCACAAGGCAGTATCCTTGGACCAACATTATTCCTAATATATATAAACGAGCTTTGTGAGTCTACCCTAGAATATGGTAAAGTAATTACATATGCAGATGATACCTTTCTCTTATTTCAGGCAAAAACCTGGAATGAAATAGAACACCTGGCTAAAAAAGGTCTAGTCATAGTATCAGACTGGTTTAAAAACAATCTACTTACAGTAAACATTAGCAAGACCAAGTTTATAACGTTTTCTATAAATGCCAGAACCCAACTATAAACTTCTCTCAAATTGAGAACTCATTTGACTACATGTGTAAGCGTAGATACTTGTGTATGCGCATACCTCAAACCAACAGAGGAAATCAGATACCTGGGCGTCACAATAGATAAAAACTAAACTGGGAAGCACAGATTAAACAATTGGCAATTAAAAAAGCTAATATATATCATTAAGCAACTGAGACATGTCTTACCACTAAAATCACTACATAATGTCTACCAATGTCTCGTACAATCTATCCTGGCTTACTGTAACCCGGCTTGGGGAACTGCAGCCAAGACCCACTTTATTAAGGTTGAAAGAGCACAGAAAGCGCTCTTAAAAGTCATGACATTTAAACCCAGGCTGTACTCCACTGATCAGCTGTATAAGGATTGATCGGTACTTAATGTGAGACAGCATTTTATTAAAGCAATAATAACGAACAACATTCCCTAATAAATGTCAATATTCTTGACAAACTTAAAACACAGCGGAGGCAAGACCAAATTTTTAAAACAGTGATTACCCGTACATACTTTGGAAGGAAGTCCTTTACTATCATGGGACCTAGACTATATAACCGCATCAGTGGAACCATTGAGCTTGTGATCCTAAACTACAACCATTTAAAGAAAGCTCCTCAACTATCTACTTTATTTAACTTACAGTAAAACGGAAAATCTTTTAGACACTGTTGAATGATTCCATTAATAATATTCATTGAAACTCACATACACATAATAGTAGCACACACATACACTTACACGCACGGATACCTTTACTTACTTACTGACTCATACTTGACATTACACACGCACACACATACAAATACTCAAGCCCACATCCACCTACATACTCACAAACTGTTTGCATGTGATGAAACACGCAAACATCCAACTATCACACTTGGCAACGTTTTCTTTTGTTTTATCTTTCTCACGTACCAACATTATTTGTTTTGTTTCCATTTTATTTTTTAATATATATATTTTTTTGAGTTTTTCTTTTATTTCTTATGACACACTCATTGTACAAGTCGTAAATCTAAACGAGTCCGTAGCGAGTCCCTGTGACCCCACTATACGGCTTTTTAGTCCTAGTGTGGGGAACAGAGTCACTTAGCGGTACTACTTTTATATTTATATGAAAAATTATGATGTATTAATATAAGAACATGATTGTACCAGCTCTCTGTTTTGAAAATAAATTATTATTATTAATAATTATAATTTACATTAGTATGACACAGGCCATTAACAAAGAAGAAGAAGAAGAAGTAGTATGTAGTATGTCACAAAGTCGTATCTTGTCGTTCGTCATTTATTTTATATAAATAGTGCCCTTCATATAAAATAACTACGGACTGCTTTTGCTCGAATCACAAAGGTACACAAAGCTTTTTCTCCAATTTCATATAAATAAAAACACCAAAATTGCTAATAGCAACGGAAATAACCAAGGAAAAATAATATATAAGAGTGCATTGTTTGCTTCGCAAGACGGCCAAAAATTATCGTCCTTGTGATTTTATTGTTTGAATAAGGTTTAGACTTTGACTTTGAATAAGATGTCTTATGTGAAGTGGGTATATCAAAAAGCATGTTCAATATAACTTCAATTAAAGACGACTACTGTGACGCAGTGGGTTACATCCTACTTGCTTCTTGCTAAATTTCAACGGGAAGTACCCCATAGTAAATTTTCTGGCGAGATCAATATATGCGGTATAAATTACCGTATTTAGGACGTATTTTTTGATTGCAGAAACTTGTTTTTTTACAGCTTCAAATGACTGCACTGAAGGGTAAAGGAAAGTAAAAAGAAAGTATTTGATATTAGTTTGAGCTTCGGACAGAAGACTGACTGACAAACGGGCAACTAAAACATTGTTAATAGACATCGAGTCGCCGTAATGTAATAGATATACATGTTTGTATCTTTCTTGTATTTGCGTTTACGTTTCTTGCATCTTTCTTGCGTGTTAATGGTAGGCAATAACAAAAACTTTTCTATTTCGTTAAAACAAACACGATTTAGGCGACGACATTGCCATCTTTACTCCCATGTGCAGGCGTTAGGGCACAAATCTTTGTATCGAAATAAATAACGACCTTTGTGGCGCAGTGGGTAAACGCCCGTTTCAGGTTTCGGGTTTGATTCTCGCCGCGGCACAAATGTTTGTATGACTTGCATACATTTGTTTTGGGTCTGGGTGTTTTACTATGTATAATATGTATGTTTTAAATATATAAAAGAATGATATTAATCATCTATGGGGCGATTATGGAATTCTCATACTATCAAAACTTTGATACAAACAGGTTTCAGTTACTATTGATGAATTGGTATTACGGAATGTTTATGTTGATTGTCATACATGCATATGAGTAGAATCCTTAGATCAAATAAATATGAAGACGGAGCGCCGCTATCAACCAAAATAGAGTCTCAAATCCGTTCTCTTGTGTGTAAATATCTAAAATAGTATCTAATATTTGCTCTTAGTACATTTCACGTTGTCTTCAATAAAGATCGTTCAAAACACTTGCGCTTTAAGTCAAGTGCGTTCGATGACGTTTTACAAAATAACCTAAAAACTTACGATTTAAATTTAATAAATGGTGTTATTTCAAATGTGATTTTGTGACACTATTTTGCCACATATTCCGTGGCAAGAAAGTGTCACAGAATCACATGTAAATGATTTTTTTGTAATATGTTTTATAAACAACGAAATGACGGAATACTTAATAGTACAAGTATATAGCATATACTAAGAGCAATGATCACGGTTTAGGTAGATGTGTGTGCGTGGGTGCGTTTATTTACACAGAGGACCATAATTTTGCGGCTTCACTTTGGTTATTCATGGCCCTCCGTCTGTGTATTTATTTGGTCTGAGATGGATATAGAACGTACGTAACAGTAATTCATTTTGCCAAAACTAGTTCCAATTACAATCACACTTATGATTTAAATTATGCTTATTGCTAATCAGAACTCATATACAACGACTGTGTCAAAAGTTCCATAATCGCCATACTGGTCACCATAATACAAGTTTTAGGGCTAGATGGTGTTGTATGCATTATGCACCAATATTATTATTATATTATTAAATCATCTCGCTACAGTATCTGTCGTATGTGTACGCGCAATAACGCATAATTGGGGCATTTTAAGTTCACAGTTTATGTCTGGTGTGCGGTCCGTAGCGTTATATCGAACAACTCACGGTATATTATTTGCGATCCAGGAACAATAGCAGCTTATCCTAATGCCCACATTCACGCGTTTTCCGTCGACCTCAGCACCGCCGATCATCACAGCCACGAGCTGACCGCGAGAGACTGCTGGAGCCCCAGAATCTTCCTAGAAATCATCAGTTTTGTTTTATTTATATCCTCGTATATACATCTTCCACGTGACATTTAAAAAATAAACGTAACTTAACATTAACCAATTCATAGTCACATTTAAAAGCTAATTTACATTATTTCAGTGACTGGCACTGTTACTGTAAAGTAACATCGCTCTTTTTTCTATAAACAAGATTCTTAAAAAAAAAATATTGAAATTAATAAAAAAATTACTTACGTTAGTAATAAAGTGATTTTCAGAAGAATAGCATACGACGTCATTACTTTTTGCTGCAAATTCAAAAACAATTTGGTGTTGGAATTAATCCGGCTGTATTCATTATCACTTTGTTAAATCCATTCAAATATATTCATAATAGCCATTGAATAAGGTCAAAAATGCCTAGCATAGATACGTAGACATAGGACAGATAGAGGACACCAGAGCCTGAACAGCCTGATAAATAAACAAAATAAATATTGGTGGACAATGCACACAGCACCATCTAGCCCCAAACTAAGCATAGCTTGTATTATGGAGACCAGAAGACGGTTATAATCATTATATATTTTCAAATACATACTAATTTTATTTTATAACACAGACACAGAACAAACCTATGTTTATCACACAGATGTTTACCCTGGGAGGGAATTGAACTTCCAATTTAGAGCGCACAAGACAGAGGCATATCCAACTGCACTGACAGATCAGTCACTAGTATGAATAATTAGGCATCTTACTAATATTATAACGCGACGGCATAGCAGCTTTAACTATCTTCTTGCAAGCCTGAACATTGACATACTCGAAAATATCCTCAGTTATCCGGTTCTGCTGAAATCAAGGTTATAATATTTTTCTTAGTAAAATAAACTCTATATTAAATATTAAAAATGCCTTTTTATTATTTGTATTAGCGAAGCGTTTTATTCATTACAGGTATTTAGTTTATTTGGGGTATTTGTACCTAAAATACAGACAATAATACAGGGCAGACTGGTTCTTGAGTGGAGGCCTCGTGGCGGAAAACGTAGTGTAAGGCGCCCTATAGCTAGGTGGGGCGATGATATTTATAAGGCAGCGGGCAAGGATTGGAGTAGAAGAGCTGAAGATCGAGCTAAGTGGCGTGCCATGGGAGAGGCCTATGTCCAGCAGTGGACTGACACGGGCTGATGATGATTATGTACCTAAAATGATTCGCTATTTAGCTATTTGCTAGCTAGTTAATCCGCGCGGTTCTGAAGTATGTAATTTTCAAGTAATATTCTTCTAATTTTTTCCGCCAGTGAGTCCGCCTACGTCTGATTCAATGTTCCACAGTAAACGCGATAAAAATCGCCGTATATTAATGTGCATTTAGGGACCTAAAATACCAAAACTATTGTCTTTATAAAGAAAATTGTAACCTGTGATCCTATTTGTCTCCGCCCGCTCTTATAATACGATTTTAAGTTGAACTTCAAAGGGGTTAAGGTATCACCATGGTTATATTTTAAAACATTTGCAAATCTTTTCAAGACCTCGTCGGGGTTTTCTGCCAAGGTTGTTGGTATTATCTCAGTCTGAAAATTTAAGTACATTAAATATAAATTATACACTGATCAAAAAATTGCTAGGTTATGTCATTGAATTATTAAGAAAAAAATACCTGAAAAAAAATACACTTACCGTTTCTTCGTTTGAGGTCTTCTGATCTTTAATGTTAAAAACCTCATCTGAGTGACTTAAACCAGACTGAATGCTTTTGGGTTCCTAATAAATTATATGCAAAATGAAATATCGACCAAGCACCATTGGTACTAAATTAAAAAATAAATGTTAGTATGACTATGTAGTGGTTATACTAATTCGCTTTTGTTCCTTCTTCTATAATTTATGTGGAACGCCTACAATTACGACAATTTTTAACAAGGTGTTAAATGTTCCTTTGTAAAAATTCATAACTCACTTCTTTTTCGTCATAGACAGCTTGTTCTTCGGTGTCTGTCTGTGGTGTTTCGTAATATGAGAACATAACAGTTTGATGATGATGATGGTGAGGTCTATCAGTTTTCTAAAACATAATTATCATCAGCATAATATATCAATTGGTTTTAAACATGCTTGCTGTTCATCGATCATCACAATCTCATAAATTAAAAAAACAGTAATATCTTAAGACTCATAAAAGTCTGCCCATAAGAGTAAATTAGCAATCCGATGACACAATAGGTCAACGACAAAACTCAACCTTAAAATTAACAGAAAATTCTAGAAAATAAGAATCTAAAAAGCCAAAGACGACCGCGCAGCAAATTGAAATAGTTTAGAAGTTAGTTACCGGGTCTTCTATAGACAGGTATCGACTGAATAGCTTCGGACTTGGCCTGGACTTATGCTGTAAAAATGCGTTCAGTGTTTTTTCTTCATAATTCAGGGAACGTAGTGAATTTTTTTTTTTTGAAATCTTACTTTCTAGAACATCTTCATAAGCCTGAAAAACACGAATACCTACAATTGGCATAAATTACCAATTGCTCGGTTACATAACTCGCCATGAGCTTTAAGGCAGCAGAAATTCTCGATTTTTTGCTGCCTTGAAGCTATGATTATCGAAGCTATGATTACACCTGCAGGAGCCAAAATTACCTAATTTGAAATCCAGACAATATTTTACAGTACCTACTAAATACTTACTGGTGTCGTTTCTTGTGCTCTGTTTCGTTGTTTTGAATGTATAAAAGCAGTGGTTCTTTTTTTTTTATTCTTATTCCTATTCTTATTTTTATTCTTATAGACTTCTTCTGACTGAAACAAAGAACATGATTTTCCGGCTCTTTAAATACTTATTATTAAGTAATACTTATTATTATCTACTTACATATTGTATACTAGCTGTTGCTCGCGACTTTGGCCGCATTTTTTTGAAAGAATTGTAGCCAAATTTTATTGATAAGTTTCAAACCAATCACCTGACCACCCATTAAAAAGATTCCATGCAAACATTCACACCCCATTTTACTTCTTTATGAGGGTTATTTTGTAAAATCCTGATATTATACGTGTTCATTTATTTTGCATTTTAAGTATCCAAATCAAGTTTCAAAGAAATCTCACCACCCGTTAAAAAGTTCTCTTACAAACTTTGACAACCCATTATTACCCCTTTGTTAGGGTTATTTTGAAAAATACTGAAACACGTGTCCATTTATTTTGCATTTTAATTATTCAAACCAAATTATTATAAAAAAAAAAGTTTCAAGCAAATCGCACCACGCGTTAAAAAATTTCATACATTCGTTTTCACCCCTTTTACCAAAAAACCCGCCTAAGTGGGTGGTTTTGCTATAAAAAGAAGCTACCTTCCAAATATCATAATTATAGCTTTAGCGGTTTCGGCTCGGCGATGATGAATCAGTCAGTCAGTCAGGTTAAGCTCTTTTATAGGTATAGATTTACTTACCCTATCAATTTCGCTATTTGAAGAGTCACAATTTTCTAGATTTGATGATTTATCGGATTCCAACTGTTGATACGGTGGCTGTTAAAACATAAAAAGAATCATTACAGAATTCCGTTTTTTTTACATTTGTGTAAGATAATTATGAATCACAGTTGCATTGAAAATCAAAAAACTAAAGGCGTATGTTATATTTACGACAAAACATCATAGCTAAATATGAAATGTTTATAAGCCTAGTTTACAAAACACTTGCGTTGCTTACAACGAATAAAACTTTGTTAAATTAAGTAGAATACTTACTCGTACAATTTCCATACGCCCCCAACTAAGCACTGTAACATTTGCCTGAACTTGTTTTAAGGTTTTCTCTGTCGCCAGTGGTATGATCGTCCCTGGCTTGTCCGATATCATACCCGCAAATGTGTAGACCAAGGAAAGGTCTGCTGTCCACCTTATAAAAACCATTAAATAGTTATAGACTATATTTTATGTAGTTTAATTCCATTCTATAATACCAATCTCCTCAGATGCCAATTAACCCAAAATTCCCGTTCACTCCTCTAGCTTCTATGGAAAGTCGTTTACAGTGCAGGTTGTCCGCTTGTAAAACGCGTTGCCTGTAGATATCAGAAAGGCCAAGCCTGTCCCCATCTTCAAGAATATGGTCATGAAACGTTATTTGTCGTGTATATACCAATTATTTTTGTATTGTTGACATCTTACATAATCCCTACCCACTTTTGTGCTATGATTTTATCTGTTTATTATTATACCTATTTATGGATTATATACATATCGACGCTTGAAAGGCAATAATTACTAAGCGACATATTGGCAACTTTACAACAGAGCATTTTTAAATTTTTTTTTTGGAAAAAAAAATCGTCAAAAATCACCTATTAATCATAGCTACTCGATTCTAACGAATTTTGAATGCAGTTTAAAAGCTTTATAAACTGTCATTTAAAGATTATGAATTTTCTCAATACTTTAAGAAATACTGTCGGTTAGTAAAATTTTAATCAAAATCACAAACAGGTAAAAATTACTTACCGACAAAAAAACTTTATTATAAAACATGTAAAATTAACTAAACACCAGTATATTATAATTGTTTTTTAAACAAAATGATGCATCCAGAAGTAACAGATGTTTGACACATAGGTTGCCAGGCTATTTTAACCATAGTACAAATTAAATAAGGTAAGTGTAGGCCTGTTTTGAACAGGTAACAAATCATTTCGTTTTCAGTACACAAAATTAAAGATTTTCGGACAAAGGTTTTCAATGGATGTCGTCATCATCAACATCAAAACAGCCCTTGTAGTAATTTACAATCACTCACTACTGAGTATGGGCCTCCATCTGACGAGGGACGAATTAGAGCATACTCCGCCACGCTGCTCTAGTGCAGGTTGGTGGAGGTGTTAGGTCTGCCTAACCCTATGTTAATGACGTCTATATGAACTGAAGGCTCATATAGACGAATATTGCAGTCAAATCTCTCGCAAAGTGGATAGCTGATTTTATAAAGAACATATAAGCTGCCGTTCTAAATAACAGAGGCATTTTATTTTTATACATAGTATTTATTAAAAATTTTAAAATCAGTACATATAGGTATATACAATACAATTTTAATAAAGAACAAAATTGAAAGTTACAAAAAATTCAAAGTTGGAATGGGTTTCTGGGACCTACCAATTCATTACCTAATTAAACCAAATTTTAATCAACCACATCAAGTGTTTAAGTTTCAGATCAGCCTTCTACAGCAGTCTTACAGTATTATTACTTGGAAATGCAAATTAGAACTACCTACAATACTAATAACAGTTTTTTCAGAAATTCTTTACGCTTGATCTCTTCTTTCTGCGATATATGTACATACTAACTAACAAGTCTTTACGACGATTTCCCGAGAGTCCCCTAGAATGATCAACTACTTTCTGTCTATTTCCAGGTTCAATATTTTCAGTTATTTCAATTTTGTTTTCCAATGCATAGGTTGAATACGAGTAGATTTATGTTTGATAATTTTACCACCACTTCGCACATATTCCTGTCCAGCAATTCTTTTTTGTTACCGTTCTCTTCTCTTATCTATTTTTTTTGTTCTCAAGCCCTTTTCTTTTGTGAAGAAAGTGTTGTTCTTCATTAATATCATCCAAACATGTATTTTGCTTTTAAGATATTGTCTTTTTATTTATTTTTTTCTTCGTGGTTGCTGTTTTTTAAACTACTTCCACTTCTTCATTATGATGCAGAAGTGGAGGTAGTTTAAAAAACAACAGTAGATTTAGATCCTAACCATTCATCTGAAATTGTAACATCTTCACAATCGATAGAAGTTGTTATCTAATATGTAACTATTATTATTATCTGATATGTAAGGAATGTATATTAGTTGTGCATTTATGTTTACGACCTCTCTGTGGATTTATAGTTTTTGATCCGCCAGATTCAGAGCATCCCACAATGGTAAAACTTAAAGAATTGGCAATTACTTCGATGTTGCTTGCAGTATATATATCTGGTGTAGTCTTTCCATCTTCATGCACATGCAGTAAACGCTTCCTGTGTAGTCAAATCAATCTCCATGTTTGTAAGTTCTTTCAACATCAGCCCGTGTCAGTCCACTGCTGGACATAGGCCTCTCTCATGGCACGCCACTTAGCTCGGTCTTCAGTTCTCCTAGTCCAATCCTCGCCCACTGCCTTACGAAAATCATCATTCCACCTAGCTACAGGGCGCCCTACACTACGTTTGGCGATACGCGGACTCCACTCAAGAATCAGTCTGCCCCAACGGCCATCGGCTCTGCGGCATATGTGACCTGCCCACTGCCACTTCAGCTGGCTTATTCGCTGAGCTATGTTGGTGACCTTAGTTCTCTGACGAATATTTTCGTTTCGGATTCGATCCCTAAGAGAAACTCCAAGCATAGCTCTCTCCATAGCTCGCTGAGCGACCCTGAACTGGTGGACCAGTCGCACGGTGAGTGGCCACGTTTCGGCTCCGTATGTCATTATTTTGTCTGTAAGTGTAAGTTCTTTGTCTGGTTAATTTTCTGGTATGCCTTGATCTGCGGGTACAATTTCCAGGTTAGGACAAAATAAGCCACCACCAATTTCATCTAATAATTGATTATAATTTATTTATTTTCTCAGAGTTATTGCCAGCAGTAAAGGTCTCAGAAGTACATGCAAGGGATGTCATTGAAGGGCCTTCCTATGAAAGTGTATCACCCTGAAAAATAATAAATTTGATAATAAAAATAATAATATATACCTATTACACATTGACCTATTTGTTTACAAAGTGTAAAAACATACTAGTTCATTAAAATCTAGTTTTTGCGAACTTTGTCCAATTGTTGTAGACTTTCATCTTTATTATTTTAAGTACGAGTATATCCTCGATATCTTGGCCCCTAGAAATTACGATTTTATTATTAGTTGTTTCTATTAATTACGATTGAAAGAATAAATGAATTAAATATTTAACTAAGCAGTTACATTACCTAGGTCAAATCCCTGCTATCCACATAGTTTGATTGAGGCGTTTGACATAGCTCGCTTAATGATGTTATCTACTCACTTATTTCGATTAATTAAGAATCTTAAACAATAAATTAAAATCAATACAAAATGCGCATTATAAATAATCTTACACATAAAATCATTACATTGCACTTACCAAGTACACTTGAAGCTATGCGATGAAGCACTATGTCCGATGCGCGAGAGTGCGCGGGTTGCCTAAGCGACACTTCGATGAAGACTAAATCATTATTTTGTTACCAACAGCCACTCAAAATCTGCTTTAGAGTGCTGATAAGTGACAAAACAAAATACGTGCATCAGGGATAAGCTCAGTTTTATACAAATTTAATTTCAAAAATAGTTATCTAAGTAACAGAAACAATAAAAAAAAACGGTAGATAAAAAATTACCAAACGACAAATTTTTAGGCGGGTAAATATTACTACTTTACGTTTTTAAGTCCATTGTATTTAGGTAAAAAGCACTAAATGAAAATGAATACATCATTAATATGTGTTAAAAAGTCTTATATTAAGAGAAAAAAAAATTCAATCAGGTAAAATTTCTTAATCAATGTTTATAATCTTGGTATCGCATGGCAAAAAAAACTTTATGTTTAAAAGCATTATTTCAAGTCTAGGCAAAAATTACTAAGTGTAAAAAGTAAAAATCTAATAAATACTAAGTAAAAGTTATTCATAAATCGGTAAAATTATAGTCGCTTGGACGCCGAAAACTAAGAAAATATGTTTTTTTTAGAGTTACCAAGCGACAACAAACTTCGTCTTAGCGGCATGAGAGTAGGACCAATCGACGCAGATTTTTTTTCTGATTTCAACGATATATAAAACTCAATATTGCCAAAATGTCGCTTGGTAATTATTGGCTTTCAAGCGTCGATATATATCGTCGTTGTGGTGCGAATAGTCATTACGTGACATTTTCTGCCAAAATGAGTTAACGATGCCAAAGTGTTATTAAACCCATTATGTACCATCTCAGAAAGTAATAGAGCTGCTTTTATTAAAATTTTAGATATTACAAGAATGTCAGAAGTGCATAACTACCCGCAAAGGCATAAATCTGTCTCCAAAGATCATCTATGGGTTCTTAAGTAATTTTAATTCAATCGCTTTACTTACAATATTATTTTATATATATAATAGTACTGAGGCTGCACTACTCATTAAAGTCACTTAGTTACATTTCGCATACAATGTATTCGACGCGATCCACTTAATGTATCTTAGTTATTTCTTGCAGACAAAAAGCTATGAATGAAATGATATTCTGTTGTCCGGTAAGAGTCATCAACAGATCAAAAGTAATATTTAATAAAGGTATTCGTGCGATTTTCGGTCTTTACGTTCTGCAAAATCTAACTAAAGTACATTAATGAAAGCAAATCCACTCAAATTGCGTCTTCGTTAGTTAAACATGATTTATTGGCTGCACTCGCGCTACCCTATTCACCCGCGCCCGCGCACCGATTCTATCGCGTGACAGTCGCTCGTGGTTGCTGCCGCCGCCGGAAGAACCTTTGGTCATCATAGTGTAGTACGAGTACCTAATGTCTACTGATGAATAAACGGTCCCAATACATACTGTCACTACTGCCAGAAAACTCGCAAAAAAAATGAAGTAAGTACCTATTTCTACCTACTTAACTACCTACATAAACCTGATAACAACGGCGGTTAATACCTACCTCCACCTACCTAAAAAGGTAAGAAGTTATGAATACACACAAGTTTATTTTTATTACAAGCTTTTATTTAACTTGCAATGTAATTATGTATGTATGTATGTTTAAGTATGTAAGTTCGGGTGGAATCTTGTAAGCTGAATTAGACCCATTTCCTCTTATCCTACGGAGTTGAATTTTTACATGTCGGTTCAGTTCCGATGACAATGCGTTTTTATAGTACGCATGACCTGAAAGGACATCCAAGGACAAAGATTGGCTCCAGATAAAGGAACTCGTCAACGGTCAAACATCGAAGCAATACGTAGATTTAGAATGCGTGCAGTTCAATGCGTATTCACCATTTTCAAAGTGTTTGGCCGGATGTTCAGAGCCACCTTCAGTAGCATGCCCTGATGTCTTGCCAAATTACGATTTGCAAGGTCCAAGATCAGCATGCTTGCCATTACGAAATTCATCAGAATCGGACTTTGCCATCCCATCTATAACATCCGATGACTTTAATTTTTACCACCCACAAACCACCAAGTTCAATTTTGGAAGTACCTTCAAGCACTGACGATCGCTACCATATATCATCGGAAACATCATGGGACCACCAGACTCCACCAGATTCTAATCTACGATGTTTTAGAAGCAGCTAGTCCATCTTTGATAAAAAATGATAAAATTCCAGACAAAATTGTAGCTCCTTTGGCCGAATATGTTGTAACAAGCTCAACACAAGTATTAGATGACCCTCTGCTTTCAGCAATAACAAAAAGCCCTGCAAGCCGTTGGAAAAAATCAGATCCATCAAAATGGAAGAAAAACATTAACAAAAACAACAAACATAGCTGTAATCCTTATCAAAGTTCATCAGGAAAGACGATGCCTGCCAAAACACCAAAGCCAGTAGCTTGTATGGATAGAGGTTGCCGATTTAGCTGTAGTGACTTTATAGATGAAGATAGAGTGAACATTTGCAAATCTTATTCTTTCTTTATTCTTTATTGTACACAAAAAAACAACTTAATCAATAATGGCATGTTCACATCTTATTAGTCACTAATAGATTTCAAAGGGCAAAAACAGTTCATATTGCGACATGTAAAACAAAAAAGCCCTAAGAGAAGCAATAACGTTGTAAAAACTAAAAATCGTACTATTTCAAGAGAATACTACTTTTTCAAACAAGATGCGGAAATAAGAGTATGTAGTACGTTTTTCATGGCGACGTTGAGTATATCAAATAGTCCTATTAATAAAGCCCTAAAAAATGTGAACGAGTATGGCATATTTGATAGGACAGATAACTGCGCGAAAAAGGTCCCGGCTAATAAAAGTAAACCTTAAGATCTAAAGTTCTTGTGCGACCATATCGAAAGCTTTCCCTAAATCGAATCGCACTATTGCAGAAAATCATCGAAACGATTGTATTTAGACCAAAAACTTTCAATCGCCAAAATGTATCTGATGTACCAGAAAGCATGCAAAGCCCAGAACAAAACCGCACTGTCACATAGTATATACAGACGAGTATTTGGTACTGATTACAATAGAATAGATCAGTGTTCGATATGCCACAAGTATCAAAAGGATCCTGTAACATATGAAACTTTGTACAAAGAACACCAAGAAAGAAAAACATCAGCCGAAGAAGCTAAACAGCGTGATAAAGAAAGATTACAAAAGGATGCCACGTTTTTATCTGTTACTGCAGACCTTTAAAGTGTTTTGCAAATACCCAGTGGGGATGTAGGAGAGTTTATACTACACGAGAAAGTTATGTATGTATAACTTCACTTTTAATGAGGCAAAACCACCGAATAAAGCTTTCTAATACATGTGGAATAAACTCAATGGAAAACGAGGTAGTTCGGAGATAGTCTACATGTCTAATGAACTGGATAAACTAGATCCCACAATATGTAAAAGAGGTTTCTATTTTTTCAGACACTTGCTCAGGTCAGAATAGAAATCAATTTGATGCAGCATTTTTCCTGCATATAATTCAGACCTCGTATTTAGATGTGATAGAGCAGAAGTATTTGGAGTCCGGGCACACAATGATGGAGGTATCTGAAATCTGAAAGAAAGAGAACTTCTATATTCTCTATGAACGACTGGAAGAATGTGGCAAAGCGATCTCGATCTAATAGACATAGAAAAGACGCACCACCTTATGAAGTTTATGAGATTAAGTATAACGACATCATCAATACCCAAGAGTTAGCTGCGAAATTAATTTCAAACAATACCGTGGCTTAAGATGGTAAGAAGTTCAATGGCTTAAAGTCAAATGTCTGAGATATGAAAAAACTAATCACGGCGCCATAAAATTAGATACGGCCACAGTGGTGAATACTCAATACTAGACACCATAAAAAGAACAAGGAGTAAGAAAGCTAAAGGTCCTGGTGTTCCGGGTAAATCTGGTGAGATGATAAAGCCTAAGGCGTATACGTCAATCTTACCAATTACACAGTCAAAGAAGAAAGACCTCTCTGTTTATTTATAGTCCAGTCAATCCAAAGATTGCCTGGCAGAGATCGCTGTTAGCGATAAGGCCGCACATTGTATTGCCTTTTAATGTATAATAATTATTTTTGTAATTTTCTGTGTGGTATATCAATAAAGAGTTATCTATATCTTATCTATAATAATATACCATCTAGCCGTTTTCGGCTTTGTACAGTGACTGACTATATTCTCAGGGGCTAGGATGTTGTGCCCTAATATGACTAATATGACCTATTACCTATTTTTGCAGTGAACGTACGTAGTACAACATAGTACAAGGCTCACGTTACAGTTCATTTACAAAGGTATGTTGTATGTTCGATGGCGGTCTGTTTTTGTGTTAGTAGCTATTTTCAATTTCAAAATCCTTGACCTGCTACTAAACCTGCCGTTTCCACTCAGGGCCCTATTCAGCTAGGGACTCCCAACAAGAAGGATCTATGTGGCATATTTTCATTAATCTTTTTAAACCGTAGAAACTAGTCACCACGTTGCCACTCACCAGGGTCTAGTTCAGAAAAGAATATTCGCTTCGCCTATTTATCGCCTGACATTTGGATTAGATGAACGCAAAAACGAAGCTGATACTGCATCAGATATGCCTGTCATCATCATCAGTATCAGCATCATCATCAGTGTTACGAACATCAGTGTTACGAACCCGATCCGACCAAAATCCCCATGGGAAGATTATACTATGTATAAACTAGACCTAGAACTAATATTTTCTACTACTACAAGCAAGATTGACCCTGCATCTATCATTTCTTAGTCATTGCACGTCGCGCAAGGATTTAAAATAATGATATTTCGACCTTGTTTCCTCCTACTTACCCGCTGAACAAAGGATGCGTTAGCACTCTCTCTATGGGAAGATATTGCTCATAGTTGGACTCGAACATTTTCTTTGTGCCGATCACAACGAAAGAGATGGTGAACTCCGGTTTGACGTCTGGTTTATTTTCAGTTTTACTAAAAATCAAATAACAATATACATAATTAGCTAAAATATGGGGACATTTTGGATGTTACTTTGATTGGATTTGAATTGAATACCACTGATAAAATTTAAGTCTTGTCAACATTATAAGCAATTACATTAATAACTTGCTAATTCAATGTTGTATTAAACATTTTGCCAGAGTACAAAACATGTTCTATGTCATAAACTACCTACGTTATTAGACACAATAGCGAGAATTTAGCTTAGGTCTACGCGAATAAATACGCATGAGTATTAAGGCAAACACTACTTACTTGGTAAAAACATATCAAATACTATTATTATCATAATCAGTACGTACATGGACATAAATTTCGATTTGCACGGCGACTAATTGGATAAACAGAACCTAACTTGTATTGTTCGGTTTATTTAGGGGACGTGTTAAAGTGGCTTTCATTATAAATTTAGATTCACACGAACCGAGTGGAAAAGTATAGTCAGTTGCTAAATTATTGCCTTTCTTAGAAGCACCATAATCATTCATAGCCTGACCGAAATACAAATTGATAATCATAGCAACAATATGTTTAGAAATAAATTATTATGTACTATCTAAAGACATTTACAAATTATTATAAAAGAACAGTCAAAAACGACTCTTAACTCAAGTACAACATTGATAATATTCAAAATTGACCATCTAGCTTTAAACTAAGCATAGCTTGTACTATGGGAACTAGACTGACTGATAGAATACTTATATATTTTTAAATACATGCCTAAAATATTTTTATAACACAAATGTTTGAAAGGGAAACGAACCCTTAACCTACAGTGTAGAAGTCAGGGTTACTACCAAATGAGCTGCGAAGGCAGTCGCATACTCAATGTCGACATTAAGCCAATTAGTAGCCAGTCAGCGCTTTTGAAACTGCTTATTAATTAAAACTGATTTCAATATCACTTATTAGCAGTCTTAACTGACTTGCCAGTATACTGGCCCTAGTAACTTGGTTAGTGCAAAATGCGTTTAAAACAAAACTGCCCATATTTTTCATTCGTACCTACTAGTTAACTTCTTGACAAAGGTCTGCGCTTGTGCTGGACTCTAATTTGAAGTTACAGTTCGTGTAGATTTTCATTTGGAAGTTTACAAGAGATTTGGTTTCTCAAGGAATTCGCGGGTTCTTAAAGTAAATACGAACAAGAAGCTTCGCCGTTCTAATCTAAGTTCTATGGTATTTAAGGAACTTTAACGAGCTAGTGGGTTGTAATACTATCTAGTAATAAGAAACTAAAGAGATTATAAAATCGCTAAAATAAGATGATTCTAACCACAGCTAAACTAAACAGACATAACTAGGCTGGGCTGCGTATGTTGCAGCCGTCGCTTGAATAGGTTGAACTTTAATTTCATTTACTACAGCCCTTGCCCTTCCATATCTCAGCAATAACAATCTAATTAACAATTCTTAACTATTTTCTTCTACATGTAAAAGACGTTGTTTGAGAAGATACTCACAAGCAATGTGCAGCTGTAATCACCACATTATTGTGTATAATACTCCCAGTACAAGTCCTCTTGGAACCGTCCGTAAAAACTATACTGGAACAGAAACAAATCGGTCAAATACGAAAGTCGTGTCGTTATCGTACTCATATACTTTTTTCTCTATCATTGTTATTTTATCAGACCACTTTACTGTCATAAACTGTGAAAGCACCGAACATTTCTCTAAAGATAAGATAAACCAGATTGAAGGACAAACTTAGTCGAATGCCCAATACAAGCAGTAGTCGAATGCCCGCCAGAGATCCTCCGCCGCGGGACAAACGTTTGCATGACCTGCAAACATAAGTCTCGTGTCTGTGTGTTTTTTTTTCATGTCCGTATATCGTATGATTGTTTATCGTATACATATACGTAGGTACACGTATATCGTAGATATGTATGTAATTACAAAATGTTTATAAGTAGTTTATCAGTCATGTGGTTTCCATAACACAAGCTCTGCTTACTTTGGGGCTACGTGATGATGTTTGAAATTATTATTTAAAAAAAGCTTGTGGTTGAAAAAAAGGTTTATTTTCACGATTTTCAGATTACGGTTATCTAGATACGCATTTCTTTTACAAACAGACGGATATAGTGATACTATAAGAGTTCCTTGTGGAATTCGAACCTTAAATAATTTAAGCAATATAAAAAAACGAGGAGATCGTTTTTTACTTTATATAAAAAACTTACTCTATTAGCACTACAAAAGTTTGTTCCAACATGAGAGAAGCATCCGTTGTTGGTTCTGGTTCCTCAGTATGTGCATTTTCCACACCTGAATATAAATAAGTACTTTATAGGTATATTTAATCGCCACTTGTAACTGTCAATATTAGAAGTACGAGTATTATGTTTCTACCAGGTGGCACCACAGGAAAAATTTTAACGCGATATCGGAATTTTGCGATTTTGCGAATTGAATATTTTATATAAATCTCGCTATTCTTAGCTTAAGAAATTAATAATATTAGTAGGATGTATAAACAACTTTGAAAGTGTGTGACAAGTAACAAAACTCTTCTGGTTTGAATGTTTGAAACTGACTGAATTCGTCTTACTATCCGAAGTTGAGATGCTCATCGAAGCCTGTAGCACTTTGTATGACCACATTGAACATTAGATATTAACAGAGTTAAACCTTTGATATTAGAAACGACTAGATTATGAACTATTGTTAATGAACTCTAAACCAAATAAGAGCCAAATATGGCTGCCCATGGTCCAACTTATTTTTAAACGTTTTTATTTCTACTGTTTTTTTGGGATGTAATAAAGGTAAACTTTACTATCAATTTCTATTCTATTCTAATAATATTAGTACACACTTTCAGGATTAGCCGATGTCTGTGTTCCAACCAATTCTATATTAACAACACAAGTAACTACAAGAACGATCACTATATGCATTGCAAATCAATTAAAATCCGATACGTCCGCGCGATGCAAGTTATTTTTAATTAAAATGATAAGCCAATACGAACACATTGCACTCAAGTGCATTAGTCGAATATTCGAGTAAGTTGGTTGAAAACATTTATTATATTCATGCTTTTTTCTCTTACGTCGAGAAAATAATGCCAGACAAGTGTTGTGACTGGTGAATGAACAGACTGATAGACAAATTGAGTCGATATGGCATGTGAATCATTGAATTTACAATGACTTTATATACACCATTTCATTGCATTTTCCATTGATTGAAATAAGTAATAAAAAGAATAATACATTAACTACTCGGAACGTGAAACCAATCATAAAATGCATTAAAATTTCATCTGTACAGCGATCCTAAGAATATCTGTTAGTATTGCCCGCTAAAACAATATTTCCCCCGAGGCCGTGCGCCATGACTTACTTCCATATTCCGGCCAGGCTATTTATTTTGGTTTATGCTGATCGCATCGCACCTTTAAATAGCTAGCCCGGCATGTAGACAGCTTTAAGGCGGAGTTTTAATCCACGAAAGTAATGGTTTTATAACTAGGTATTCCTGCGGTTCATAACATGATGCAGTCTTTCAATTCTAAATAGTTTATATTCTTTTTTAAGCTATCTACAGATAGTTCTAAACTGTCCATAGATAGCTCAACTGTATAACATACGATTTATATTTTGTAAAATTTACTGTGTTCCTATTTCTATTTTATAATTTATCGAGCGAGCGAAGCGAGCGTAGATCTCAGTGGCAATTTAGGTTTGAATGTTTGCTTGTAAGATGATAACAATCAAACCGATGCGATGATTTGATTTGCATTAAATTTGACTGGTCGACAGAGTGAAATTAAGAAATCAGCTGGTTACTTGTGGGTAAAGGTAAAGGTAAAGGTACAGGTAGAGGAAGAGTACAGGTAGAGGTACGCTCGAATAAGCGTCAATAAGTGTCAAGTGTGATAGACTTAAAATATGTGCTATGAATGAGCTACTTTTATTATAACAATGTGTTATCGTAAATAAAAGCAAACAACTAGCAGGGTAGTTGTTGTTAATTTGGTGTATTTCTTTGTGAATATGTATTGTAAAAGCTTGCTTCAATCGTTAGACAGATCCTTTACTGTTTTTATCTCTAATTAAAAGTGGGAGAATTGAAGCATCGGGAATCGAGAGATCTCAGTTCGATGCAAACTACTGGTACGTTTTGTTTCACCCAACAAACAGCTTTATAAGTATGTATAACTATAGCTCTAACAACAACTGTCATTACAATCAAATACTTTATTGTCTACAGAAACAGACCCTTTATCAAACAATCGGGAACAAAAGTCGTAAATTAATTCAGTTAAGCATTAAACTTTGTAAATTCGATTTAAAACTGCTATGTTGACGTGATTGTTCCGATAATTACGTCTCGGTTCACTCGATCGGCAAGATAATGGGTATCGAATCACAACATTGTTTCTAGACGGTTAGTTCAGTTTATCTTATAATTTGATTACGGTGATGCTTGTTTATAATAATGAGGCATTTAATTACATACTGCGACTGGTTTATCAACTGGTTTTTACTTATTTTTGGTTTTTATTAGTCTGATACTAATAAGGTCTGAAATAATCTTATGCCATCAAAAACATAACTTGTAAAAAAAAAGCAAGTCGAGCAAGATCAAGAGCAAGATCGCAACTCAGTTCTTCTACCGTAAAAAGTTGTGATCCATGTAATACCAAGTCGGACAACTTATTCAGTCTCTACTGAAGGGACCTTCTGTCTTAAGATTTTACGTAATTAGCTGACCTAACTACATCTTATAGTGACCATATCAATATTATAAATCTTTTATGTTTTAAATAAATTGATTGACGTGGTCATCGCACTAAACAATCTCATTTTGCTCGAGATTGTGTTGCTTCATAGTCGTGTAGTAAAAAGCCATAAGGATACAAAGAAAGGTCTTCAGACTACGACTTTCCTTTACAAGTAAATCGTTCTAGCATTAAGCCTGGCAATATCACCGAGCGTGTGTACCACGCGTCGCATTAGAGCTTTAAATGGAGCAATATAGTACTACGTTTGTTTATCACAGCAGTATTTCTTTCTAATTACTGACTGAGAACTGAGAGAACAGGCAACCTCATTAGATGTTCATTAAGAGAGATTACGATATCGTCTAACAACAGTTATATTATTCAGAGATGTTATACGAATAAATATCGTATTCGCGATATATCAGGATATGTACTCAAAATGTATATAACATATCTATATATTATAAACATAAGTTTCTATTCTTGAAACGTTTCTATTTCTATTTATTACGTACCACTAATTTCTGGCTTTCCTTACAAAGCCACGGAGTCACACTATTTCTTTCTGTACATTTACTTAGTTGAATTAATCTCCATATTCAGCAGTGTCAGTGACTTTGTAACGTCTTACTTCTTATTCTTTGTTAATGGCCTGTGACATACTAATGTCAATTTTGCCAGTGTCAAGTGTTTATATTTGTTTATAGTAAATTTGATTGTTAATAAAGTCTTAGTCCATGGTCAATTGTCAATTCTAAACGTCATCGCGGAATGGCCGTCTAGAATTTTCTAGGGCTTCCTCGTCGTTCAAATCACATTGTACCATAATACACATATCGTTTAATTGTTCATACTGTCCTATGTAGTCACAATTTATCCATTAAAATTCCGCTAAGATTACTGAATAAAATTTGCAATAAAACGTTTATTTAATTAGCAGAGTTATGTTACTTCATTAAATGACAAACGAAGAATCGACGTCTTACTTCTTGGGAAAATCGACATCATTATGACACATGCCATTAATGAAGAAGAAGATACGCCGCTAAAGTAGCATGCTTTTACATTTTTTTTATAAACACAATGATAACATAAATAGTTAGTATAGCTGCTGTGTTAAAATAATTTACTTTAAATATTTATTAAATATAACTTTTACTTATGAACTTTGGCTGCGGCCGTGACTCCCACAATTTCGTCGCTCTAACTAGATAATTTTAGAGTTAGACATTTTGAAAAGCGAATCGGGGTTGCGGCAATAAGGCGACAAGCCACAATCCAGTTTATTGTTAGTCGTTGTCAAACCAAATTGTAGCTTCAGGATATTACAAGCGTAAAATGGGAAATAGATGTACAACTGGCCAGCGATAATTTATTTACTTTTTTATTTACTGCTACCAGAACAATGTTATTAGGTCCTTACATATGAAATTGGCGTTTTATATAGAAAATGCAAAACGAAAAAAATATGTAAATCATATATTTAATCAATCAAAGTAAGTGTTATATATAAAGCTCATTGATTCCTTTGTTGAAAAAACTGTGAGAGCTAGAATCAATAAAACCTTTGAAAGAGGTTTTGACTGCTATTTAGGAAATGAGCTTTTTCCTTTCAAGAATTTGTCTTAATTTCGGAAATAAGTGATAATCTGTTGGAGCAAGCTCCGGAGAGTATGGTGGGTATCGGAGACATTTTAATCGCAGCTCCTCTTATTTAATGACCGCCTGTTGTGCAGTTTGTGGTCTAGTGTTGTCCTGAAGCAGCAGTGGGCTAGAGCAATTGACAAGTCTCGGTTTTTAACCGCTAGCTTTTCCAACATGATTTGCAACTGTTTATAATGCAGCTCTGCCGTAATCGTTTGGCCAGGTCTTAAGAAGCTGTAGTGGATGACACCAACACTGATCCACCAGTAACTTTTTTAATTAAAAAGTTTGATCATGAGAAAGAACCTATTTTATTAATAACAATGCATAGAACACCAAACTAAGCATAGCTTGTACTATGGTTACTAGTGGCTGTTAAAAATAACGTAATACCTTTATATACATAAATACCTTAAAATTATATTTTATAACACCCAGACACAGAACAATCTATGTTCGTCACACAAATGTGGGTCCTGGGAGGGAATCGAACTCAACCTACAGCGCAGAAGGCAGAGCAACTGTCAACTAAGCTGACAGGCCAGTCACGATATCGACAAAACCGATTATTTTATTAACTAGTGTATGTGGGAGTTACACTTCTACCCTCTTTACTATCTCTTATGTATAACCGGTAAGGGTTTAACGCGCTGGATGTGAAGGGGACGTGCAAAAACAGCAATTTATTTTATGGCAGCCCGACTCTACCGGCTGGTAATGTCGGCTGTGGGGAATGGCTCAGTCATTTCCTGAAGGTGGGGTTTTAAACTATTAATAAACTAAAAGGTAGCTACCCTTTTAGCATAATAGTCAAAAAATAGTGAGTAATTTGAAACGGTAGCTTGCATAATCATTCTTCACGTTAAAACGAGTTCTAGAGTTAAAAATGGGTTGGAATTTTTAGGAAAACCTAGTGTAAGCTATGAGAAGTAGTATCGAGATCAAATGTTGTTTTAACCATTTAAAACAACATTTTATTCTCGATACTAAAAATATAGTAAAAATAGGTGAAATATGAAACGAAATTAAAGCGTAATTATTATATTTTAAAAACTAAAACGAAAACTGACGTTTAAAAATTTCGTTTACTTGGATGTAATTTTTTTCTAGCAATTTAAAAAAAAAACCAAACTACTAAACTGATTTTGATCCAGGAAATATAATCCTTTCACAATGAGGCATCAAACATAAAAAAAATAATTGAATTGTACACAACCGAATACAACCGAACTCCTCTTTTTGAAATTGGTTAAAAATGAATCAAACTTACAAGCCACGCGTCCAGGTGAGCAGGTTGCGTTGTGTCTTCTACGAGTATATAAAGATTTACAGCGACAAAAATACTTGTGGTCCCAAACCAAATACTCCATAACTGCCTTCTATTCCCGATCGGCACGTAGACCTCAAAAACTTCCACAGCGCACTGCGGGTCATCCTGCTTAAAATTCTAGAATCGCTGCGTACAATAAATTTAACTCTACAGTCTCTCGAGCACTAAATTTTGTGCTTATTTTCTACAAATTATTTCAAGCGCGGTGCTTGCTGGAGCAGTAGTGCTTCTGGGGCGCAAAAACTAGATTTCGCGCTATGTTGACCCAACTTTCTGGTTTGAAAACTGTTGTTTTATTTGATATGGGTAGCTTGTTTGGTGCTCTGGTTTGTACAAAGTAAAATGCATTGTGAGTAATATTTTAACGTTGCATTAACTTAATAATTGGTCAAAAAACATGAAGAAGTTTCTTGTTTCGATCATCGGCTTCAAATCACCCATACCAGAAAGTAATCTGTTAATAATATCTTCTTAGGCTTATTTTATACAGAATTTAAATAAATGCATAGAATCTGCAATGCATCTTAGCTTAGGCGAAAATGCTTTCGTATGTCTGTCTGTCCGGATGTTCTCCTCTACAGGTCGCTTTTCTCAACCGATTCTCGTGAAATTTTGTGAGCAGGTTCTATCTTTATATATATAATTCTACTGTACGTGTGTATGTCACTGAACACCTCCTAAACGACTAGACCGATTTGAATGAATTTTTTTGTATGCGTTTGGGTGGTGCCCTGGATGGATTAGATTCACAAATCAGCCCGGCAGATGGCGCTGCAGCCGGTATAATTAGATATATTTTTTCTTTTTAAAACGCGCGGACGAAGTTGCGAACGGGACAGCTAGTAACTATATAGATTTTTTTGTCGATTCAGTTGTTGTAAATTTTTCAAAATGGCGGTGATATTATGTGAGGATTGAAAACGTAAAAAAGTAATATATCAGTCATTTCAGAAAATTTTCGCGAGGTCTACAGCTCACAAAGCCACTAATATAATATGTGTTCAGTTTCTTGGTTTTTTTGAAGATACAAAAACGAACAGCTTCCTCTGACGTGTATACGTCACGCAATGTCTATGTATAATATGTATGTATTAACAAAAAAAAAGTATATAAGTAGTACCTATATCAGTCATGTGGTACCCATAACATAAGCTCTGCTTACTTTGGGGCCAGATGATGCTGTGTGAAATGTCCGGGATTATTTATTTATTTATTATTTTTTATTTATAATGTAGAAATTGTTTAAATTTATATTTGGTTCACTTTTTTAAGCATTGATTTATTTATCGAGCTTAGTTTTAAAATGTGTAACATAAGTAAATAATATATTCCCTACATCAGAAAGTATCGACATTTCAGCGGCTCAACGCCAATATATTTTAGTGATGAAAGTCAAACATAGGCCACAGGGATCAATCCGCAAAGTTAGTGTACACTTTTAACAAAATCACCCTATATACACTTGACTACGAATTTACTACCAAACTAGAAACCAACCTACTAAACGCAAACTTCGTATGTTCGATAAACCTAAATCAAATGTTTCAGACAGCAAACAGCCGCAAATAATCTAGTGCTCGCAAAGTTAACGGCACGTACGGTATGTAATTCGTAGACCTGCCCTATATGGTGAACGCACATATAGCAAAACCAACCGTACCGAAAGAATTTGGTTATACAAATTCTCCGCTGCCGATTTCCGGCCGTCAAACGTTCGACAAAAAACCTTGCGGCGCGGTTGGTCATGTACGCGTTTAGCCGAACCCGGACTCGATACAGCCAATTGAACAGAACCAGATAGACAGAACTAAGACCGTTTTAATATTAGGCAGATGTGACTATACCGATGGGTGCTGACGATTGGTAGCGTTTAGCTATTGAAGCTCCGTGGCTCGCACAACATGAGCGTACGCATGAATATTCAAATAAACACTTCTCTATGCAGTAAATGCAGCGAGACAACCGCACATACATAGGTATTCAGACTTGTGGAACAGGCTTTTCAAGCACGAACTAGCATGCTTAAAAAATCATCACACCATATTAGCCACTTACAGCAGCAAATATTTCGTATCGTAATATTTCGTAATATTTATATCTAAAAAACCACCTTAAAGTTTTGTACACTGAGTTAGTTTTTTCGTTACACAACATAGAGTTTGACCTTTTGGATAGTAAAGCAAGGGAATATGCTTCGGAGGAGGCTCACGAAAAATATTTGATACAATCGAGAAAATTAGATAAATTGGTTAGAGATAAGCGAAGTCAGGATAGTCAAAACAATGTAGATTATGGTAGCTTACAGAATTATCAACAAACGTGTCCTCATACATTTCACCAACGTGTTCAAAATCTTACCAGCGTGCAGTTTTCAGCTTCTGAATACTCGCTGTTAGAAAAAGGACTCAAATACAATATACAGCCCGTTATATCTAAAAATCCGTTGGAGTCCTTAGCAGTAGATTCGGAAATGGCAATTTTCAGAGCTAAAAAAGATGAGACCGTTAAATACCAAGTTGCATCACAAATAAAGCAATCCTTCAGTTCTTCCACCACGTTGCCAATGCTATCAGAAGCCCGATTCTATAAAACTTTGAAAGACAAAATTGTCCAAAACGACTTAGTGGTTTCTAAAGCTGATAAGGGTAATACAGTAGTTATTTTAGACAGAATAAGTTATATTCAGAAGGTTAATGATGTTATACAAGGTAATGATTTCGAACGATTAGGTTCTGACCCAACTAAGACTTTTGCATCAGAGTTAAAGAATATTACAAAAAACACATCTTATGTATCGCCAGACTCGATGAAGTATATTGTCCCGATGAATCCTAGGTCCCCTATGTTGTACGGTTTGCCCAAAATACATAAAGATAACATTCCTATACGCCCAGTAGTATCGTATATCGGTGCTCCAGCATATAATTTATCAAAACATTTGAACTATTTATTAAAATCGAAATCAAATTTTAACCCCAGATATAGTTTAAAAAATTCTTTGGATTTAATAGACAAGATTAAAAATATCAGTTTGCCTAGCAGTGCTAAGTTGGTGTCGTTGGATGTAGAAAGTTTATTTACAAACGTTCCATATGGGGAGTGTTTGCAGATACTAGAAGGTCATTTTGAAAGACAGCGTATGCACCCAGGAGAGGTAGATGAATTGATATCTTTAGCCAAAGTCTGTATGGAACAGAATTACTTTCGATTCAACAACCAATACTATAAGCAGAAAGAAGGTTTAGCTATGGGATCTCCACTAAGTCCACTCATGGCTGATATTTTCATGGACTATTTTGAAAATAAATTTATTATAGGTCAACCTAATATCTTATATTATTACAGGTATGTCGATGACATTATTATGTGCTGGAACGGTATTCTTCGACAAATTGATATGTTTGTTAATAAAATTAATAGATTACATCCCAAAATAAAATTCAAATTAGAAGTAGAAGTAGATAGTACCCTCAACTTTTTGGATTTAACTGTTACAAGAATGGGCGAGAAACATGATTTCAAAATTTATAGGAAACCTACGTATACAGACGTTACTATTCCGGAGACATCTTGTCACCCTCGTCAACATAAACTGGCAGCTTACCGTAGTTTTGTTCATAGATTGATGACAGTACCACTTTCTCAAGAGAATTATAATACAGAGCTTACCATACTTTATCACATAGCTGAGAGTAACGGCTACAAAAGAAATATAGTCGACAGTCTAATTAGGAGCAAACGTTCTAGTATTGTTCGTTCTCTTTTGTACCCAGTGCGTCCTGATAGACCAGAAAGATATTTAGGTAGCCTGACCTACATGGGATCCATTAGTGATAGGATTTCAAACACTTTTTTGAGAAACAAGGTAAGAGTGGCCTTTAAAACCAACAACACTTTAAAACGGATTTGTAATGGAAAAGACAGATTAGAGAACCATAAAAAATCAGGGGTTTATAAATTAACTTGCGATGAATGTAATGGTGTTTATGTGGGTCAAACCGGTCGTAATTTTGAAACTAGGTACAAAGAACATATCGCAGCTTATAGAAATAATTGTCCAGAAAGGTCTCATTTTGCCAAACATTTGATAGATTCAGGACATTCATTGAGTAATAATAATACTTTTGAAATTTTACATACATGCGAAAAAGGTTTTAGAATGTCTGTACTAGAAACTTTAGAAATAACAAGACATAATTCATTAGATTTTACACTGTTGAACGAATTAAATACAAGTTTTCCAAGATCGCCGCTATTGCGTTTGTTTACAACAGCTGGCGCTGATTCATACGGGTGGCGTGGCAGTCCGGTGGTCTGACTGAGTGTATAAATAGTAAAGTTGGAGCGCGAATGGCCCAGTCTTATTCTGACGTTGGTCGAAGCAACAAGTCTGCAGAGCAGAGTGTTTTTTCGTCGGGGTGCGGAGTGAGTCAAGTGTTCCTGAGGATGCCTCGTGGAGAGGCGAAACACGTGTCGAATTTCTTTTGGAGGTAACTCTTTAGGAATAGATTAGCGGAATTGTACTAAATATTTGTCCATCTGTTTAATGTTTTGTAATGGATTTCCGCAAAGTCACGCCTGAATCAATTATCTAACGTTTATCAATAGTAATATACTACGATAGGAACTTCTTTTCATCCGAATGTTCCACGACACATATATTTTTTATTACAATAATATTTATCAGAAGCAAATATTAATTAAAACCAACAATTGTTTAAAAATGTTTGTTTACTGTTTGTTACATCTGTGATTCTTGATTGTGATTCAGTTGTGAAACAACTGAATGGCATAGGTGTGTGAGTCTGAGTATTATTTCAATTATACTGTCAAGCGCGTGTAATTGATACCTCACTTTTTTGGCTATTACACATTCTAACCACAGAATTCGAGACTGCTGATAATTGAAAACCATCTTCTATTTTGAAATTTAGGTTTGGTTATCTCAATTACCTTTTAAACCATTATAGGTATTGAGATGAGGCGCCTTGTTGAGATTACTTGTGGGTTATGTAACTCAATCTATTCTAGTATCTAGTTTTGAGGCTGAGTATTAGACGTGTTCCGTTATAGCTGAGTTAAGTAATCAAGGTTTTTGACAACCTTAGAGTTGTCAAAAACCTTGATTACTTAACTCTGCCATGCAACGCTACGCTGCAACGCTGCGGAAACGTAGACATTTTTTGTTGCCGACACGGCACACAATCACATGGAACCGAAGTTGCTGTGTCTTGTGGCGGTGATCGGACACAGTCACCCGTTGCTAAAACAGGCCACTGGTACATTTCGTTGATTGTTTTCCGTCAGTCTCACGATGGACGTCGATGAAGAAACTCAGTTCAATTGTAAGGAAATTTGGTAATGTTGCTTGTGTCTTCAACTGACGGTTTTTAGTTTCCAGCTACCGACACCGAACACTTTTCTATCGTCAATGAGTAAAAGTGTTAAGTTGGAGCAACTGGACACAAACAAAATGTTTACGTATGCGCAGGGAGTGAATGATTTCATACTGGTTCTATGGAAATCAAATATTCATCGGTAGCTTGACACAAGACACAAAAGTGTCCACGTTTGCGTCCTGCCTAATATCCGAAACCCGATAAACTATTATACATCTCGTTTAGCCAATGTATTAACTCCCACAGCTACCATTTATCTTATTTACCCATTGTTTTTCAAGTTGAAAAAAGTTCGCCTAAACTGTCTTTACGCGAACACAGGAGGTGTACGATCTTCTTTAAAGGAGCGCAATTTCATACCAAGAATGGTTTTGATATTACTAAACATAGGAATTTCAATATAGAAGATGGTTTTCTATTATCAGCAGTGGAACCCAGTGATGAGAATGGGTAAATTGCGATATCAGCTACACGCTCTGATACTGCAAAATACTTATATTTTGTATCGTGATTGAGTTGTAGTTTGTAGATGACAATGAATCCCGTGATAGGATCATTTGTAGTAAAAGAGTGCGAAAGAGAATTAAACGATTTGTTTTTTTATTTTCTCACATCGCGTATTCAACTTTGCATGCGCCCAAAAAAAACTCACAACAAAACTATTAGATAAATAACTCGTAAATATAATAAACGGGGTCGTTTATAGAAAAATTTATAGATAAGTTATAAATATTATATTTATAAGTATTTATTTGTTTATATATTATCATCATACCTATCTACATTTGAGTGCTTATTATTACTATGTACTTATCGCACAACCTATCTGTTAACTTATCTAGAATGTTTCTAGCTTAATTGCATCTATATTGAGGGTGGTTGCTGATACCTATCTTACAGGATTTTTATTATCTTAGTTTAGGTATCAGTTTGTATCACATTATTAACCTTGTAACCTCCTTAGGTTAAGAAATATAGAAATGTTGTATATCTGTAACGTGTACTTATTGTTAGACTAAGGTGCTCAATAAACAATGAATCGAATCAATAAGTACCTAAATACTACTTAGTTTATTAACAAATTACACAGCGGCATGGTTATGGACTTAAGTAGAATTTTTGATACCTGAAGTCAATTACAATCCAGATTCGTATTTTATTGACTGGACCAGTCAGTTTATTTCTAGAACATCATTAATCGGTACTAAAGGGTAGATAAATACTAACCTTAGTAATTCTGTGGTAGCCGTAAAGCTCATCTAAAACCACTGACCTCTTTAGTCGAGTGTTGAGTTTACTTGTGGTAAGGCCATTAGTGCGAGGATGTTTGCTTTCGCTGCACCCTCTAACGGCTGTGTACTCGCAATATATCGCTCCGACTTTTATTGCAGCCGAGATTATTTAAACTGCAAGGCAGGGTCATAATTTTCATGCTCTATTAGACCACATTTAGTAAGAAAACAGGAGTCGCATTACCCCGTCAGGGTGTCACATAAAAGCGTGTCTATGGAATTTGATAACTTAATTTGATACAAATCCGTGCTAATGTTATAAATTCGAGTGTCTGTATCTGTCTGTTTGTCGGTTTGTTTGTTTGTTACCTGAACGGATCTTCAAGAAATTTGGTATAGGGATAGATTGTGTTTTGGCGACGGACATCGGCTGATATTTAAGTAGGTATAACGCGTGCAAAGCCACAGGCAGCAGCTGGTCTTTTATAACCTTATTAATGTCAACAACGTTAAAATGTATCCCATCTCATATAATACTTCATGTTCTTAAACTGTACTTCAAGCAGGAAACAAAAAACTCGCTTATATATCATCATCATCATTGGCCTGCGTTCATCTGTTAAAGACGATTTAAAGTAAAGTTATAGAGCAGATAATTATAATTGAAAACTTTCGTTCCTGGATCCACTCCAGCAAGCTGAGGGGGGCAAAGTTTTCTCTCCACTGGATGTCACTCCCAGGTACCCACAATAATCTCTCGACCTTGCCGATAGGACCCGCAGAAAAGACGAATCAGTACATGCGGTTTCGGTTCGGTTCCAGGTGCATAACGGCTGGCACCAAACCGGGCTTGTTTCAAGTTTTCCTTCTCTATTGCTAGCTCTTCTGTTAGTCAGCAGGGGGACTTATACATACATACCTAGTATGTAAGGCCTTGTCTGCTTTATACAAAGAAAACTTTAAAAAAAAAAACAGTCTATCAGGTATTCAGGCACAGGTAACCTGCTTTGTTCGTAATAGTTACCTTACGACACCTTTTAGTTCCGTAAAAATAGAACCTAGTAAGTGCAATAGCTTTCGACTCGTGATTTAGCTCGCTGCGTTTTTCAACAAACAATACACCAAGTCAAGAGGTGTGTAGATAGTAGTATAATTGATGGTAAGATTTATTTACACAAATGTATAGAATACTTTACGTATAAAATACATGTGATACAGTTGAGCTATCTAAGGATCGCTTAAAACGATCTATAGATAGCTGAGCTGATCCTGATCACTGCCAGCGTTTAAGGCACTGGCGGCATTGCGACGTTGAATGTCAATGCTAACAGAGCTAGGAGCCAGCTCTTGGGCCACGCAATGTTTATACCAGACGCCGTGCCGTGAAATAATATGTAGGGCCTACAAAAACTGGTAGATTTGCTCCTACTGATGTACTCGTAGGTACGTAAGATAAAAAATAAATAGAAAGACCAATAATAGATATACTACCTTTTTGTGGCCCTTAAGAAACTGAGATTCTGAACAAAAGTGTCATAAAAGTTGTGTGAGTATATTTGCATAACAGGCATGGAAGAACGGCATCAAATCATAAAAATACCATGTTAACACAAACTTTTCCGATTAAATACAGTCATGAGGCGAGTTTCGAACTCCCGTTTCCTCGAATTACCATTGTGAAACTGTACCTATAACAATGTGGAACTTTTGTGCAAACGTCAAAAACTTTGCCATGGAGTTTTGACCTTAGTTAGTTCCTATTTAAAACGCAAAAGATCGCCATTTTGTTATTATTTATTTTTACGTTAGTATAAGACTGAACGCGTACGTGCCGGAACCGACCGCGCCGAAAGAATTCCGCACGTGTTCTACCGCCGTAGTTCGGCTGCTTAATTCCGGTGATACAATTTCGTATACGATGAAATTTCGGTGCGGTCGGTTCTGCAGTCTGCGCGTGCACCTCTATACACGATATCAAAACATTTGATTCCCTAAAACCTTTTATGTTATAACCTATTTTAACAAAGAAACGAATGCTAATAAGTATCCACTCACTCGCAAATCACTAACAACAATATTGTATTATTTAATTATGGTATGTGTCTGCGTTTAGATCGAGCCAAAATTGCGTTCATTCTAGGTTCAACAACGGCACGATAATTAGTAATCATCACACCACACGTCATCGCCTCATCAAAATACGCTGGCCAGGGCTCGAAAAAGTGATGTCATTGAGAATGGTGACGGCAAATCTGACACTCATCGTTGGTTAACACCTTTTCATTTCAGGGGACTACGACCTCTTATAGCAACATTAAAACAATAACATATTGAAATTTCATACCACGACTTCTATAAGTAGGTAAGCTTACTTTAATATTGTAAGGTTAGTGCAGTTTTGGTGACGTCACGATGAATTGTTATCTCAATGCATACATACCATAAGGTGTTTTGACAGCAAGTAATATAATTTGTAAAGTAATGAAAATTTTACGTCAAATCTAGCAATCTTGTAGAAGTTACTCTTTATAGAAGAAATATTATTCTTTCTCACATTTCAACACAAATGAATATATAGAAAAAAAAAATTATTTCAGCATTTATAATGATAGCATATACAATGTTCAAAGCTCTTTGATGCTTGAATTTTAAATCGAGACCAGAGAGACGATTTACTTAAATAAATTTACAGACCTTGGTCAGCGGTAAAAGTAAAATTTTAGCAAATGACACAAATTATCTATGACATCATTTCTTAGGCACAATAGACAAAATTCGAAAATAAAATGTAATTTGTTCATTATTGTCTTTTGCATCCAGCAAAACACAATAATGGACAAATTCCATATACTTTCTGCCAAAAAGGTGTCGGGAAAATTAAAGGTATTAAAATTTTTTTTTTTGTGTTTTTTTATATTAGCACAACTGTTTTCCATTTTGGCGCGGAGTTTGAGTTGCATCTGTTATAAATATACATTAAACACAGTGCTGTTTTTAATTCGATCATATCTAGTGTGTATTGCTAATTTCATAATAGACCAAAACATCGAACAAAGAGTAAGTCTTAAATTTTGCATCGCTTATGGAATTTCGTGTTCGGAGCCTCTGAAAATCTTACCCTTACAACTACCCTTATATTACTATAAAAGTAAAATACCTAAAATATACTATATCAATGGATTCGAAAACCATATAAAGAAAAATCCTCGTGCTTTTTGGACATAGTTAAGAGGCCAGCGGAGGACGAATTGCCCCTACAAACGTAATACCAAAATGATTTGTAACTCAAGTATATTTCCACTATTATAAATATTTACGGGTATTTATCGCGTTTATTTACCTATTTTTCCCGACGTTTCGACAGGTTTACACTCTGTCGTGGTCACGGGATGACACCGTAAATATTTATAATAATGTGTTCTGATCGCGTAAGTTTAAAAAACTTTATATTTCCACTATATTGTAGTATTATTTGTATTAATATAGTATTTATCTAGGTTCCTGGATAGTTTCTATTTCGAAATACTTATCAAAAATGAAAAAAGAACCAATCGCAGTTCTTTAAAAAAAATCGAAAAAATTGACAAGTTTTCTTTCTATTTGTTTCGTATTAAAAACCACATTAGATTACGTGTTGTTTGTTAAGGACCATAGCTTATATTGTCTAGTTACAGAATAACATTACTATGTGAAGAATACTAAATGTTTTCAGTCATAATTTTTGGTATTAAGGAACACAACTAAATTCATACCACTTTTGAACGGCTAATATTGCTATCGCGCACGCACGATGTGGGGCCGGGGGATGGGGATACTTCGGTTGTCTGATCGCTCGGATAGCTACGCACGTACTCACTAATGCAACGAGTGACTTGGACTGACTTGGATTGAGATTTGCCTTGTTGTTTGGAAATAATAACCTACCTCTTTACATACTACTACGACATTGCCTTTGTATACGGAAATTTTTCACTTGACTGACGACCTCTGTGGCGCAGTGGGCTTAGGTCCAGCTGGGACGCAAAAGGTTGCTGGTTCGATTCCCACCGCGGGACAAATGTTTGTATGATCTGCAAGTATTTACAAAAAAGTATTATTATTATTAATATCATCATCATCATCATCACCAGTGGGAAATTTGTACATAGTTCTCAGCGACTGCATGCACTACACTTTTTTAATGATCTTAGCTACTTCGACTTTTGTTAACCAGCAGATTATATTATTTCGGTGATTAGTGACTAATTTCCTTCAAAATAAACATAACCGCGCTTGAGAATGTCCAGATAACGTATTTTTTGGCAACTTTGTGACTCTCCCATTTCCTTATCTCACGCTTAAATTGTCAGGTTATTGAAACGCACACCTTTCTGCATGTAACACATTACCTAAATCTGACGCGCTCGAGTTTTTCTGGCAATCAATTTTTTTTACTATTCTGATCGGCTGCCCTAGATGTGCCCTTCGGTAGAAACTTTGCATAGATGTAAGAAGATTAAAATATCTTTGTATATGTTACCGACTTTTGTCTACTTTTAGCAGACAGAAGCTTGTATTTTATTTACGTACCGCCCTCGAATTGTCAATGATATCAATGATCAATGTCAGAAGTATACCTACCTACCTACACCTACTCACACACACACACATGCATGTCACTACGGTTGTATTTAGGTATTGTAGTACCTTGTCCCGTGCCTCGCCCGCGCCCCGCGTGCTCATATTTCATTTAAAGTTTAAACAGAGATAGAGATATTTGGAGCGATTTTTGCACGCGCCTCGAATTGAAGTTGCGAGCGAACCTCGCAGGGCTCTTAAGAGTAAAAACTACTCAAATACCTTCTCTTCTATCCTCTTATATATGACTACACACTACGAAACCTGGTACTATCAAGATTAGACACTATTAAGGATTTAGGAGTAACATTTGATTCTAAATTACTATTTGACGAACATATTAATAACATCGTTAATAAGGCTTCTCGCGCGCTGGGCTTTGTTTTTAGAATGTCGTCGGAGCTCTCTTGTATCAAAAAATTCAAAATATAATATTGTGCGTACGTATGTAGTAACATGGAATACGATTCGCAAGTATGGAACCCCCACTATGATGTTTACTCATTAAGATTAGAAAAGATACAGAAAAAAAAATCTTAAATATTTACAATTTCGTGCAAAGGTACCCGACTTTATAGCGAGATGTCGTAAGTTTAATTTTTTTCCATTATCTGAGCGAAGGGCAATGGCCGATTTGGTCTATCTTATGAGCATTGCGAATGGCACGGTGGACTGCTCGGAGCTGTTGGCACATGTAGGACTACGCTATCACACAGCTACTTTAAAAAAACCAAAACCACTTTATGTTCCTTTAGTTAGGACAAACTATAGGCAAAACGCTTTTATGATTAGAGCGAGCAGCTCGTTTAACACTTTGGCAGAGTCAGATCTGGATATTGATGTGTTCAATACCTCAATACCTAAGCTGAAGCGATTATTATGTGACAATTTTTTCAATAATATTTAATATCTTTCAATAATGTTTAATCTCTTTCGTTGTAATTTTTAATTGTTACCCTTTAATTGTTATACCTTTTATACATAAACTTTTTACAACAGTCGTCTACTTTACTGGTTAGATTTTTATTATTACTTGTTTAAATTCTATAATTGGAAACTTGTAATTGCCCATCAGCAAACACGTACCTCTTAATTGGTGCATGTTACATAGTTTTTCTTTTTTTACCTGTATTTAACCTAGCTGTAAGTTTTCCAAAAAAAAAAAAAATAAATAAATAAAATAAGTAAAATAAATAAAATAAATAAAATAAATAAAATATATAACGTAAATAAAATAATATAAATAAAATATATTAAATTATTAAATAAACATATTTGTTGAAAGTCACCTATTCTACCACATCTGCGAATTCATGAGCTGTTCATTTTCTGATTTGTATTCATAGTGCCTCTTACCAAGGTAAAATATAACTGTAACAACTACCTATACCTATATGCACTTAGCTTAGCTAATATGCTCAGATTATTATTATTGATTCGGTTTATTTTTTTAGTGTGACTGTTATTTTTAACCGACTTCATCAAAAAGGAGAAGGTTCTCAATTCGTCGGAATCTTTTTTTTTAAGGTTTCGTACCTCGAAAGGTAAAAACGGAACCCTTATAGGATCACATTGTTGTCCGTCCGTCCGTCCGTCTGTCTGTCAAGACACTTTTTCTCAGGAACGCGTAAAGGTATCAAGCTGAAATTTATATCAAATACTCAGGTCTATTGTCCCTTAAAGTTGTAAAAAAATCAAACTTCTAAGCCAACGCAATCAAAAGATACAGCCGTTTATGCTGCAAATTTTCGACACTCGCAAGGGCAGCAAAACCTACAGGGTACTTCCCGTGAACTCAGAATCTTGAAATTTGGTACGAAGCAACGTCTTATAGCACAAATAAAGGAAAAATTGCGAAAACTGAAATTTTTTTGTTACATCTTCCAATTATGACTCGATTGTCGTGATGGGTGAAATTTTACCTATATACCTAAAGGTTTGTACGGAACCCTCGGAGCGCGAGTCCGACTCGCAATTGGCCGGTTTTTTTTATGTATGTTCACTGATTACACGAAAACGCCTGAACCGATTTGGAAAATTCTTTTTTTTGTTTGAAAGGGTCACAGATGGTCCCATTTAAATTTTATCAAAATCGCTCGAGCTGAAAAATCAACGAAATTCTAAAAATTGTATACATCGATGATGTTTTCGTGTACTTCGATACCTCGCTGTCTCATTGGAGCGGTGCGTTTATTTGGCCTACTCATTTTATATATACAAAATACATCTACTTTCCACTAAAAATGTATTATAGGCTCAAATTTAATTCAATGAAGTCGATTTTCTTTTTAGTTTTTAAAACGTAAATATAATATTTTGACTTGCCAATATTATGCAATGAATGATTATGGTGAAATAAATTATCTGAATCTGTACCTGAATCTAGAAGCTACGATACCACAGACACACACATACACAGATACACACATCATACTTATAACATGAGGAGTGTTAAAAATAAAAAATATCAGAGCACTCCACAATGTCGGAATAACCTTTTAAGAAATACAAGAAAAGTCAATTATAGGGCAGCGTTCCGTGTTCGCGTTCATCATATCACTACGCCCGCATACTAAGCTACATAGTAGTCGCCATATTAGAAGCCATGTTGAATAGCCACTGTTTCCTTTCAGTATTTAACACTAGACTGCTTCATGCATGGAATATGATTGTGGTCGAATCCGTAGATTAGTGTGCGAACGTGCTTAGACCAGAATCACAATCTTGATTCTAGGTCGTTTCTTTCACCGTCCTTCAAAAAGTATATATGAGTCACAAGTACCTCTACTTTATCTAGGTATAGTCACAGGGTCTTTGCCATTTATATTCTTTGACAGAATGACAAGAACAGAGCAAAATTAAGTGCCACGCGAACTAATTATTTGATTATCGGATAGAGAGACATTATATAGGTAAATACAAATTTTTTGAATCTATTCCACTCAATAACAAGCAATTTTCGAGAAAATGAAGTCTGTAATCCGTCTTATCTGCTGCAACTAATCTCTCAAACTAACGATACTGCTAAACCTTTTCTCGGCATGCCTCTCCGTCTTGCGCTCCGATAAAATAAATCGACTACTAGTAAAGGCTTCAACATACTGTACCTTATGGCATGGCCGCGTTAGCAATACCGCGTGCCTAAGTTTTTTGACTTTGATGTTTTGATGTTAAGATACGAGTAGGTATACAATTAAATATGGCGGTCAAATTAGTGTGTGTACCAAATCAATAAATGTAATCTTGTTTTTGTGGCTATTTGTTATTTTGACAACGTGGCTACCAATCCAAAAATGACAAAATTAACTACATAAACATTTTTATTTGAGGCATAAAACATCATCAGTATTCTACCTCGAACTGTCAGCTAAAATTACCCGGAAAGTTCCCACAGAATAAATGTTTTACTTCGTCATAGATATTCTAACGAATTTGAATTTGCTCCTGAGACCATGGAGGTTGGTTCATCAGTAGAAGCATAATTTTCTGTCCTCTTTATATCAACATAAAAGCAAGGGATAGCAATAACAAAATATTTATGAAATCCTATTTTATCCGTGACCTTACACGACCGGGACGATCACCCGCATTCATTGGTGGTCTTTTGTCGTCTTTAATGAGATTTAGTGGGATGATCAAGAACGTTTACTTGAGAAAGGATGTCTTTATAGGCCGAGACCTCCAATAGTCTAATAACTCCGTCGGAAGAGTTTAGAATTGACTCATGAACTCATTCTCTATCTTTGACTCGAAAAGCACAAAAAGTATTCCACTTTCTAAACTTTCGTGAGTTGTACATTTTTGTAAACACGGGCTTTACTCACGTATTATTTTGTTAATGGAGGCACCGACACTGTTTTGATACATCTATAGAATCTTCATCTTCACCAGTTTGATCCGCGGTCCGCTCGTTGTCGCTCTCTGCTCGTTGATGAAGATTCTCTACATAAATTGAAACAGTGTCGTAAGCTTACTTACGACGCATTTAAACACGTGTTAACCCGTGTTTTATCAAATTGCACAAAAAGTATGTGCATAGAATTTTTCTTGCGGTGTTTATGAACAGAGCTTTACAAAAATATAATTCATTTTGTGTTATCGCGATGTGTGCCGACGCTATATTAGACCCAGTTCATTATTTTTCTCTAATCCGACACAAGTCTATAGATTAAATTTAGTTCATCGCTTCAATTTCCTTTTTATTATTTTTAGTTTGAGGGTCGTATTCTAGACCAAAATTTAAACTCAAATGAAGAACTGTAGTTTCGCCGAACTAACTAAAATTTACAAAAACACGAACGATCATATTATATTGTTTGCATAAAAACTGAATTAGTCACATGTTTAAACGAAACTTCTTAATTGGTTGTTAAAAGTTTTGTTTTTTCGAGATTCGAGCAAAAATATTCTATAGTGTTTTTTTATGAAAGGCATCATTTTATATATAATTACGTTTTAAAACTAAAAAGAAAACTGACTTCATTGAATTAAATTTGAGCCTATAATACATTTTTAGTGGAAATTAGATGTATTTTGTGTACCTATATTTAATATAGTTAGGCCAAATAAACGCACTGCTCCAATGAGACAGCTGATGAGGTATGAGGTATCGAAGTAGGTACACGCAAACATCATCGATGTATACAAGTTTTAGATTTTCGTTGATTTTTCAGCTCGACCATTTTGATAAAATTTAAATGGAATTTTTTGTTTGAATACCTGGGAAGTATTCAAACAAAAAAAGAATTTTTCAAATCGGTTCAGGCGTTTACGAGTAATCGGTGAACATACATAAAAAAAAACATTCCGAATTGAGAACCTCCTCCTTTTTGATAAAGTCGGTCAAAAATAACTAATGACGAACGACAAGATACGACTTTGTGACCTACTATAAACAATATAAGCACTTGACACTGCCAAAATTTACATTCTTATGACACATGCCATTAACGAAGAAGAAGAAAACTTTTTGTAAGATACAAATAGTGACAGATGAATCTTAATCAATGTTTAATAATGTTTAGGCAGTGTTGAGAGGCGTTTTAAGTAAAGCCGATAAAGTGTAAAGTGTTGATCAAAACTGCGGAATATCAACTCAATAAAGCAATTAAATGATAATTTAATCTTATTTTAAAAGTTACTCTAATTTGGACTTTGTAACACGCATAATAAACATCGTTCATGTATTACGAAATTGTAGTTAGAGTTACGAAATTGTAGACAGATTTATGTTTTGCTCTGAAATACGGGCCTGAAAACATACTTATAAAACTTATTACTTATCGTGTCCGCTCGAATACATTCACGCGAACAAATTTTGATGATAAAGTTTTAAATTGATTTTTATGGCTCAAAGACTTCCGTTTTGGGTAATGAAATCAACTAGCGCTTCGATAGTTTATAATTGGACAACCAATTATTATGCGTGTCATATTTCGAGTTGGTACTTTGGTTGATATTATTTTTTGCTGGTGATCAGGTGAAAACTGGCGCAAGTAACTGCCACCACTGTTTTAATAAATTAAAATGATCCGTGTTCAAATTCTGTACTTCAATGAATGCGCGTCGTTTGCATGTGTTATATTGGCGGGCTACATAAAATTTTAGTTTGCTAACAAAACCCTTGTATAAAGAAATATACTCGTTTTTCTGATGTACAGTAATAAAAAGATAAAGATCCCACGAGGCTAGAGAGCTATTGCCGTGCTGCTCTACAGCCGTTGTATTTAGACGTAGCGCTCGTTAATCAGTCCCCGATGCACTCTAGCCGGTCAAGTGTGAACTTAACACGATATAAAAAGCATTATAGCTCTGAGAAATTCATTAGGTACGTTTTCTTTATCACTTTGTTCCATAAACATCCTATGTATATTGCAATTACCAACAATATCGTTGGGGACAATTTTCTTGTGCTGTGCAACTTAGTACTAGTTCAGTCAATTGTCATAACATTGCCAGAGCAATTCTTATTTTTATAGAATATGCACTGTGGACCGAGACGGACTTTTCCTGAAGAGTCCTTCTATCACAGTACAGTATTTTTCTATAGTAGAATTTCTTCTCCGTGTAATATTAAATAAACTAGCGCTATGAATGAAAATTCTGCTTATAACAAATTCCAGAAGTTGTAGAACATGTACGAAAATTCTTCAGTGCTGTCGGCTCCACTATAATGCGTGTTCAGTCTTATTGTATTATACAAATTCTAATTCAAATTCAAATATTTTTATTTCAGACAACTTAGATCCATAGCACATAATAATATGACAAACGAGAGGTAGTAATATAATGATATAAAAGATACAAAGTAAAAAAAAGAAGCTGACGCTGGTTCACAGTTCAATTAAACTCTAAATATATTTTATAGAAATATTTTTTTTAAGATTTCTTTCTGATTTTTTGACGATCTCTGTGGCGCAGTGGGCAATCCGACTGAGACGCAGAAGGTTCCGGGTTCGATTCCCGCCGCGGGACAAATGTTTGTATAATCTGCAAATATTTGTAGGTTTGGGTGTTTACCCAGACCTGAGACAAATACTTGCAGTTACTTGCAGACTTGCAGACCTGGGTGTTTCTATGTATAATATGTGTGTATTTACAAAAAAAAAGTATATAAGTAGTATAGCAGCCATAACACAAGCTCTGCTTACTTTGGGGCCAGATGATGCTGTGTGAGATGTTCGAGATTTTTTATTTATGTATTTACTTTGATTACGACGTATACAATTTACTGTTGGTCCCCGCACTAGGGCTAACCTGTATCGCTGTATATATAGTATCATGTATATACTATAGTTCCGTTAGGTTTTAAATCAAGCCCTTGCAGTGTTCACTGTGTGCCAAAGCAAGTAAGCTTAATCTTCAAGCGCCCAGCTCCAACTCTGGATTGGCTGAAGCAGAACAGTATCAACAGTTGGCGAGCAGCCAGCCTGATGTTTGGCTCTGTCCTGCCACTAGCTCATTTGTTAGTTTATGAACTGAATTATTTGTTTCACTTGTTGGCATCTTTATTTGAACAGCTTAACATGAACTTGGTACAAAGTTCAACGACATAAGAGAATTATATTTACCTGCTGAGAATTCAACGCCCTTTATAATGCAGATTCAAATTAGCAACGGTGCATGCTGGTTGAATAAATAAGTAGAAGCGGCATCATACGTGCTAAATAAAATAAGCTCGTCAGGATAAATACGTATTCTAAATGTATCGTACATAACAATGTACGTACATAGCATAAATTACCAGTATATTTCGACTGACTTTTCTGTTCAGAACCTTCTGTGCTGTAAATGGTGATTGTGGTTTTGATCACCCAGGGCAAACCAGTTGTGTGATAAACACAGGTGTTTTTTACATACAAAGTCAAAAAAAAGTCAAAGTCAAAAGATACTTTATTCAATACAATCACAAGGAGCACTTTTAAACGTCTTACATACTAGGTGAATTTAGGTGCCAATTCCTCCTAACCCAAGCCCAAGAAGACCGACACGAAACTCGTCCTGGTCCTAACGCTTTTTTCCATGATCCATCTTATAATTTAACTACGAAAAACTAATACAAGAGAGTTTATATATTTCAAATGTGTTGGTTAGCTGTCTGAGGGCAGATCGACATGAGGCTATGCATTTATATCAATAATATAGTAATTTATATCATAATACGCTTTCTTGAAAATACTTACCTTTATGTATTCATCTATTCTCCATAATTCATATTACAGCTTTGCTTAGCTTTGCTTATAGATGGTAGGTATTGTGTGAATTGCCCAGCAATATTTATGGGATTATTTCTATCAGTACAGCCGCATGTTTATTTGCCGGTTGTTTAAAAAAAACATGTTTTTGTTGTGTAACAAAAATAAATAGTTATGAAGCATCGACTACTATTGATTCCAAAATTGATTTTTTTCTAAATTAACAAGCGGGTGAAGTCACAGGACACACTTAGGTAAAAAACCCCGGGAGTAGAAAAAATGCTTGCAGAATTTTCAGCTTCAAAATGAACCAACCATAATAATTATGCAAACTAGAATTAACGACAGAAGCTTTGCTAAATATATTTTTAGTGACAGTGCGAATGCCGCTCTAAGATATTATAATAAAAATGTAAATTGCTGTAAAGCAAAGCGGCCCAGCACGTTTCAGTGCCCTTAGCAGGATGCTAAGTAACTATGGACCTGAATTTAACTTAGGTAAACCTTGGTGAAATGATTCTCGAGGGTACATTATTTTGTCTACGGATCATCAAAATACCATAACAAGTATTTCTCAGCTGACTGAGGTGCTATAAAGTATTATAAGTATGTATTTAGTACAAGCTATGCTTAGCTTGGGGCTAGAATGCGTGCATTGTCCTCCAGTATATATATATATATATATATATATTTATTTAATAAAAATCAATTGCTGTTCGTTAGAAATCTCTTCTTCTCGCTAAAACTCGAGAACGGCTGGACTGATTTGGCTAATTTTGGTGTTGAAATGTTTGTCGCAGTCCAGGGAAGGTTTAAACGATGAGAAAATGTGTGGCAATGCAACGCATGCCGGGTACAGCTAATATTATATAATTATTATCTAGAGTAGGTCATACTGACTCTGACTGATACTGAAGAAGTAGTACCAGATTCGTAGATCTCTGCCATTATAGCGATAAAATAGTGTCAAACTCGTGCTTACCCTCAACGCTTCGCAACGCTTTTCAGTAAACCTATTCATAAACTAAAGTAAAAACACATTAAAATCAAATTAAAAACTTTATGATAAACAGTGTTTGCTTATTAAATGCTAACTGAAAGTTCGTTTACACCGAGTGAAACCATGTCTATAAAAAGAAAATAATCCATACGATATCTTTATTTATAAATATATCTTCTGTGCGTGTGCTTGTAATTAAACTTCTCAGAATCGGCTGAACCGATTTAGATGAACTTTTTTGCGTGAAGTGGATTTGAGAATAGTTTCGATTTATATTTAAATATTTTTTTTGCGAACGGGACAGCTAGTACTATATACAAATTTACTAATAATATTATAAACTAGTAAGTTTTCTTGAATGATGCTTTGTTCTCTTTTCACAGCTCAATAGCTGAAATAATCTTAATGAAATTTGGTAAGGAGGTAGATTGTATCTTACAGTTATAAGCTACTTTTTAAGGTTCAGAAGTCCAATAAGGAACCCTCATTGTATCGCCATGTCCCGAGTATCAGTGTTATCGGAATGTAAATTTACACGGTAATATATATTAGCAACCCTTACAAAGTTATACAATAAACTTTAATAAAAAAAAATAATATGTCCGATTATCCTAAAACAAAAAAGTATAAAATAAATAATAGTTTATAAAAACTAAAAAAGACGCTTTATATAGAGAACCAAACTAAAAAATAGAAAATAAATTTTAATAAATGTAGAAGTAAGTAAGTAAGAAAAAAATGTTATACTTAAAAAAAGCGTGGGTTAGCAAAAATAATTTGAACGAAATCTGGCCGTTTAAGGTGGGTCAAAATCGCGTCCTAAGGAGTCGGTTACAAACATACAAACATACATACAAGTGAAGCTAATATAAAGCGTATAAAAAAAGGTTTTTTATACGCTTGTACGACCGTGCCTCTCTTGTTTCGCGGCGGAACTTGACAATTATTTTATTGTGCTTACTAGATGATGTCGAAAATAATAACCATCATTAATTTTTATTCTTACTCACTTCGGAAGCCTTCAACGTAAGTACAACGCTTGCGAAGCCGCGAGCAGTAACTAGTATAAAATAATATTGGTCGTGTGTTGAACAATGAACAAGCTTAGAGTTTTGTAAGCATTCTTTCTAGCTCATGTAATCTCCCTGTAGATTGGTTTTTTGAACGAATCAAAATTTTATCAGCAACATTAATTTAATACACCTTTCTCGTTAGCGAGTTGTGAGGGCTAAAGGGGATTACTCTCAGCGAAATAAATCAGTCGAAGCCTCGTCGATGCGCGACGAATTTTACGAATCACCGTTTTATTGCCTCTGGCGGTGAAGTACCGGATTATATGGACATGTTTATTGTGTTGGAGCTTTGCTGGCTTTTAATTTCTTTTGTGAATTCTTGAAGTACATAAATTATTCATAATAGAGCAATGATTTATGATTGAATATGATTCATGGAACAAATATATATTTTTCAAAACAAAGAATTAATTAGGATTCATTCCTTATTAAGACAACGATACCATTACAAGAGACAAGGAATTATCAGTAACATTTTAAAATAAATATTGTTGTATATGACGACCTCTGTGGCGCAGTGGGCTAAGGTCCGGCTGAAACGCAGAAGGTTGCGGGTTCGATTCCCGCCGCGGGACAAATATTTGTATGATCTGCAAGTATTTGTCTCGGGTCTGGGTGTTTCTATGTATCATATGTATGTATTTACAAAAAAAAATGTATATAAGTAGTATATCAGACATGTTGGTACCCATAACACAAGCTCTGCTTACTTTGGGGCCAGATGATGGTGTGTGAAATGTCCGGCATTATTTATTTATTATTTATTTATTTATTTTGTAAGGTCTGAACTGATCAGTTAATCAGATCAGATCACTGACCCACGGTTGACAATCTTCTGGGTTTCTGAGGTTAGCTATCAGCAAGATATAACTCAGTCCTTATCTCCATTCAAAAATCTAATATGAACCCCTTTATTGTGTAGCTGAATGCTTATTCACATTCATTTTAAATGGAAGAAGGAATATCAATTGAATGGCCCTGCACGAGATCCGTTCTATTCAATGTAGATGTGGATATAACGTTGGCCATATTATGCTTAAAGATAAATTAGAAAAAAATTGGTTATTTGGGGAATCTCGGTCTAAGGCACCGAAATAATGATCAGACATAACATTATGTAGAACTTTTTAGGGTTCCAACGGAATCCTTATATTTTCAATATGTCCGTCTGTCTGTCTATCTATTTATCCATTCCTGAACAGAATACTTCGCAGACTATTAGCCTTCTTCCTCTTCAAATTTTCAAGAGCTCTTATCGATGAATGATTCAGCTCTTTCCACCTGTTCCTCTCTTGTTATTAATTTTATCGTGATGAAAATACACGGTAATACGTATAAGTGACCGATACAGAGATATGATATTTAAACTTTGAAACAATGGTTTCAGAGGTACCTTTCCTACTCCTCGAGCAGGTGAATGAGCTACAGGATAAATAAGAAGCTGTAATATATCTACATACAGGTATATGTTTAATTCAAATTTAATAACAGAATTGTACAGAATAAAATCATTAATATTAAAACAAATAAAACAAAAGTAAAACAAATTTAATATTAATTAATAATACATATTATTATTGATAAGACATGTGACTAATGGTAATGTATGTTTAAAATTAATGTCGTGTACTCGTAATTTTTATTGTTAAAATTTTTTGACTTTTAATAGATTGCTATAAATTTATTTGCCGTATGATTGATTGCAATATTATGAAATAAATGATTATCTGATTTAAAGTAGAGTTGATTTCGATTCTACTATGCCTATCGTGTGGCATCCTTATATATAGGTCTTTCGAAGATACGACGAGTTTTTTCAATTGGGACACTGTGTCCTAATAAATTACAATTTATATCCGAATCGTCAGCAACCCATTCGTATATACACACATAATACATGACACATACGTACATATTCGTACAATAAGTAGTCATTTTTAATAGTGTCATTAACTTAACAAGCAATTTATTTTACAAACTCATTGCTTAAAAGTTTTTGAAAATATAGCGTCTCGATTCGATTACAATCATTAAAATAATTACGTTAAAATTGAGCCTCTACCCGTAGTTTTAATGGGTTGAGCCTTTGATTATAGGTATTCTCATATTTTTTGGGTTAAGATAGCTATTGTGTGTAATCTATGAATTTATGTTATTCTAGAAAGTATATTAAATCTATGGTATAATCAAAACACGATTGATATAACAAGGCTTTGTTTAATCAAAGCACGCTATGGATTAGCTCACTCAATAGGCGATAGTGGTTCAAGTGCAAACATTACTCTAGATTATTGAATAGGTATTAATTAATCCCGTTTCATGATACCTGAACTAGTAATCTTGAGATCAACAGTCGAGAAGCAAGACAAAGCCAGTTCAAATTGATAAGCTGTTCGCTATGTAGGTAGTAGGTATACTATGTGTTTGTATAAACTAGTGGTGTTAAAAATTCTTGTTGAACGAATTTTGATATGTTAAACGCTAATCTATACTAATATTATAAATAACTAGCTTGTGCCCGCGACTTCGTCTGCGTCAGATTAGTACTTCGTGCTCACAGATGGCAGATTTTTTTCCTACTTACTTGACACTTATCGTTATAATTTGGACAATTTACACAATATCTTTATAAATTATAGCCTATGTGTTATTCTTATGTATAAGCTATTTTATTGTAAAGTTTCATTAAAATCCATTCAGTAGTTTTTGCGTGAAAGAGTATCAAACATACATACAAACTTTCGCCTTAATTTGATGAATTTTTAATAGAGATAGATGGGATCTTGAAGAAGAGTTCTTTTATGTAGGTACCACGCATGAGAAGCTGCGGGCAGTAGCTAGTTATGTATAGATAAAAATTGCAAACCTAAAAACTGAATGTTCTCTACGTTTCTTCTACTGAATTTGCATTTATATTACCCGAGTTCATTCAGCGCGTTGCATATGGAATTATAGTTCAGGAGATTGTGTTGATATTTTTACGCTGTTTTACGAGCGTGCTCCACGTAGAATATCTAATAAAAACAAACTTATAAATAAACTTTATTGGCTCTTGAACTAATATTAACTAGATTCCCGGTTGAGTTTTTTTTAACTTACCTAAGTACTTGTCCTTACATGTGTTTGTTAATATTTTTAGGGATTCGTACCTCAAAAAAATAAACGGAACTTGTATAGGATCACTTTGTTATATGACAGTCTGTCTGTATATATGACCAGATCTTATTTTACAAGAACGCGATAGAAAGACATACTAAAATCAAGTTTTTAAGTCAACGCAATCAAAAATACGGCACCAATACGATTATTTATGCAGCATATTTCGGCACGCGCTAGTAAATCAAAACATATAGGGTACTTCCTGTTGACCTAGAATCATGAAATTTGGCAAGCAGCAAGGTCTTATAGTATAGAATTAAAGGAAACAGTTATTGATTTGTACACATAAACCACAAATTTCAAGCTTAAAAACAATGTTCGGTGTATTCATTGTGTATGACGGTATATTTGGACTAGTAAAAGATGGTAAAATAACGATGAAGCTAAAAGAAGTAGGTAGGTACTTTCTGAGGCGTGATTTTGACACTTGACTGATTTATTTGATTATTTATAGATAAGAGACGAGATTCTTCGTTTATCATTCCATGAAGTAACATAGCTCTGCTAATTTAATATTTTCTACTCGTTTTATTGCATGTTTTATTCAGTAATCTTAGCGAAATTTTATTGAATAAATTGTGACTACAAAGGACCTGTATGGAAAATACAATTGAAAATGTGTATAATGGTGCAATGTGATTTGAATGACGAGGAATCCCAAGAAGTTATAGACGGCCATTCCGCGATGACGGTTAGATTTGACAATTGACCATCGACTAAGCCTTTATTAACTAACAAATTGACTATAAACATATATAAACACTTGGCACTGGCAAACTTGACATTATTATGTCACATGCCATTAACAAAGAAGAAGAAGGTTAAAGACGAGAGATAGAGCTCATAATATTATTATGTTGCAAAAAAAATCATAAAATTTAAAACACTAGTTCTAAGAGTCAGCTATTTAAAACTTATTTAAATACCTTCTTCTAACTGTAAGCTAGAACTATGTCTATCGTTATATAAAGAACAAAATAGCAGGTGTAAAAGAAATAACCCGAATCCAGTGATGATTTTTTTCCGCCCGTTGCACAGTAATCGAAATTCGTCGCTACATGAGAACAAGCTGATATGGCGCGGGTTTAATATGCATTTGCGTGATGCCAGGTTATTCAATATCTCACCCGATACCTACTTGATATTGTAGTTATGATATTTAGTTACGCAGTAAATAGCCGTGCGAAGGCTCTACATACATATATTACGTTTTAAAATACTAAAGTGAAAACCGAATTCATTTATATAATGATTACGTTTTATAAAATAAAAAAGAAAACCAACCTTATTTATGTAATAATTACTTTTTAAAAACTAAAATGAAAACCGACTTCATTGAATGAAACTTGAGCCCTTAAAAATACAACCAAATTGAGAACCTCATCCTTTTTTGAAGTCGGTTTCACTGGGCCTAATAGGGTAAGTATAATAGGTAAGGTAAGTAATAAGGTAAGTATATCCTTTCAAATAAAAAAAAATGTTTTTCAAATCGGTTTACAAAGGACGGAGTTATAAGGTCACAATATAATAAAAATACACAAACGAATCGAGAACGTCCTCCTGTTTTTTGAAAAAATTACGCCTGTTTCGCCACGTAGGTAAGCAGAGACTACAGATTTTTTTCTACGGTTCTTTCATATATCACATTCCTCATACATGCGCATTGGTTCAAGATACTCTTGGCCTGGCCTTTCCCTAACACATACCCAATATGGTATAAGTAAGTATGTCGAGGTCTTTCCCTTCCAGCTTTCCCATTCACACTCGCCTCATGCAAATATGTTTTTATTCAATACCTATTCAATTCACCTAGTATGTAAGACGTTTTAACACTTTAAATGCTTCCTTGTGATTATCTTTATATATTTAAATATTCTGTGTGTGTGTTCCTTATTAAACTCAATATAAACGGCTGGACCGATTTTGATGAATTTTTTTGTATGTACATGTTGTGTGTTATGTTTTTACACAAAACATTTTCGAAACATTCTCGAAGTGGATTCCAGAATGTTTGAGATTTACAATTAATTTTTTTTTTCTTTTTAGCCCGGATGAAGTCGTGAACGGGACCTATAGTACCTACCAATTCCTCCTATTTCGAGAAGAACTGTCAAGAAACTCGCACTAGTCCTAGCGCTTTTTTGTACGATCCTTCTTATAACTAGCTTAATTACGAAAAAAATATATAAGGTATGTATGCCTACATTGAAAATCTGTCAGATAACTGTGAGAGGGTAGAGCAACTTGAATCATTGCATTCTTATGAACAATATAGTAGTTTATATATTATAATACGCATTTCACAGTATAATTGAAATAATACTCATAGATTCCAATAAAAATCCACCTTATACATTCACTTAGTTTACAACTAAAGTCACAGATGATATTGATAAACCAGTTGCTAGAAGTCGTCTCTAAACCAATATTTGTAATCAGTTTTATGTACTTATAATTTCATTTTATTGTTGGTTTTAATAAACATTTGCTTCTAATATACATTATTGTAATAAAAATGATTATACCATCACACACATTTAAGAACTAAATCTAAATTCTGAACAAAATAATCCAATGATTGTTATATTTTGTAGATTGCATTGATACTTTCTTACTATTTTTCAGTCAATAATTAGTTTGGATTAATTAACAAATATCTTACCTCGTTATTATTTTCTGTTCTCATTATTCTGATTGATTGTTCTTCGATTGATTGTTTGGTAAATTAATTATAATAAATTCTTTTCTTTTAAGACATAAATAGCACAGCTATGAATCCATTGTTTCTTGAATAATATTTTAACATATTATTGTTATTGTATTGTTATTAAGTAAATAAGTTTCATCTTTATATTTAGATTCTTAATTGGCTTTTATGGTTGGTAGAATAATTAATTTTACTTATTCGATGACTATACCTATAATAGAATTACTATAATTGTAACACATATAATCTTAATTATGCTTCAACATATTATTTTAATAATAGATTCTGTTTTTGATCATAATGTACCGTAGTATTTGCTACTGTCCTGTGATTGGTTGATATGGTGTGAAGTTTTGTAGACATTAAAAAAGTGTATTATAGGCGATGTAAAAGCCTAAAACAGCAGATTATATTATTTTATTTTATTTATTTAGGGACAATAAACAGCTACAATATACAATATTTTAGATAAAAGGTAACATAAATATAGTAACAATATCATAGCCCACTGCATTATCCACATATTCTGTATAATAGCATTAGTACGCCGATAGAGGCTTTTATAAAAATAGTAGGTATTAAAATAATTTCAAGTAATTAGGTATCGTGAATCGTTGTACAAAGTACCCGCGCGAACCTGTCGCCTATGGAAGGTCCGGGGCACTGCATAGCAAAGTTTGGTAGTGAGGTCATTCACGTCAAAACTACTATAAACAATACCGTATAGTAAGTTGGATTCTAAGTAAGTGTGACAAGTACAATCTCCTACCCCTTGAATCTAGACGAGATTCAAGGGGTAGGAGATTGTACTTGTCAACAGTTGTGGGTACGATAAACGCGATCTAAAGCACCTGTAATACATAGTTCGTAGAAACTTACGTTGAACTCTCTCGATCTCATCTGTGTATTTTTTATATAAGGGATTCCAAATTGGCACAGCATACTCGATCTGGAAGCGGACTAGGGTGTTATACATGTATAGATAAGTGGCAGGGAGCTTGAATTCTGTAGAGGATCTCATTACAAAGCCATACATTTTAAACGCTCTACTGACAATCATCTCAATATGTTGGTTCAGATGAAGCTTACTGTCAAAAAGTACACCCAGGTCTTTAACAGTAGTAGTATTACCGAGAGTAGTGCTGCATAAACTACACTTGAAGTCGACGATGTTTTTATTTTTGGTGAAATGTAATTACATTTAGGTATACTTAGATGCAATTTATTGATAGTACAGTATGCTGTCAGTTTGTCGAGGTCCTCTTGAAACAGTCGGCAGTCATTTAGAGTTTCAATTGGTTTATAGGCTTTCAAATCATCCGCGTACATAACAAACATAAAATTCTTAAAGCACGTTCCAATGTCATTAATGTATAGGATAAATAGAAGTTGTCCTAACAATCTTAGGACCACTTCTATTTATCCTTGCCTAGCCTTGTGGGACTCCAGATGTTATGTGTATTGTGTTCGACTGGTAACCATTAATGACGACCTTTTGGGTGCGGTTCTGTATGTATGAGGAAAAGATTGTCCCGTATACCATTAAAAGCAATTTTATTCAGCAATATCTTGTGGTCGACCTTGTCAAAGGCTTTTTTGTAGTCTGTATATACTGCATCCACCTGCACACCCCTATCAAGGCTTTCAAAGAGATAGTTTGCAAAGATTAATAAATTAGAGATAGTAGAACGCTTCTTCACAAAAACATGTTGTTCCTGTATGATAATGTTATGCAGAGATGGGTAGACTTGGTTGAGTACCAGTTTTTCACCCTTATGCACTGGAGTTATATTCGCTTGTTTCCAGAACTCAGGGAACACGCCCTCATTCAAACACTTGTTAAATAATATGTAAAGCGGTCTGTAGATGCTATTAGCAGTATTTTTAAAGAATGACGATGGTAAACCGTCCGGACCAGCTCCCTTAGATGGATCAAGTTGCTGTAGTTCTTTTAGTATACTAGAGGAGCTGATAGTCAAGTTAGTTATTAAGAAGCCAGCGGAGGACGAATTGCCCCTACAAACGTAATACCAAAATGATTTGTAACTCAAGCATATTTTCACTATATTGTTGTATTATTTGTATGATAAATAGTATTTATCTAGGTTCCTGGATAGTTTTTATATCGAATTACTTATCAAAAATGAAATAAGAGCCAATCGCATTTTGAAAATTTTTTTGCTAAAATTGTCAAGTTTTCTTCCTATTTGTTTCGTATTAAAAACCACAATATCTTACGTATTGTTTGTCAAAGACCATAGCTTATATTGTCTAGTTACAGAATAACATTACTGTGTGAAGAATACTAAATGTTTTCAGTCATAATTTTTGGTATTAAGGAACACAACCAAATTCATACCATTTTTGAACGGCTAATATTGCATTCGCGCACGCACGGGGCGGGGCCGGGGAATGGGGACACTTCGGTTGTGTGATCGCTTGGACAGCTACGCACGCACACACTAATGCAACGTGTATTTACACGGTACGTGTATTCTGTTGACCTGTGCCACTGACTTGGATTGAGATTTGCCTTGTTGTTTGGAAACAATAACCTATTTCTTTACATACTACTACGACTTTGCCTTTGTTTACGGAAATTTTTCACTTGACCTCTGTGGCGCTTAGGACGCAAAAGGTTGCGGGTTCGATTCCTACCACGGGACAAATGTTTGTATGATTTGCAAGTATTTACAAAAAAAGTATTATTATTATTAATATCATCATCATCATCATCATCATCATCATCATCATCATCATCATCATCATCATCATGTTTTTGTATGGAAATCTGAAAATAATAAGATATGTGCAGATTGACGCGAAGTGGGAAATATGTACATAGTTCTCAGCGACTAGTGGCATGACGACTTTATTATGAATCTTAGCTACTTCGGCTAGTGTCTATGATTGAAGATAGTGACTTCAAGATAATGAGACGAATAAGAATATAAGAAACACTGTATAATGCTTCACACACGTTAAAACTTATGAATTTATGTGTCTGTCTCTTTTTACTGTCGCTATTTCGTTTCATCGACTTTTCAATCACAACGATGCTAAAGAAGTTTTCAGTTCCAAAAATATAACCGCGCTATAAATGTCCAGATAACGTTTTTTTGGCAAGCTTGTGACTCTCACATTTCCATATGTAACGCACAAATTGTCAGGTTATTGAAACGCACACTTTTCTGCATTTAAATAACTTACATTACCTAAATCTGATCAATTATTTTTTTTCTATTCGGATCGGCTGCCTTAGACGTTCGACTCTATAAAAACCTATATTTCTGCCGCGCTCGAGTGAAATCCCCAAATCGCCCAGAATTCCCGCTTGGGCTTTGTTTTTTTTGTTGTTGTGTGTATTGTTAATAAAATTTTAGGCCCACTTGGCCTACTGCGCCACAGAGGTCGTCTCCGCGGTCGAAACTTTGCATAGATGTAGGAAGACTAAAATACCTATGTATATGTTACCTACTTTTATCTCAGAAAAAGGCGTACGAAACCGCAGACAGAAGCTTGTATTTAATTTACCTACCGCCTTCGAATTGTCAATGATTAATCATTAATTTAGTAGGTGTATGTAGGTAGGTATTCTTCTGTCATTGATGACAGAAGTAAACCTACCTACTTACACCTACTCACACACACACACAAGCACGTCACTACAGTTGTATTTAGGTATTGTAGTGCCGCGTCCCGCGCCTCTCTCACGCCCCGCGCGCGCTTACATCATTTAAACAGAGATAGAGATATTCGGAGCGATTTTTGCACGCACCTCGAATTGAAGTTGCGAGCGAGCTTCACCGGCTTCTTAAGTTGGCGCTATTATTAAAATGTAGTGGAGGCCTCCATGCGGACAGCATCAGTAACGTGGGCTCAAAGACCGAGTAGAAGAAGTCTGAGAACATATTGCAAATTACCTCTGGGTCATTGGAACTTTTATTTTGATATTTCATCAAGGATGGTACGCCCGATTTACTTTTGCGGTTAGAGACGTATGACCAAAAATGCTTAATATTGGTTGTAAGGTTATCCTCAACGGATTTTATATAGGTTGCATAACAGGATTTAACCATACTTTTAAAGGTAGTCCTTAAGTCAGAGAATGTATTGTAGTCTGTCTTGTTATTATACTTTTTCCATTTTGTCCAATATTGTTGTTTCTTTTTAAATATTTTAATTAATTGTGCAGAGAACCAGACAGGAAAATGAAATGATCGCGTTTTTGCTAAGGGAATGTGTGGTTATATTATGTCGCTCAACATATTGTAGAAGGTATCCAAAGCTTCCTCTGCTGGTAGGTGATCAAGCATGTGAGACCAGTCAGTCGCCTCAATATCTTTATTTATGAGGTCATAATTAGCTTTGCGGAAATTATATTTTGTCTGTTTTGTATGTTTTTATTAGGAATGACAACCGAACAGGAAAGATAAGTAACTCCTTACAATATTGTACTAGAATTATATTTTGTGTGCATTTAATATGTACACTGTCTACAATTTGTGTTGTTTCTCTGCTTGGTAACTATCCCAAGCTTTACAACTATTTTATTTATTTATTTATTTATTATACTTTAATTAACACGGATAAACCAATTACATTATTAAAGTCACAACCAATTATTTGAAATATAAATAGACTATAAATACTTATTTACAATGTCAAAGAAGAATAAAAATACCTAGCCATAAATGTCGAGCAAAAACACAAATAGTATATAAAAATAGTATGAAACACGCAATTATACATCACGCTCACAGAAACTCAAACAATCAGATAAAATGTTAACCCACCCATCCGCAAATAAATCGCACTCAGGACTACGATTCAGGAGCGCGTTTAGCGCAGCGAGGATGCGCGGAATAGGTGACGAAGATCTAGCCACAGTGCGCGCCGGTGGTTCGGCAAACAACCTATGATTCCGACCCCGACAATAGTTGTTCGGGACAAACAATCGACACAGCTCGTTGCTCAAGTCCAAAGCGTCAATCTTGCCGCGGAAAATTTTGCAGGCCGTAAGAATCTGATCGCAAGCCCGTCGAACCTCCAACGAGTTGTACCCTAGACAACCCAGCAAAAAAATTCCATCTTATTTAGAGCGCTCCACTCGAAGACTGCATTAATGTCACCTTGTAGCGCTATACAATCCGCTTCCGACTTGATTTCTGAGTAGAGTTTTAAGTCATCCGCATAGAGTAGACACCTAGCATGAGACACAACTCCCGGCAGATCGTTAACCATAATCAAGAAAAGCAAAGGCCCGAGGATAGACCCCTGACTAACACAGTATGATATGGTCGCGACTCGTACATGCCGAGTCTGACAAACTGCTGACGATCACGGAGATAGTCAGTGAGAAGCCGGAGAAGACCCGGGGCAATAGCGGAAAGTTTTGCAAGCAGGATGTCGTTATTGACCCTATCAAACGCCTTCCGGAAGTCAAAGTAGAGTACATCTACCTGGTGCCTACGATCCATGCAACTAGAGATATAATCGACGAGTGTTAATAGGTTAGTGTTTACTGATCTTTTCCTCCTTAACCCATGTTGTTCGTTACATAAATACTTATTGACCTGCGCGTATATGTACTCATGCAGAATGGATTCAAAAATCTTCGCTGGGGAGGACAATATTGCAATAGGACGGTACTCTTCAACAGAAGATTTATTCGAGCTTTTAGGTATAGGAGTAACCCTTGATAACTTCCACTGTGGCGGATAAACACCAGTTATAAGTCCCAAGTTAAAAATGTGGCAGAGAGGACCGCTCAAAAATGTTCTTGCCCCTTTGATGAATGCAGGTGGTATGTTGTCAGGGCCCACAGAGCTTCCAGGTTTCAACTTGTTGATACCAAAAGCTATATCGCGCTGAGTAATCGTCAGTATATTGATATCATTGCTGTTAGCAGAGCTATCAAAGACGGCCTCGGCATTAAGTTGGGGTATCTCGGCAAGGAAAACACTAGAGAAGTAGCTTGCGAAAGCCTCAGCCGCCCCCGGTCCCGTATAAGTTGTACCTTGATAGCTGATACTGGGTTCAAAACCTCCCTTTGACCGAAGGCTCGAAATGTGCTGCCAGAATTTTCGCGGGTCCCGACCAATATTGTCCTCTATAGACTGCGTATACGCACTGTAGGCAGACGCTATACGATATTTTAATTCAGTTCTGAGGTTAGAGAATTCTTGGTAGATTTCAACAGAATTGAGACGTTTCCATACCGAATGCAACTTTAACTTTCGCTTTGTGTCCTGAATTATGTCACAGGTAAATGTCATAAAAACACTGGCTGGCAATACCGACATCATGGGCCTGCAGAACCTCGGTCCAAGATGTCTCGGACACAAAGAATATAACTGATTATAATCGCACTTCTTGAAGTTCCAGTTTTATATTGTATTTGTTAACTACATAAATTGGTATCAGTTACTTATTCAGTTGTTATCTGTCACTGTGCAATATATTATTTCTCGATGTGCTTTTACATGTAGGTAATTACATGTAAAAGCACATCGAGCACATAATCTTCCTAGTATTGAACTAGCTATACTATGGTATAATAATTTTCAATTCTTTAAAGGTCTTGGAAGCTTTGATCCATTCACGTTATTGTGAACTGAATAAATAATAATAATAATAATAATGCCGGACATTTCACACAGCATCATTTGGCTCCAAAGTAAGCAGAGCTTGTGTTATGTCACATGACTGATATACTACTTATATACGTAACTACTTATATTTTTTTTTTGTAAATACGTACATATTATACATAGAAACACCCAGACCCGAGAGAAACACTTGCAGATCACACAAACATTTGTCCCGTTTTACAACCTACATTTCCCTACTGTATTAAGTAATGAACAAGAAATATTTAATATGTTTTATATAGAACTCTAGACTATTTCTGACACGTTCTTCGCAAGACTACCCACTATGTAAGCCTTATATTTCTTAAAAGGTAATTTAGTTGTATTTTTATATAGGATAAACAATAATTAAATAATGTCTACAAAATAATATAAAATACACATGAAACAGTTGAGCTATCTAAGGACCGTTTAAAACGATCTATAGATAGCTCAACTAATCCAGATCACTGCCAGAGGGCAGCGTTCCCAAGATACTGGCGGCATTACCACGTTGAATGGCAATGTTAATACGCTGAGCCAGATAGAAGCCAGCTCTTGGGTCATGCAACGTATCTTCCAGACGCCGTAAAATAATTTTAAAAACGCGGTGAGCTCCTGTTCCCCACGGGCCCAGGGTCTCGACTCCAAAAAGCTCAAATATGTAGGCCTTATCCAAACCAGCATATTTGCGGTTTTTGAGGTCCTCGGCACATTCAGCCGCCGCACCAGCACTAACGGAAGTCCCCGACAGATGGGATGCGGCCAGGGTGTCTACGCAAGTAGCATCCCACACTAATGGCCTACTCATTTCCCAAGGGACAAGAGTCATACCATCAGGCCTCTTACCATCAATAGTCAATAGTTTGAAACATAATTTTCATTCAAAACGGGTTATTACCATGGGAAGCAGAAAAACTCTAATATCATGGTAAATATCCCATTTTTTAGTGAAAATCATATGGTCTATATATGTACATACATATAAGTATATTATAGGAATCTACTGTACGAATATTAATATCTTTGAATATTTATCTCAATAACTCTCTCGGGTTCATTTTGTAATTGGCACGAGCTCCCCTTTTTTGAAGAACTCAAATATGCTTGAATAGCAGCTGCTTTTCCTTAGAGAATGATGCCACATGACATAACACTATAGAAGTAGCTAAAATAATCTACAATGTAGCGGAACCACTTAAAATTTGTGCCCATCGAAATTTTTCATGAATATTAGGACTACAAAAAAAAGAGAGGTACTAAGCTTAGTCAAGTTGAAACACTATTCAATGACAATTCCTTCACCAGAGTTGAACACAGTCCCACAAACATACGTCAGTTTATTATTACTACAAATGTCTTACAATACGTATTACAGTTACGGCACGTAGTAAGAAATAATGTTCACACCTTTTCATTATATTCCCCAGTCCCCACCGTCATAACTTCCCTAACAATAGGAACATCGAACCTTAAAAGACACTGAAAAAATACGCTCTTTCCGACGTAAAATAATTATTATTTCATTTGGTTCTTTATTGAGTTATCCGACGGATACGAAGTTACCGGAGTTTTTTGTGTTCGCAAATGTACCTACCTTGTACGGGCTTTCCAGACGTGCAATCAAGTTGATAGCCACGGGATTTTCATTTAGTATTATTATTACTGGTGTCTTCGTTAGTTAAGATAATAATAGACGTCAGAAAATCATTTGATTTACAGTAGGTTGAGCGCAACCTTTTATAAAATCAATGTGGCTGTCACCACGTGTGAGAGGGTTTACCCAGGATTTGCTATCGTAATTTTGTTGTTTTTATTATAGGACTCGCAGTAATGTAGTATTGTTGAATAATGCGTTACCCTTGTGTTCTTGAGGAAATAATGCTGCTTATTGCTCTAAAGCTTTGCGTGCCTAATAAGGGAGACAAAAAGCCACACCTACACAGAAAAATACAGACGAAAACACGAAAATACCTACAGGATTCGCCTATTGGCCCATTGATTTGGCAAAACATCTGAACACTTTTCTATCAAGAATATACTCGTATTATTTATCAATATTAAATAATTAATTAATATTTGTTTCGGGTTTAGGTGTTTGATAATATGTATGTATTTACAAAAAAAGGATATATATGTATATCAATCATGTGGTACCCATAACACAAGCTCAGCTTAATTACTGGGGACAGATGATGTTGTGTGAAATGTCCCATTATTTATTATTAATTTATATTAAAATGTGAAAGAGTGATGGGGTGAAAGGGGGCCCAAATAACATCTTTCGGGCTCCAAGCCATCCTCACCTGCAAGCGGTGCACCCTGCTGACCAACGAACGAGGCTCTGACGAACTACCCGCCATCACGCACTGGACCAGCGTGGCGGGTTATGGTCCAAAACCCCCCTTTTTATGATGGAAAGTACACTACAATTGCCCCAAGTGCTCGGCAATCCCAGCAGCGGTGCTATAGTTGACGGGCGTCAAATCGGCTCTGGGGTTAGGGGCCAGGTGAATCTCCGAGCGAGGACCCACCGTCAAACGACCAAGGCATCAATTCTAAAGGACTCCGATTTGCTTAATGTTTTGACGTATAATGTGAGGACCCTCATGAGCGATGAACGTCTTATTGAGTTGGAAAACTCATTAAAAGACTTAAAATGGGATATTATCGGCTTGGCTGAAGTTAGAAGGTTAGGCGAACAAAGTATTGAAAGAAACGACGGTGTGTTTTTCCACATTGGAGAAACCCCTGGTCTTAACGGTGTAGGATTTCTTGTAGCTTCAAAGTGGAAAAACAACATTCTCGAATTCAAAGGATACTCAGAGCGAATTGCTGTTTTAAAATTTCAACTGACTCAGAACAAAACCCTAACTGTCATCCAAACCTACGCTCCAACAACCTCCCATCGAAGAGTATCGAAGAAATAGTGAACTTCTACGATCTTCTCAATAAAGCTTGTGATGAGAATCGTAGCACATGGAACATTGTCCTTGGCGATTTCAACGCCAAAATTAGACAAAGGCAAGAAATGGACAATGACAACGTCCTCGGACCTTATGGTCTGGGTAACTGCAACAAGCGAGGCACTCAATTAATCAATTTTGCCTTTGGACAAAGTATGATTATCAGTAATAGCCAATTTTTCAAAAAATCCCAAAGACTATGGACCTGGGTTTCTCCAGGCGGAAATATAAAAAATGAGATAGATTTTATATTATGTTCAGATAAAAATATCGTTAAAGACATAAGCGTGATAAATAGAATAAAATTTGGATCAGACCACATACCAGTTCGCGCAAAACTAAAATTTAATTTTAAAATCCACCGTATTCATTTATTTGTTAAGCATAAAAAACTTTCAAAACCCTATTTAATAAAAAAAGCAGGTAAATTTAACTTAGAACTTAATAATAACTTTTCACTTCTTAATCAAGATGAATCTGATGACGTAGAAAACCAACACAATGACATCGTAACTGGTATACACAAAATTAATAATAAATTTAAAGAAAAAACAAATAAAAACAAAAAAAATTCAAATAAAACCTTAGAGCTTATACAAAGTAGACTAGTTATTGAAATAAATACAGAAGAATATAGAATTATAGATAAACAAGTAAAACGTAGCATTAGAGTTGATTTAAGAAAATATAACTGTCATTTGATACAAATAGCACTCTAGAACAATACGTCACTTCGTGTAGCTAAGCAAGGAATTTCGAAAGGGAAATGTTGGATAAATGGTTTAACGGATGATCAAGGAATAAAACATAATAACAGGACTAAATTATTGGAAATCTGCACAAAATTTTACAAAAACCTTTATACGGATAAATCTAAAAACAGAACAACTATTTGAAAATATTCCTGCCCTGATAGCATTCCTTTCATTACCGGTCAGGAAGTTGATAAAGTGATCAAAAGTATGAAATATAAATACAAAAGCCCTGGAGAGGATGGTATCACGTCAGAAGCACTTAAAATCGGTTCCCCTGCTCTTCTACCCCAAGTTACCAACCTTTTTAATAGCATACTCACCACTGGCATACTTCCACTTAAAATGTGCCATTCTAACATAGTTCTTCTTCATAAAAAAGGAGAAAAACCAACATTAACAATTATAGGCCGATCAGTTTAAATTCACACATATATAAATCATTTATAAAAGTAATTTCTAATCGTATAGACGGTCAGCTTGACATGCACCAGCACCAGAACAAGCTGGCTTTCAGCCTAGCTTTTCAACCTCTGACCACCTTCATAGTCTTAATCAATTAATTGAAAAACATCACGAGTTTAGTAAACCCCTGTATCTAGCCTTTGTGGACTACACAAAGGCCTTTGACAGTATCTCCCACAAAGCTATTTTTGAATCATTAAAGAACCAACAAATAGAACAAACTTACATAGACCTACTAAAAAATATCTATAATAACAGCACAGCCACAATTGAACTTGAGAGCTGCGGTCCCTCCTTCAGAATCGAATAAGGTGTTAAACAGGGTGACCCTCTGTAGTCTCCGAAGCTTTTTACAAGCACCCTTGAGGAAATATTTAAGAAGCTAGCGGCATCCTGGCTAACATACGGGATCAAAGTCGGAGATAAAAATCTTACAAACCTGCGCTTCGCTGATGATATCGTTCTTTTTGCATCATCAGCGCAGGAGCTCCAGTCAATGCTACAAGACTTAAGCACAGCAAGTCTTGAGGTGGGACTGGCCATGAATCGATCAAAGACTCAAATCATGTCAAATAGCACGAAACGTAATGTCACTGTCGATGGGCAAATAATAGAGTACGTCGATGAGTATATCTATTTAGGCCAAGTAGTCTCCTTCAAATGCAGGCAAGACAGAGAAATATGTCGCCGCATTGAGAATGCATGGAAGAGCTACTGGGCCATGAAGCAGCATATGAAGGGAAACCTCCCAATATCACTTAAGCGAAAACTCATCGATACTTGTATCTTGCCCATACTGACATACGGTGCTCAGACATGGTCACTGACAGAGTCACAAAAATCAGACCTCAAGATTTGCCAAAGAGCTATGGAGCGCAGTGTTTTGGGAATCAAAAGAACCGATAGGGTCCGAAATACCGAAATCCGATCGAAAACGGGCATAGCGGATGTAGGTACGAGGACTGCATGTTTGAAATGGGATTGGGCAGGGCATGTGACTCGAATGCATTCGGAACGTTGAGCAAAGCTCGTCACTCAGTGGGTGCCCGATAGTCGAAGACGACGCGGCAGACCCAGGAAAAGATGGCGAGACGATTTAGATGCATTCTAGCCAAATTAGCAAACTGTGGCCTAGGAGCGCAAAGAGTGGAAGGTAAAGGGGGAGACCTTTGCCCAGCAGTGGGACACTATAGGTTAAAGGAAAAAAAAAAAATGTAAAAACTAGCACGGTGAGCACTAGTGGTGTAGTGGTACCACCCTTGTCTTCTGATCATAAGGTCGTGGGTTTGAACCTGGTAGTACACTAATAGCTGTTTCCATTACAAAAAATAAAAAAACGCCGTGAGAAAACCAGCACACCCTAGAAAAACCTAAAAAAAATAATCGAAAACCTTATTTATTCGATAAAAAAAATACAAGGACCCCTTTGAATCTTCTTCTTACATGCTAGTGAATCTAGGTGCCGGTTCCTCCTAACCCCAGTTCAAGAAGTACCCGGCGAGAAGCTCACCTGGTTTTAACATTATTCTGTATGATCCTTGCCAATTTTGTTACGGTAGCCGAATCGAGTTGAAGCAGATTCATCCCAAGCTTTTTTGTCATCTAAATAATCTTTTATTTTATAATATACTTTATGAGTCGTTTTTTTTTTGATGACGTTTTTAAATTTGCTAGTTGACAAATTTAACACGTCGCTAGGACGTTTGGACGTATCTCTGACTATGCTCCTTAGGGTCGATCCATATCTGACGGAAAATGCGTTGCGTATAATTGCGTCGCGTAACGCCAGAACAGTAAATAAATAAATAAAATAAATAAAACATTTAACCTTTCACACCCAACCGATGATGCGTTAGTGCGTCGAACGTACAGCGCCTGTTCCGTTTCCATCAACGCTGTGTCAAAGTTTTTTTTGCAAAGTTTTTTTGCATTGAAAATGTTTGTTACAGAACAATTTATCATGACAGTTTAAAAAAGATTATGTCTATGAAACTTTAAATAAAAATCTTATAGCGACCGACAAGCCAAGTGACGGGCTTGGGAGGAAATTGCAGAAATATTTTTAGTTTAGTTTAGAGTGGGAGATATATACACAAAAAGAAAAATGAATCACGAAAGATATTTTTTATTGTATTATTAGTATCTATACTCAAAGTCAAAGTCAAAAGATACTTTATTTAATACAATCACAAGGATCACTTTGAAACGTCTTACATACTAGGTGAATTTAGGTGCCAATTTGTCCTAACCCAAGCCCGAGAAGAATTGGCAAGAAACTCGTCTTGGTTCCAGCGTTTTTTATATGATCCATCTTATAACTACCTTAACTACGAAACACTAATACAAGAGAGTTTATACATTTCAGTGTGTCGGTTACCTGTCTGACGGCAGAGCGACATGAGGCCATGCTTTCTTCAAAAGACTACCTTTTATGTATGCTTTAAATTTCTTAACAGTGTTAGTGCTAGTGTTTATTCTATGAAGGTCACTATTTTGCTGAATCTTATCTCTATTTTTATGTGTGTATAACAAATTTTCATATATAATATATATTGTGAAGCTATTGTGAGAATATAAATTTCTTTGAATATTTATCTCAAAGATTCTCGTGGTATCATTTTATAAATGGCACGTATTGCCCTTTTTTGAATTACAAATATTTTACCAATATCAGCTGCTTTCCCCTAGAGAATGATGCCGTATGACATAACACTATAGAAGTAACTGAAATAAACTAGTCTAGCTGTAGCTTCATCAGTAAGCCACCGTATCGCAAGAACTGCATATGCAGCGAAACTAAGCCTAACTAAGCAAGTGTTTCAATTTGTGGTCCCCACTGTAGTTTTGCATCAATATTGAGACCTAGGAAGATCGTGGAATTTACAAGATTCATTGCCTCTCCATTTATTTCAATGTTGGTCGGGCTATGAATAACATTTGGCAAAGTGAATTTGATACATTTAGTTTTCTTTTAATTAAGCAAAAGATTATTTACAATGAACCAGTTAAGAACTAACTATAAGGATTCATTTACGTTATCGCAAATACTGGTTTTACCGCTATCAACTTTAAAAATTAAAGACGTATCTGCAATAAAACTATATCACAAATATTTTTTACAAAAAAAGGTAAATCATTAACGTATACTAGGAATAAAAAAGGGCCTAGTACCGATCCCTGAGGTACCCCTATATCAATAATTGATCCCAAAGACCTCTCACCACCCACGTCTACTTTCTGGACTCTATTGGATAGATAAGACTGTATGAGGTCAATCGCCCGGTTTTTAATGCCATAATATTTTAACTTTGTGATTAGGGTTGCATGACTCACACAGTCAAAGGCCTTAGATAGATCGCAGAATACCCCAACTGCATCCTGTGACTTCTCCCAGGCCTCAAATATATGCTTTAAGAGCGCTATACCTGCATCAGCTGTTGATCGACCTTTAGTAAATCTGTATTGATTACTATGTAGCAGGCCGTAACGTTAAAGTGATATAATAACTGATTAAGAATATTTTTTTCAAGATTTTACTTAACGCAGGTATTATCGATATCGGTCTATAATTAGCGAGATCACTTTCTTTTCCGGACTTAAACATAGGAATGAGTTTACTGTGTTTAATGAGATCAGGAAAAACTCCCTCGTCGATACATCTATTAAAAATATAAGCTCAACATGGTGCAATATCTAAGATAATGACACCCAGCACCTTTTTAGATATTCCCCTAAGATCTTCTGTATTTTTTATATTAATTAACTTGAATGCTTTTACAATACTAGTTAATCTAGCTTAAACTAAACTCATTCTTGCATTTTGCAAAACTAGATTCTTATAGAACGGAAGCTCTGTAGGCTGAAGAGTTTAACGATTTGGTCACTATTTTTGGTATATCTGAGAAAAAACTATCAAATTCATTCGCAACATCCTGTTCAAAATTGTACCATTTGTATTTAATTTGAACTGTATATTTCGAGCCCTTGATTTACCTGTTTCATTATTAATTTATTTTCAAGTTGTTTTTCTTTCATTTGTTGAATATAATATTATTTTTCTCAAAAACAGTGACTTAGCCGCATGACAAGCTTTTTTGAAGACTTTTGAGTAATTCTTAACATGTAAGATAAAAACTGGATCATATATCATTATCTCTCTGGAAGCATATAATTCGTACAATGTATTCCTACTTCTATAGATACCCGGCGTAGCCCAGTCGGCAAATCTAGCGCAATTTTTTGCTTTGTATGTTTTTACTGTAAATATATCAGCATGTTCTTTAATTATTAAATTAGACAATGTGGTGAAAAGATCATTTGGATCATCGATGCATTGTACAAGGGAAACTTTGTGTTCAATTCTACTTTGAAATGTTTTGATGCGGCTCTCTGTAATAGGTCGGTGAGTAAAGTTCTGAGCTTCAACTATACGATCACAAGAAAAGGAAAAGGTATAATATTATAAATGCGAAAGTGTCTCTGTCTGTCTGTTTGTTACGTTTTCATGGCTAAACGGCTGAACGGATCGTAATGAAATTTTGTAAGAAGATGTATTGCATGTGGTGGAAGAACATAGGCAACTTTTTATGTAGGTACCACGCGTGTGAAGCCGCAGGCAGCAGCTAGTTCTTTTATATATTGGTCTTGGTACTGCAATATTCCTTCGTTACTAAAATACTGTTTTAAAAAATACCTATAATTAGTAGCAGTCATTATTCTAGTTGAAGTTGCTGTGGGTAAAGTCTGTAAGTGGCATATTTGAACGAAGTCGAAGAACAAAATTATGAAGTATACAAGCAGCCTTTCACTATTTCCGTAGCAAAATCGGGTTCGGTGAGAATGGCAGTGTAAAGTATGATAAGTTCTATGAGCTTAATTTTAAAATTCAATATCACACAACACAAACGCTCTGTAGATGCTGAACGCAGAACCTGACTAGACGCGTAATGTGGTAGGTCTAATTAATTTAAAAAAGACCGAATAGACGCGACCGATGATATGCTCCACGCATTTTGCGTCAGATGTGAATCGACCCTTAAACACCCACAAAGAACTAAATATCTAGAGATTGCGGTGTCTACCGACCTAGGGGATATCAATCTTAAGATGTTATTTTTTTTTAATTTTATATTAGCACTTTCGCACTACTTACTGTTTTAAAATATACAAAATACCTAAGAATAGAATAAATATCTAATTACATCAACTTTACCGTTCCATGAATAGCACCGCAAAATGATTTAAAATCTCTAAGAAGTCGGTCTCAAATGTATTGGACATTTGCGACCAACTCGGCTTGCTAGATTTGTCAATGACTTACATTTTTCAGTAACGTTCGTTCGCTGAGTGACATATATCAATAGGATCATTCAAACCGCGGAGCACCTTGTTATTTTTTTTACAAAGTAGTTAATACAGACAGTAATACAAAAATGTAACTTGTAACTAAATTTTGTATTGAGTTCAATGTGAATTCATCCTCACAATAGTCTACTCCCGCTGTTTCACTTTCAAAACTTTCCTGATTTGTACTATATATTTTGGGAAACACGGGCTTTTACTCACGTATCTATTATTTTGTCACACCTGCACTCTCACGGTGGGTGGAAACCGCGAGCGCGAGCGTGAGTAAGCTAACCGCGGATCCAACTCACCCTGATGAAGATTCTCTAAATAAATCGAAACAGTGTCTGCATCTCCATCGACAAAATACTGAGTACCTGTGTGTACTCAAATGCCCGTGTTTATGAATATGTATATTTCCGCTTTTCGCGTGTATCAATATAAAAAGTAAGTGCGTTTTCTGGTCATTGCTTATATATCATGTTTCATCCAGACCCGCCGTGGTTGCACTTTGATTGATACTCAAGCAAACTTATACACAAAAAAAAAAGTTACGTATTTATAAATAATATTAAAATAAATATATGTAGAGTAAATATTTTTTTATTTATTTATAATATTACAATATTACTAAATAATTAAATGACGTTACTAAATTCAACGAAGTCTCCACTAATTTGTAAAACTTATAACGTAGAAATTAGTAGACATTTTTTAACAATAAAAGAAACTGGCCACGGATTGGTGCCCTGTGGGGCGTAACATTCATACTAATAGCTTTTAGTTACGTATATAATTGATGAATTGACGGATGGCTTATCGCTGCGATTTCTATCGTAGAATTAATTCGTATTTCGTATTATTAATTTAATCATATTAAACGACCTAATTTTGTGACATCCATAAAGTAATATTAGGTTTACAACTAAACAATCAGACATCAATTTTTTTCTACTATGTGTACTTGGTATCTATAGTAACAATTTGTAGTAGTATCTAACTAAACATACGATTATACAAAGCAATTAGTATTATTCCGTGGCGATGTCCAAAACAGTGAATCTATCAAATTACTTATAGCGTAAAGCGACGTATTAGGACGACTTTATATTGCTTCAAAGACGAACGTAGGATTTGCCTATCACACGCAATCGTGGACTGTAAGCCACTTTAAGCATTCCTCTAAATCCTACCCTCGGGTATTCTGCAGAATCTCCGTTCGGATCTTTCAATGAAATTCAATTTCGAAAGATGCGCACATTTGTTTTTTATGTCGCAATACGCTTATTTTTATAAGAAACTTTCTTTTATTGTCTCCAATAGGTTATAAATGGACTGGAATAAACACAAAGCTGCTTTCTTAAACGTGTTAAGAAATAGCTACATTTCTACTCACTGAGCCTTCGTTTACGGAGGCCTAGGAGAATTGACGCCATATTTTACAGAAAATCAAAGTTACAATTTTTTTATTCAATTCAAACACAATGATCACTTTGAAACGTCTTACATACTAGGTGAATTTAGGTGCCAATTTCTCCTATATGAGTCCGAGAAAAATTTACAAGAAACTCGTCCTTGTCCAAGGCCTTTTTTGTATGATCTTTCTTATAACTAGTTTAACAACAAAAAACTAATACAAGTTAACAGTAGTTTAAACATTGCAAAATTATCAGTTAAATCAGAAATATACATGTTTTAATGTTAGTGACTTGCGTATTTTTATAAAGTTATAAATTTTTGAGAACCAGCATAACAATAATTATTATAATCATCATAATCAGTCTCTCCCATGGCACACCACAGAGCTCGATCTTCTCCTCCACTAATAATAATAGCCTTGTGAAAAAAAGTTAGTGGAAACAAAAAGGAAAAGTTCGAAAAACAAGTCGATGGTCGGCAGATAAAACGTAACTTCCTTTTTTCAATCAATTTCTTCTTTCTCTTTGAAAGTTAAAAGGTAAAGGTATGTATATATCACTCTATTTCCTGTTATCTTGGTGGGTATTTCGCAATACTTATGCCTTTATCGCACGTACAGTCGCATACACTCCACTCGTAGCTCTGTAGGCGCAACTCCGTAGCACGTAGCTCTTATCAAGGAACTTTCGTTATCAAAATTAAAGCTTCCTTTGCGGCTGTATATTTAACGTGACAATTATTCAAAACTTACGTCATCCCATTGGAAAGTATATTTATTTTATCAGCTTACATTATTTATATGATTTGGTTTAGACGGAATTCGAACATAAAAATAAAGGACACAGTGACGAGAAGGGTCAAGGAAAAGTAAACAGTAACGAGACAGTCCCAGAGATGAGCGTCGTAGAAAAAGAAAATGTTTTCACTGGAATAGTTTTGCTAGAAGCGGAGCCTCATTACATCACTAAGCTTGTAAAGCTGCGAAGCAAACGGCGTAAACCTAAAGTTTTATTGCTGGTCGGTTTATTGCCGCCATAAAGAGGGAGGCCCAAGTCGGTGCTTTACAAATAAACACAAGTCGTCCTTACCAGTTTCTCTGGTAATTGCATATGTGTGAGGGGCGATGGGCGCCGCACAATACTCTAAATAAAAACGCCTTAGGGAACGAACGTTTATTTGCCCCAAATGGTTTTCTTGAATTATTACCTGTATTACTTTTGTTTAGCAAAAGAGTTCAAGTTTCGTAAGTAATTTTCTAAGGCGCTTGTCTGGTCTCAAATACGAAATTATAAAGTTATGTAATTTAACCCGCTTTTATTGTTTTGTGAGGTCGTATAAGATGCTTTGTGTGATTTTGATTTATTTTGTTAAGCGAATAACATCTTTATTACCTACTTTATGATATTCCCGCCCACACATCTTACAGAAATAGGCTAAACGTCTAACTTCCTGGCTTCCTTAGTAGAGGCCATATTGTTCGTTATGACATCGTGGTGCGGACGCTGTCTCATCATGGACGATTTCACTGAAGCGTCACGGACACAGGCACCCTATACATCATCCGGCATCCGGCGTTTGAGAGGTTGGGTTGAGACGACAAGCCTCCACTGACTTCACACGGTTTGCGCAGACTACAAAATAGCCTGTCGATTATCTATCTATAGGTACTATTGTCACCGTCAACCCTTGTCAGCTACCACCCGAAAGAGGTATTCAAAATTCTATACGCATACTACGGCATCAACTTAACTCTATTTTAACATGAATAGGCTTCGCTGTCTTTTGACTGGTTTGCATTTGATTATTGTAGAAAGTTGTAATAATGTTTTTTAGAGGGACTTAAAATCGTTTTAGAATAATATCTATTACCAAAGTAATTGGGTTAAAGGCCAACATAGTTATGAATACAGTAAATCCTCTTAAACCATTAAATTATTATTTATTGCTTTAATTGATCGTGACCTTATTGTAATTCCACCAATATTGCTTTGAATCTAAAATGTTTAACCAATTTCAGCGTTAAGGACGTTACGTTTAGCGGGGGATGACTACTGCTTAAAAATTCTCGTGGTGCACTGGCGCGGACTATAGACGTTGATTTTATAGTAATCCTTGAAATTTTGATTTCTCGACTTCAACACGCATAGTACATACGTATACAATTGCCTGTGTCTTTTCTTAAGATATGTGATAGGTTGTAAGAAAATAACATTGCTCTAACCTAGTTGTGGAGAGTTCCATTTGTAAGGTAATATTTGCGACAAAGTAACTCAATTGCCGTAGGTCAGTGTGCATAACTGAGGTTCAAGCGAGCGCGACGCGTTGGACAATACACTGCTAATGAAGCGGCTGGCACTAGGGATGTTATTTTTGTCATATCCGGCCAGAATCCGGATCAAAATATGCGAGAGTCTATATTAATGTATTGTATTGTAACTTGTGAAGCATGAAACATTGTCAATTAAGAGGATTACTATAGGTTTTTAAAGGTGAAGCTGATCATAAATTTGTGTTTTTCTTTTAATATAATGCCGGACATTTCATACATCATCATCTGGCCCCAAATTAAACAGAGCTTGTGTTATGGGAACCATGTGACTGATATACTACTTAAATACTTTTTTTTGTAAATACATACAGATTCTACATAGAAACACCCAGACCCGAGACAAATATTTGCAGATCATACAAACATTTAGCCCGCTGCGGCAATCAAACTCGCAACCTTCTGCGTCTCAGTCGAACCATAGACCATTGGTCCAGATGGTCCGACCAGAGGTCGTCAAAAGCCTAAAGTCTTCTCTGTGATGACCTCTTTGAACTTGTGGTCCGTACCGAAACCGAGAATGTTTAAGTTAATTACCTCTATACCATGTCTTATTTCAGGTCATAATGAATCTACCTTCAATATCATCTTAATCGGGTTAGCTGCGACGTGATTGATTGACATACAAACAAACCTTCACATTTCTAATCGACACTATCACTTTAGGGTGTTCGTGTTCTAGGGCCGCCAGTAGGATTGCCCGCCACGTAAGGCGGGCATCTTAATCATGTCATTCGTCGGGCACTTACCATCGTCAACATACCAACACATTCTCGAGCTGAACGGTCTGATATGTGATGGTGGTAAGAGGCCTGCTGGTATGACTCTTATCCCTTGGGAGATGGGTAGGACATTGTTATGGGATGCTACTTGCGTAGACCCCGGCCGCATCCCATCTAGCGGGGACTTCCTTTCGAGTCGGTGCGGAGGCCGAATGTGCTGAGGGCCTTGAAAGACGCAAATATGCCGGTTTTGATAAGGCCTACATATTTAGCCTTTTGGAGTCGAGACTTTGAGCCGGTGGGGAACAGAAGCCCACCGCGTTTTTTAAATTATTACACGGCGTCTGTTAGAAATATGGCGTGAACCAAGAGCTAGCTCCTATCTGGGCCAGCGTATATGCATTGCCATTCAACGTGGCAACGCCGCCAGTGTCTTGAGAACATTGCCAAGTGCTCTGGATAAATTGAGCTATCTATAGATCGTTTTAAACTGTCTTTAGATAGCTCAACTGTTGCACATGTGTTTTAAAATAAATAAATACTTTTCAATATGTTGTATAAATCTATTGCCATATTTATTCATTTACTTTAAAACGACAGAACAATCATTAACACCACGCTTATTTTTCAATACTTATGAACCTACGAGTTCAGAAGAGATTGATCAGAAAAACCCTTTGTATTTTTTTACTTTTAGTTAGTTTGAAGGTACGTATTTGTGTTTCTACGTCGGTCATTCGTTATCGTATCGATAGTTCTGAAATAACAGTTCTTAAATTTACTAAATTGACATGTTTTAACTAATTTTCGAAGTTAAATAAGTTTATTTTGACTCACACGCACACGCAGATTTAAATGACATAGTATAGCAGGTACACAATGAACAGGACAAAAACATTAATTAAAAAAAGTTCTTAAAGATTAGCAGTATGTGTACCTACCCTGCACCAACCCAGTCTGTGTTTGCCAAAAAGGCCCAGTTGCAGCTATATGCTAGTCATATAGTGTGAAATAGCGATGGTTTTCAGACAGACTCATCATCATCATTAGCTTTTGTTCATCTGCTGAAGGTGATTTAGGTGGCGTCAATAAAGTTACAGAGCAGTTACTTCTAATCGAAAACATTCGTTCATGGATCCACTACAGCAAGCTGAGGTGGGTGAAGTTTTCTCTCCACTGACGTCACTCTGCCTGGGATTCTGTTTGATAGCGCAGGCCTTCCCAATCATAACCTAAAAGATAGACATATACCATCGCAGACTTTTTTGTACACCTTTTTACGGTGTACAATACTGTAGTATATTATTTTGATTTGATAGGGTACAGCCAGCGTTTGCAATGTTTAATTGTTTTTGCGCAAAAAAAATTTTATTTACGACATCACATTAGAAACCTCTAAAATTATCAGTTTTTCTCTACCATAATATGCATGTATTATACATATAAACCTTTCTCTTGAATCACTCTATCTATTAAAAAAACCTCATAAAAATCCGTTGCGTAGTTTTAAAGATCTAAGCATACATAGGGAGAGACAGACAGCGGGAAGCGACTTTGTTTTATACTATGTAGTGATACATACATATGATACTTTATATCACCCAGGCACAGAACAGACACCTATGTTAATCACATAAAAGTTTATCCTAGGAGGGAATCGAACCCTCAACCTACAGCGCAGAAGGCAGAGCTACTACCAAATGAGCTGATGGTTCAGTCCATCGATGAATGTTACAAGGCCAAATCTAACTCTCTATACCATCTTATCAATCAGGGTAATTGGCGAACGACCTTATTATCATACGAAAATCTAAAAAAGAGTAACATTTTTAAATGACAGTTTTAAAATAAAACACGTCAACAACACGTCAATAAAAAGTGTCATTAAAAGTATTTACTCTAATTTGGACTTTGGATAAAGCAAATTAAGGTCGTATATTAGGAATTTTCAGTTAGTCCGGCAAAACAACAGAACTAGGGTCAATACGTAGACAGAGAAAACAATAGACACATGGTGATAGTGCCGCGTGTGAGATAGAACGATAGGTGGGTGGTGCTGCCACATTAAAACTTTTACCCTAGTCCTAAGTAATCCTAGATTTATTCGAGACGTTATGTTGTAGTAGAAATCTCTAGAGCTTTCCTCTCTATCACAAAACTCAAACTTTTTAACAGATGTGTGATATAGAAAACATATAACAACATTTGTGTACTTAATTGTTTACTTATTATTAAAGCTAAGCATAACATTACAGAAATAAAAAAACCATAAATATAACAGAAAGTCAAAAGATACTTTATTCAATACAATCACAAGGATCACTTTGAAACTAAGTCTTACCTACTAGGTGAATTTAGGTTCCAATTTATAATCCAAGCCCGAGAAGAGAAACTCGTCCTAGTCCTAGCGCATTTTTGCATGATCCATCTTATAACTAAATTAGCTACGATATATTTATACATGAGTTTATACATTTCAGGTGTGTCGGTTAACTGTCTGAGGGTAGAGCAACATGAGGCTATGCATTCTTATCAATAATATAGTCATTTATATTATAATAAGCTTTCTTCAAAAGACTCTTTTATGTAAGCTTTAAATTTCTTAATAGGTAGTTTAGTTGCATTGTCAGGAAGCTTATAATAGAAGCGCACCGTGCTCCCGATAAAGGACTTATTTACTATATCTAGTCGAAAAGTATTGATCAGTATCTACCTACCTATAGAATAAAAACTCATAAATCATATATTTACTAACCACCCGTGGAACAGTTTTAAGAAACAGAATAGTTAATTTATTCTTCTTAAACAAGAAATTTTTCTCAAAATGGGTACTACAAATCCTCGAAGAGTTTTTGGGTGTCCAGATTTTTCGGCCTGTGGCTTCAACCCACTGCAAACGTACATTATCGTTTGATGGAAAACTGTAACAAATTAATAGCGAGGTGTTTCATTTTACAATGTAAGAATCATTTTAATTTATTTATTTATACAGGGCGGTATGGTTATTGTCGCTGACAGGACATTATTTCACAATCAATTGACATCAAAATGTATGAAAGGTTTCCTCAGACCGATTTAAAGCAGCTTTTGCCTTTACCTTGCCTCCATATATTCATCTATCAACATTGTACGATACTTACGTTAAATTGAATTATTAAAATTCATACGAAATGTAAAACATATTTTATGTAAAATTTATGTACCTAGTCTGGGGAATGTTAAGGTCGAATGCAGGCAACACCAAAATAAATAAATTATTTGTTATGATTTATGAATTATGCTGTAGCGAACAAAGTTCAGTTCAAAATGCTGTTATCTATTGTGTATATTATTAAAAAAAACAGTTTGAAAGCTAATAACTACTCAAAAATACTTGTACTTACGAGTAAAAAGACAAATCGGTGAGTTTCCGTTCACTATCACTTTTACATCCTAAAACGATACATCGAACCAGTATCTTTACAAAATCCGGTAAAGGAATTTGTTATTTGCAATTCGCAAGTAATTCAGCGTGTTCACAATTTATTATTAACTGTTTTTTTCCGGTTATTTCACACAAAGCGAGCACAAACCATCCAAACAATGGCAAACTGTCAAACGTTGCTTTGCACAATCTGGTGCGGATCTTGAAAAAACAGGCACGCAACATGAAACAAAAAATCAAACCATTCTATCTCGTTTCTTTACAGTACATAAGTTGTTCTCTTTCTTGTATGAATGCGACGGATGCTATCTAGTCGTCTATTAGTTTCTCTGTCTAAGGGTCAATATCGATTAACTATTAAGGATGATTCACGCTACACAGTGTCGCGACCGGGCTGGGCCTCGGCCGGGGCACGTCCACCGTGCGCCGTCCGGGCCAGTCATTCATGCTACACCGGGCTTTTTGGGTGTATTATTTGCACGACTATATCTGAGATATGTGGTTTTTTCAGCTAGTGATTTCATCTTTCGATAGACTTGACGCTTAAGTAAATATGCAATTTTCACAATTTGAATTGGCAGCTATTGCAGCCATCCTGGAGAAAGCGAGAAGCAGAAGGAGAATTTGCTTTACTTTACAAAGAATAATTAGATGACGAGAGCATTTTTTATGGTTATTTTCGAATGTCTAAAGAATACTTTACTTTTTTACTTGATAAAAAGTCAAACCAGACCTAATCAAAAAATTATAAGATTACAAAAGCCTATATCTCCCATCGAACGATTAGCAGTCTAATAATTTTTCATTGTCCATTTTGCTGTTGAGCTGCTCACCTCACTAAGATTTGACGTTGACTGCTCTGCGGGCGCCCGGGCGCATATGTTTATGTTACAACGTGTCGGGGCCAGACCGTGCCGGAGCCGGGAAACAATGCCCCGGCCGAGTACCGGTGGCGCACGGCCGGGGCACGGCCGAGCCACGGTCAGGCATGAATCACTTCATACAAAAAGTATACCATAATGTTTGACCGTGCCCCGGCCGGGGCACGGCCCGGTCGCGACACGGTGTAGCGTGAATCATCCTTTAACTTCATTTGGAACTTTATTTGACAAGTATCTAATATTGATTGAACGAAATACCGAAGTGGTAGACACAGTTTCAATGTATTTTGGGAAATCAAGTAGGCGTAACAATCGTAGCCAAGTGTCAACATTTATCTACCACTATTTCGTTCTAAAATGCTGCCTGAAAGTCCGTACATATTTATAAAAAAGATCTATTTTGCGAGGGGTTTTATATATAATTCTAGCTGATGCCGCGGCTTCGCACGCGTTGTATTTACATAAAAGTAGCATATGTCCGTCCCCAAGTTACAAATGATCTCTTTTCTATGTTTCATCAATATCCGTTTATCTGATAACCGCGGAGAAGATATAATAAACAAACAGGCAGACATTCAGATATATTCATAATTTATAATAATGACAAGTCAATCAAAACAAGTCAAAACAAGTATTTAAAACCTATAAGATTTTTAATATTGATATGGTCACTATAAGATGTTGTTAAGTTATCTAATTACGTATTAACTTCCCTTAAGTAGGCACAGAATAAATTAACCGACTTGGTATTACATAGATCTTACAACTTTTTACGGTAGAAGAACTGAGTTGCGAGACTTGGTTTTCTACAAGTTATGTTTTTGATGGCATGTTATTTCTTTTTGTTGATTTAAACGCAGCCTTATGACCTACCTATGACTTCATCCTCAAGCATTTTACAAGTTACCTTTGAACATAATTATATCTAGGTACCTATCTACACCTATATTTTCCATTATATTATACACTAGCTAACCCGTGCCCACTTCGTTTGGCGGTTACAAAATATATTAATGTAATAATATCTCTATAAAAAAGATACCTATTATTGTATTAATTACAGATTATTGTAATAATTACAGATATTAACAACGGTACGGATAAATATTGATAGATGGTGCTAGCGGTCATCTGCGGCTTCGCCCGCCCCGTTCCCGTTGTTAATCCGGGATAAAAAATATCCTAATCCAAGTAACTAACTGAATTCATTTTAAGTTTCATCCAAATCGGTCCAGCGGTTCTTAAGTTATAAGTGGTGTAACTAACTCTTTTATATTATAAAATATACATATACTCGTACTCGTATGTAAATCTTCTGTGCGTGTGTAATTAATCTCCTCCTAAACGGCTGGACCAATTTTGATGAAATTTGTTGTGTGTTCATGTGGATTCGAGAATGGTTTAGATTTACAATAAGTATTCCCGAACGGGACAGCTAGTATATAATTATATAAAACTAGCGAACCGCCCCGGCTCGCACGGGGGCAGTGCTGATACTAAATATACTACAGTATGTCTAATGTGATTAGAAATCTCTTAAATTATCAGTGTTTCTCTACTATATTTTACATGTATTATATATATAAACTCTTGAATAATAAGTAATAAATAAATAAATAATCCCGGCCATTTCACACACCATCATCTGGCCCCAAAGTAAGCAGAGCTTGTGTTATGGGTACCAACATGACTGATATACTACTTATATACTTTTTTTTTGCAAATACACACATATTATACATTGAAACACCCAGACCCGAGACAAATACTCTAAAAATACTCTACTAGACAAACACTGAATCACTCTATCTATTAAAAAAAACCGCATCAAAATCCGTTTCGTAGTTTTAAAGATCTAAGCATACATAGGGACAGACAGACAGCGGGAAGCGACTGTGTTTTATACTATGTAGTGATCAGATAAAATTATTACACTTATGTGCGGTTTTTTCTCAAACCGTGCGATTGAATTGAATTACCAGAGACCTTGGATGAAAATACCGTTAAACCTGACGATGATCCCGATGCCTCAGTCAGAACCAGTACCAATTACCTATGTACCCACTTACTAGTAGATATACTCCATGGGTATACTTACACATAGAGCTAAATATTTGGATATTTGGAGGTGAGGTTTTGAATATTTTAGCCGAAAATCCTACCAGCGTTGTAAGTCAGGACAGGATTATTACTAATTCGGAGACACTATATTTCCAGTCTAATGGGACCTCCGTTTTATATTGTATTGAGTAGTGTTTGAAGTGATCCTTTTTGTTGGTTTAGTGTAATAACGTGTGTTTGACCTGTGTTTGCATAGTGTGATGCGCCCAGCAGCGGATCTTGGAGCTCTGGTTTCTGGCTGCATATATTGTGTACCTACATGGACGATGTTGTGGTTGGATGATAAAGAGGTGGTGTTCCCTACAAAATTATTAGTAATATCTGTGTGTTTGTTTTACATTACCCCTGATATAGTTTATTTCACAGTAATATGTTGTGAATTGAATCACTAGTTAGAGCAGTTGTCTTATCTGGAACGCAGCTCACTAGTACACCTATTTATCAGCAAAGAGTAATGTACTGATGGTCTAAACGATTGGGACGCGTCACAATTGGGAGGAATGTCTTTTTAGAAATAAAACAGTTTATTCTTGAAAAAAAAATATCTATTGTATTTTATAACCAGGCTTCGCGCGCGTGGTACCTACATAAAAAGTAGCATATGTCCTTCTCCAAGGTCCCATCTATCTCTATACCAAAACTCATTAATAATCGGTACAGCGGTTTAGGCGTGAAAACGTAACACACAGACAGACAGACAGAGTATATTTCATATTTATTATATTAGTAGGGATGGTGCAACCCGCGCCCGCCGACCGCTGCCAACCGGGACAAAACGTACGGCCCGCTAGCCGCTGTGCCTCCGCTATTGTAATTCTCTGATATCTTTTAAGTATCAATTTTAATGAAATGCTGTAAAGAGCAGTTTAGATCTACATGAAATATACAACGTATATTTCCTTATATGATTCCTTATATGTAAAAGATAATAATGGTTACTGTAGATTATCCTTAGAAGATAAATATATACCATAGCGGATTTTCGTATTAATCTTTTTAAGATATAAAATTCCGTAGTACGTTAATTTGATCCATCTCGTAAAGTTTAGCCAGCGTTTGCGATTTTAGCGCACAAAAATATGTTTTTTACGACATCACATTACAAACCATTTATTTTTTCGGCTTTTCTGTACTATAAAATGTATATATTATACATATAAACCTTCCTCTTGAATCACCATATCTATTGCTGAAAACTGCATTACAATCCGTTGAGTAGTTTAAAAAATCTAAATGAACAGACAGTGGAAGCGACTTCATTTTATACTATGTAAAGATGGTACCTACACTATGATACCTGTATGGTACACTGATTCATTCACTGCAAATGTAACTTTGTAATCCTATATAGTTATATAGGATTACAACGTTATTTATGCGGTTGCAGTTATATAGAAAACTTGACTGAAATTTCAAAATATTTTAGTATTTCCTTTATAGATACACTAAACACTATTTGTATTCTAAATTTGAATCTTCTATGTCTGCTGGGAGTGCCTTAGAGTTTTGATGATCAGTCAGTCAGTGAGTGAGTGAGTGACAAAATTAAGAAACTTTGACTAGTTATAATTCTTAAACTACTAGTTCAAATTGAATGAGGCTTCAGGCTTCTAAGTTTATCCACAACGAAGTTATAGGGGGTCGCAAATGGCCTGAACTGTTTCAAGAAAAGGATAGTATGACCGTGCCGCTTTTTTGCTCGACATGGCGGGGGCACTGCCGTGCCCCCAGATATATTTATTTATTTCTTTTATTTTATATTAAAAATACTGTGCAAAAAATAGCAAACCCATTTCTTTCAACCGCGGAAGTTAACCCAGTCACCGTTACCGCACTGCTACCGTGCGATAATAGAATAGAACTACTTAGCCGCACTCTCTCAAATTTCCGACTTCGCAGTCTTCGTGCTGGCATGAAAATATAAATAAAATATAGCACGCAGACACCCTCATGTTTGTGCATGGTCGCTTAAATGAATTCCAGTCTTTTTGTTCTGGCTTTTTATGTTCGAAACATTGTTGGAATTTAAATATCTTCAACTTATAGTAGTGTATATTGTTTTAAATTCCTTTCTACTCGACGGAGTAAATGCAGTACTATTTTAAAGAGAGTTTAAACATATTTTGTCAGTAGTAGAGCTCTCGTTTTATTTGTAAAATTATATTTTCGAGTAATGAAAAAAAAATATAGTATCCATCTACTGAATGCTTATCAACGTTTCTTGGAGTGTAGCTGTGAGAAGGTTGATTCAACACATTCTAATTTAAAAAAAATTGGTTGTCTGTAAAGTCGGTTTACGATGCAAGATCGTAACGTTATAATGAGCGTAACGGGACAATGAGTCATCCTTTTTCGTGCGTGCAGCAGGCGTTCATCGATTTATTAGACTTTATCACGTCAAAAAACGATAAAAAAACGTCTCTGCCTATCTGTCTGTTTGTTTGTTTATTTTTTGGTAACATTTCAGGGCTAAACGCATCTTGATGAAATTTACTACGTAAATAGATCGGACAAAGACAAATTTTTTATATAGTTACAACGCGTGGGAAGCCTCGGGCAGCAGCTAGTATAAAATAAAGTAATTTCTTATCTATCGAAGAAATGTCTATCAAAATACTTTGAAGCGAGCCAAAATAATCCCACAAAGTAGCTATATAGGCGGCTTAGCCTAAAAGGCTTTCTTTAAACCCATTGGAAAACAATGGTCGCATTCAGGTATCGTCGCGTCAGGTTCCCTGACACGGTTATCGGATCGGGGCACATCAAATATTACGACACAACAGTCTCATAAATTTAGTTTAAAACTTTACGTTACGTAAATTTTATGTTAGAATTAGTAACATGGGCAGTACATGCGATTGAAACCAACGCAATGAACCGTACATTTGCGGTGTTCATCCGTTCGGGGACCCGAAACTAAACCGGATCAGGTACCTGATGTGTGGAGCCAGCCTTTAACAGCTAAAGCTTCTCAGCAGTCATGCATTAGCACTTAAGATATTGGCGTCTGACCTACACAAATAACCCCTTTTAGCAGTAAAACTAAAACAATATCTTTAAACAGCACCAGACAGCTATTCAAATTTAAGTAGTTTTCAATTTTACGAAAATTTGACTTCAGAGCAAATTAGTTTCAAGAATTTCTCGAGAGATCGTTATTAGAATATGAGAATGCTTTAACAACAAAGGCGAAGTCAAGTCTATCAAAAAGCTGAATTCGAAACATGCATTTAAATATTCTTGATAAGTAAATCAAATTATTTTTCGAGTATAATAATAATAATGCTGGACATCTCAGACAGCATCATCGACCTCTAAAGTAAGCAGAGTTTGTGTAACCACATGGGTGATATATACTTTTTTTCAAATACATACATATTTTACATATAAAACACGCAGACCAAAAACAATTATTAGCAGATCGTACAAACATTTGCCCCGCGGCGGGAAACGAACCCGCAACCTTCTCGTCTCAGACGGGCCTTCACCCACTGCGCCACAGAAGTAACATGGATATTATTAATTATATTCCACATGTTTTTTAACGCATAATATGGAAAATTGTACCACTTTTCCTTTCGTTTAAGTTAGTGGTCAACTCTTATAACAGAGTAACTGGCCAGAAGGCCAATTTGTTACCTCATAGCATAATATATTTTTTTATCAACCTATACTATCTCACTGCTGGGCAAAGATATACCCTAATTCTATTCATTTGTGTCCCCCTGACCCTGCCACTTCTCACCAACTTTTCTCGAAAGCATCAATATCGTCACGCCAATGTTTCTGCAGACACCCATTGTGTGATGACCTCTGCCCACCTGTCTTCACATATATGGCTGAAGTGCCCCGCAGATCTTGCCCATTTTAATTTGTCTGAAATGTACAAAGTAATATACAATAATATAAAATACACGTGAAACAGTTGAGCTATCTAAGGACCGTGTGAAACGATCTATAGATAACTCAACTGATCCAGATCACTGCTCAAGATACTGGCGGCACCACGTTGAATGGCAATGCTAATACGCTGAGCCAGATTTGTCTGACGTCTGCGATACTTGTCTTAGCGCGTAAGGTTGTATTGCGGACTCTGTCTTCTTCACCACCACCACGCTACTGTAGCATAATAATTTTCGAAATATATTAAAATAAACTTCTATATTTTTATATAAAACTAATGTTGCTCTTGATGAAGCTAATCAAAAAACATGTCAATGGCAGCAACATCAAAGCAATACAAGTCTAATCAAATAATATTTATTCAATTTATATTTTTTTAGTAACCCTAGGAACACTTTGGAACTCATGGTTTCGTTATATATTAACATTAGGTAACATTTTTAGAAGCGGCTGTACAGAGGCCTTGTCAAGTTGAAGGCATATATATTACATACAAATACAAATATTTGCAGATCATACAAACATTTGTCCCACCACGTGGAAACATAAAACTTCAACATGTGAACCGCTAAATGTACTGGTTAAGTAACCCTGAGTAAATGACCATAACTTTTTAACAGCGCTCTAATCGATAAGGAATTTTAAAGAAGGTTCAACGAATAATGTTTCAATTAGTTTACTCTCTATAAGTGTAAAACGCAAGTTAAAACGACGTCAACTAAGTAGATGAAGGCTCGCCTGAGACGCAGAAGGTTGCGGGAAAAATGTACGTATGATCTGCAAATATTTGTCTCGGGCCTGGGTGTTTTTCTATGAATACTATGAATGTATTTACGTAAAAAGTACATAATATAGTAAATCAGGCATGTAGTTCCCATAAAAACCTCTGCTACTTTAGGGCTAGATGATATTGAATATTGAAAATACATACCATATTTTGATATAAATATTATTATTTATATTAAGAAAGAAATTTATTTGTGACGGTATCATTGAAAAAATACATAACTTAAGACCATCACAAAAAGGCTCCAACTCCGCATTTGCTGGGTAGCATCAACTACCACGCGCTGGTCTTCCGTTGGAACCTGATCAGATGATGCACGTATGTCAGTTTTTACTAGTAGGCACAACCCTATTAAATATATTTCATATTTAAGTAAGTCATAAGTTGAATACTAAAGTAATAAGTTGGAAGATAGTAATAAATAGTAGGTACGTAGTAATAATTACGAGTAAGTATGTTATATTAGTACCAATTTATTTAGGCATAACGAGCCTAAGGTATTAAGGACGAGTTTTTGAGTTTCAATCCAGCGCTCGGCTTATTAACAAAGCCGAAATTGAAATTCAGGTTCGAAAACTGAAATGAAAAATGAATTAATTGAATTGAAACTCTGGTCTGTAGAGCAGAGTTTTGGTGTTTTTTCGTTATAGTGCGGAGCGAGTCAATTGTTCCTGAGGATGCCTCGTGGCATTTCGTCGTCGAATATCTTTTGAGGTTACACGTGTGGATGGTGTGCAACTTTTTACTGACGCATGGCTTTTCTATTGCAGACGGGAGAGAGTTGCATGCGCCTGCATCTTGTCTAACTCATTTGGAATAGATTGGCGGAATAGTACTAAACATTTGTCCATTTATTTAATGTTTTATAATGGATTTCCGCAAAGCCACGCCTGAATAGAGCAATCGAAGTCGAGAAGTTGAGCATAAGGCGGTAAAAGAAACGTATTTTTCCATTAAAACGCTACGATCATCGCTCAGCTTATGTTGATAAAAGCCTGCACAGAGCCGCAAATGATAAGAGAGCTTTATGCCATTGTTTGTGAGTCGGCACAATGCCACGAACACAAACCGCTGAACATTATTCGAGCCCAATTAAAACATGCCCGCATTATTAAGCAGGCGCAGTTAACTCATAGAAGATGCTGGTTTATATACAAGCTAATAGTACGGTATAATTAGTTAACTAGAGCTTGCACAAACTAACTGTGTTGGGTAATATTGTATGCGAGTATCAAAATGTGTATGAAAAAAGTTGCCAATCGCATGTGACCACGCGTGTATAATAGGCTCCCGGATACTATAAGAGATGCAACTTATAGTATCCGGCAGGTGGCTACTTTACAACTTATTCTATGAATAACCACTGATTTAATGAATATGATTGATTTTTTATATTAAAAAACCGTCATTTATAATAAATAATAAAAAATAATCTCGGACATTTCACACAGCTTCATCTAGGCCCAAAGTAAGCAGAGCTTGTGTTATTTATTATATTTATTTAGATTTATATTTATGTAACATGGAAATAATGTAACAAAAATGAGTGTAATTAATTGAATGTTGAATGTAATTAGTTTTCAAGTGAAAGTATATTTTAATATACTTATTGTTAAAAAAATACCTGTAACCTGGTGTTATTGTATTGGATTTTATTGTAGGCTTCCAAAGTTATTTAGCAAGATAAAAAAACTTGTTAATAAAAAATGCTTTAAAATTGTTAATAATATTTTTATTAATATATAATTAAGATGTATTACTGATGGTTCAACGTGCGATTGATTCCTTCGATTGAAACCCAGTGATAAAGCAACCAACTGGAGACAAAAATAATGATAAAATAATATCGACGAGTGGACAGAAAAATAAGGAGTCAGATCCAATTCTCAGCAGAGAAGCACTACGAACCCATATCAATTAATGGACAAATGGTGATGAGGATCTAATAGTAATGAAAAGAGAACGTCCCCATCCATCCGAAATATACCAGCGACGGAAATAAACTTAAACATGAAACTACGTGTGGAACTCTCCGCTTATAATCCTCTTTTTCGTGTGGAACTCTCTGGTTAGTGATACCTTAACATCTTCTAAAAGCCAAGTGAGAGAAACCTTCAAACTTTTAAATTAGCAGAATTATAAAATATAACAGCTTTTTTTTATTTAATGTATATATTATACAATATAGTAACTATCTCATTATAATTTTTTATTTATATTACAAAACAGATAGTTTCTCTCAGTAAACTCTAAATTTCTTAATTAATTGCAGCTTACAATCCTTTTTTTATATAGAAGGGGATTGTAATGCTACAGTTTATTCTAATATTTTAAATACATTTCAAGGACCACATTTCAAAACAGTGATTTATCAAAAGTGACAACTTCAAGCAATTCATTAAACGAATATCCTACTACGTTAGAAACTAAATATCTTTGAAAAACTTGTTCAACAATATGCTACAAGATGGAGTAGTAACATTAATAAATATCAACCGCTCTCTACATGTATGGGAACTAATACTCTGCGAGCCAGAATTCTGATAAGGGGTGGATTGACAGACAGACTGACAGACCGACCGACATAGCGATTAGATTATAGCGAAACTATAAAGGTGGACATATAGTTGGATTATTTATGGTCGTTTTGCGAAACAAACATAGCGCTCTTATATTACTTATTTTTCTCGTGTTATATCCGGTTTTATTTGTAATTTTGGTGTTTTTATTTAAATAGAAGAGTTATTCTCGAGCTTACTTTGTGATTCGTGCAAAAATAATCCGTATATGATTTTAAATAAATGGCACCATTTTTTATAAAATAACAAATGACGAACGACAAGATAAAACTTTGTGTCATCATGCTATAAATAATATAAACACTTGACATTGGCAAAATTGACATTATTATGACACATGCTTAACGAAGAAGAAAAATAGACATATAGTTTCAATATATGGACTTCGGAACTCTAAAAACTTGTAGTACTTGTAGCCACACCCTTTATAGGAAAGTTATTGCTGGTGATTCGGTTGTTTAGCCGGTCTAAATAAAATTTCCTGAAATACGAACGACCTTATCTTGCTTAAACCAAAGTCCAAATTAGAGTAAAAATTAATTAACAGTTTTAAATTAGGTTGAAATTGTAATTTTACTCCTGTATTGTATTGATTTTCGTCTAAAATGAGCGAAAACAGTTTTGTAAATTTAAGAAGTGTCATTTTTAAAATGATACTCTAATTCAGACTTTGATGTGAACGAAATAAGATCGCTCGAGTTTTACGAAATTATAGAGAGTCTGACGAAAACACAGAATCATGGCCATTACCTACATACGAAGATTCATGAAACAGAAAATCAAGTCACCATCACCACCCGACTATTGATTCAGTACTCGCCGTTCGATTCGAACAAAGGCCGAGTTAATTTCTAGTGTGTTTACTAAGAATTGGCGTGACATTCATGCCACTGATATAAGATACAAAATTGAATGTCCGCTTCTACTTATATTTAATAGACTATTATAGACAGAACGTTATTTTGAACGTGGCAATTTGCAATATTGTTTCCTATAGACTGCTGTTTGCGATTGTTATCGTGTTCAACTTTTGTTCAAGAAAATCAAATCAATATTAACGAAGCTTAATGTTTCTTATCTGAAACTAAAGGTCTTAGGGCCTTATTTTGATTATTATTCTACAAAGCTTTATTTATACGTAACGCTTTTATGAAGCTTAGGAACATATAGTTAGACGTAGGTTCACGAAAAACCGCGGTTGGTGCAAACTGCGAGTGGCGAAAAAAAGTCCTAGTAAAGAATCCTACCAAGAATTCGACAGTCGCGAAAATATTCGCGGCGGAATAATCCGCAGCTCGCGTTAGGCCTAAACCCAAGTCACATCGTAGACCGCGACCGGCTCGCAATCATTAAGTGTGTTCAAGCCTAAAAATTGAGAACTGAAAGCGGAACAATGTAATCTAGGAAATGCATGAAGTCCATTTCTTTCGCCACTCGTGTCTGTAGAATTTGCTCCTGGAAAAGTGCTGAGGTGACATTTATGCCAATGAAATAAAATACAAATTGCAATGAGTCACGATTCTACTGATTAAGAACAGACAATGGCCTCAATTCAGTTGTTTCGCTGGAGTAACTAAAATTTTCTAAACAAAAACGATCTTATTTTGTTTGCATTAAAGTCTGAATTAGAATATCATTTTTTAGTGACACTAAATTAATGTATAACTGAAATATTATTTTGATCTAGACCAAACTATATCATGAAAGTAGCAACTGAAAACAAAACCAAATTCGTTATGATAGGAATATGTAAAAATAGAAATAAACGATTTGAAGTATAAAGTGGAACCTTCATTAATAATTTATTAGAAAATACTTTTTCAGTCGAGGTAGTTTATCAAAGCAAAATATTGCTGCTTGCGTCCAATCATAGAAGAAAAATAAAATGTTTTTTTGTCTGTAGCATGGCTGTATTTGTACAGAAAAGTAACAAAGAAACACTGATTTTGTCTATGGATTTCTATGGGTTTTATTGTGGGGCAAGTGATGTTTTTATTTTAAGAAAGTAAAAGTTGTACATCTGTTGTTGACGAATAAATAATAAAAAAATAACTAAGTATTGGTTATTATTATAGATCGTTTTAAACGGTCTGAACTGTTTCACGTGTATTTTATATTATGGTATATTATTCTGTACATTTCTGTAATTATTTCTGTAAATAAATATAAAAATAATTACAGAAATGTACAGAATAATATAAAATACTCGTGAAACAGTTGAGTTATCTAAGGACCGTTTAAACGATCTATAAATAGCTCAACTTAATTAATTACTTAATTAATTTTAAAACTTCTTTACAATGAATTTCACTTCATTTGGTTTAAATTCCTGAACTTTTCTGTTGTCGTATATTCCTGGAACATAGTTAATGCTTACTTTGAGTTCTATTCTACCACCACTGGCACCGTAGCAAAAGATAATCTCGTCACGAGTGCTACGAGAATAGTGCTACGAGCTTCGTAGCGGGAGAGCTACGAAAACCGTAGATCTACAAAAGCGTCGACGCTCGCGTTTACGACCAAAGTGAGTGGATGTGATTCTTATGGATTTACTTGGTAACTTTAGTGTATATTCTTCTATGTACTAAATAAAGCAAAGTTACTAATGTTAATATAAAGTTATTGAATAAATCCATACTGAGTTTTAATACTAAGAAAAAAACACTTAAATACTTTTGTTTACATCGATCGAAAATCTATGTTTGAATATGAAATAGAGTTAAGAAGTCTTAAAAAATCCTTATGTATCATGATATATCATCATCATCATCATCATCATCATCATCATAATGATAATGATACAGATAATGATAAAGATTGATCACCATCATCAACCAAAGCCAGACTTATCCACTGCTCGGTATATCACTGTTGTGATATCATCTTCCCAACTAGCTGGATCTAACTCCATTTTAGTTTCATCTCCAACGACCAACGTCGTTGACCTTTGTTCGACTTCGAAACTAGGCATTGAGACATAGAGAGTGTTCATAGTGGATTCCTTCAATAAAATTGTTATTTTGAGTTTAAATAAACCCTGGGAGGAATCGTGGTGTTTTAAACGTTTACAATTACACTTGTTACTATGGTTCGTCTACAGGTCAGGTGAAGCGGCATTCGGTATTACGCTTACGTTTGAATGTCAAATAAATATGGATCATAACTAGAACGTAACGTAAATTTTAGTTACAGTTTTATTATATGCACACGACTGCACAAAACCGCACGTCGACTTAGCAATAAAGACTTGCCCAGCTTTAGTTTTAATAGCTGACAGTGACAGTTTGTATATTAACTAAGTGAGTACATAATACCCTGTGGTTAGTGGTACAAATACAAACCAAAACAAACAAAAAAATCCGGGTTGCACTCAAGGAGTGCCGACAGAATTAAAAACTTTTTTGGCGCGTTAGAGTTTAGTAATAAATCACTTCAAAATCAGTAATTATGGCGACTGCCAATCAAATAATGAACAAACACAGATGATGCAATATTTTTTGTTCAGAATGTAGATAATATATCAAAGAACCTAACTCAGTAAACTTATCCATACAAAAGTAGACTGTAAACATGTGATTTAAGGTTTATAATCAAATGGGGCGAGCGCGGCAGCCGGCTGCGTCTCGCCCCAGACGGTAACGGTGTCGCGAATCCAGAGGTTTTACCTCATCTAAAAATATGCGTACCGCGCTAAAAGAAGTTTTCACTTCAAAAACAGTAACTGTTGTAATTAAATTCGTAAATGGTAAATAGTGATCTTTATTTACTTAGTGATCTTTATCTTTCTGTGAAATATTTTAGATTTTAGAAGAGCGATGCTGAATGAATGGTTGAATCCTTTGAGAATTACCACCGAAGACATGAAGACGGAAAAATATGGGGGAGAGATTGGTATTTACCCTCCTGATTGACTAAAAGTACATTCTAAACCGCTTGTCGTAAAGACTTGTCGTCTGTCGCCACTGAATACCAGCAATACAGCAGCCTTCACACTTCTGTATCATATGCTGAGTGGTAGCCTTTTTTTCGTCACTGTACATAGACTAGTTTATATTATATTCGCACTGTATTTAATATGTAACGATTAATAAATATTTTCTATTTCTATTTCTTTCTTATAAACGTCTCTCAAATTGAACAATGCCTAAATACTGCTTATGCTTCGCCCTATCACTATTTATTACTCTTACATAATTACGTTTTAAGAACTAAAAAGATAACTGACTTCATTGAATGAAATTTGAGCCCGATACAACCGAATTGAGAATTTCCTCTTTTTTTAAATCGGTTAAAAATACGTAATTTTGTTTATTTGGGTATCAAATTTTTAGGCTATTTTGATTAAAAAAGCAAACTACTAAGCCGATTTTGTTTCAACCTCTATGGAACTAATCGGAAAGTATATCCATGCACATAAAAATGATTTTTTTCAAATTGGTTCATAAATCATGGAGTTATGAGGTAACAAACATAAAAAATAAACCTAATTGAGAAGCTCCTCCTTTTTTTGAATTAGCTTAAAAAAAGGATGACACTATTTTAAACAGTGACTACCTTTTGACAGAAGTTGAGAGACGTTTAAAAGTAAGGGCGTGTATGTCCTGAAATTCATTATTAAAACAAATTAACGTGATCAAAGTTGCTAACAGTTACACCAGTTCCAATATAAAAATATTGTTTCTGTTATGTGTTCAGTATAAACACATAATTATTTATTAAAAACTATTTCACAATTTAACACTTAGCAATATACCGAACAGTAGAGTTTAACGTTAGATCAAATACTGCGGCCACTCAATAAATCAGGGCAAAGAATGCGAAACCCGCTACCGACGACGTCGATGTTCGACGTTGGGAAGCGCCCGTTTTAACACGAGCGACTCGCGGCATTTGTAAATATGGTTGAAGTTTCGCTACCACGGTGGTTGTTGGGTTTAATTTAATAATAAGTGTCTTTTTAATATAATATCTCGGATTACTCATTTTACGGGATCTTTAAGGAAATATCTCGTAAAATGAGTCCCACAACCTGCACGTTTCAGGAAGGCCTCATACGTGCAGGTTGTGGGATAATACTATTACATAAACCGCTTCAAGCTAGTAATAAAAGTCCTTAAATAAAATAAATATAAACATTGGTGGATAATGCACAAAACACCATAGGGAAGCATAGCTTCCATTATGGTGACCAAATGACTGATAGAATACTTAAGATTTTTAAATACATACTTATGATATTTTATAACACACAAACAGAACAAAGACCTATGTTAATCACACAAATGATTATACTGGTCACCATAATACAAGCTATGTTTAGGTGGGGGCTCGATGGTGTTACGTGGGTTGTCTACCAATATTTATTTATTTTGGGCACTCTACCTGCGGTCAGTGAACTGAACTGTATTTTTTATCTATAAGTAAATGTATATTTATTTGATATATATCTGTTTCTGTAAATAAATGTGTTTAATGATTAATTAAAAATTGACAGAAAACCTACGCTTCAGTTCTTGATCTGAGTTTTGTTCTAAAATACGAGCCACGTTTTTATTAGGGTGAATAACGGTATTTTTTTTTTCCGCAAACAAAATCTTAACTCACATACAAAAACCCTTAAAAATGCAACCGCGCATAGCGAGAACTATAAATTACCTAAATCATTATGTAGTGTCGTGGTCGCAGGTCGCAGGAATACAAACGCTGTCTTAACTAAGGAACTATGCCAGTTGGAAGCAGTCTTTGTGTTCGAGACAGATTTCGGTGCTTAGTGCTCCGGGTATTGTTCGCGGTACAGTAGATTTTATAATGGACACGGAAAGTTCAGAAAATCGCTTGTCTTGGTTTCCTTAAAAGCTGAGACTAAATTGATACTTTTAAAGGAAAATGGACGCAAATACATGGAGGTAAAGTTTCAAATTCAGCTACTTAATCGTCTTATGACATGACTATAGAAATATGTTCTAGCATAATAAGGTTAAAAATAATAGAGGTAGAATTTCATACATTACATTAAAAGCATGTCATGTCGCGCCCGTAGTGTTTCCGATCCATACTATACTTTGGTTCCGAGTATCGGGAAATGTGTTATGTAGTTTATTTCCCTTTTCATGTGTTCTTCGATTTTAAATTTATTTAACAACCGTGATCAAACAAAACAACAAAGTTGTATCAATAAATCACGAGAAGGAACTCAAAACTCAACCGACAATGTTCAAGCTATCGAAGAAATACTCTTTTGAAGAAGTTTTACCGTTGAAAATAAAATTGATGTACTTTTTAAAGTCTCAAAACGTACATCAGTTTTATTTTTAACTTTTACTTACTTATGTTTTTAGTACACCCAGAGATTTAAATCAATCTCTTTGAAATTGGCTCAATTATGACAATGTGTTTGGGAAACACGTCCAGACATATAAATTGGTGTGTTTTAGTGTGGTATTTGAAAATATAATATATATATATGTATAATAGAATAGAATAGAATATATCTTTATTGTACACCTTATATAATAAAACACAATATTAGAATTTAATTAAACTAAAAGTATTTAAGTGGTACAATGGGCGGCCATATCGCTTGAGTATAAGTATATAAGTATAAGTATATATTAAAAAATATGTACCTAAGTATTCAACCAGTCATCTGGTAACCATATAACATAGCTATGCTTAGCTTCGGGTTAGATAGTATTGTGTGCATTGTCCATCAATATTTATTTATTTATGATGTGTGATGAATGTGTGACCAAATTTTTTTTTAATTTTCTCCTTTGTATTGAACATTAGATGGCCTAGTGAACTTCGCACCACCTAAAATTGATTTAGTTGTAAACCACCCCAGTATTGAAGCGAAGAAAACAAACAAAAAATATTAAAATCAGTCGAGGCATTTTCGCGTTTTAGGGAGACAAATTTATTACAGCACGCCGATTAATTTCTATCTATATATACTAGATGGCTTAGTAAACTTCGTACGACCTAAAACTGATTTTATTGTAAGCCATTGTGCTTAATACAATCACAATTGAAGCCAATTATTTTAGTGTTGTTAATGGTTTGGTTACCTACAAAATAATTAATAAGAATAAATTTTTATTTGGTACATATACACACACGGAAATGAATAAAACAGTAGAAACAAGCAGTTAGGTAGGTAATTAAAACAATTAGGTAAGGTCAGTAAAGAAAAAAAAGAAAACACATTTTCACTTTTAAAACATTCCTGATTTACACCATACATTTTGATAAACACGGGCTTTACTCACGTATTATTTTGTCAATGGAGGCACTGACGCTGTTTCAATTCATCTAGAGAATCTTCATCAGGGTGAGTTTGATCCGTGGTTCGCTCGTTGCCGCTCGAGTTCACGGTTCGCACAGTGTCGGTGCCTCCATCGACAAAATAATAGTGAATATACACTAGTAGTATATTCGTATATATTATATTATAGTTGTAAATTGTAGTAATAGTATGAGTGAAGCCCATGTTTATCAAAATGTCAACACACATTTTTCTATTTTATTTTAAACAGGTGTAAGCTCATCGTTGATGTTACGCTCCTAAGAAAGTAGTGCTAGTATTCGGACTTGACATTGACCTTGACTTCACGGGTGAAAAAGAAAAATAAATAATATATAAAAACAATTGTGACTTAAATAAAATTTATGTTCATCGCGAAATGTGTACAGAAACAAAATTCACACAAATGATACCAAATAATAATAAAACATCTAGCACAATATTAAAATAAGCATTTCCCTTTCAAAAATATTTACCCTTTTGTCATTCGCAAAATAAACGGAAGACCCGCCCGTCATAAATTGCAAATATTTCTATATTTACGAGAACGTAACATTGTCCATTATGTGAAAGCCTTATTTTCATACTAACAAACGAATAAATAGAACAGTAAAATGTAGGAAGTTTATTTGTATGTTCTACCTACGATTTATGATGAATTATTTAGTTAGTATATGGACACGACGCTTGTCATATGTATATTTACAACTATCTGGAACACCCACGACTTCGCCCACGCGTTTGTACGAGAAACCATCGAATTTATATTATGGTATTATAACAAATATCATATAAAATATTTCATACATTAGTATTTCATTTCATGAATCAGTCAGTCAGTCAGGTTAAGCTCATTTATAGATAAATAAAAAGGCAGATTATGGAGAATTTATTAAATTTTACCTCTAACCGCCTTCCTTCAGGTATATAAATACGCCTTACCAACCATTTATATTTCACATTCTTAAAATATTAATATTTTCATTCTCAAAAAATAGTTTTTATTATGTATGGTCTTTTTATTGTGTCACTAGATATTTCATACCAGTGTGGTGAAAGGATTAAAGTGCGCATCAGAGCATCTTTTCGTTCACTTTACACATGTCTTTGAATTTACTTTAGGTTCTACGAAAAGCTGGTTTCCCCACGATGTTTTCTTGTTTTCCTTTGTTTGAGAATACTAAGTACTTGAACTAAAATACTCAAACAAGGAAACTATTAAGAAAAGTAACTGCCTCAAATAAAAGCATTAAACATTTATGCGAAACAAAAGAAACATTTAGAAATAAGTGACAGTGGTCGTAAACATGATGCAGGAAGTCTGTGGTAATTTGTCTTTCCCAAACAACAGGATAATTACAGTCGGTAAAAGAGTTAGAAGTTACGTTTATTAATTTTATTTATTTGGTTCGTTTGCTAAGGAAGTTAATACTTAGTTGATATTTATTATGAGGTTTTGTTAATTGTGTTACATCGTCAAGAAGTTGCGTAGCTGTTATCCCTACTTCCCTACTAATATTATAAATGCGAAAGTAACTCTGTCTGTCTGTCACGTTTGCACGCCTAAACCGCTAAACCGATTTTGATGAATTGTGGTATAGAGATAGATGGGGCCTTGAAGAAGGACATAGGCAAATAAATTGTTATGTAGGTACCACGTGCGCGAAGCCACGGGCAGCACCTAGTATTGTATAAAAGGGAGCTACCATAAAACAATAGTATTTTCCTATCGAACGTAACTTCATGAATCTGAACTAAATACTAGCAGCTTATTCGATCTTATTCGATTTATTCTTAAATTGGTTTCAAAAACATAAAATAGTATAGTTTGGAAAATAGGTTGAGACCAAAATGTAAATCTAATGTAATCAGTTGTCCAAGCGCTCATGCAAAAATGCAATAAAGCTGGAACTATACCTGTGGAGTCGCAAACATACAAAATAATGGTATATCAAAAGAATTCGATTAACCCTTCAGAGGGTAACCGAATACCGCTATTTTCTTTTCCTTTTGTGGTGCGTATCGTCTGGGCCGTACATCATAGGATTGCCTTTATAAGTACATACATAAAAATGTCTGGAGATTGTACGCTTACGGCCGAAAAATGTTAGCCGAATTCGAATAATTTTCTGTGCTGAATTTTCCTCATTTCGATAACACTGGAGCAATTTTCTTATTTATTCAGATGGAAACGGGAATTGTTTAAAATATTAATAAAGGGAATGCTAAATTATTATGATTTATTAATATTTGGAACAGCATTTCTTTGTTTGGACCTTGTACTATTCCTTGGACTTTAATATTCTTGAGTGGAAAATTTAAATTTCTGATATGTTTGTCGTCGAATGTACCTGCTACGGCTAAAATGGCTCGGTCGGGTGAAGGAGTGAAGGCAGGCGACGCTAAAGGCCTATTCAAATCCGGACCCGCACACACCCGCACGCTTCCGGCACAGAAAAGTCGTAGTTATAACCTACAAGGATTTCACTTCGAGAACGCTCTTAGATTATTTGTCGTATTACTTAATGTTTTTGATCATCCTACGCTTATTTTGGTTACCTTGGTAAGTTCATTGACTCTAAAACACGCTTTAAGAAGTGAGATAAGTATCAAATATGTATCAATGACAGCGTGATGCATGAATCCAAATAATCATCTCGTAGAAGTATGTTTTTTAACTGTAATAGTATTTTTGGAACATTCGCGATAAGAATTCATATTGTTTTAGTAATAATAATTAAAAGGTAAAACGCGATAAATACCCGGTAACTACTAAAACGATATGAGAAACTAACAAATTTATGTCTTTGGCAGGGCAGGAAGATGGTGATGCTTCTTTCGTGAACTTGGATTCTTCATTGAGTGTATAAAATATGTACCACAACCACATAAAAATGTTTATCTGTTAAAAAAATGTTATAATCATAATATTAATACTAAATAAAGATAAACTCACTGTTCTCACAGTTAGGCTCGCTAAAGTTAGTTAATCTTTTATAGGGCAATGTGTACGCTTCTATAGCAATATCCCAAGCAACGTGCTAGATTTGTCGATTGGCAAATTTAGAAAAATGTAATAAAACAGAAACTGTCTCATAAAACTTACTATAATATAACAGATTATTTAGACGAAAATAATGCTTGGGATGAATCTGCTCCAACTCGACTTGGTATCCGTAACAAAATTAGCAAGGATCATCCAAAATCGTCGACAGACAAGTTTCTTGCTGGATTCTTCTTGAACTGGTGTTAGGAGGAACCGGCACCTAGGTTTACTAACACGTAAGAAGACGATTCAAATTGGTCCTTTTGATTATATTAAATAATGAATATTTTGATTTGATTTGATCAGTTCTAAAGTAGCTTACCTCTAAATGCTCTCATGCAATGCTCGTTTTATTTTATCAGATATGCAGTGACAAAGGTGCCTCGTCGACCGCTCACAGATACTGCCGCGAAGACATCTGCGGCCATCCGCAAACCCAATTTAATGCCTCACGAAATCTGGACAAAATAAATGGGAAAGTATACAGTGGGGTTACTAAAAATGTAGTAATACAATCATTGCAAATAGAATATAATAGAATAATTATCTATTTGGTACACATACACACATGGAAATTGAAAATACAATAGAAACAAGCAGTTAGGAAAGTATATAAGAACAATGAGGTAAGAAGGTAAGTAAAAACAAAACGAAAAAAAAAACAGAAAATAAAAGAAATCACAGAGTACATGAATTCAATAAAATAATAAGGTACAATTGTACACCAATAGTAGGTACCTATACTAACTGTGGTTCGAAAACATTTAGTCCTTTCCCTTGTATACCACAAGGGAAAGGTCCAAACAGGTCCAGTCTCAGCGTAGATGCTACTCTCCTAAAAAAGTAGCGCTGGTTTTCAGACTAGACCTTAACCAGCGTGACTTCAGGGGCGCGATACATAACGTAAATAATTAATATTGGTAAATATAAAATTGATAATAAAAATAAATAATAAATAAATAAGATTAGGTTAAAAAGTATATGATATAGATTCAATTTGTGTTCATCGCGATTAGTGTAAAGGTATGTAATAAAATTATTAATGTTTAACTATTCCCTATTATTTCTTACTAGCAACACATATCACTGAGCAAGCAAAGCAAATAGCAATATTTTTTTTAAATTGATTGAGATTGAGATCAATCCATTAACTTGAGTGAACTTATGTAGAATAAAAAAAGTAAGGTTTCTTATTATTAGATTATTATATTTAGATCATTGCAAAAAACATGCAATCATTGCAAAAAACATGGTGCCACGTTTCGCCACTATTTGTTTTTAACAAATAGTGGCGAAACGTGGCACCATGTGGCATTAAGTGGGTACGTGACGTGGCATAGCTTGTGAGATTACCCAGTACTGCCCAGCAACAATCCAAATAAGCTACCATTTGCCATCCTGGCGCAATTGCGCAAGGAAGTGAGTGGCGCAGAGGAGTGGGCAAAGGACCAAAGTAACCCAAGGATCCAAAGATACAGCTGCCTGGCCAAGGCTAAACTCCCCTGTACTATAGACAGCACATAGGTATGACCCATTTCTCATCCATCTCCGCTTATGAGCTTTTTTGAGTCAACAGAAAATGAAGTTTCAACCTAGATTTAAAGGTATAAGACGTTTTTAGGTCTCTCAATGGCGGCGGCAGATCATTCAAGCAGCGAGAGGCTGCAAAACGAAACGAAGCTCTAAAAGCGACTGTTCTATGCTTCTTCGTCACAAAAATAAAGGAGCAAGCCCTACGGGGGTAATGAGGTTACCCCTAAGCAAACTCTAACTTGTGATAAAGGTAAGGGGGAGTTTTACTATAAATAACACCAAATAGTAAGCTTGCCAAATGTAATTTCCTACGCGACTTCATCTTTAGCAAGTTAGAGGCATTCAAATAGGGTGTCACATGTGACCATGGAGATATGCAAAAGCTTTTGCTTTTGCAGAATCTTGCACAGGCATTTTGAACGTGCTGGATGAGCTTCTCTGTCCTGCCCAGTAAACAAGGCCCAAAAACTACGTCACAATAATTGAGTTTTGATAGAACAATTGACTCGCACAAGGGTATTCGAACCTCCTCGCTCAGGTGTGGGCGGATTTTATACAACATTTTAAGCCTGTAAAAGCAACTACGAACGCTTTCCGATATATGACTTTCAAACCTGAGCTGAGAATCAAATATTATTCCTAAATTTCTAGCCTCACTCACAAATTCCACGGATCCACCACCAACCATGATATTAATTGTCTCAAGACTAATTTTATTCAAACTTGCTCTGGAACCAGTTATCATGAATTTCGACTTTTTTGGATTAAGGACTAGGCAGTTATTGAGAGACCACTGGAATACCTTGCTTAAATCACTGTTGATATCATTAACAGCTCTGATACTGTCGCTGGGCAAGAAAGAATGGTACAGCTGCAGATCATCGGCGTAAAGATGGAATTGACAATGAGTAATGTCCTTGATGATGTCTGCACTGTAGAGGATGAAGTGGATTGGGCCAAGAATCAAACCCTGGGGAACCCCACGAGGAACTGACTAAAAGGCAGATCGGAGAGAGGAACCATCTGGCAATGTTAGTTCTACACACTGCCTTCGTCGACTAAGTTAACAGTCAAACGATTTAATTATATTTGGGGTGAATCCATAAAAGGCAAGCTTTGAGAGAAGCAGTGAAATATTTATGCAGTCGAACGCCCGCGAGAAATTCAGCAACACCAGAATGCTACACATCCCCTGATCTTGAGCTAGTAGAAAGTTGTCGACCACATCTATGAGGGCAGTTGACGTACTATGACTCCTACGAAAACCTGACTGAAACTGTGGCAGAATACAGAAATCCTCAAGAAACTTGACCAATTGCAAACTTACCACCTTCTCTAGTATTTTAGATAGACAAGGAAGAAGACTGATAGGCCTAAGATCATTAACCAATACTGGATTGCTCTTTTTGGGTATCGGTTTTATGACTGCCGACTTCCAGTAATCAGGGAAGGTACCACTAGTAATGGATTCGTTAATTATAGAAGTTATGGTCGAAAGAGAATGTGGCAGACATAAAAACCATATCGAGACTTATACCATCTATACCCTGAGCATTAGATTTAAGGCCTTGTATAATTTTCAACACAGTATATTCACTGACATGGTTCAAAGTGAAAGTTTCTGAGACATGTCTGTGGTGTTCAAAGCAAGTTAGGAGTGAAATGATGACATAATTGGCACCAGGGACATCTAAATGGGTGTTTATTATATCTGGATCCATAAAGTGCGGGGGAAGCTCAGATGTCTGCTTTGTACTGGGTAAAATACTGCTTTTCAGATTTTTCCATTATTTCATAGAATTTTTTATATGCCTATTTATATGTTGGGTAAAATAGGCAGTTTTCTCAGATTAGATTGCCTTAACGACTAACAGTTTCATATTTTTATAGTCACTTTTGTGATCACTACTTTTGGTTAATTTATACTTGTCATGATAATCATTTCTAGTTTGCATCATGGTTTTCACTATGTCAGTGATCAATGGGTGAGGAGGGTTTTTAAACCTTTGGGTCCTAAGAGGTGCATGAAGTTCAAAAAGATTTATAATAATACTAGAAAATTCAAAAGTTTTATCATTCACATCAGGGATACTCACGAGATGGGACCAATTCACTTTATCCAAATCCTTGGCAAACAATTCCATTAGGATGTTTCTTAGCGGTCTGTAGGTAACAAGCTGAGGGCAGTGTTTATTTTTCTTTACACATAATTCCACCAATAGCATTGCATGTGCTCTTAGATCCGGACTGTACTTTATTCGAATATTGCAAACCATAGCACCTGTGCAAACTATGTCGATTAATGTCTGGCTATGTGAAGTGAAATGGGTTGGCTCGGTGATTAATTGGCGAATGTTCATGCATTCTAAAAACTGGACCAGTAGTTTAGTCTTACTATCACTTGGTTCCAGCATGTTAATATTAAAGTCTCCTAGAAGAATAATGTGATCACAATTTAAAAATGAAGAAATAGATTCAGTGAGGGCGTCCAAAAACTCAGTAACAATTAACCATTGTGGCCTATATGCGGTTCCAATCATAATCATTTTGCCACCGATGCTCAACTTTAGCCACAACTGATCAACTTTCGGAGCGGCAGGATGCGGAATAACTTGAAATTTTAAGCTCTTTTTGACAAGCGGTATCCTGTCATATTAGGGGCGCAATCTTCCTGTCCCACTCTCAGCCAGGACTCATTAATAGCCATTATATCAGGCATCATATCCTCCATGGCAACCATGAATTCCTCGTGAGCTGTATTTAGTGACCAAGCATTAAAGAGACCAACTTTTAAATTTTATTTAGGAGACTATAAAATTGAGTTGCGATTTATCTATGTGAGTCCGGTGTATCATAATAGTTTTGATGAAACAAATGATGAGATGAATGAAACAAATAAAATTTATTGAAGGATAGGCATCAGCTACATTTACATAACATATTTTAGTATTATTTAGTACACAAATAATAATAAACTTATTAAATATATTAAATAAATATAAGTACACAAAAAATAATAAATGCATTAAATGATTATACGGCTTCCGTCCCTTGCATATTTGTACAACCACCACATGGAAGGCCCAAAACAATGAATCCACAGTATAAACAAATGGAGAATACAACGATAAAAAAGTAAATAAGTAAATTATTGAAAGCTACTAAAGAATTAACAAAGAGGTACAATAAATATAGATCAAAAGTAGAGAAATATAAATACAGATGGGATTTTGTATAATATTTTCACTGCTGGTTGGATACTAAACCTACTATGAACTATAAACTAAACCTGTACGATGCTGTAAATAAAAATAAAAAATTCTTTAGCACTACAAAACAAAATTAATGAAATTTAAACCTAAGTACATATACATAAATGAATTGTGTCCTTCAACATAATATGCTGTTAGGGTGTCTGACAACCTGTGAAAGCGTTCATTGGCTTTTGGCGAACACAGGTGTCGCTCGACCTAAAATGATTCATCATCAAATCAAGTTTTTTGGGCTGTTTTCTGGGAGACGGCACAACTTGTGCGAGAGCGGAGAGACGTCATCAACCTCGCTGGCGAGGTCTATATATCTGTGAAGTGTTTACTTTGTCCGAACTAAATGACTCGGTCGGCGCCGTGTCAGCGGCGATCAGGTCATCGGGATTACCAAGAGCATGTCTTGGTCAACGGAGGAACCGTTTAATCGCCGGGTCAATTGGATAGTGTGGGTATGTGGAAAAGAGTGGAACCGGATAGTGGGGAGTGCAATCATAATGCCGCTGGGAGGCACGTTTTATGAATTTGGCTATGGTGTATGATTAGAGTCACGATTTAAGTGGACGTTTCGCACATACCATAGCAAACTAGTGGCTCTACGCATGAATTGGTTTTGGACAGCCTAAAGTATCTGAGAGTGAGCGAACACAACCGAGGCATGTACATGTTTTGTAAAGTGTCATCTTATTTCTAAGGGACATTTTACTCTGCTTGTTTATAAGAGAGTTTAATCGTCAAATTAATTAAGCACATTATTGGACTATTCTGGCGTATTTACTAAAATAAAGTTGTCTATCCACGCCAAGTTATTTGGTAGATTTTGCCCAAGGATTTAACTTAGATTTTGCATTTATCGAACAAGGTAATAAATAGTTCGGAGTGATTCTACCCAGGTCGGGAGGATGAATAGACTCGTAAGTTTTTTTCCCGAATTTATACCATCAAACCACGGTCTTGGTCTTGGTAAATTGACGGGGGGATGGCCAAAGTGCATGAGCACGGAGCGGTGGTCTGAGATAAGGTTGTGAAGCGTTTCTAAAGAATGCAACCAAAGGGTTACGTTCTTTAGCAATGCCATATCTAGTATGTCGGGTCTATGAGTCACTACGTCAGTGTAATGGGTCGGAGTCAAGGTGGAATTACATCAATGTTGAAAGTGTTGGCTATGATTTCAAGCTGATGGCCGTTATAATGGCTGGTATGGCAATTCCAGAGACCATTATTGCCATTGAAGTCACCAGCCAGAATGAAGGATCTTCCCTGTGAAAGGAATACCTCTCATGGATGGGTAAGACTGAGATCCTTCATGAACCTGTCAACCCTGTGTAGGTATATAGGACTCCTAGCAGGGGGCAAACGAGGCGACGGGCTCCTGACGGGTTCGGCCAGTGTTAGACCAAGAGGCGAAGAGTATGGCATACTAAAGTACCTATTACAGTATTAGTACCGATTAATAAATTGCTACGCCCCACTGCTACGATCATGGTGAGGTTGCAGAGGTGGTACACCGACCGGCGCCGACTTATCAATACACTTTACGGAAGCAATAAAACTAGTCGCTCGTTCTTTAACCGTCAAAAAAACACCAGTTTACAGTCCACTGCTCTTCATTTACTGAAAAAGCCTATCATATTGTCCTTCGAGCCGGACTTAAATATAAACTTATACCATACTATACCGACGTCACGTTAGCTAATAATGTAATTATGAGATACGGTACATCCGTATTACCACACGTTTTGAACTACGTGCGTTCTCCACCCCTGCGATATCCAACAATACAGAAACACACCCACTCATAAGATAGTAAGCCGTTTTCAGCGACCTTTTTATGCTTACGGAATATTTGAGGGAGTTTACTTGATCTCGATTATTAAAATCATAAATAGGTCAGCTACCTCTGCATACTTTACAAGCACAAGCATAAAATAATTATGTTTCCTACCCTAATCCTATCCTAGTAATAATAACATTGAGAAAAATTGTGTGAATATTTGGCTGTTTGTAAGTTACTCATCACGTAACATGGGAAAACCGTTTTAAATTAAACTTTGTATTGATAATAAATTTGATAACATAAAAACCAAATTTAGGCTAATTATTAACGACCACGTAAGAAAATCCGCTTGCTTGTTTTATATAGAACCCCTAGGTTTCGGCTAGAAAAACTATATAAGCCTTTAACCTATACCTATACCTATACCTATCCATACCTATTACTACGTGAACGTAGTAATAGGTATGGACGGATGGACGGATGGACACCAACCTGTGAATATCGTATTATAGTGATGGAATAAAAACATTTTCCAACAAACGCGAAACTCAAATTAAAATTCGTCCTCAATGAACAATTTTAAAACACTCTGAAAGTTTGAGCGATTCGCACTCGAAACCGGAACCGAATAAAGTCTTTTCAAGTTTATCAAACAAGCCTTGAACAGATTAACGAGCTAATTTCACACTAAATTAGAATCTAAGGTTGTTTTATCCTTCATTTTAAGCGAGGTAAAAAATATTAAAGAATTCCTTGGGCATGGAAACGCGGCACGAGGCGCAACGGAGACTCCCACTCTAGACTAAGCGGAACGACGAGCACAGCGTAAAGTTTCGTATTTAGTATTTTGTGAATCATTGATACCCTATTTTCACACCACTATGAAGAGCTCAAATTCAGTCGAATAACTTATGTGTAAAAAAATCTATTGAAAATAATTGAAAATAGATGTGGAAACACTATAAAGTGCGACACGTACTTTCATAAACACCATCATAGAAGGGAAAGTTGAAGGAAGAGCTACATGAGCCAAAATAAGGAGAAGGTAAATATCTTGAAAAGAGCTACAGCATTCACGGACAAGAGCATAGCTCTTTTGTTTCTATGCTGACTGACTGACTTAGGAACTATTAGAACTGAGTTGTCAGGACTTTGATTCTTACACTGATAACTAATATTCATTCATGAACCACACGGAACAGCTCGTTCTTAATCAATAAGTAAGAAAATGTTGTTCTGGCTATCCCATACAATAGCGTACCGTATAACAGGCCGCCCATAGAATCCGTCAGGCAACCGTCATGCCCAAACAATTTTCGAAAAGCTTGATAAACCATGACTTGGTACAGGGTTGGTACAGGGTAGTTATGTATGTAAGTACATACCATAATGTATAGAAAAGATAGTTTAATATGTATATGTTTGTCCTGTTGATTATGTACCTGTTAAAGTTAATTCATGTCCCACCATATCATTTTCATTGCAAAAGTTGAGACCTATAAAATTAACGCAAACAAGTCATCGTTCTTAGAAATAATCCTTGATATATCCGGAGTCGCCACAGCTCAGCGCTTAAACAAATCCGCGGTCTGACTCCCGCAAAATCCATTTTCCGCGAGGATTTCCGTGGACGACGCGCTCTCGACGGAACTTACGAGCATGTTCGCGAAAAATTTAATTTAAAAATAACTCCTAAGGTATCCCTGTTTGTACAAAACGCTAGTGCATATAACGTTCCCAAACACACTCACGTTGATAACAAAAATCAAAGTCAAAGTCAAAAGATGATTTATTCAATACAATCACAAGGATCACTTTGAAACGTCTTACATACTAGGTGAATTTAGGTGCCAATTCATCCTAACCCAAGCTCGAGAAGAATTGGCAAGAAACTCGTCTTGGTCCTAGCGCTTTTTTATATGATCCATCTTATAACTACCTTAACTACGAAATACAAATACAAGAGAGTTTATACATTTCAAGTGTGTCGGTTAACTGTCTGACGGCAGAGCGACATGAGGCCATGCATTCTTATCAATAATATAGTCATCTATATTATAATAAGCTTTCTTCAAAAGACTACCTTTAATGTATGCTTTAAATTTCTTAATAGGTAGTTTAGTAGCATTTTCAGGAAGCTTATTATAGAAGCGCACCGTGTTCCCCATAAATGACTTATTAACTTTTTCTAGTCGAAACCTAGGGATGTATAATTTATGTTTATTCCTAGTGTTCATTTTATGAAGGTCACTATTTTGCTGAATCCCATCTCTATTTTTATGTGTATATAACAAATTTTCATATATATATTGTGAAGCTATTGTGAGAATATTAATTTCTTTGAATATTTCTCTCAAAGATTCTCGTGGTTTCATTTTATAAATGGCACGTATTGCCCTTTTTTGAATTACAAATATTTTACCAATATCAGCTGCTTTCCCCCAGAGAATGATGCCGTATGACATAACACTATGGAAGTAACTGAAATAAACTAGTCTAGCTGTAGCTTCATCAGTAAGCCACCGTATCGCACGAACTGCATATGCAGCGGAACTAAGCCTACCAGCAAGCGTTTCAATTTGTGGTCCCCACTGTAGTTTTGAATCAATATTAAGACCTAGGAAGATCGTGGAATTTACAAGATTCATTGCCTCTCCATTTATTTCAATGTTGGACGGGCTATGAATAACATTTGGCAAAGTGAATTTGATACATTTAGTTTTTTTGGAATTAAGCAAAAGATTATTTACAGTGAACCAGTTAAGAACTAACGATAAGGATTCATTTACGTTATCGCATATACTGGTTTTACCTCTATCAACTTTAAAAATTAAAGACGTATCGTCTGCAAATAAAACTATATCACAAATATTTTTTACAAAAAAAGGTAAATCATTAACGTATACTAGGAATAAAAAAGGGCCTAGTATCGATCCCTGAGGTACCCCTATATCAATAATTGATCCCAAAGACCTCTCACCACCCACGTCTACTTTCTGGACTCTATTGGATAAATAAGACTGTATGAGGTCAATCGCCCGGTTTTTAATGCCATAATATTTTAACTTTGTGATTAGGGTTGCATGACTCACACAGTCAAAGGCCTTAGATAGATCGCAGAATACCCCAACTGCATCCTGTGACTTCTCCCAGGCCTCAAATATATGCTTTAAGAGCGCTATACCTGCATCAGCTGTTGATCGACCTTTAGTAAACCCGTATTGATTACTATGTAGCAGGCCGTTAACGTTAAAGTGGTATAATAACTGATTAAGAATTATTTTTTCAAAGATTTTACTTAAAGCAGGTAATATCGATATCGGTCTATAATTAGCGAGATCACTTTCACTTCCAGACTTAAACATAGGAATGAGTTTACTGTGTTTCATGAGATCGGGAAAAACTCCCTCGTCGATACATCTATTAAAAATATAAGCTAAACATGGTGCAATATCTAAGATAATGACACCCAGCACCTTTGTAGACATTCCCCAAAGATCTTCTGTATTTTTTATATTAATTAACTTGAATGCTTTTACAATACTAGCCTCGTTAATGTAGCTAAAACTAAACTCATTCTTACATTTTGCAACACTAGATTCTAATAGAACGGAAGCTCTGGAGGCTGAAGAGTTTAACGATTTGGTCACTATTTTTGGTATATCTGAGAAAAAACTATCAAATGCATTCGCAACATCCTGTTCCTTTGTCAAAATTGTACCATTTATATTTAATTTGAACTGTATATTGCGAGCCCTTGATTTACCTGTTTCATTATTAATTAATTTCCAAGTTGCTTTTATTTTATTTGTTGAATTTTCTATTATTTTTCTCAAAAACAGTGACTTAGCCGCATGACAAACTTAAGGAATTACTCAAGACTTTTGAGTAATTCCTAACATATAAGATAAAAACTGGATCATCTAACATTGTCTCTCTGGTAGCATATAATTCATTCAATGTATTCCTACTTCTATAAATACCCGGTGAAGCCCAGTCGACAAATCTAGCACAATTTTTTGTTTTGCATGTTTTTACTGTAAATATATCAGCATGTTCTTTAATTATTAAATTTGACAGTGTGGTGAAAAGATCATTTGGATCATCGATGCATGGTACAAAGGAAACTTTGTGTTCAATTCTACTTTGAAATGTTTTGATGCGGCTCTCTGTAATAGGTCGGTGAGTAAAGTTCTGAGCTTCAACTATACGATCACAAGAAAAGGTGGCGCAGTGACCGTAATGGTCAGAACTAAAATGTTTTAGTACACACTTATGAACTGGTGTGCAACTGCAATAAATGTTATCTAGACAAGTGGCTGTTGTTAGTGTCACTCTTGTAGGTTCATCAAAAAGAGGACTTAAATTGAAACACTTAAATAAGTTTAAAAGTCTTTCAGATAATGGATCAATCGGAATATTTATATTAAAATCACCACAAACTATTATGATCTTATCACAAGCTATTTTTTGCAATACTTCTTCTATAGTGCATTCATATAACCCAAAATCAGCATTGGGAGGACGGTAAACGCTCACGACGACATGCCGCTCCAGCTCGACACACGACACCTCAATAATTCTTTCAATAGAAAGATTTCTAATATCCTTACGCTCCTTGCATTTTAAGTTATTTTTTACAATAATTAACGAGCCACCACGTATTGCGCTCTTGCGTTTATAGCTGCTGACAATATTGTAATTTTCGTAGAAAGGAAGTACCTCAGATTGTACCATCCAATGTTCAGTGATACACATAATATCTACACTGAAATGATTTAAAAATAATTCACATTCTAATACTTTGCTGGGCAGGCCTTGCATATTTTGGTGAACTACATGTAAACTGCCTGTTTTTCCCATTGTCGACTTGGTTAGTTTAAATGCTGATCAGTTGGCCCTACTACATTTTTTCCCCCAGTACTATTACTAAATATGGGGTTGTCATTACTCTGTGTTATAGTTCTAATAACAGAATCAGAAATATTAAATGCTAACAATTTAGCAATAATTAACTTACTACGTCTACTAAGGTATACATTACCTTTTGTCAAATAAAAATTACTAATAAAATTATTAGTGTCTAAATATAAAATGTCACTATGACGACATGTCAAATTGTATAGTATTAAATTCAAATTGAATATTTTGTCATTGTCTTTAACACTCAATGATTTTGAGTAAGGGAAAGCACATAAAATTAGTTTCCCTAGCCTTAACTTGACCATAAGATAAATAGCAGCTTCAAGTAGGTAGGTAACCAAAGATTTTTACTCTTGAGTAGTATCGGCAAGTAGGTAGGTACTTAGTTTCTGATATCCACTATCATCGTGGTAGTAACTTAATTATATTGATGCCCACATCATGTACATTTCAATGACTTATGCATTATGTATGCATGACTGCTGGGTGCTTTTGTATTTGCTTCTTAAAAATAAAGTAGAGTGGTATTCTATAAGGAAAGTATCTACAAAATGTTATAGAGACACGTTCCGAACACGTGCTCTGATAACTCTTTGAAAGCTTTCGGCTTGAAAAGTTCTTTCCATATTGCGAATTCGTAAGATCATTATTTTGGCAAATGTTTACTTATTGCCAACTGTTGAAGAAGTGTTGTTCTTCATGTAAATATATGAAGTGATTTAATTACCATTACTATTTCTATATGTCTCAGATAAACAGTATCCTTGTGAACACTAGTTTACAGGGATATCTACCGAGTTATCTAATAAATATATACGATTTTTTTTTAAATTTATTAAAAATTCGTATATATTATTAAAAATCTATTTCCTAACATAATCTTCAGAAATGTTGGAAGCACTTTCAACTTTTTAGCGTTTCAAGGATTAGTGAAAAATCGACGCGCGACAAAGTCTCAAGCTTTTAAAAGTTTCAAGTTCCACGGCACTTGAGCTATTTTACTCAAACAAAGAGCATTAGAACTTGGCAGGAACATTTTGTACCAAATGTGTTTCTGCCGAGTGCATGTGACAATCATTTTTATTTGCATACTAATTGTTCGAAGTTCTTTAACTATTATTATTTACCTACTCGTATAATAAATAATCGATATATGATCGATGGCGTGATTGAGCCAGTAACGATCATTAACATCCAAATATCCACTCAAACTTTTGCATTTATTATATATATAAATAGTTGAATATTGGTGGATAATACATAAAACACCATCTAGCCTCAACCTAGCATAGCTTGTACTATAGGAACAAGATACCTGATAAAAGAGCTATATTAAATACAAACTTATGATACATTTTAAAACTCAGACACAGAACAACCACCTGTGTTCATCACAAAAATCTTTGGTCTGAGAGAGAATCGAACTTACAACCTACAGCTCAAAAGGCACAGATACTACCAACTGAGCTGAGAGGGCAGTGATTATTAATATTAGCAACTTCGTTCGCTTGTTTCTGTTTTAAAATAAATACAAACATTGTTTTTATTTATTTTAAACTTAGAGAGGCCTCTATATCTAACAGTGAGTGAAAGCAGGATGTCGATGATATATGTATAAAGATGTTGGAGTAGTTCAGAATAAGCAGTGTCATTACAGTTTAAAAAATATACAAAAATATGTAGGTAGGTATCTAAGTAAAATAATAAATAGTTAATAAATAAATAATCCCGGACATTTCACACACCATCATCTGGCCCCAAATTAAGCAGAGCTTGTATTAAGGGTACCACATGACTGATACACTACTTATATACTTTTTTTTGTAAATACATACATAATATACATAGAAAAACCCAGACCCGAGACAAATACTTGCAGATCATACAATCATAAAAAATTTATAAAAAATATGTAACATTTCGGGTTTCTCTAAACAGCAGTTTAGCCCCACCCATTAGAGTCCATTTATTTTTGTGAGGTACGTATTCCTTATAATATAAGTATAATATATATAATAAAAGAAATAATAGCTTTTATTCTCTAAGAAAATAAATGAATTCACTTCACATCTCAATTCCATTTCAAAAACAAAAAACAAGTTCGATTGCTTCTAATTGTTTTTAGAAATGACAAAAGTATATTTTCTTAGCAGATACAATGATGGTCTACTCATTGTTAAAAGATTGCTATTGTGACAACAGCCAAGCACAAAAGCCATCGCACTTTCCACCGAAGCTTATACCTATTCTTCACTAATGAATGCGATGTTATCTTGCAAATAAAAGCGACCCTACTCCGAAATCAAATAATTAAGTAAGACTTACTTTAATCAGCTAAATGAGACTTTTTTATTTATTATTTTTTCTAATACCTACATCGTGCCCTTTATCACGTGACTCGCTACAACTAGCAATAAGCGTAATTTGCGCAATCACTGCTGTCAGACACTTTTATATGTATATAAATATTTATGTCGAATATTATTTTATATAGTTATAGTATTAAGAGACTGTTTGTTTTCCTACGAAATAAAAAATATTACTAGTTGTAGATTTATTTTTGTTTTTTTATTCATTTGTTGATGGCAACACTATGTTATGTTAATTAGTCTATGGATAGTCTGTAAAGGAAATGTCAGAGTGAGTTGCAAGGTGTCAAAGAAAAAGATGATAGATGTTTCGTTTTCCTTAAGAATTTAATTAAAATAAATAAAAAAAAGAGAATGGTTCGTCTCAAATCAATGAAATATTCCCATATAAATCTCCGCTGTAGGCGTATTTCCGTCTGTAGTTGTGTGACAGGCGAGAGATGCCGACTGATTTAGCAGCTATTCTGCCCTTCTTACGACAAACAGCGTATGTGCATTGCGGCAAGTTTCGAAAAATACGCGCTTGTCAGAAATCGATAGATACCTGCTCTATTACAAATATATATTACACCTAATATCAAGTTTAGATAGAACTCTGGGATTGTCTCAAAGAAATCTTAGAAGTTTATAATGAAAGTTAGTAAAATTACTGAAGTTAAATACCAACTATTCACATGAGGAATTGAAGCTAATTGTAAGCAAGGATAAATTTAATAGGAAGACAGAATAACAAATTTACCATGGTATATTCAGTTTTCTTTATTCAATAAAATCACAAGGACCACTTTGAATCGTCTTCTTACATGCTAGTGAATCTAGGTGCCGGTTCCTCCTAACCCCCGTTTAAGAAGAATCCGGCAAGAAACTTGTCTGGTCCTAACACTTTTTTGTATAATCCTTTACAATTTTACATAACACAAGTGTAAAACCTACAAAATAAACACCATAAGGAATATAAGGAAACAACGACAGAATAAGTAACTGATATAAATGTATGTAGTTCACAAAGATAAAATAGTTTTAAAGCCTGGGATAGTTACCAAACAGAGAACAACACAAAAAGTTAACGGTACACATATTAAATACACAAAAATATATTTTAGTACAATATTATTACAAGGTACTTATCTTTCTAGTTCGGTGGTCACTCCCAATCTACCCGTCTTAGGCTTTAACCTCGCCTTTTATACATTTTTGAAATATATACAAAACATCACACCATATTCATTATTCAACCAATCACAGAAGCCTATTAAGAATCTAAGTATAATATTGAACGTTCTTTACTTAATAACAATAAAAAGATGTTAAAATATAATTCAAGAAACAATGGATTCATAGTTTTGCTATATATGTCTTAGTAAAAGAATTATAACGAATTTACCGATTTAGTAAACAATCAAATGAAGGACTTGTAAATATCAGAATAATGAGAACAGAAAATAATAATGTGAAATATTCGTTAATAAATCCAAACTAATTAATGACTGAAAAATAGTAAGAAAGTATGTATCGAACAATTAAATTTACAATATATAACAATCATTGTATACTTTCCTTCTGAAATCCTAATTTCGTTCTCAAATGTGTGTGATAATCATTTTTATTACAATAATATTTATTAAAGCAAATGTTAATTAAAACCAACTATAAAATGATAATATAAATAAAACTGTTCAACTGTTTTATCAAAACACCATCTGTGTTTTTAGCTGTGAACTAATTGAATGACAGGTGTATTTTTATTGGAATCTTACGAGTATGATTTAAATTATACTGTCACGCTCAAAGTTTTTATTTTTGCTACCACCGCTACACTAATTGAGATATTTTCAAAAACGTTACTTCTAATTATCACAAAGTGTGTGTATTTCATAATTCGTATTTTTTTTCTGTAATTCTATTGTTTTTTAAGATATTAGAACTTAAAAAATATTTGTAATTAGGAAATAGTATACCAATTTATTTGTATAAACTAAACATAAACATCGCATGTGCAGCAGTTGCGATGCTTATGATTAGGAAAATTAACAATTACGTTCTTTAAAACTAGGAGAGTATTGTTAGGATGTTTATGTCTTGTCTTTTAATATATCTTTTCATTTGAGATCAACTACTTTATTATTGATCAGTTTTGCTAATAAGTAATTATGTACTTAATAAATAGGAAATTGCGAATATCTAAGTAGATATCACTAATTGAGACTCCCTTTAAAAAATATTTCCTGTTACAAAAGCAAAACCTACTCGTATACCTAATTAGAACATAAGCAATAGCAGATATTCTGTATAATATAATATAATATAAATTCAGTATAATACAATACCTGTAAAACACAAACAAGGATAAGAGTTTTTTGAGTAACAATGTCATAGTTTTAAGCTTAATTATTAAAAAATATTTTAAAAATGCTATAAAAATTATGAAATAGGACATAGTATTCTATCTCTTCTCTAGAACATCATTCAAGTTGTTCTATTTTTTTTTAATATTTTTCTATAGTAATGTTTTCGAACTAGTCATATTTTTCTCCAAAATTTAATCATCTGTGCTTTTTTAATTGGAAGCTATCATCAGAGTTATGCCATATGTCGATATCTGGGGTAGACACATCATCTTCGATATCAGAAGTAGCAGCTCTTCTCTACACAAAATTGAATCAATGTCCATCGGCTTATAATTTTTTGGAGTATTTATGGTTGTAAATTTGAAAGATCTGCATAAATCTAAATTATCATACTCATTGCGATGAACTCATCCAAATTTTTCGTCAGCAATTATTTCGTCTGGCAGCCATTTTTCTGAATCAAATAAATCCACACCAAAAAATGATAACACACATTTTGCTTATTATATCCTCTTATTATTCATTTATGAATAACTTTTTAGCCATTATTAGTAACGAAATTAGGTAGTGATGTACCTATTCTCTAAGATAAACGAAATTCAATATTAAATGTTATTTAATTATAGAATGTCAACTTACCATGGCTTGAATCGCGCCAAATTCCTGTAAAGTCACGACGACCAATGTGCACTACACCTGCCGCCTTGGACGCGAATTAATTTTTGGTTCACTGTTAATAACGTATTCCCATCTCATCCCTCACCACCTCTGTACTTTGTATCTTACTAGCATAAACATCATTTGTGCGCTACTTGCGTTGTGTGTACCTAGGATGACGTAATGATACAAAATTAACATGCAACACATAAAGAAAGTAAGAGACAGTGCGATTAGGATCAGTAGGATTTTTTTAAACTGTCTTGAAAATGCACAAGTCATAAACAACGTGGGTGGCTCATATAATGTTTATGCGTTGTAAGTTGAGCTGGCCATCGAAAGTTACTATTAATCATAAGCCTCTTAAGTGCTCGTACGATATTTATGTTGGGTAAAAACTCTTAACGCTGTGGACAATAAGTGGTTTATCTTAAGGAAGAGATTGAAAATCTTGCACATTGGAGGTTTATGCTTACAGTTATTTTCATTTCAATCAAACATACGAAAAAAAATATAATTGATTCAGATAGCGCTCGTTGCGCTGATTTCGAATACGCTAATAACTAATTTTTGCAAAAAAATGACACATACGCTGTTTATCGTAAGAAGGGTTTTCGTATTGCTGTCGCGTTGCCAGATATACTGATACATTTACATAATAACCCTGCAGGGCAATAGTTACAAAAAACAAGCACCTAATCTTCAAAATCAATCTTGTTTCTCTTGCTACATATATTTATTTTTTCAGAATGCCTAATGAAATGGTTCTATTTGAATATTTTTACACCTCCAGGCCCAAGTTTTTCTTATTTATAATGCTTAACTTAAAATGATTTATTTTTCGAGCCAGAATTTATTATTCTCATTACAGTTCCAAATTTTGTTGGCGCACGTGACGCCTTCTTTGCTTGTAGAGCTTGTGTACGGAACGTTATTAATTTTCACTTAGGATATTTTCAAAATTAGGCACATAGCTAGCTATGAATTTCGAAAGCCTTTGTGATTGGAGTTTAGGATTTTAATTGTTAAGAAAACTTCTTCTTCTTCTATATTCTAGAATTACATTTTGCTAGTTCGAAGCTTATACATTTTGATAAACACGGGTTTTACTCAAGTATTATTTTGTCGATGGAGACATCAACACTGTTTCAATTTATCTAGAATCTGCATTATCTCCAGTCCTCTCGCGTTCATGGTTTACACATCGTTAAAATAATACGTGTATACTCAATAAAAAAATATACATCATAGAATGTCAAACAAAGAATGCATCAAGGATATAAGGAATAATTATTGTTTATTAATTAAATAATGGGGGTGGGGTGGTGGGGGTAATTAAATAAAAGGGGTGTAAGGGGTTCTGAATATCACCTTATGGAACCCAAGCCAACCTTATCGGCCCGTGGTACACCCTGCCGACCAACAGACAAGGCTCTGGCACCCTACCCACCAACCCGCACTAGAGCAGCGTGGTGGGTTATGGTCTAAACCCCCCTAAATTATGAATAGAACAATACAAGCAAGGCCCCAAGTGCCCGGCGACCCCAGTGGCTGCGCTGGCGTTGACGGGAGCCCAGCCAGTCCTGGAGTTAGGGGTGCGAAGAATCTCCGGGTGAGATCCCACCGTCAAACGACCAAAGCAAATGTTATTATGGATTCCGATACGCTTAATGTATTGATATACAATGTTAAAACGTTGATGAGCGACGAACGTCTTATTGAATTAGAAAACGCCCTTAAAGACCTAAAATGGGACGTAGTAGGATTATCAGAAGTCAGGAGATTAGGTTACCAAGCTGTAGAAAGGGATAATGCCGTGTTTTTCCACTTTGGAGAAACTCATGGGCTGTACGGTGTGGGGTTTTTAGTTTCGAAAAAGTGGAAAAATAACATTATAGAATTCAAAGGTTACTCAGAGCGCATAGCCATCTTAAAATTCAAATTCCAAACAAACCATCACATGCATTCAAGTATATGCATACACATCTGCATCAAGTGACGAGGATATCGAAGACTTTTATGATCTCCTCAACCGTGCATGTGATGAAAATCGTGGAATCTGGAACATCATTCTCGGAGACTTTAATGCAAAAGTTGGCATGAGGCAGCCCGGTGACAACGAAAATGTCCTCGGTAAATATGGCCTCAGGGGTCGAAATGAGGGTGGGACACGCTTCCTGCAATTTGCCTTTGGACAAAACATGCGTATAGCCAATAGCTTTTTTTCGAAAAAATTGCATAGAAGATGGACTTGGGTATCACCTAGCGGATCTATAAAGAATGAGATTGATTTTGTTTTATGTTCCGATAAAGATTTGATTAAGGACATCAGTATTATTAATAAAATCAAATTCAATTCTGACCACAGACCAATTCGTGCTAAAGAAAGATTTAATTTTCAAATTCATCGTGCAAAAATATTCTCTAGTCGAATCCAAAAACTATCAAAACACATTTTATTTAATAATGCAGAGCAGTATAATTTAGAACTAGCAAACTCTTTTAATATATTAAAAATTAAGGAAATAGATGATGTAAATACACAATATAATAACATAATTAAAGCAATAGAAATAAGTAATAAAAAGATTAGAAAACCTAGGGACAAAAACAGCAAACTTACAAAAGACACACATCTACTCTTGACCAAAACAGAAGGATTAGAGATTGGCTCGCTAGAGTATAGGAAAATAGATAGGCAAGTCAAGTGTAGTATCAGGAAAGATATAAGAAGCCTTAACTGTCATCTGGTTCAAATATCCCTCGAGAACAACAGATCTTTGAGAACTGCAAAACAGGGAATACATAAAGGAAAGTTGTGGATCAATAGTTTGCAAGATGAACAAGGGAAGAAACATAATAACAGAACAAAAATAATCGATATATGCACAAATTTCTACAAACAACTTTATTCTGACAGCACAAAGAATTCCAATAACGAAACTTACTCCTTTGATGAAAGCATCCCATCTATAACAGGAAAGGAAGTACAAGACGCACTCAGAACAATGAAATTTGACAAAAATTCTGGAGAGGATGAAATTACGACAGAAACGCTAAAGATAGGTTCACCGGCACTTTTACCACATTTAACCAATTTGTTTAACTTTATTCTCAATACAGGTACATTTCCATCCAATATGTGCCATTCAAATATAATCCTCCACACTCCACTCCACAAAAAAGGCGATAAAAGCAATATCAGTAATTACCGACCCATTAGTTTAATATCTCATATTTACAAAGCATTCATAATCGTTATACAATATAGAATAAATAAACAATTAGACGATAACCAACCCTCTGAACAAGCAGCATTTCGCTCGGGATTCTCGACCACAGACCACCTTCATACACTCAACCAAATTATTGAAAAGTACCAGGAATATAACAAACCATTATATTTAGCCTTCGTCGACTACACGAAGGCTTTTGACAGTATTAATTCTGCTATTTTTACAGCTCTTGAAAATCAACACATTAATAAAACATTCATAGACCTTATAAAAATAATTTACAATAACAGTACAGCCAATATAAAACTCACAAGCTCTGGACCCCATTTAACAATTGATAAGGGAGTTAAACAAGGTGACCCGCTCTCTCCAAAACTATTTACAAGCACTTTAGAAGAGATTTTCAATGACCAGTTGACAATAGTTGACCAATAGCACCCAACAGAAAATCAAGGTAGATGGGCAAGATTTACAGAACGTCGATGAGTATATATATCTGGGCCAGATAGTCTCCTTCCAAAACAGGCAAGACAAAGAAGTTGGACGACGTGTCGAAAACGCCTGGAGGAGCTTCTGATCCATGAAATCGCTAATGAAGGGAAACCTTCCTCTGTCTCTAAAGCGAAAACTCATTGATATGTGTATATTGCCCGTTCTTACCTATGGTGCACAAACATGGTCTTTAACAGAATCTCAGAAGTCCAAACTCAAGATCTGCCAACGAGCAATGGAGCGTAGTGTGCTAGGGGTGAAGAGGATAGACAGAGTCCGCAATACAACTTTGCGCACAAAGACCGGGATCGCAGATGTCGGAGACAAGACCGCCAAGTTAAAATGGAGTTGGGCGGGGCACGTCAGCCGTATGAGTGCAGACAGATGGGCAGAGCTCGTCACACAATAGGTACCTGCAGATGGGCGACGTAGCCGGGGCAGGCCGAAGAAACGTTGGCGTGACGATCTCGATGCCTTCGAGAAAGGCTGGTGGAAAATGGCCGGGGACAAGGACCAATGAAAGGAATTGGGGGAGACCTTTGCCCAGCAGTGGGAAAGTATAGATTAATAAAATAAAAAAATAAAAATTATTGTTTTGTTTCAAACAAACTAACTTTATACATAATCTTTGTAACACTTTGTCTCAAAATATTGCAAATATATGTCTCGAAATGCCAACCAAATATTAACCTTTTGGGAGTCGAAACCCTGGGCGCTTTGAGAACAGGAACGTGGCAATACCGCCAGTGTCTTTCAGACGGTGCTCATTGGCAGTGATTTGGTTCAGTTAAGCAATCTATAGATAAAGATATACATATCTATAAATCGTTTTAGACGGTCCTTTAAAACCAGTTTTTAACATAATTGTATATTTTTCGTAAACATACTTTATGTCTTCTTTGATGTATGTGCTAGTATTTATACAATAAAGCCTAGCGTTCATAGGAAATTTTTTCACGATTGAAAGTATGGAAAAAAAGCATAAAATGGAGCATGGAATCAAGCGTAGGTACATACATCATGTACTAGCGGAAATTTCTGCAGCTCCTGGCTCTTGATTCCTGGCAGGTTTGCAAATTCATCGCGGTTTACACCACTATGAATTGGCGGAAAAAAATGCGGAGTCGCGAGGTACAGGGGATATTAACCCCGGCTGGCTGAAAACTGATAGGAAAAACCGTTGTCAGCGGAAATAACCGCAGTTGGCGGAAAATACTATTCCCTGCTTCCTATCTCATTTCTTCCACGTTAAAACTTATGAATGTATGTGTCTATCTCTCTTTTCTGTCGCTTTTTCTTTTCATCGTCTTTCAAATCACAACGATGCTAAAGAAGTTTTCACTTCAAAATAAAAACCGCACCTAGTAAACCAGTCTTTAAAATACTCGTCTACGAATATTTTCTGAGTAAAGTTTAAGAGCACTAGCTTTTTCTGGTTCTATTTAATCTTATAAGTAGTAAATATTCTGTATAACATTAAATGTTTTAAAGAAGAGTACAAGTTAAGAAGAAGACGCATATTCAACTTAAGCAACAAACATCAATTCAATCTAAAAAAGGGTACGGACGTACAAGTGCGTAAAAAGTTTCATAGTGCCGTTTCGAGACGGTAAAAAAAAGCTACTAGCGTTAAACACGTTTATATATTATTTTTAAAGATAAAATAATAATAAAAAGATAATTATAATTACGCCGTAACGGCTGAACGGATTCCGCTTAGATCTTGGCATAATCATAGTCTATGACAGTGTAAGTGTATTTAGGTTACTTTGTATATATGTATCACGCGTGTGAAGCCGTGGGAAGAAACGTAGCAGTAGATAAATAGCGTGGTTGTAGGATTTGTCAAAGTAATAAGAGCACAATATTTCATTACAAAAGCGCTGACAAATTATGTACTTACTATCTTCCTCATAACTCGTACATTTCTCACTAGGAAATGCTCAGCAATGCGTAATTGAAATAATTTGTTAGCGCGGAATCCTGTAAGTCTTGCGAATCTTGCGATATATTCCCGGCAGGTAGCGTTCCGGTAGGTTACATTTGCAGATGTTAGGTAGTAGGGCTTGCACACACGACGCGGTGCAATGTCGAGGCAATCGCATCTCACGAACGCACTATATTGAATACGTGGCGTATTCAGACGCAAACTTCTACTTGAGACAAGTGTCTTTTTTCTACGGAAGTACCTAATTGAGTTTTACTTATAATAAATTAATATCTAGCCTCTAAGTAATCAAGTTTGGGTTATGGGAACCACATGACTGATATACATATATACTACTTATATACATATATGTTTATTTGTAGATACATACACAATTACAGACAAGAGACAAATATTTTCAGATCAAACGAACATTTGTCCGGTGAGAACCTAACCCACCCCTGCATTTCAGGCGGGCTTTAGCCCAATACTCCACAGAGGACGGCTAAGTTAGCGTCTTATTTGTAAAACTTAAGTACTTCATCGTATTAAGATGTCACATTAGGCGGCATTCTCATCAAAAATCTTCAAAGATCACATCAAATATGAGTACCAACTACATAACATTAAAGTCTGTAAAACGGCCTGGCGCATCCCAACATACATACTGTCAATTTATATAATTGACCGACCCAGCGTTTCAGCTCTCCGTTACAACTTAGGCAAAAATGCTATCGTATGTCCGGCGTCTGTCCGGATGCTCTCCTCTACAGGTCGCATTTCTCAACCAATTCTTGTGAATTTTTGTGAGCAGGTTCTATAACTACATAGAAATTTTATGTCAATTTAATTTTTGAACTTCTTTCAAAATGGCGGAGATATGGGGGTTGAAAACGTAAAAAGTTATATTTCAGACAGTACAACCACAACTACCATCTTGTCTCAACCTAAGCTAAGCTTGTACTATTGGAACCAGATGATTGATAGAATACTTATATATTTATAAATACATACTTATGATACTTTACTTATGAACACCCAGACACAGATAGAACCACAACATGTAAGACTGTGTGTACAATTCTACATCGGACTATGTGAGTTTCCCCTTAAACAGTGTAGAGTTACGCTTGTAGAAGTGTCTATTTCACACGGTGTTTGTAAGGTAGTCAGTAGTAATACGCTTTGCGCTTGTCGGCTATTACTACTGGGAATGAGAACGTTTAAGTTTATCTGCTTCATTGGGAGCTGTTATTGGAATTATGGAAACTACAGTATGTCATTAATTTAATTTGCAAAATCAGCATTATCAAAATTCTATTTTTTTTACAATACAATATTGTTGCAATACATAATTGATTTCTACTAATAATCACAATACCCCTCATAATATCACAATATGTAGCTCGATCATTATATATATTAAACAAAACCTACTTGTATGTGCGTGTACTGTCATCAATCGTGAAATTCCATTTATAATTAATAATAATCTGAGTCAAGCACGAATTAATTGTTAAAATTGATTGTTATGAATTACCTACCACGTTAAATTATTCATGTCAACAACCATTGAACGTCTGATGATCTTAACAGGAGTAATATAACTTTTCCGGCGTATTTTTTAGTTTTTATGTTGTATAAACTAGCTACTAGCTAGCTCTCCCGTTCGCGACATCATCCGCGCGTTTCAAATTGAAGAAAAATATATTTAATTGTAAATCTAAACCATTCTCGAATCCACTTGAACACCCACAAACAATTTTATCAAAATCGGTCTAGCCGTTTAGGAGGAGTTTAATTACAAACACACGCACAGAATATTTGTATATATATAAAGATAATGTATAATAATAATAACACAGAATAATTGGTAATTATAAGTGATCCCATTCCCATACGAGGTCGCCGTGGTTTACTTATATGCTGTGGTTTGAACAACACAACACCATTAACAAACCATCTTTATTTATAGTATAGTTCTTATTATCGTGTCACTGATTATTTCGAACCAGTGTGGTGAAAGGATTAAAGTTCACCTTTATGGCGATGATATTTATTTTATTATTTATTTAATCCTTTGCACAAACAAATATGTATAGATGTGCAATAGGTAGGCTTAATGCTAATAGCATTTTCTACAAGCCAACCTGCAAGGTAGAGAGAATAAAAAGTAGGCGTGCTAACATAATCTAAGAATCTTACTAATATTATATACGGGAAAGTTTGTATGTATGTTTGTTACTCTTTCACGCAAAAACAACTGAATGGATTTTAATGAAACCTTAAAATAATATAACTTGTACATCAGAAAAACACATAGGCTATAATTTATAAAGATATTGTGTGAATTGTCCTAAATATCGATAAGTGTCATGTAAGTAGGAAAAAAATCTGCCATCTGCGAGCTATTCTAGCGTGCGCTGCAAAAACCTACTGCAGACGAAATCGCGGGCACCAGCTAGTAAAGAAATATAACACATATAAACAACATATTTATAAATAAACTCCTAAAAATAAACTTAATATATGTTAATAGATATTATATACATAGAAAAATATAGCAATAAATAAGATACATTTAAAAACTTACAATAACAATTATGAACTATAACAATACAGGACGTATATTAATATAGTGAAATCGAGCATCGAGCAAGCGCTGGCTGAGAAACAAGGAGATGAGGGACATTTATTGATACGATGTTTTCCTTCACCGCTTCAGATATGGTATGGCAAAGATGAGGAACCACTATTATTTTGTGAGTAGAGACCTGCTTACTTACTAGCATTATTGTGTAATTTTACACAAAACTTGCTGTTCCACCTTTGTTTACTTTAAGCTCGGTACCCACAGAATATCCACAGAATATCCACTGGGCCTCTGTATAAACAAACAACAAAAGATCAAACAGAAAACTGAAATCAAACAACGGAGAGCCCAAATATTATTTTAAAATCAAAGGAATACTGATACCTACTTCATCTCCAAAATAAACAGATGTGAACCTACCCAAGATGTTTCCAACGAAATGCGGCATCTAAATAATCAGATTAACCGTGATTTCAGCTTTTACGACGCTATTAAATTTCCCTGAACACGGCGAAGCTGTTTCAAAGCATTCTCATTCTAAGAAAGATAGTAATTAATCACAACTCAACACACTTTGAGGCTCTCGAAGTCCGTGATACATTTAGTCAGGCAAAATGGCACGCTTCTATTGTTTTGTTAAATTAATGCATGTCAAGCAAGCTGTATTATTTAATGTCAAATTTATTCTGAAAACAGATGGACTTTAATGCTGCTTATAATAAAACTGTTTGCTGTAAATTAAGCGTTTCTACCATTTGAGAGATTTCTTGATTTATTAAAGGTACGACAATATGTAGGTACGAGTTATATTCAGATACATGACTCGGTCGCTTTGGTTAATTTAGCTCTAGAGTTCTATTGATACCAGTCACGTTTGCATAATTACTTTAAAAGATGCGTGCTGGCTTTGTGTGCTTGGCCAGACTGGCAGCGTGGTGCGGGAAGCGGCGCGGGTGCGGCAACGCGCGCGTTTGTGCCTGTCCGCAGTGGAGCGCGGCTTCGTTCCGAGTGTTGTCGTGTCCAGTGTTTGTCAAAATATAATATGGATAAAGAAGACTCATTTTTGCTAGATTTTTTTACATTAAACGGCAATTTTTAAATTAAATGAACAATTGCGAGAGCAACCTCCAAAGTTTTTTGATTTATTTCATTATTTAATTATAAATTAACTTTTACGTTTTTGTATTGACGTTAATTCTTCTACATTAATTTGTGAAGATGCCATCATAAGAACGCGGGCGGTTAGCTCGAACCAGTTTGAGATCCCCTCTCACGCGCGGTTTGTCGCTTGACGCCCGCGCTCTCACTGCGGCCACTTGTATGAACTAGCTATGGCGTGAGTTGCCCGCGCCGCTTCCCGCATCCGCCCCGTGTGTTCACTATGGACACTCAAATGAAGTTCTTATGTTTGAGTTTGTCGCGCCGCGTCCGCCCCGCACCCTCCCCGCGCCCGCGTTTGCATTCTGGACAAGCACTGTACGTGACAACGACGTGGCTTTACGTTGAATTGGATCATTTTTTGACCGCATACACTTAAATGGATATACTTACCACTACAATTGGTATTTACAATCTTCGTATACTGATTTTACGACCAATCCATGTCAAACTAAGAAACCGTCAGGTTCAAGAATTAACCGCTAATATGAACTACCCATAACAATAAATTAACAGTGTAATTTAAGCTGTATCTTAGGTACTTAGTCACTGATAACTGCAGCACAGTTTCGCTGTAAATTACCTCATTAATATTTGCAAGTTTTGCGCAGAGCTTTCTTCAGTTTAGACAAAAGGTTGTGCAATATTATAACGCCAAAAACGTTAGCGCTATTAACAAAAGTGTATGCACAGTTCAATTCAATTTATTTCATCAAATAGGCACAAAAGTACACTTTTGAATGTCGATACAATACAATAAAAAAAAATTAAATAAAATGTCAATACAATAGAATACAAAGCTAATATAATACTATTTCAATACAAAATAAGTGAAATATATAAATTTGACTTATCAAAGTAAGTACATATTACAATTTCAAATAAATTACATGTCAACTTAGTACCAAACACAAAGTTGGTAGGTTTATAATCAATTATCAATATCTTGTACAATAGGTATACATATTATGCTACATTTAAATTCTTAGCAAGACAGTTGTTATTGTGAGACATTTCATCAACAGTAACAGATACACTCTGCCAGTACATCCTATCCGATATTAACTCATCAGATCTGTAACAGGCCTTTTGTATCAGCATTTGCTTCAACTTTTTTTTAAAGTCTTTGTCATCTAAACTAGTTATATATTCGGGTAGTATATTATAATAACGAATACTGTTAACACAAAAAGATTTATTGGTTTTAGCTAAGCGTGTTGAAGGCAAGATAAAGTTGTCTTTGTTCCTTGTTGGATACCTATGAATATCGCTATGTTTTACAGAATGATGGGCATGTTTACGCGCGTACATTAAATTGGACAGGATGTACTGGCTAGGCATGGTCAAAATGCCGACATCTTTAAATTTCTTTTTTAGTAAGACCCTAGGCCCTAGTCCATAAATAGCCCTCACAGCCCTCTTTTGCAATGTAAATATGCTGCCCGCATCAGCCGCGTTTCCCCATAAAAGCAGCCCATATGACATGAGGGAGTGAAAATAACTAAAATATGCATTTCTAGCTGTGGCAGAATCGGTCAACTGTCTTATTTTAAAAACAGCAAAGGAAGCTGAGATCAGTTTGCTCGCTAGTTCCAAAATATGACGCCCCCACTGAAATTTACCATCGAGTGTCAAACCAAGAAATTTGGTACAGTCTGAATAGCTCAAATCTTAGCCAGCAATATTGATTGGAGTAAATATTCTGTTTCTTGCTAGCGAAAACCTAACACATTTAGTTGTAAGGGCATTCAATGCTAGGTTATTAGTATTAAACCATTCATAAACATTGTTTAGTGAACGGTTTATCTCTTCATAATTTGTCTCCTTTCCTATATTGAATAATAAGGATGTATCATCCGCAAATAGAACAACCTGTGCAAACTTTTGGGCATAGAATGGGAGGTCATTTATGTATACCAAAAAAAGAAACGGACCCAGTATTGACCCTTGAGGAACACCAATCGTAGAGTCTGTTACATCTGATGTCAAACACAGTATCATACACATCATGTTTTGATTCGAGCAGGTATCTCAAAGTTTTTTAGGATGTAATGTGCCTAATAAACAAAAGGAGCCACTAAGGCTTACTTTGATATTCACACTCTGGTTCAAACAAACAAACAAACAAAACATTCTTTATTCAATAAAACCACAAGGACCACTTTCAATCGTCTTCTAACCACAGACCTAGATCTTAGATATGTGCTTCTAACATGCTAGTGAATCTAGTTGCCGGGTCCTCCTAACCCCAGTACAAGAAGAATCCGGCAAGAAACTCGTCTGGCCTTTCACACTCTTTTACATGATCCTTGCCAATTTTGTTACGTATGCCGAGTCGAATTGTAGCAGATTCATCCCAAGCTTTTTTGTCATCGAAATAATCTGCTATTTTATTATATGATCTAATAGACTAGTTCAAATTAACTAGTGACACGATGAGATGGTAAGGGTGTCATTATAATGGAAGCCATTTCCATCAATGTGGAGGTTTACCGGCTAAACTTATGATTCATTCAATTCAATGCGTTAATGTTGTGCTGCACGGTAACTTGGGCTAACTCTTTTATTCCGCGTTTTCACAGCGTGTGAAACGCACTTTAGGACTCACTGTGACCTGTTTGCTTTGTCCTAATTTGTATGTATCTCTTATATTACTACTTTTTGTATTCTGACTTTTGATCATTAACTGAAAATTGTATATAGTTTATTTTTCTATCAAACTGTAGGTATTAATATTATTACTGTTTTCATGGAGTTGTTTTATTACTTGGTATTGCATTTGTATCGTTTTTCATGTTTCATTTCTTTATGTTTTCTAATATTATACTCTTCTCTTTATGTCTTAAATTGTCTTAAATTGCTTTGATACAATAAAAAAAAACATTAAAATTAACAGCGTAAAAAAATCAGCAATAAATAAAAAATAAACAGCGTAAAAAACAATAAAAAATATTTTGAATATTATAATAATAGTTAAAAAAAATATATTTATTTTACTTCTAAAATAATATTCATAAACGTTGTTTTTTTAGCGTTTTTATTTCGTATACGGATTTCACAAACCATTTATTTAAGGGGGTATACCAGTTAATAATTAAACAATCGTACCTAATGTCTGTCTACGTTGGGTGAGAAATGTTGTAGAGATAAAAAAGATTAGAGGTTTTGACAGTTCAATTTACCTGCTCTACTTTGTAGATAAGAATAATGAGAACGAACGAACTTTGTTAATAACTAAAACGAGAAAGTCAAATGGAAATTTAACTGTACCTGTAGCAATTTATGGTAGATCTAAGCTAAATATAAGTTAAAGCATGACAAGCATTATAAAAATGAATGTCTGTAATGCAATTTTTTTTATATCAACTTGCAATCAATCAACATGCAAAAAAATACATTAATTATGGTCGAATTTCGACCAGTGGGCGACCACTAGTAAACATTAAATAAGCGGTAATAAAACTGAACGAGGAGGTGTCGAACGATATTTAAAAAAAAACTAAATTTGACAGGATAAATGAAGTTATCACTACATAAAATAAAACAAAGTCAAAATGCGGTTTTTTTAATAGATAGAGTAATTCAAGAGGAAGGTTTATATGTATAATACATGCATAATGTAGTAGATAAACACTGATAATTTTAGAGGATTCCAATGTGGTGTCGTAAATAAACTCATATTTTTGCGCTTACATTGCAAACGCTGGCTGAACCCTACGAAATAGATCAAAATAATGTACTAAAGTAATGTATTGTACACCCACAAAAGGTCTACAAAAAAGTCTGCGATGATATATTATGTCTATCTCTTAGGGATAACCATATTATAGTATAATTAGTTTCAGCATTGCACCACCCGTGCGAAGCCGGGGCGGGTCGCTAGTTTTAGATAAATAACGTATCTTCTTTTAGCTCTCCGTGGATGTCATCAATTTCAGCACTAACAAAAATTATCATTGAGGAGCGATTGCAGGTGTAACCCTGGATAACTCTGCTTTATGTTTATTGTGTTTGATCCTCAGGACTGTCATTGGTGATCATACAACAATAAAATACAGATGTTTGTTCTGTGTCTGGGTGTCTTACGGACATATTTAATATTATACTCATAATTTTTTTATATAAGTAATTCGTTCCCATAGCTGCTGTGAGCTATCAAAAATGTCCACCATTAGGTATTTATTTATTTATCACTCGCTATATTGATTGTACTGATCCTAATGATTCTGAACCCACTTTCTAATTTCATTGTTTATCAAACTGAAGCAATACCATAAAAAAAACACCACGACATGCCACGAAGAGGAAATTTTTGCAGTTTTATATATCATTTGAACGATGACTTCTTTCGAACTGAGAAGGCTTTAACTCTCAAGATTCATGTTTATTGCGGTGACTTTGTGGCTGTGACCATTTGTTTGAAACATAGCCAATTAAGCTTCAGTTTTTGATAACTAGTGAGTGCTTAAATCTGTGCAGTACGTTCAGAAGTTAAAGCATCTTACTTCTGTTTTATAGAACCGTAATTAAAGAGGATATTCATATTATATGTGAAATATTTTGTGTTGTATTCTACTTGCCATTATTAGCCTATCACTGTGAAAATAACTCTAAATTCTTTATTTTTTGGCATACGCCAGTGTTTTTTTACCTAGTGCTTGTTTTAAAACAAAATTTCTCCAAACATTTAACATCCTAATTTTCACTCAAAACGGGATATTTACCATGATATATGAGTTTTTCTGCTTCTCGATATTTCGGCACAGTTGCATGCGCCATGATCACGAGATAAACTGAAGTCTTTGCGGGTGGATGTTATTGGCAGACAAAACGGTCTACCCTCTTTCTCAGTCTTTTACTGCGAACATTACCCCTACTACCGGTTTCACTGTCACTAACAACTCGATCACGATTACGACACACAACACTCACGGTATCTGGACGCATAACTGGTACCTCACTTTTACGATTTCCACACATCCTCACCACAGGGTTCCAGGCTCCAGACAATTGAAAACCGTCTTCTCGATTGAAATTCCTGCGTTTGGTAATCTCTATTGCCTCTTGTACCAATCTTGGGATGTAATGTTTTTCAGTTGAGATTACCTGTGGATTGTGTAACTCGATCCAGTGGTTTGAGCCAGATTCTAGTAGATGTGTAGCTATGGCCGACTTTTGTGTGTCCATATTTTTGACCGCCCGGATGTGTTCTGTCACTCGACAGGCTATGGTACGTTTTGTTTGGCCGATGTAAGAGCTCCCACAGCTGCAGTCAATCTTGTACACTCCTGGTGTTTGAAGAGGAATCTTATCTTTAGGTGAGCGCAGGTAGTGTGAGATCTTCTTTAAAGGAGTAAAAATTGTTTTTATGGACAATTTTTGCAGGGTTTTCGCAATTTTGTCAGTCACTCCTTTGATGTACGGTAGAACTGAAAAACATTACATCCCAAGATTGGTACAAGAGGCAATAGAGATTACCAAACACAGGAATTTCAATCGAGAAGACGGTTTTCAATTGTCTGGAGCCTGGAACCCTGTGGTGAGGATGTGTGGAAATCGTAAAAGTGAGGTACCAGTTATGCGTCCAGATACCGTGAGTGTTGTGTGTCGTAATCGTGATCGAGTTGTTAGTGACAGTGAAACCGGTAGTAGGGGTAATGTTCGCAGTAAAAGACTGAGAAAGAGGGTAGACCGTTTTGTCTGCCAATAACATCCACCCGCAAAGACTTCAGTTTATCTCGTGATCATGGCGCATGCAACTGTGCCGAAATATCGAGAAGCAGAAAAACTCATATATCATGGTAAATATCCCGTTTTGAGTGAAAATTATGTGCAAAACCATGATAGTTTTAAAAGTTATTTAACATCCTGTTTCTATTTCTGACCATTCAACACCCATTCTTCCTTAGGTGGATGTTAATATTGAAATCAAAGTATTTCGATGAGATTTCGGGATCTTTTTTCAGGAAACCGGGCTTAACTTGCCAAAGGAAGTTTCTTATCTGTTCCAAGTAGATTGGAGTCGTTTGTTCAAGGTTCAAACTCAAGATTATTTCGATCAAGTAGGTACAGTGCTACCGAAACTCCAAGTCCTTTGAGAACTCCCTCTTTGTTTAATTATTTGAGGTTTTATTTTATCTATTCTTTTCAGTGTACCTAATTATTTTCGTTGTCTATTATTGTCTTGCTGCTAGCAGCTTTGTCTTGACAAAGCCTCTATTCTTCTGCCAATCTCAGTGAAAAATGTCTAGCTAGATTACATCTTCTGCAAAATTGCACAAAAATGCAATTGTTCTTTTCATAAAGTATTCATAATTTTGAGAACAAAACTCCAAATTCTGGTTGATAAATTGTCTAAATATCTGAGTTTTGCTCTGAAATACGGTCTTCAGATTGTTTAACTATAAAAAAAAAACCAATTATGTTATTCGTATTTTCATATCATATTCAAGTAGGTGACTTTATCACTTGATGAGATAGTTCAATACAAGCGTCGAGATTGGAGAGATTGGTGATTGCCTTTGATAGGATTTGCTCAATGTCTATTGGATTTGGTAAAGGAAAATCTTGTCTATGCTACGTACTTTCAATTCCATCGTACTTCAAAATCACGATGAGATAGATTTGATCTCAGCAGCACAGCTATTCCGTTGACAACCTCAATGCTTGTGGATACCCAGAGTTAATTTATCTCATAAAGTCATGTGCTTGTACATTTATAACATTGATATAAGACATAAAATTACTCTATATCTCACCAAGTCGTTGATTATCGTTGATAATCGTTGATGTCGTCGTTGATTAATACTACAAAGAGACATGTCACAATAGCTTATTTAATTTGACTGAGCGCTTAAGGTCATTACGGAGCTTTCTATATTAAATCTGATATAAAAAATGACCAAACTCATTATCGTCTCTATTGGTTTGTTAACATTTTTGACGACCTTTGTTGCGCAGTGGGCGAAGGCCCGACTGAGACGCAAAAGGTTGCGAGTTCGATACCCGCCGTGGGACAAATATTTGTACGATATGCTTATATTTATTTGGGGTCTGGGTGTTTTCCGATTTATATTATGTATGTTGGTATTCACAAAAAAAAAGTATAAGTGTATATCAGTCATGTCGTTCCCATAACACAAGCTCTGGTTACTTTGGGGCTAGAAGATACGTGTGAAATGTCCAGCATTATTTATTTATTATTTAATCGACACCGAAAAGAACATTAAGCGACACCATTTAATATTTTGTGATAGATCACGTCACTCGTTTTATTCCTACTCTCATGCTGGACAGGATGAACGCTTGGAAAAACGGGTGTTTTCGAATTAGTTGCCTTACTTTCTGAAAATCATCATAAAGCTCTTGGTGCTAAAGCTTACGCGGTGTGCTAACTTTCCTTGTACTGTTTTTGTTAAAGTCCTAGTCCCTTTTTTTAACGCATTAGATACATAATGCTATGGTGTGAATAAACAGAATTTTATAAAAAAAATATAATTAAGGTAGGTCATTCATATTTAGTCCATTGAAAAGTTACATTTGGGTATGCATTTGTCAGAGGACGCAATTTTATTTTTTTAATGTGTAGGGGGGGTCAGTAGAAGCTTAAGTTCAAGTTTGTGGGGTCGGCACCCTTGTCCCCCGGCCGCCATCTTGGAAAAGGGGGTGCAAAGGGTTTTCGCGCTGTATCTCGTAAACTAGTTACCTTACAGAAAATTTAATCAAACATAAAATGTAGCAAATTAAATTTCCTACAATTTTATTTCTATTACTTTTTATCGTCAAGTGACCAACAAAAAAGTTATAAACAAAAATAAATGAAAATTTTGTTTGTTTGTTCTAGGTTTTACAGCGCTCCAAACTTAAACGGATTCTCGAATGCTCATAGGGATGCAATAAAAACTAAAAATTAGGCTTACTTTTCTATCTATATTTTTTTTATTCATACAATTTATTATGATCTTAACATTCCTATGCTATTATTGAACTATGTTTGACCCTTTTACCCACCACCTATGAGGTATAACATGGGCAAAGTCAAATTTATAAAAATTTTGCAGAAGCATCCAGAGTTAGCAAGTGGAACTAAATTATTTATGAGTGAGAAAGTCGAGTCATCGTTACTCAGTGTTGTTGGCGAACGTTTTTTCGTCTTTTTATATGGCGGAAATAAAGACGATACTCTAGACACTCTGCGATACAAACGATTTGCTAAGACAGTGACAAAAAATGCATTAAAAAATGCATTAAATTTTTATAAATTTGACTTTGCCCATGTTATACCTCATAGGTGGTGGGTAAAAGGGTCAAACATAGTTCAATAATAGCATAGGAATGTTAAGATCATAATAAATTGTATGAATAAAAAAAATATAGATAGAAAAGTAAGCCTAATTTTTAGTTTTTATTGCATCCCTATGAGCATTCGAGAATCCGTTTAAGTTTGGAGCGCTGTAAAACCTAGAACAAACAAACAAAATTTTCATTTATTTTTGTTTATAACTTTTTTGTTGGTCACTTGACGATAAAAAGTAATAGAAATAAAATTGTAGGAAATTTAATTTGCTACATTTTATGTTTGATTAAATTTTCTGTAAGGTAACTAGTTTACGAGATACAGCGCGAAAACCCTTTGCACCCCCTTTTCCAAGATGGCGGCCGGGGGACAAGGGTGCCGACCCCACAAACTTGAACTTAAGCTTCTACTGACCCCCCCTACACATTAAAAAAATAAAATTGCGTCCTCTGACAAATGCACACTAAGGCCTAAAAAATGTAACATTTTAATGGACTAATTGGTTAACTAAATATAATTATTTGTTTAACTACGCTAATAGGGTTCCCATCTGCGAATAAAACAAATGAACTCACAAAATTGAACTAAAATCAACGTTGGCATTTAATGAAGTCGAGCCGCAACTCCGTGAATTAATTAAAAACAGTGGCTTTCATTCGCAAGTAGTTTTAGCAAAGTTGAAATTTGCAACCCCTATTTGGCTTTACGTATCATTGTTGCAGTTAAGTGCGAATTGCTTTGTTCTTTTATGTTCTTACCATTATATCGCGGACACAAATAAATTAATTTATAGCTAGAGGTATCCGAAGTAATTTATAAATAAATAAATAATAAATAAATAATCCCGGACATTTCACACAGCATCATCTGGCCCCAAAGTAAGCAGAGCTTGTGTTATGGGAACCACATGACTGATATACTACTTAAATACTTTTTTCTTTTTTGTAATTACATACATATTATACATAGAAACACCCAGACCCGAGACAAATACTTGCAGATCATACAAATATTTGTCCCGCGGCGAGAATCGAACTCGCAACCTTCTGCGGCTCAGTCGGACCTTAGCCCATTGCGCCACAGAGGTCGTCAATTTATAAGGCTATCGTCAGATGAAGATCGAAAAAGATTATTGCGTAGAAAAAGGTTATTAACCTCCTAAGCTTACAGTTTATTAGGAACCCCAAGCTTCTGTTCATGTATTAGTATGTTGATATTGTAGAATTTCTCTACCTTCATAAAGGTGCATTTATATTTGTGTACCTACTACGTTACTAGATGTAAGAAGGAATCTTTCAGAAACAGAAGGCAGTCTATACAGTTGTACTTTTAATTTATCTTTAAAATACAAGTTGACTTTGATAATTAATAATCCATTTTCTATTGAGGTAGAGATAATAAATAAACAAAATGAGTTTTACAATTCAGCTGGTTCAAATGAAACGTGCTGCCAAACAAGTTTCGTTCAAGCATGTTCCCGTACACCCTAGGGAAATTCCCTCATATCGAATCTCATGTCCGAACTCAACCTATTTCTGCATTGCTAATATCTTTTTAACAAGTTTTGATGTAGAGTCACATCATATTCACATTCCCTGAAGAGTTTCCATCTGGATGTCAATTATTCTTCAGAGGGAGTCTTAGAGAAATGGTAAGTACAGATATTTTTTTTCCCCAGAATGTTTCGAGTTTTGCAAAAGCTGTTTCTTTTTCCTTGAGTTCTACAAATAATAACGTTCGCACACAGCTCATCAGCTTTAATTAAACGGTGATCATCGCAAAGAATAGGGCAGTAATTCTGGCATGTCTATTGCCATTTGCCACCTAGATCACGTTTCCGCAAATTGATACTGTGTACGTGAGCCACTCAATCCGATGACGCTCATTTCAAGTTCCGTAAACGAATGAAAAGTCGTGTGAGGAGGGCACAGATAAGGCAGGTTATTTTATTAATGGTGGCATTTGACCTGCTGCTGGCAAATTAGGTCGTGTGCGACATTTCTTGTTTCGATTGACACTGAATAATGTAGTATAATATAAAATAAACGTGAAACAGTTGAGCTATATAAGGACCATTTAAATCGATCTATATATAGCTCGACTGATCCAGATCACTACCAGTGGGCAGCGTCCCCAAGACACTGTTGGCATTGCCACGTTGAATGGCTATGCTAATACGCTGGGCCAATAGGAGCCAGCTCTTGAGTCATAATACGTTGTTTCTACCAGACTCCGTGAACTAATTTTGACAACGCGATGGGCTGCTTTTCCCCACGGGTCGAAGGTTTCGATTCCAAAAGGCTCAAATATATAGGCCCTTTCGAGACCGGCATATTTGCGCCTTGAAGGCCTCCTATTGTTACTTGTTAAGGTAAAATTATATTTTGTTGTTATGGTAGTAATATTGTTCAGTCTATAATATTTACCTATCTAGTCAAACACGAATTAATTTGGCATAGGTTCTTCGTATAACTATGTAGGCTTCGTATAAATATGTAGGCACCTATTACTATTACCTAAATTGAGTAGCTAATGGAATATTATTAGACATCTAGGTAAACCTATTGAATAGTCCCGATGTCAATAATAATATTGGCTGGTAGATAATTAAATTCTGATAATTGCGTACAATGAACACAATTGTAAATTGTATTATGTTCACTGTCACAATTTATTCTATTGGATAATCAGAAGCAGCTATAAATAAAAAATAAATAAATATTGCTGGACAATGCACACAACAACATCTAGCCCAAAACTAAGCATACTTTGTATTATGGTGACTAGATGACTGATAGAATACTTGTATATTTTTAAATACATACATATAATATTTTATAACACCCAGACACAGAACAAACACCTATGTTCTTCACACAAATGTATATCCTGGGAGGGAATCGAACCCTCCACCTACAGCGCAGAAGGCAGAGCTACTATCAACTGAGCTAAAAGTCAGCTATGCAATCGACGCCAAACCATTTAATACAAGTTATAGTCTTATTACTAACAAATTCACTCCATCTGTTAGGTAGGTTAGGTTAATAATTTGTCTGACATTTCACGTTTTTCGCTTGTTCATATTGAATAATTGAATTTATTAATGAATTGTTTATTTGACACATACAGAAAAAATATATTTTCTTTCAACTACGTAGTAATGTTATCAGTACAGTAATGTTATATGAAATCTCATTATTGCACTGTTTTTCATGATTGCAATGTTTTTTACATTTTATTTTACATATAAATTTACCACAGAGGTTTAATATCTCCCATTAAATTTAGTATAAAAGGTTTGCATTCGATCAAAAAGATGGCTGGCTGATAATGAAAATCGGCTGAATAAAACCGACTTGGTGAAAAAAAAGCAAATGGTGCGCATTTTGTACAATTGTAAAACATTAGTTCTTTATATTTTTAGTTTAAGTAGGTATATTTTATCACAGTAGATAGATTGGTTGGTAGTTGAAAGAAAAGTAAATTAAACACCTCGCTAAAGAAAGTAATTAATGCACTCGTGTTAATTCAGTATTCAACATAACACTCGTGCATTAATAACTCAGTTTGCGCTCGGTGCAACAATCTACTATAACTAAAACAACTCAAAAATAGGTATACCAACCAATTAATAATAGTATAAGTAAGCACCTACCTATTGAGCATGAGTGTGAGTACCAAAATGGCGTCCAGCTCCGCATGTGTTAAATGGAAGCAAGTAATACTTACACTCAACGCTGATTTTCAGCTGTATCCTAGGTTTACGGGAGTAGTGCAGCAGCAAAAACAGATCTGTGAATATAAGATGGATAGGTAAATACAGAGAAAAAATAATGAACGTGTCGTCGTCGTTTGGAACGAAGCCCTTTTCGTATGCAGGGTTGGCACAATGATTCATTAACGTGCCAGGCTCTCATTCTCTCTACCCATCTCCACCAAATTATGATTATTGATGCAATAAACAACTACTTATATTCATTTATCTATATATATTTGGGAGACTAGTTATTGGTCTCCTTCATTCTCTCTTTCTCTTACGGTTTATCGTTAATTTTTTCTCCCCTGAGGTCTCCTCGTAACCCGCGATAAATATTAATCAATAAATAGTGACTTAGCACAAGTGTTTTTAAATTGTGTTTCTAATTTTTATATTTTAAATTGTATTCTACACAATAGAACTTAAAGTATATAATGTTTTGTACGACGATCAAACTAAGTAAATTCTAGACGTGCATCGTTCCGCGATGATGTTTTGAATAAACAAATGACGATCGAATACAACTCTGTGACGATATTTGAAAAAAACAAAACCACTATCATTAGCAAAGTTGTCATTATGCCAGATGCCATTATAGAAAGAAGACGTAGTAAGTAGGTATAAGGTTATGTGTAATTATATGGTTATGTTTAATCTAATTCAGTTTTAAAGAATTGGCTGGCTAGAGCCAATTCTTGATTGGCTCAAAACCAAGATACCTTACTAAATTGAAACAAAGGATAAGCCATCGGGATTTGGTAGCAATTAGTTTCAATCACTGAGTATAATTTATAGGTGCCGCAACGACAGCGAATTGATAGGTCAATTCGCCTTCTGTAACTGTTCCATCGTAACAAAACCGACTAATTTAACCCTTTAATTAATCAGAAAGGGATTCAAAATTAGTTACTGCTACGAGCCAAGATCGATCGCTACATTTAATAATTCACACTTCAAAATAAACTAAATCGTAATAATTGTTAGATTATCACAGCAAATGTGGTTTTGTTTTCCATGGTCCAAAAGTCATCAAAATAACCATAGTTAATACCCTAGAGGTTTTGTCCCGCTAGCAGCGGTACCTACATTGTTTCCGTCAACTTGACATTAGGCTTTCACGAAACAAGCTTTTAACCCTGTCGTGCTCGACGCCGCTTAACGTCATTATGGTACACAACAGGGCATGTTTCGAACCCTTGTCTAAATTTTTCGTAATATGCAAATTCGTAAGAACATTTTAGCAGCATTTTGTAAAGGTAGGTTAGGTAGGTATACCAAAAGGTTTTAAGCAAAGTAACATTAAATGTTAGTGAAATTAATCAGTCAAGTGCGTGACGGAGCATAATATTTGGTTCCGTAGTCATCTGTCATCTGTTACTACATCACATCACGAAACAGATATATAATAATAGTTTCGCACACGGGTTAAAGTAAACCATGTAATTGGCAAAAATTAACTTCCGAATCAACACCTTATTGTGCTAGTAAAATCAGTACAATCAGTACTTAGAGCTCTGAATAACTTTCTTTTTAACCGACTTTATCAAAAAGGAGGAGGTTCTCAATTCGTCGGTTTTTTTTTTAATGTATGTTCACCGATTACTCGAAAACGACTGCACTGGAAAATTCTTTTTTTGTTTGAAAGGGTATACTTCACAGGTGGTCCCATTTAAATTTTATTAAAATCGGTCGAGCTTTCATGTACTTCTATACCTCGCTGTCTCATTGGAGCGTTGCGTTTATTTGGCCTACCCATATTATTTATATACAAAATACATCTACATTCCACAAAAAATGTTTTATAGGCTCAAATTTTATTCAATGAAGTCGGTTTCTTTTTAGTTTTTAAAACGTAATTATATTGAAAATGAACCTACGCAGTTTTATTATGTTACCCTGTCTAAATATAAGCTTTAATGCTTTTTCAAGGATTTATTCATAAAAATCAAAATCAAAAATCGATGATGGGTTTAGGTTTATATCGATTTTTCCCTAAACCAACCTCTCAGAAGGTATATCTTCGTTTATACAAACAAGCGTTTTTATAAGCAGACGGTCGGCCCACTCATTAATGAATACAAACTCGATTTGGTTGTCAGCACGCCTGAGAGTCTCATACGCAATCACCCAAGTGGCCGCAATTCCGCGGCTACACTATCAAGTAAGTACGTCCAAGTTGGTCCAGATTGGCCATGTGGGTCACGTATTATTCAATAAACCCAAAATTAATACTAAGAACGTGAACTGCTTCCCTGAATAGCACTTTTCTTCTGCTTCTCTAATAGAGATACCTACTGGTTGAGCCCTCGAACTTAATCTACTTAACTATACCAGTCATGGCTATAAGGATACAGTAATAGGTTAATTAGGTTAGGCTTGTTTCAGCTTCCGTTCTTTGACGACCTCAGTGCTGCAATAAGGATCAACGAGTTGTGAATAGCCGGTTCGATTCCAATTGTTGTACATAATTATGTTTCCATAATATTTTATGCTGTGGTATCGAGTATGTTATTTGTAGTGTTTCATGCTTGCTTTATATAACGACTAGCTGTTGCCCACGACTTCATCCGCATTTTTTAAAGAACGAATTGTAGCTTAAGTCTTTCCCCAGGAAGCAATTTATCTCCTTGCTAATCTATAAGTTACAAACCAATCACATCCACGAACATTAAAAAGTTTCCATACAAATATTCACACCCCATTTCACTCCTTTATGAAATTATTTTGAAAAATGCTGAAACAGGGGTTGTTTTGCTTGAAACTTGATTTGAATAATTATTTTGCATTTTAATTATTCAAATCAAGTTTCAAGCAAAAAAAATGTTTCATACATTCGTTTTCACCCCTTTTCACCCTCTTTGGGGTTGAATTTCAAAAAATCTCGCCTTAGTGGGTGGTTTTGCTGTATAAGGAAGCTATCTTTCAAATTTCAGCTTTCTTACTTCACCGGTTTAGGCTCGGCGATGACAAATCAGTCATTCAGGTTAAGCTCTTTTATAGGTATAGATTGTCGATTTATTGAACAAGTGAAAAAAAAACATACCTACAATATTTTTTCAATTTATCCTTACTATACAGCATGCTACGGCCAAGAGTAAGAAAACATAAAACTCTAGTTTCAGTTTACGATTGCGCCCTATTCTTTCGAGCTGTTTCAAATTATTGTAAAAGTTTTTAGTTAAAAATAAAAGTTTTGCCTGTAACTTATAAATTTTATAATTAACGTGTCGTTGGTAACTTGTCTGTTAAGATTATGATACTTAGTTTGAATAATGTATTTTCACTTTGTCATTACTGTAATACCGCCCGTTTTCTCAGGATTCTGTAATACCCAACTAAGCAGAGTTTATGTGTGAGATTGCTAAATCTTCCTATTAGCAGTTGAATCCGCTTACAATTCTAAGACCTACCATGTACAGACAGCTGCAACTGTGGGAACTTAAAATACATGTTCTATGGTATACAAGATAGAAGCAGTTGCAACTGATCCTAAATCCCGTTTGCTGTGTTTATTTCAAGTTTAATCATTTTTATAACAGTAATCGCGCTTAACAACTTTAATGTGCCCGAAGGATTTGTTTGTCCTGGTTCTTTAAAAGTTATTAAGCAACAAGACCGCCGATAAAGGCCCCCGATATGGCCCCATGACGGTAGCCCTTGGGTTGGACGATCTTGTTGCTTTGCCATCAAAGCTGACCACTAACGAAGTAGCATGAAAGGAGCCTCCTAGGCGCAATTTTAATCCTGTATCCACACTGTTTTAAAATAATTACTAACACGGTAGAGAAGTACGAAAGTAGAGGCACATTTAAAAATGAAACGCAACTCTTCACCGCAACTGTATGTGCAATCCCATGTAGACATCGTGAACTTTCAATCCATTGAAATCAAATAGCTCTCTCGTTCATTCCACTTAACTCGGGGAAGCAGCTCGACGGCACTAGAAAGTTTTATAACATTGTCTGAAGACTGTGAATGCATAAACGAGCAGTTCTACATGGCACGTGAACCAGCGTAACTGCTTTTATATGGAGTCGCTTTTCCGTAGCCACCTACTTTTTGTAGTCAAGTTTTCGCAGCGCAATTTCAAAATAGTTTATAGTTATATTTTGACTAACGGGTCAAGCTGAAATGGATAAGATAAACATCAAACTATTTAACTTGACTAGCCATTGTAAAAGTATTTCTAAACTTTTATATTATAAAGAGAAATATTTGAAGAAGCGATGCGTCAGCGGAAAGACTTGAGAACGAAGATCATTCTTCAACCTGCACGTATGGAGCGGAAAAGATCTCGTTAAACGAGTAGTAGGTATCTCCATACCCACGGTCAATGAGGTATGGATGAGCATTATATAATAAATATTGATGGACAGTCAACACAACATCATCTAGCCCCAAACTATGCATATCTTGTACTATGGGAACAAGATGACTGATAGAACACTCACTCGTATATACTTTTAAATACATACTTTTATTGTATTAAAGGAATGTGTTTAAATGTATATAAAACACCTAGACCTATTAACATTATCATATTATTTTGATATTGCGAGGTCCGATCCATTGTATAGGTGAGTTATTTAGATGCATAGTGAATTCTGTGAATATCAATCTGACGAAAACCGAGTGAGTAAAATATAGATCAGTTTGGGACCTACGGCAGTATGTCTCGTAGTTTGTGATCCAGTGGAGCTACGACTCGGTAATATTGTGAGTGCTCAGCTTGCGAGAGCCGAAATCTCATCATAAACACAGATCGTTTAACAGTAACTATAGATTCAGGCACATCCAAAATTTATCTGGGGTAATCTTTCGAGTTCAGAGTTACTTATGACAAACATAAACTCAATTATCGATACCCTTTGGCAGTGATAGAGCTATCTGTAAATCGGCTTAACGGTTCTGAGATAGCTTAGTACATTGATACTGATATCATATTTATTTTTAATGTTTCATCTTTTATATTTGATGTTGTGTGAAATGTCCGGGATTATTTATTTATTTATTATTTATTATTATTATAGGGCAATGTGTACACTTCTATAATAAGGTCCCAAGCGACGTGTTAGATTTGTCGATTGGCAAATTTAAAAACGTAATTAAACAAAAACTGTCTATTAAAGCATATTATAAAATATCCGATTATTTAGATGACAAAAAAGCTTGGGGTGAATCTGCTCCAACTCGACTCGGCAGCCGTAACAAAATTGTCAAGGATCATATAAAAAAGTGTTAAGACCAGACGAGTTTCTTGCCGAATTCTTCTTGAACTGGGGTTAGGTGGAACCGGCACCTAGATTCACTAGCCTGTAAAAAGACGATTCAAAGTGGTCCTTGTGATTTTATTGAATAAAGATATATAGAATTCAATTTCAGGTTTTCTGTGCCCGTGGGGAACAGAAAACCATCGCGTTTTCAAAATTATGCCGCGGCAACGTAAATGCATTCGGGACGCTGCCCTCTAGCATCACTTGAGCTATCTATAGATCGTTTAAAACGGTCCTTAGATAGCTCAACTGTTTCACATTTATTTTGTATTATTGTATCAATATACATTGAGGTACATTTCTGTAATTATTTTAAAATACATTTTATGATGTTGTATATTATTCTATAAATACATAATGTAATAAATGAGTTTTATTAAATTAAAATTATAATAAAATAATAAGTTAATCGCCAATTTAGGTCAAAAGCGAGATGAAAATTTGTATGCATTTGATGCACACTAATTTGTGAAAAAATAAGAGAGACCTTTTGTTGAGTCCTATAAGTAAATTAAACGAGTTTTTTTTCTTATGTTTTATTATAGTACTTACAGATTCATTAACATTACAACTAGTACTTACAACATCAATACAGTATAGTTCGCCGGTCACTATTTAAATACATTCAAATTTGTCATCTGAAATCCACTGAATAAATACCAAATTATAAGCAGCATGAAATGATTGTCAATGTTTCCACTCCATATAATTCATACTATCTATAGAATAGGTATCAATCAGCTGATTGGACGTTTTCTTCTATATAAATTCATCTTCAAAAGCCAAATAAGGCCCTTCAGAGCTTCTTAAATATTATGGAACTTTTCACGCCTTTGTTCGTTTCATGTCTCTTTCAATCTTTTTCATATTCTTAGAGCACTAATATATCGAATGGATTATTGACATAAACATATAGATACTAAACATATATATCGTTTTAGAAATTATGCAAACATTTGTAGGAATTAAACTCGTACCTCTTGCATCTTTTAGGTTCCTTCACCCGCTATCCCTTCAAAATTATGAAGTTTATTATAATAAACCCATTAGGGATATATAATGATAAAATGGATAGTTTTTACGAAACGGGTTAAGTAGAAAATAGCTCTGTCATAAATCCCAGTCATGTACGCTATCTTTATGATTCATACGACCATTGGTGCACGACATCATACATAAATTTATCAAAACTAGCATTAAATAAATTGTTTTAAATGTAACCATTCTTTATTAAAGTATTATGTGAAACTGACAATCATTTTATGCATACGTAAACTAAATAATTAAAATAAAAAATATCGTTATCTAAATAGAAGTCTCGTCAACGAGTCCAACGGATTTATCGGCGCTGAAACAATAAAACATTTTTTTCACACTTCGATATGTTAAAAGTAATACAAGTGACAAAAAGTTGACAATTCACACCAAAACCTGGAGATACATACTAAAACTGATTACCTAAATATTTATTTGCACCTTGTCCTACTTGCCGTAAGGACAAGAACGTCCTTCGTGCCTGTAAAATGTATGAATAAATACATGAATGAACAGTAACATAAATACCTAGTAGAGATAAGTAAGATAAGATGGGAGAACGCGATCAAAAAAAATCTACATGCACAGTATTAGCTGTAGCAAAGCTACGGATGTCGTAGTCCTCGTAGCAGTGCTACAAATTCCGTAGCACCAGATGCTTAAATTTTATTGCTACGGTTGTGGTTGAAGGCATGTTTGATTGACAATGCTTTTACAAGATTGCTCAAAATTTTTACAAGCATTGTAAATTCAATTCTAGGATGTAAGATGATTCAAAGTGGTATTTGTGATTGTGTTGAATAAAACTATACCATGATAGTTTCATCTACAAAGATATTGTTTTATAAATTGATTGCAAAGTGAGACTTACGCGAAATAAGGGTGTTTCCCTTGCATCAAGAATGAAAGTGCAGTCTTCGAGCTTCGTTTAGTCGGTGCTCCATCCCACATCTCCTTACTCAGCATGTGATCTGTCAGACAATATACATTATTTAAGTTCCTGCTCCGTGTAACCTTCAAAGCCAACAAAGGAGTGTTATAAGTTGAATGTGCCTGTCTGTCCGTGGAATCGTAACTCCCAAACAGATGAACTGATTTTAATTAAGTTTATTAAATTTCACTTAATTGAGAACACGCTTGGTGTTCTTAGCTATGATTCAAGAAAACCCTTGATTAGCCTTGTGAAGCCTTTTGAAGTTCATTAGCACTTTTCTAGTTAATCTGAAAAACTTCTACAGGTCTGATCGATTCGAAATTCGGTATTCAGTTACATCAATGACATTGCAAGAACGTGGTAACCTTGACCTGATGCTGCAATATCACCTGGAACCAGCAAAGTTCTCAACTGCCCCCCAAATTATCATTAGGGGCTCATCGGCATGGTTATAATTAATTTAAAGATGTTTTTTGTGTATTATTCATTTTTTAAGTTTGTTTATAAAAATATAAAAAAACCCTGCATTTCTAGCTGCAACACCAAACTATAATCTCCGATTTGTTATTATTAGTTTTTTTGAATGGCCTCCCTATGAAAGCTATTTTGAAGACGTATTCACGTCAATAAGCAAATACCTACCCTCTATCGAATAATCACATAATTAGCGTGGTGCTTAAGCATGCTCTAACCTTGTCATTCTAATTTCAAAGAAAAGAGTTAGCAACAGATTAATAGAGCTCTATTTATGAAGAGCCCCAAAATTTTAAAACTTTTTCAACATTTTAGTATCAAAAGTGCATTTTTGTACACGTAATAGTACACATTTCTTTATATCTCCTCGCTTAGCTGGTGATCTATCAGATAAACGAGCTTTTTATTCACCAGACAGGAACAGATGTTGGATACTTGCTTCATTTGCTTGCACTATGCAAAATTGCATTTTCTGAATAAGTACAGACAATGCCATCATTAGCTTCAGCGGTTGTATCTTACCTACATTGGATGAGTATGGATAATATGGATAATAATAATAATTTATTCATTTCAAGCATTACAGGTATTGTTCTTAAAATATTGGCGATGGCTTGTTTCAGTACATAATGTTCAGGCAGGACCTACACTAAGTCATGGAGACTTGTGTTGAGACTTAAGTAAGTTGAATTTTGCTAAACTTAGATTAATAATAATAAAAAAATAAATATTGCTGGACAATGCACACAACACAATCTAGTCCCAAACTAATCATAGCTTGTATTATGGTGACTAAATGACTGATGGAATACTTTTATATTTTTAAATACATACTAATGATACTTTATAACACCCAGACACAGAACAAACACCTTTGTTCTTCACACAAATGTTTATCCTGGCAGTGCTACTACCAACTGAGCTTACAGACCAGTCATCTATCTTTTAAATAAAACGAATACAATCTAAGTCTGTCTAATATTAGACACTAATACCATTTATATTATAAACAAGATGATGCGAATGAACTTGTAACGCACAAAATAGATTTGATTGTAAACCACCAAGAAAGATGTGAAAGGTTGTGTTTATATGTTTGTCGGTAGCTCAATCACGCCGTAACGTATGAACAGATTTAGATGAAACGTGGTGTAGTCGGTGACTGCTGAAAAAGCATATAGGCTCGAGGCTACTTTTTTGTAGGTAACATGCGTACAAAGCCGAGGGCTATAGCTGGTAAAATATAGATAATTTAAAATTATTTACATTTGGATAATGTATGTCTTTAATATAGGTACTATGATAAATAAATATAATAAATAAATAAACCCGAACATTTCACACAGCATCATCTGGCCCCAAAGTAAGCAGAGCTTGTGTTATGGGTTGGTTGGTTATGACTACTATATACCACATGATATACTACTTATTTTTTGTAAATACATACATATTATACATAGAAACACCCAGACCTGAGACAATTACTTGCAGATCATACAAACATATCCCGCGTCGGAAATCGAACCCGCAACCTTCTGCATCTCAATCGGATCTTAGCCCACTGCGCCACAGAGGTGATAAATCTGTAGTTTTAGTTCTTTAACTTATATACCTAGTTACGCTTTTGTTTATTGGTAAGGATTAGGGTTACTACTTTGTTGAAGTGAAAACTTCTTTTAGCGAGGTACGCATATTTTTAGATGAGGTAAAACCTCTGCATTCGCGACACCGTTACCGTCTGGGGCGAGACGCAGCCGGCTGCCGCGCTCGCCCCATTTGATTATAAACCTTAATTCACATGTTTACAGTCTACTTTTGTATGGAGAAGTTTACTGAGTTAGGTTCTTTGATATATTATACATTCTGAACAAAAAATATTGCATCATCTGTGTTCGTTCAGTATTTGATTGGCAGTCGCCATAATTACTGATTTTGAAGTGATTTATTACTAAACTCTAACGCGCCAAAATAAGTTTTCACTTCTGTCGGCACTCCCGGAGTGCAACCCGATTTTTTTTTTTTTTTCACTTACTTTTAAAAGCATTTCCAGTCCTTTTCTTGTATTCTTGCTCAATCGCAGCAGGTAGTAGGCTGGGGTAAAGAGGCAGCGGGGTGCGGTAAAAATCTGTTAAAAACCCGGGAGTTTAAGTAATTATCTTAAAACGTAGCTAAAGTTCCCAGCTGAAACATACCCGATTGAAAAAACGGTACAGCACCGAGATATTCATTGGGGAATCCTAGTAGTGGAGTAGGACTTAGTAAATGTTTGTATATAGCTAAAAAGTAAGACACCTTTTACCTGGAGTGAACTTTTTATCTTCTTTTTCTTATCGTGTCTGTAGTAAAACAAATAAATAAATATTGGTGGACAATGCACGCAAACCCATCTAGCCCCAAACTAAGTATAGCCTGTATTATGTGACCAGATGATTAATAGAATTCTTTTATAATTTTATATATATAATCATGCTATTTTATAACATTTTGGGACAAACACAAATGTTTGTCACAAATGGGAATCTAACCCCCAACCTACAGCGCAAAAGGTACTACCAACTGAGCTGACAAGCCTGTCAGTTATTTTAAACCAGTGTTATTAGAGGATTAAAGTAGACATAAATAAAGACAAACATTTCAAGTGCTTAGTAGCTCTTTTCGTCCACTTGGCATATTACGCGCCTGTCAGCTCAATTGGTAGTAGCTCTGTCTTCTGCGTTGTAGGTTAAGTGTTCGATTCCCTTCCAGGTAAACATATGTGTGATGCACATAGGTGTTTGTATATATTTAAAAATATATGAGTATTCTATCAGTCATCTGGTCACCATAATACAAGCTATACTTAGTTTGAGGCTAGGGCGTTGTGCGCAAAGTCCACCAATATATATATATATGTTTTCGAAAGTTTTAGGTTCTACGACATACCGGTTTTCTCGTGATTTACTTCACCGTTTGAGTGTACCGGTTATAGCCCGGTTATAACATACATTTTTCGATCAGAAAAATCCATTCGTGGACGTCTTAATTCGAACCTTTTACTGAAAGGCCACGCCACTACTACTAGACTAGACCACAGTGTTCTCAGTATTATAAGTAAGTGTGTTTATATTTGTATGTATATGTGTTTATATTTGTATAAGTAATAAATGCTTGTAATAAATGCTTAATGAGGCAAATATCATAAATCTAGTGAATTGTGTTACGAAAATTACATTTCAAAACCCTGTGAGTTACCCCTTGACTATACAAAATACAACATTATAATAAATCAAATTCAGGTTTTGCATAATTTAGTCACCTTCATCAAAATTAAGTTACAAATTAATTAATTTTCCGGTAAGCGACAAAAGACCTACCGCCTTAGGGGAGTCTCGTAAAATTATGTTAACCTATGCTCAGCAAAACACCAAACCGTATATCTATATATCTATCTAATACATTTAAACGAGCAATTCTTGTATATATTATATAATCTGAATCTCGGAAACGGCTCCAACGATTTTCATGAAATTTAGTATGCAGGGGGTTTCGGGAGCGATAAAACGATCAAGCTAGGTTTCATTTTTAGAAAAGTCGTTTTATACGTGTTTTATACCGAGCAAAGCTCGGTCATCCATGTACTATTGTATTATACGGTATATAATAGCACGGGTAGTCTAGTAGTAGCCCGCTTTCCGATCCTAAGGCCGTGGGTTCGAATCCGGTCATAGATTTTTCTGATCGATAAATGTATGTGCACTATACCAGTACTCTCAAACAATGAAGGAAAACCTCGTGAAGAAACTGGCATGTCGTAGAACCTTAAAAGTTCCGAGACATGTGCCAAGTGCAAGAAAAGAGTTTCCGAGACGCACTTTAATCCTATCACCACACTTGTTCAAAATAACCAGTGATTTGATAAGAAGAAAAATAAGAAGGTATATTATACCTATGAGAACGTAGGTACTTTATCGATATTATTCATGTTTCGTTAAGACAACTTTGTGTTATAATTGGATATTCCCAAAGGCAGTGACCCTCGTGTTATTTCAATTTTAAAGTGAATTTGCCAAAGCAATTATTATTTTATGCATGATTGAAATATTATTTCCCAGTACACTGCTCAATAAATTGGTTTAACTTTTAACGAATCACTTCGTATCGTTTTGCAGGTAATCTTTTTTAATTACATTACTACGAGTAACAAAGTCCTAGCGATAACAATATTTAATGTTTAATATTGCGGTACATTTGTCTCCAAATGTGTAGAAACTATACCTCCATTCTAAATCATATAAATAAATACCATGGTAATTATACATGCTATGTTCTTCCTGTCCTTGTCTTCTTCTTCTTTGTTAATGGCCTGTGACATACTAATGTCAATTTTGCCAATGTCAAGTGTTTATAGTTTATAGTCAGTTTGTTTGTTAGTAGAGTCTTAGTCGATGGTCAATTGTCTATTCTAGACGTCACGCGGAATGGCGTCTAGAATTTTCTTGGGACTCCTCGTCGTTCAAATCGCATTGCACCACAATACACATATAATTAAATTGTCCATACCCGTCCTGTAGTCACAAATTATTCATTAAAATTCCGCTAAGATTACTGAATAAAACATGCAATAACACGAGAAAAAATAATTAATTTAGAAGTGCTAGTTACTTCATGAAATGACAAACGAAAAATAAAGCAAATGAGTTGTTTAAATATGCTGCTTACATTAGAATCATTGAGGATTATCTTTGGTCGCTTTGCGAAGCATAGAACAAGTAAGGCCAGTGGTGTAAGTGTAAGTGTATTATGGTGCAATGTGATTTGAACGACGAGGAATTCCGAGAAAGTTGTAAACGGTAATTCCGCAATGATTATTTAAAATAGACAAAATTACGATCGATTCCGCAATGATTATTTAGAATAGACAAAATTACGATCGACTAAGACTTCTTCTTCATTTTCTATGTTTATGGCATGTGACATAATAATGTCAATTTTGCCAGTGTCAAGAGCAAAGTCTTAGTCGATTGTCAATTCTAGAGCAATTAGCAGAATGTGTTAGCATCCTATAGTTTGTGTAGCAGAGCTATGTTACTTCATGAAATGACAAACGAAGAATCTCTCGACTAAGACTTTATTATCAAACAATCACTTGACACTAGCAAAATTCAAATGCCATTATAGGAAGAAAGAACTCATTAGCTGGTGTGATTATAAGGTCAACTATATGATTGTTTGAAGTTTTTATTTTTTTAATTGATACTTACAGAGCACTCGATCTTCTAGAGGACCTTCATCTCCGACATCATCCGAACGTCCTCGCAGGTAATCTACAAAAGATTTTTATGGTATTATATTAAATAATTACAAAAATGAATCATATACAATAATATAAAATACATGTGAAAGTTGAGCTTCTAAGGAATTAAAACTATCTATAGATAGCTCAACTGATCCAGATCACTGCCATAGGGCAGCGTTCCCAATATACTGGCGGCATTGCCACGTTGAATGGCAATGCTAATACGCTGAGCCAGATAGGAGCCAGCTCTTGGGTCACGCAATGTATCTACCAGACGCCTTGAAATAATTTTATCAAACAATCAGTAAAGTTCAGTTATTTCAATTATAAAAAAAATATTGGTGTATTAGACTAAATTTAAATATTGCGCGATCTGTTTAAACTTCCCAGAGCTTCAATTTTTTTTACATAGTTTAAAGTTTTTAGAAAATTTTAGAATCAATTATATAACTTTAGTATTATGTATATATGTGCTTATTGTAAGCACGTTCGGTATCGGTAATAAATGGGTATGGGATGTGGGATACGTGTACAGTTATAACCCGCTATCATATCAATCGATAAATACGCCCGTTACACATTGGAAAACCTTCATATCAACGACCATTCAGTCGCTTGGTCGCGTCATTTGAAACGTAACCTTTCATTAGTTCGATACAGTTAATATATAAATTGAGTTTAGTACAACTTTAGCGTCATACACAAAATGCCTCCGCGCTCCTCCAGTATTAAATGAAGGCATTAAAAATTCAATAATATTTTTTATCTCAAATTCTCTTTCATATTTGGGCCAGCTTCGGCATTCAAAGGTATCTCAGAAATATTTTAAGAGGCCACCTTTTATTCCTTTAGAGGTTTAAGTCTGTTAGGAATATTTCCAACGCTTTTATCGAAGGATAAATAATTACTTATACCAAATAACTACAGAGATTTGACGCTCATTTGCGTTATATATTTAACTCATATGAACGACTGATAACATAACCTTCCTTGGTAATACAATGGTCGAAGGTCTTGACGAATGGTCAACACTGAAGAAGCTTTCTCTAATACTGCTCTCTTCTTCTCTATGAATAGACCCTAAGTCTTGAAAGAGCCGTGATCGACAGGCATATTTGCAAGAGATAGCATATTTGCCACCGAAATCGGCGAGACGATGGCCCATCACCGACCCTCATTTCACTTTATGCTCTATCTGGAATCTCACTTCAACTATCTCTACGGCTACGTCGAGAAAATATCGCCTATTACTAGATAGGTAAGTCTCTTTTACGGCCAGATTTGCTTCTAACTAAGAATTCAGTTGTAGTTTTAAAAGTCGTTAGACATGTTAAAACAAGTTAGGCTTTCATTAATTAAATTTCAGCAAATTTAATTAACTCCTAATTTACCACGAAATTATGTGTTTCATGACCACTCATTATAATTATATGGGTATAGGTACTTACAGTACCTTACAGTAAGTTGGTACTTATTTTAATGTACTTGTGTGATTAATTTCTTATTATGCTTACAAAAAGTATAAAACAACCAAGCATGATAAAACGTCTGTCAAAAAGATCGATAGGTTTACCTTTATAGAAATTGAAGCCGTCTTTGCCAATCTCTGAGCATTTAATTTTGGTGGGCATGGTCACGGCCAAAAGGGCCAGAATTGATATAAATGCCTCCCTCATTTTCGTTTATTAAGACTAATGAGCTAGCAAGCGGGCATGGCACGAACTAGATTTATCACCGGTAAGGAAACACTGACGGGACCGGCTCTGCATCCGCTTTTATAATTCCCAGTTGATAAAGGGTACGCGTGGGTAAAGAGGGTTGAGTTACTTTTACTGGTGTAGGTTCGATTCCGTTAGATTTCTTTTGTAGTTGTAGGTATTTTTTGAATAGTTTAGATTCAATGTGAGGTAGGTAACGCAAAAGATTGATTATAAAGAACAATCCAAATGTTGCTTTTAATACAATTATATTAGAACTAACATTTGGGTTGTTCTTTATAATTCTAACGAATACTAAACACAATTTCTCGAGTTTAATCATATATTTTTTTAAAGAATTGACATCCGCGTTAGTTTTTTCTCTAGTTGCATTTAAACCAGTAAAGTAATAGCCTCGCCTTTCTAAAGCCATTATTAATTTACGATCAAAGCCATCAATAAAAGCTCATAATTTCTCCATTTCATTTGACTGGCACGTGACCGGCTAGGGAAATTGTCTAGAGTTAGTTCAGTTTTGTTTGGTAATATTACCTTGCCAGGAGTTATGCGAACCCTCCTAGAGACTATAATAGAGTTCCGGGTTTTACGAGTTTGACTAGGTATTAAGAAAGTCATCAGCATTGGAAAATAAGACAGAGGTTTATGATGCAATAAAAGCAAATGCATGATGTAATGTTTTAGTTTTATTTAATCAATGAGTAATAATAAGTAGAGGCTTTGCTTAGGGTTCTTGGTTAGAAATAACCTGCTGAGTTTGTGTAGTTGTTCGTGGAATCAAGTACCTAAACCAAACGCGCCAATACTCGTAGGTACCTATAATGTTTATCAGAATATTAAGTGAAGCTACATGAATAGGTTAATAGCAATAAAAAAGGGAAGTATCGTAATAAGGCCCACTGAAGGATCTTCGCATCCGTGCAGCTGACAGCGCAGCGGGATCTCGCCCACAGCTATAAGTGAACAAGACAGGCTATTTTTACGCAAGATGATTGTTTTGATTTCAATGGTCCTCGGTAAATGTCAGCTATGCATCAGACAAGTATAGTTGTATTGTTGTGGCAGGAAGTTGAAATGTAGAGCGATGCAAAATGTGGAGTTTTAACAACATAATAACCTACCTATTTTACGAGATATTTTTAAGAGTGAAATCCTCGGACCCATAATTAGGTATATTAGGTACAAGGTAGTTACTAAGTTCTAAGTACTAATGGATCTTATGAATATTGTATTTTTTTGTGTATAATTTTAGGATTCCGAAATCTTCAAAGAACCTTTATAGTGTCGCTATGTCCGTCTGTCTGTCTCAGACAAAGTTATGAAATAAAAACTTAGAAAAGAAATCCCCTACATGTTAAGTGGGGTGAATTTTTGTTTTACTTATTTTACAACCCTATCTTCTGGCATATAGGTATTTTGAAGAAATTACTTTACTAGATTTCGATTAATAGCATGATTTGTAAACCTTATTTTTTTTCGAACTAGGTAAATAAATTGACAATGCATTGACAAAATGTATATAAATGTACAATGCATACCAATTCTATGCATATGTAAGCCATCACTGTGGGTATGCATTGTCAATTTTTTCAGAATAAAATTCCATCTGACTATCAATACAATGACAGAAAGTGCTCAGTCGTTGAGCTCTAACAAAAACGTCATCTCTCTGAAAAGTTTGCAAGTAATCACTGCTCATTATAATAGTTCCAAAAGCTTTCATTTTTAACTGCAGCAGAACGATACGAAAATGGCCGGATTTCTGACGACACTTCACAGCGAGGCTTTCAGCAAATGAGCGACGGCCTCTGTGCCACGGACAAAGAGGCCCTTCTCGCGTCCTCGGGTCTTAGCGTCAACCAGCATACCAAGAGCTGCCGAACCTCTCATAAAACTACGAAAACAACAATACAGAGCGTGAGGCCATGGGTCTGTTTAAATGAGCCGGTTTCACGTCAAAAGCCCCGGCACCGCTGCACATTTTTGCAATAAAACCTCATAATTCCGTCAACGTTTTTTGGGCGTGAAGGAAACATTACCATCGGTGTGACCCTATTGATACCGTGAGTTTCCCGAAATGTATTGATACATTATTGTAAATGCTGTGTGGGTTTTCATACGCTCATAGAACTGCAAAGTTCAACAAAATACATTAAAAAAAAACCTGTGTGGATTCATAGTTTTTTAGCCTTTTTTCGTACACAGTGTGTTTTCCAACCAGTCGAGTAATTTTGGCGAATGCTTGATTGTATTGGACACATCCCTAATGCGCTCGACTTTATTCGATAGTAGCTCTAGCTCAAAGGAACAACATTGGACAAACAAAGGAGCGACATTGTCAAGCACTATGCGAACTCCCAGGTTAACTAAAATTTTATTATGAAACCGAAACGTTGAGGCAAGAGGTAAGTAGTAATAAAGATAAATAAATTACTTAAACTTGAGTTATATGTGGCTAAAAGTAAGGATTGATGTGGCTATGAGACAAACATACGGTAAGACCGTATGTTTGTCTCATAGCCACATCCAGTCAGTGAATCAAAAACATTCCGCAATATTTTCCATCTACATAAAAGAATGTCCTGATTCAATATCAGATAATCCCTGAAGATGCGGTCTTTCCGTCGCAGTGCAATAAATAAAAGATCTTTGACTGTACCCTAAATTCGATTACGGACGTGTCGTATTAGATTCTCGTCGTGACGTGACGTCACATGTCGGATCGGATGTGTCGCGGCCACATCACGTGAATGTGTGCGTCATTTGTCACTTCGTTTCGACGTGGTAATCTTTGTCCGACCCAAAGCTCCGTGTCCTGCATATTTGTAGCTCTAATATGTATATGCAAGTAGGTCTCATTTACAAAGTAATAAAACAATATAAAAATAAAAAATCGTTTATTGCTTTAGTATATAGTAAAAAATAGTGATAGTGATAGTGAGATAGTGTCGGTACCTCCATCGACAAAATAATACGTGAGTTAAGCCCCTGTTTATCAAAAATTATACTTACGAAATTGGTAAATATTTTAAATCAATATCTTAAATCGCTAGGCTTTCTAAGGTCAATGGGTGCGAATTCAGCATCGGTTGTGTATATGTAGGTAGTATATTGGTATACCTACCTACACAGCGCCGTTTTTCAATTTGCCCCTCTCGGATAGTTCATCAACGGGAAGTAGGTATGTAGGTGTAGGTTATTTTTTATTTTGTAACTCAATATCCATAAAAAACATTATGCAACCTAAGTTTTTAAATGAGTGACCGCAGTGGTATTTTCCTATGAATGCTTCCGTGCATCGGATGGCACCAAAAGGTGTCGGTGCGCCGCTTTTCAAAAATTTGTTAGTATATAACGGAGCCGTACTGGTGGCGTATGAACTCCAGAGTTGGTCATTGGCTCATACATAGTAGTACCTTCCTGTAGTATAAAACATAAGAAACATTTTTAACCTAAAACATGACACAACTAATCGATCTCGGAACCGCCGCGTCAGCGACGTTATAAATATTCTTTTGTAAGTGACACGGGCATAGATTACTGCATAGTTCATTGGCACAAGCACAGAGAACAACCTAGAAAGGAAATTCTTCGTAAGACATTTTATGAAATTACATAACTCTTATTAATTTATATACGTTAACCATTATAAATAAATTAGTTTTACTTGTATTATTTCATGTTGAATTGGGTAGTCTTAGCGGAATTTTGATCAATTAATTGTTATTTTGATAAACAAAATTCCAAACGGAAGACCAGCGTGGATTGCTGACACTGCAATCCGTATATACTGAGTTAGAGTCCGTTTTGCGGCAACCATTCATAATGTTAGTACAGATACTTATGTATAGATTATTGTATTTGTCTATTCGTCTATTGGAATGTGTTGTTGCCAATAAAATACTTATTCTATTATATTTCTGAGCACAAACGTAGACAATTGGGTTATATGTGTATTATGTTGCTTTCTGATTTGTACGATGAGGAATATAAGAAAATTCGGGACTGTCATTCCGCGATGACGTTTAGAATAGACAAATAAGGATCGACTGAGACTTCGTGACGATATTATAACAAAACAACTACTTTAAATTGGCCAAATTGTTTTAGAGTAATTAATGTATTACTTTTTATGTTTATTTTTTATTATTATAATATTTTAATTTAATGCTTGTGATGACAAGCTTTAAAAGACAGGTGCCATTATAGGAAGAGTAGAATAGAGGTGGATAGCTGCTTAAGCTGGTAAACAAGTCAAAAACCTACAAAGGACAAACCTACATAGGCAATCACAGAATTGCGTCATCATCATCTCCCTGCGACAATATGTTCTTCTCTTACCCTCTATCGGTTGTCATCGAAGTCAAAGCCAAGTCAAAGTCAAAAGATACTTTATTCAATACAATCACAAGGATCACATTAAAAACGTCTTACATACTAGGTGAATTTAGGTGCCAATTCCTCCTAACCTAAGCCCGAGAAGAACTGACAAGAGACACGTCCTGGTCCTAATCCATCGAATAATTTACTTCTTTCTTGCCCTTATCATCTCACAGAATACATGCATCTCCCTCTTCCTTTATATCGCTCCACGTTCATACTTCTGACATTATTCTACTCGTCGCATGACATTTACTCCGAGTCATCAACGAGTTGCGTATCTACTTTATTAATTACTATTCTATGGTACGAGCTTAGAGGAATGACGAGGCGTCAAAGGGTACAAAGATTGAGGACAGGCGACATAAATCATCGCCGTATTGTTGGGAGGCTACGGATATCAGCTAACAGGCCTATCTGCTATTAATTTGTTGTTGATTCAATGACAGGGCTGTTTTGGCTTTGTTTGTAATTGTAACCAATTTCGTCGTGCTGAGTGCTACACGGAACCAATATGGCGATTATAGAATTTTCGATACAATCAATGTCTATCAGTTTCGATTAGCAATCGGCATAATTTCAATCATTAGTTTAATTACCAGTTTTGACAAGATGGATTAGTATTACGTACGTTCGGTTTCTGCCTTAGACCAAATAAATATGGAGTCGGAGTGCCGCGAACAACTAAAGTGAAGCTTCTAAACCGTGGTCCTCTGTATAAATACACGCACCCACTTAACCATGCTCCTTGCTCTTATTATTTACATACTTGTACTAATAAGTATTATGTGTTTCATACATGACACGTCGTCGTCTTGTAAACATCATACAAAGAAACAAATATTTATGTTTTCCTCCTGTTTCGTAGCGATTCCGTGACAAAAAAAAATACTTTTTTAAACATTAAAAATAAAGTTTTAGGTTATTTTGGACATGAAACGCCACTAAACTGCACATGAAAACTTGCGCATGCGTCGAATGCTAGTGTTCTCAACTGAAGCTGCGATATTTTTATTATAACACTAGCTGTCCCGTTTACGACTTCGTCCGTTCGTTTTAAAAAGAAATACATATAAAAACATCTAATTGTAAATCTTAACCATTCTCGAAACCACTTGAACACACAAAAAAAAAAACAAAATCGGTCCAGCTGTTTAGGAGGAGTTTAATTACAAACACACGCACAGAAGATTTATATTTACCATCGTATAAATATTGACAAATATTGACATTAATATTTATACGATACTAAGGTAACTCAATTGTTTTGCTTTCCCGGAACCTCTCCACTAACACTTAAACTTTATGGTATGGTATTAAAGTTCGAATTGACTTTTAAGTACCTATTATTACGAATCGATTGTATAGGAGTATAGAAAAATGTTGTTTTTAGACTTTTTCAGGCAATTTTTAAAAAAATTCTCTCCGTGAGAACCATCCTCGTACTTCAAGGAATATTCTAAAAAAAGAATTAGCGAAATCGGTTCAGCTGCTCTCGAGATTTGCGCTTAGCAACACATTCAGTGATATTATATTATAGATAAAAACCACGCTGTTTTGGAGTTCGTAATACACAATGAGTGCACTAATTCTGCAGCCGGATCTTAGACTATTAGTATCAATATTTTGATTCTTTCAGAATTCCATAATTGCCCCGCTGATCTTCTTTGCCAGAGCAATGTTTAACAAGGTGCTACACAGAATTTGTATCCCTGCCCTTGTAGGTGCTGCGCAGAATTTGCTGTTTTTGCTAAGTGTTACGAAGAATTTTAAACGTTTGTACGCAGAATTCGGAGATCGTAGTCCGATGGCATCACAGTCATACACTAGAGTACTATGAATAAAATTTCGTAGTAATATTTACTAATGCTTCACAGAATTTGCTGTTTTAGCCAGACTGCTACGCAGAATTTAACTTTCGTAGTCAGTGTGTTACGCTCATTCGACCAGGGTTGCTACGCAGAATTTAATTTTCGTCGTCAATGTGCTACATACTCCAGAGTGCTACGAAGAATTGCATTTGGATTGCATTGTTGTCAATGTGCTACACACTGATACACTAGAGTGCTACGCAGAATTTAATTATTGTAGTCGGTGTGCCACACACTTATACACCAGACAGTGTGCTACACACTCATACACCAGACAGTGTACTACCCATTCATACACCAGAGTGCTACGCAAAGTTTAATTATTGTAGTCAGTGTGCTACACACTCATATAACGAACAGTACACACGCATACACCAGAGTGCTATGTAGGGTTTAATTATTTTAGTCAGTATGCTACACACCCATATACCAGAGTGCTACACAGAATTTAATTATTGTAGTCAGTGTGGTACATACTCATATACCAGACAGTGTGCAACGCAGAAAATAATTATTATAGTCAGTGTGCTACACACTCATGCACTAGATTGCTATGAATTTAATTTTCATAATAAGTAATCTACATATACGAAGATAAGTAATTATGTAACGCTTTGCCAATAGAGGAATACTTCGCGTGTCAGAGGACGTAGTCAGCATTGTTTCCTGAAACCTTTCAACCTTTCACTTCTGAGAAAGCAACTCAGTACAAAACTCTATCTATTGCTCGTGTTTGCACTACGGTTCCAATTGTTAGCTTTTACGATTCCTTCAGCCACAAACATCAGGGCAGACGGTTTAAGTAACAATTCGGTGGCAGCGTCCATTTGCGGCGGCGTCCTAATAGAAACTAATGCACAATATCTGTCAGACTTATCACTGTTTACGCCGGATACGTGCGTCGCACGTCGAACACACCCTCAATAAAGTGTGCTATTCTTGGTGGAATGGCCAAATGTATCATTGAATAGCTTGGTGGGAAATAACCGGTGACTGTCGATACGATTATATTGTGTTTACACCTAAATCTTCTTCTTCTTTTCTGGCAATTTTCATAATGATGTCAAGTGTTTAGATTGTTAGACGTTGATTATTTTTAGCTGTTTTGCGGAGTAAATATTCTGCTCTCAATAAAATCACCAAAAGTGTGTAGCTGGTAAAAATAACCCGAAATAACTCGAGAATAATAAATAATATAAGTACCTACGCAATATTTGCTTCGGAAGACGTCCAAACATAATCCTACACTAATATTAACAATACTACGTTACTATATGGGAGTAACATTTTGAAATTTTTTTAAACTAAGTATAAAATAAATTGTATTTTTTTTTTCTTTTATTGAATTTTTTTTTACAGGATTTATTCTGCACCAAAGTCAAAGTCAAAACATTAATATATAATTATATTTAAAATTTACTCCAATTAAGATTTAGATTTAAACATTTTGTTTCTACAAGTTTAACAAGATCTTTTCTGATAGTTTCAACTAAAAAATAAACAAGTTCGATAAACTAAATCACCTAGTATAAATACAAGATATTTTGTAATTTACAAAGTTTTAGCTGTTTCGGTGAAACAAAAGAAGTGCCACTATTGTTCCGTATTTGCTACTACTTTTATGACAGTCATTGGCCAACTATGATGACGCAATTTCTAAACCCCACAAAGCTCCCTAACAGTCGACCGAAAAGCCTACGAGTTATTGAAGTTTAATTGATAGAAATAGTGGGACAATGAAATTATTGTATTTTTTACATTGGTTTGCAAGTTGGGTCTTTCATCTCTGATATGATAACAGACCATTCACATTTTTTAGGACAGTTTTAAAATAATTCGATATTGTAATTTTGTTCCATTACTGAATTGATTTCGTAAGGTTGAGTGACTGGGTCGAAGGTCTCGGCAGAATACCAACGCTGACCTGTCATCTGACAGGGAAGCATAACGTGAGGATGCATTAGTCGAGATCTTTCTGCTGCTGTAGCATACAGCACTGTTAGGTAAATAAGTAGGCAGTATAATTTTAAGCTTTTTAAATGTATTTTCTCTTTTTACTTTAATATGTGTAACTTCCTTTTTTACCTAATATTGTTTAGTCTTCTTTTTTATTATTGATGCATGTGTGCTTATTCAGTAAATAAACAAATGTCTATGTCTATGTATTTTTCGTAATTCCGCTCCCCTCAAGAACCAATCGGCACAACGGCAATGGAGCGGGCCTCAGACTCAGATCAAATAAAAACCCATAAAGAATGAGCGGCGCGCTCTACCAAAGTGAAGCCTCAAAACGGTGCTCCTCTATATAAATACACGCACACACATACACCCAAATCATGTTCCTGCTCTTAGTACGCGTCACGTCATCGTCCAGTCGTACACATGACATGTACTACTGAATATTTACTATTAGTGTTAGCACTTATTAGTTATATGCATGTACGGGTAATGTGCATGGTTAAAATCAAATACGAGTGTGCGTGTATATACAAAGTAGAGCACGGTTTTGAGGCTTCACTTTGGTTGTCGCGTTTTAATATTTATTTGATCTAAGATAAAAACCGAACGTACGTAAATCTTGTCTTGTCAAAACTGATGCCAGTTACAATCAAACTAATGATTGAAATTATACCGATTGATAATCGAAACTGACATGGATTGTATCAAAAGGTTCATAATCACTATGCTGCTCCTACTTAGCATCTTCCATGTTCTTTGATAAATGTGGTTATGTCTCTAAAGTAGTCTGTTCAATTAGAGAACATTCCTAGCGTGACATTTACGAGATATGATTTAAAATCCCATAATTCACGATCCTATTTTTAAACAGGCGATCGAGATTGTTTCTCGCCGCAAGGATATAAATAAAAACATATTATTTTATTTTCATTTTATTTGCACTATGTATAAAATGTCAACACTAATAAATAATTATATTAATCTAAACCTAGGCTATAAATATAAATTGTAATACAGCATTGTTTTTAAATATATAAATAATACTTTTTTCTAGATTCTTTTTTCACAATTATATTCTTACCTTATTAATGAAAACACATAGGCATTACGACAAATAAGAATATGTATATACTGATAGGTAATTGTTTAGATGTAAAAACATATTGAGAAGTAATCCGTATACAAGAAAAATGCAAAATACCAATAAATTATCGTACTTTGCTCTATGAGTAGTTTATTTTCAAATTGGCTGGTTCCAAACATTTTTCACGTTACTTCTAAATATACACAAATGAACTAGGTACTTGTATTAAGGCAGGAATAACAAATAATTTTATTTATTTAGATACAAGATACATTTATAAACTAAATTGTATGAAATGTACTTTTATAATTCATATTTTTTCTTAAAATTTAAATTTGTAAACAAAAAGTTGTATAAAACTAAAATTGTAAATCATAGTATCTAGTTATTATCTCTGAATAATCATGAAAAAATCAAGGACATTAAGAGAAAATTGTAAAATAAAAAAAGTTTCTGGGTAAATTATTATTATATATTATATTCAATTCAATTCGAAATATTTACCTTTTGTGTTAATACTAAACAACCACCGAAGCTGCAAAATGCGTAACTTAAGTACCTAATAATAATCATAATTTCAAAACATAAGCGCTTTTACATATTTTATTAATCAAAGTGGCAGAATGGAGGCTAATCAATATAAAAGTATGAGTATTCTTAAAATATTATACAATAGTAATTACAATTCTGCATTACTAAAAACGGCCGGCTAAAAAATATACTTGTCTTAACTTACATATTAAAATAATCAGCGCACAGAAAAACACATGTAAAAACTCTGCAAAACATTGAAAGTGATTGCTGTGTTAACGTCACAAAGTCAATCGTTATATTTTTTTTATTTTAAACGTCATCGCGGAATGACCGTATAGAATTTATTTGGGATTCTTCGTCTATTAATCACATTGAAACACTTATAATTTAATTGTCTGCACTTGTTCTAAGTAACAATGTATTAATTAAAAATCCGCTAAACGAGTATTACATGAAATACCAAGAGAAAAATTCATGAGTTTTTTTAAATTAGTAAGAATTACAAAACCATATAAGAAAAAAAAACAAGACTTAGTGGTGATATAATGGCAACATACAGATGTTTTTAGCTAAAAAAAGCAAAGCGCTGATTAAATTAATATGGTGAAAAATTACCTTAGTCTATAATACTACATTTACGTCTTAAAATAATTTCATCTATTATTCTCCTGCTGCTACACACGACCCAAATTGCGCTTAAAATGTGAAATAAAAACGTAAATAATTCTAACAAATTCATAGCAACACTAACTAAATAGGGTTGCCACAAAAACAGCACCAATTCCTGGACTTTCAGGACGCGGATCAGTAACATTTTAAAAATGTAAAAAAAAACTGTGGCAACCCTCTTGAGCGCCCATCGGTTTAGGATATTTACATGCTATTTGTAACGCTTAATACTGTTTAAATATATTTATGCATTTTTTATCTCACAGCTCCCGTTAAGGCTAATTGGCGATTTGAACACACACAAGTCTTAACTTAATGGAGTTGGCACCAACACGAATGCTTGGCAGAACATGGGGTTTATGTTTGGACAGATGTTGGCACCAACTCTACTCCGTAAAGATTCCTTACATCGAGTACATCAACATTTTATAAATTTTATACAGTAGTTTCATATTTGTATAGGCTGGGATCATTCATAAATTACGTCATACGGATTTCATGATTTTTGGAATCCCTCCACTTCTCTTACATTTGTGTTACCCCTTTTCTGGTGAGTTATATTTTGCAAATTTTCAATTTATATATTATTAAATTAAATATTTTCCTGATTTTAATACGAATATATATGTATGTGACGGCACAAAGCTAAGATTCTTCCCCTCTCTTGTCACACATGATACTGTATTTTCGCCGGAATAAATAAAATTTGGTAAAACATGAACGATCTTATTTTGTTTGCATCAAAGTCTGAATTATTGTAACATTATTGAATGACACTTTTTAAATCAATAATCATGTCACGTGAAAGAAGTGCAGAATAAAACTGCGGCAAATCCTAGAAAAATCTGTTAAATAAATGCACTAAATGTCGATTTAAATTAATTTTAAAACAGTCATTTAAAATGTTACTTTAATTTAGACTTCGTATGCAAAATAAAGAACGTTCGTATTTTATGAAACTACATAATTAACAGCATTGTGATACTTTATTGACCCCCTCTCCTTAAAAACGTATGACGTAATTTATGGATGGCCACAGATTATAAAGTGCGAGGAAAAATGCCGAAGGGAGTGAGTGACTCGGAGTTAGAGATTCAAGGATAGGTCTACGAGGGTACAGATCGAAATGAGATGAGACATTTATGCAATTATTTAAAAATATTTCACATGCACATGTAACGATTTATATACATTTTGTAGTCCAATTCATATAAACGATACAATAGAATTACTTAAACCTGTTTTAACAGTATGCAAGATTTTAGAAGATCAAAAATCTGTCATCTGACAGCTCATAACCTCACGTCATAACGTAAGTTTATTTTTAAGTGATTTAATTTGATCTGTAGAGTATTTAACAAGGTTTAAGAACAATAAAACCTTATGATTTAACATTATCGTTACATAATTTATGAGTTTCGCTTTTGTCGTGACGGATGCAGCTTCAATTGCTTATACAAACGGATATACACTATTATATTATGTTTGTTGAAAATGCGGGTGCATGGGAAAATGTGGGAAGATAGGGTAATGTGGGTATATGAGGATATGCGGGTAGATAGCAAAATATAGGTAGACTAGAAAACGCGCACAGACTGGTAAATGCGGGCAGATTGAAAATTGCCGTCTACCCGCATTCTTACCATCTACACGATTATAACTGCCAAAAATTATAATATATTGCGAAGGACAGACCTTAAATAATAAAATAAATACTCAATTAATATAGGCAACGTACAAACGGGTATACGGGTAGACGAGAATGCAGGTAGATGGGAAAATGCGGTAAGATTGTAAAGTGACAAGTGAAAGTCGTCTACCCTCATTTTGCCATCTTCTCAAATATAACCGCTTAGACGAATAACCGATTGTAAAAAAATGCGAAGTACAGATCTCAAATAAAAAAACAATGCGAGTAGATTGTAAAATGCGGTCTACCCGCATTTAGGCTGATAATAACCGCCTATAAGTTAAAAAAATGGCAAAGGACAGATCTCAGATAATAAAAGCAGTACTCAATATAGAAAAGCAGCGTAAAAACGCGGGTAGTTTTGCAGTCAGGGTCGCGGGCGCGGTGCCGAGGGCTCACACAGCGGCAGGAGACGCGGCCTGTCAGTGCCACTTCGCCTTCTGCGCGAATATGTCGGCGCGAAGATTTTGTGCGAAGCAGATTCCGAGTATCTGTGAGAAACAGCGATTGAATTATTACCAGTTTTAAATGGTTTTACCAGCTTTCACATTAATGACAGGAAACCGGCACATCCTAGAACCTAAAAAATCGAAGGTATGTTTAGTATTTCTATAAGCGACGAAGGGCTTGCAACTAGTCATGTACGGAATTGTAATTACTGTGCAAAGCATGGACATGCTCCAAATATAGTTTTTGGACATGCCTCTATCTAGCGAGCCCGAGGATCGTGATCGTAGTCGTGAATATGGATTGCGTTGTGCTTGCTAAATATATTACTACGTGGTTCGTGACGACACATGCCAATAGTGAGTTGATTACACGTAACGAGTACAATGTCGAAAACCTTCTTAACCTGGGACATTAAGAACCAATACAATATCTACTCTTATTGTGATACATGATATTTTTGTCTTCGATGCGTTCCGTACGCATACCTTACGGTACCTTCAAAGCCTTTAACTTTAACTGACAAGATCCTATTAATCTAGTGCCTATGATCACAAATACAATGCCTAAATTGCAAAATATGAGCTGGTTGTTGTTGAAGAGTTCCACAGGGTATTTTCAACGCCTATGGTCTGATCAACTGACAAGTATGCATAAGGCTATTGCCTGAGATCTTGTATTAGGTACTATACAATGCTTTAATTACAACACATGAGCTGTTTGTCTTTGAGTTATGTAGGGTTTCTTCAAAGTCAATTTATTTAGGAATTTAGGACAATTTATAACATTATGAGGAACCAGCATCGGATTTATGTAAGTAGACAGGGAATGTGATAAAAAAGCACAGGATTCTAATTCAGAATTTTGTGGAATAAGGAATACTTTGAGTTGATTTGACTAGGTCGAGAGAGTGAGGTGGGCGAGTTGGTGTTTACCTACATTCGGCCGAGCACACATCAAAGTGTTCATACGATCCAACACTCGGAGTGCACTGTCATGTACTGTGTATACATTGCTAATGTACGTGTAACTGACTCTTAAACAGAACAAACTATCTAGAGTCTGTTCTCTAAGAATAGAGTGCTTAGGTGACATTAATGTCAATCATATAAGATTCAAAACGCAATGATTCACGTCTCCTCTGAAATTGAACATACTATATGGCAACAATTGCAACACACTTTCATAAAACACAAACAAAAGTTATAAATAATACAATAAATGTGTGAGATAAGTGCTATCTACAAAATACAAACTTACTTGTGCAAAAGCGGTACAAACAGCAGACGTGGCTACAATCAACAGATTGTGGTCAAACCATTCTTCGGCCGCTTCTAAGCAGCCCTTGTCAAATATTATCTTAGCAATATCAAAACTCTAGAACAAAACAAAAATAGCGTGGATAAATAAATAAATAAATAAACATTGGTGGACATTGCACACAACACCATCTAGCCCCAAACATGACATAGCTTGTATTGGTGGCCAGATGACAGATATACTACTTATATATTTTAAATACATACTTAATACAACGATGGTCAAATTATATCGATAGCGTAGTAGGGAACCAATGGATGAGACTTGCTAAGAACGAGAAAGATGGTTGTAATAAAAAGGTCTAATACCAGTAGTTGGTGCAAACGAGCTGAATGATGATGATTAAATAATACAAACTACATAGAAAAACTTTGGTGATTTGTACTAAACATTCTGATAAACAGTGATGTGGTGACACAGTTTATGTAAGTTCGTTTGTAAATCGCGTTTAGCGATTCTGCATTCAATAATATTATTTCAGTACCTACTACATACTTCACGCTCCAATCCCATCCCTGGTAACACATGCCAAAGGGCATACGCGTTAGGTACATTAACCGCTGAATTTATAATTGTAATTTGTTTTAAAGGTTTTAAGCGTTCATCTACGTATTTGTAATACGTACATGAACGCTTACATAAACTGTGTCACCGTCACCACAACAGGTTTTAAAGGGACAGTATCGATTCCTCTAAAGAATCTTCATTAGCTGGGCTAACAGGACAGTCACGACAAAAGTTTCCTCGACTGCCTTGTTGAGGAACTGACAATAACCCATACTAAGTGTAAGTTTTGACGTTTATCGGTAGAGATATTTTTTGTTATGGATTTGACCGCGATTTATCGACAAAACTATACGTACATAAAACCAGCGCTTTCCATAATATACATAGCGAAAACCAATATTACAAAAACTGTCTAAAAACTAAATACCTCACTAAAAAAAGTAGGGAAGCTAAAGTTCATAAGAGTAGGTACGAGCTATACTATATTATAACTATAACTTTAGTAAATATGGTACACAAAACTCAAAGGCGGGCACAGGGTTTTGATCCTTAAGAACAAGGGGTTCGTTCAAGGGGAACAAAGCTTTATTCCCCTTGAACGACCCCCTATAAGGTCTAAAATTCAAATGCATGTTTGATATCAATTCTGTTGGCACCAACCTAACTAATTTTAGCTAAAATTCGGTTTAGAACTGTCAAATGTAACTTTGGTATTCTGCTGCTACCAACTTATCGTAATATCATTTAATCTAATTTAATTAATTTAATTTAGTTAGATGGTACTAACCGAATAGGTTTTACAAATGCTATGACTAACTAAATATATTTTAGACAATTCCTAATTTTAGAAATGAACCAACCGAATTGCCACCATTTTTTTACTAAGCACCGCAAAATAATATGCTTTACTATTACGCGATTTTAACCAAGGTTGTAAGAAAATCTCATAGCAGCTAAGGTATAAATTGCAATGCATTATCTACAGTCACACGATTTTAAACCATGGAAGCAAGATAATCAAGATAATGTATCTAATGTCTAAGTTACAATGCATGTTTGATATTTTTCTAGAGCAACAACATGCGGAATAACATCTAGTGGCACGCGATATTGAACCTTGATCATAAAGGGTCCGAGTATGAGTGCCGCGGCCTGTGCAGAATGTCGTTGCAGCCAATCCTCGCCTGCTGCCATACAGCCGCGTTCGTGTATCACCCTCTCGCTTAGTTGCTGTATTTTATACAACCATAAACTCACTTTTACATAATTATCAGAATCAAAATATTAAAATAAATAAATTAAACTTTAACCCGGTTACTTAAAAAAACTGATCTAAAATAGCGGGATTTGCATTGACAAAATACAGTTTACAAAGAAAAAGTAGTTGGTAATTACTAGCTTTCGCCAACAACTTTATAAACAACATTTTCAAATAATACAACAGAAAATAATAACAACAAAGAAAGTGCATAAAAAAAACTGAGAGCGTTAAATCAGAGTGGTGGCAAATCCAGACTAATATTAATTGCAAGTTGTTTGACCTTGTGTGTGAGACGTGATGCCATTTTAAGATTCGTTTATATAAGTAACCGGCTTATATATATATACATATATATGTATATATATATATATATATATAACCTACCTACCTGTTATTGTAAATGAACCTATTACTAAAATTACTAGAACTGCATTATTTATCAAAATAACATTAAAAATCTAGTCTGTTCAGGTCTGGCCGAATTAATGCATGTTCAGAATACTGGCAGCATTGCCACGGTGTATGGCAATGATAATTTGCTAACCGAAATTAAAGTGAGCAGTCAGGTCAATAGATATAGAAATAATTTATTTTCAAGAAATATGGTAGGTATGGTATAAAGAACATTGGCTTGCAAATTTTTATGTTTTCAAAACATTAAATTAAACTATATAACATTACATTAAATTATAGTATTCTATTTTAGCATTAATCAATTATATTCAATAGTTTGCCATTAATCAATTATATTCAATACGGGACACGTAGCGAGGCTAAAGGACGAGAGATGGACCACCAGGGTAACAACGTGGAAGGGTCCAATCGGCAAACGTCTGAAAGGCAGACCGCACACGAGATGGGCAGACGAGTTGATAAAAATAGCTGGTACATGCTGGCCGCAAATAGCTCAAGATAGAGACACATGGTATTATTTAGAGGAGGCCTTCACCTTCACTTGAGGAGGGTTCATGCAAACAAACTTATATAATATTATCCAGATTTAAACATTTTTTGTGAAATACGTGTAAACAATATCATTATTTTTTTCTTTTTTCTCTAAACTATGTATGTATCTCACTTTTTACATGAAATAAAAAGGCTTATTATTATTATTATTCAATAGCTTCCAAGAAATTCATTAACAGTATAAAAAGTTCTGTCGTAAAGCCACAATTTTTTTTTTTTTTACCAAAAAGCCTTATTGGCAAGTCCTTTATTTCGGCATGAATTTTATTAAATATTTATCCACACATTGCAAAAGAACTTTTTTTATATAAGGCAGTTCTAGGCACTCTTGAAAGAACAATTCTCTCAGGGTTTCTTACACATCTGTGATATATGTCACGAGCTCTTGTAAAGAAATTTGGTTGTTCTTTAACAAACTTAGCTGCCTCTAAAATATACAAGCTGGGCAATGTTAACAGTTTTAGCTTCAGAAAGATCGGCTTACATGATTCCCACAGAGGTATCCCAACAATTGCTCGTACGCATTTTTTATGTGCAATAAAATCTCTATTCACATCCGTCGAGTTACCCCAGAGGATAATACCATACCTTAAAGTTGAAACCACATAGCCATGGTAAGCTGTCAAGATAGTGTTAATATTTGCAGTCTTACGTAGCTTATAAAGGACATATACGTACTTATTTAATTTTTTAGATATAGTAAGTAAGTAAGTAAGTAAAAAATTTATTTCGACAAACTATACACAGATTAAAATATGACAATAAGCAAGGTTTGCATACATAAATAGCACTGAACTGCACTGAGCACTGTGTACAGCAAGTCAAAAAGGGTTCTGTGTTCAGCTTAATGCTGCAGTAAACTGCAACGCTGGTTTTCAACACAGACCGTGTTTGCCGCACGCACCTGATACACAAGTAAAAACAAATTAGGTGAAATAATATAAAACATTAAAGAAATTTATGATCCTGCCCAAGTCAACACATGAACTGATTTTATATAAATAAAATATGTACATGATTAAGGTGATAGAAGTAATTTATAAGTTTGGTAAGTAAATAGTTACCTACATAAAAAGTACACTGTAAGCATTGTCATCCCAATATTAAAGATAATTGGTAAATGCATTTCATGCATAAAAATAGAACACAGAATAGAAGGTGAGTTAAACAGCAGTTATTTATAAACAGCAGTTAGTTATAACCTAAGATATATGAAAAGTTAAAATATTCCTATAATACACATACCCGAGCAAAGATATTGGTAATGTATAAATATTAACCGAAACTAGCACACAATTAAAATCGATTTGTTGATACATTTTGTAATATTACCAATTTTAACTACTATTTCCACGAATCACTTAATCAACATATTTATTAATTATTTGACTTACAATACACTCAATATAACTACCAAGCTATTTATATTAATTTATAAACAACAACTAAACAAAACTTGGCAACAAAATATGAACGATTTAAACATACTCGTATTTATGTAGTAGGGAGTAGGTATTATTATAAATAATCGCGCCCATAGTTAAATAGTAGAAAACCATTGATGGTAGGTATAGGTATAACGACATTTTTGGTAAGTACCTACACACGAACACCCTAAGGAAATCAAAGCAGTAAATGTACCTATATAATGGAGTGTCTAGTGTCTACATTCATAAAAAAACCTGTGATAGGTCTTCTTCTACGCGAATACGAACTGCCGCCGACCCGTCTTCTTTTCGTAAGTAAATACGTCCACCTCTGGTCCAGCAGTATCTCCAGTGATAGAGGCGACATTGTTCCCTGGACTTTGCGAGCAGCTGCCGGTTATATCTGGTTAGCCGCTCGTTGAAAAACAATCGTGCGGGTGGCCCCTCCAGTCCCAGCTCAGTGCTCGTGAGACCACGGCGCTCGCGCGCTCTCTGTAGGCAGATGTCTCGAGTCAAGCGACGAGAGAACCGAATTACTACTCTTCTGGGTTTGACAGGCAGTGCAGTGTTACTATGCTCCAGCTGTGATGATCCCAATCGTTCGATTGAAATCACCTCACGATCTTCTATTGTAATACCAATTTTATCGGCCAAAAGTGGAACTAGATCCGACAGTTTTTCTTCGGTTTGCTCTGGAAGACCTGCTATCTCCAAGTCATATAATAAGGACTCTTGTTCATTATCGTTAAGTGTCATCTTAAGGCCAACAACAGTTTTCTCAAGCTCACTAGCACTTACTGTATTCCTTGAGTTACCTAAATAGTTTTCTAAATCGAATACATTATTTTCTAAGACGCTGATTCGACTCATGCTAACAGTAATATTTCTAGTTATTGCAGTTATGTCTGATTTAAGTTCACTCACGACAGAACGTACCTCCCGTAATTCTTCTTTAAAAGACTGAAACTCCAACAGTAATTCAGACTTCATGTTTTCAAATTGAGCGCGCATCTCAACGACAAACCCAGTAAATGCATCACGAGAAAAGAGCTCGCACTCAGGGCTCCGTTGCGCACTAGCAGTAGGGTATATAGTAGTATCCTGCATACCACGGACTGGAGTAGTTGGGTCTCGTCCCTTGGGCTTTTTGGTCTGGCAGACACTGCAGCGCCATTTGTCGTTAACGGCTGCTCTGACTGGTATGCCAACGCATTCGCGATGGGTGCTTGAGGAACAATTCGGGCATGTTAGTCCATCTTTTACTGACATGAATTTTGCACATGCAACGCACTTTGCCATCTTAGTATGTTAAATTAATTAATCACCACTTTTTTATTTGAGGGTACTCAGGGAATCAATATTCGTCTGTTGATTATATTATTGATAAATGCGAAATAACTACTTGATATTTATGTGAGATAATATTCACTACGGCTTTGTTGTATCACTATTAATATTATTTAGAACTTTTTGAGCTTGCAAAATCACTTAAACTGTATTTTAACACATAAGTAAACAGAGCAGTTTCGTAGCGTACCAAGTCCGTGAGTCAACTCAGATATCTGATCGACATGCGCCTTCCAGTTTCAATTTTGATCTAGCATGATGCCTAGGAATTTGGTTTCATTTACCACAGACAATCGTTGTTCTTTATAGCAAATACGAAGCTTATCAGGATTTTTGGACAATTGTCTCTATCAGTCTCTCAAAGACAAAAAATCTTTACCCAAAAAGGCTCGAATATAATGTCGAGTGTCGAAGTTATCCATAAACATCAATGATCCCGATTTGAGAGCATATTATTTTTACGTCGATTGTCATGATCTGTCATTTACACACTTTTTCTTCTTCTTCTTCTTTGTTAATGGCCTGTGACATACTAATGTCAATTCTGCCAATGTCAAGTGTTTATAGTTTATAGTCAGTTTGTTTGTTATTAGTCTTAGTCGATAGTCAATTGTCAATTCTAGACGACACGCGGAATGGCGTCTAGAATTTAGGATTCCTCGTCGTTCAAATCACATTGCACCACAATACACATATAATTCAATTATCCATACCCGTCCTGTAGTCACAATTTATTCATTAAAATTCCGCCAAGATTACTGAATAAAACATGGATTAAAACGGGTAAAATATATAAAATTAGCAGAACTATGTTACTCCATGAAATGACAGACGAAGAATCATTTACACACTTGAATGGATGCCATTTCAGAAGAAGGAGAAGTAGAAGAACGTCAATACTAGACGTCATCGCGGTATGGCCGTCGAAAATTTCCGTGGATGACTTTAGTAGTGGATTCTTCGTTTGTCATTACATAAAAAAATATTTGACGGCCATTCCGCGATGATATCTAGAATGTACAATCGACTAAGACTTTAACAAACAAATTGTCTATAATAATAGATTGTTGCACCGAGCGCAAAGTGAGTTTAATGCACGAGTGTTATGTTGGTGCCCGAGCGCAAGCGAGGGCACTGAATTAACACGAGTGCATTAAATAATCTCTTAAGCAAGGTGCGTAATTTACTTTTCTTTCAACTACCAATCTACCTACTGTGATAAAATATACCTACTCAAATAAAAAATACGAAGAATCAAAGTTTTACAATGGTAGAAAATGCGCGCCATTTGTTTTTTTTCCACCAAGTCGGTTTTATTCAGCCATTTTTTATTATCAGCCAGTATCTTTTTGATCGAATGCTAACATTTTTTATTCAACTTAATGGGAGATAGATAATTGATTCAGGCGTGACTTTGCGGAAATCCATTACAAAACATTAAACAGATGGACAATATTTAGTACAATTCCGCTAATCTATTCCTAAAGAGTTACCTCCAAAAGAAATTCGTTACGTGTTTCGCCTCTCCTCGAGGCATCCTCAGGAACACTTGACTCACTCCGCACCCCGACGAAAAAACACTCTGCTCTGCAGACTTGTTACTTCGACCAACGTCAGAATGAGAGCTCTCATTCTCATTCAATTTCTTTTGGAGGTAACTCTTTAGGAATAGATTAGCGGAATTGTACTAAATATTTGTCCATCTGTTTAATGTTTTTTAATGGGAGATATTAAACCTCTCTGGTAAATTTATATCTAAGTAAAAAACAGTGCAATAATGAAAAACAGTGCAATAATGAGATTCCCTATAACATTACTGCACTGTTTTGATTCTAAGCAAAAAAGACGTCCTTTGTGATCGGTTTTGTAGTGATTAATGATAACATTACTACGTAGTTGAAAGAAAAAAAATATAAACACTTGACACTGGCCAAATTAACATTATTATGTCACATGCCATAAACAATGAAGAAGAAGAAAAAGAGAAGACGTCAGAATAGTTTATATAGCCCCGAATATGCATTACACTAATTTACCGATACTGCTCAAATTGAGCCTCTTAATTCTGTTACCACGCTGGTTCTAAACAACTAATGATACGACAAATATTAATATTATTGCGTCTATTAATCTATCTTCGCTATACATCACATAAATAATGAAACTGGGTTACATAAAACTTTAAGTAGTGATCTTTGTGACCAACTGGCAATGATTGAGCCAGGCACTGATATTTAACTAATCATGGCCAACATTCTGTCTTCATCATACCGAAAATGCTGACAAAGCTAACCGATTACTTCAGTGACTTGCTATTAATTTGTCCCGATATACATATAAAGCAAAGACGTGTTAGTTACATTACACCATTTAAAGCTTGAGGACGGCTGGACCGACTTTCATGATTTTTGATTTGTTTGATTTGCCTTCGCCCCGAATAACCGAAAAATTTAAAATAATTTAAAAAAAATTATAATCGGCTCATATGAGGTAACATAAAAAAAAGTCGTCATCTAGGAATGTCATCATCCTTAGTCTACCATATTGGTTTTTTTGTATGACTTACATAAGTAGGTTTTCTGACGTCATATCCGCACTGCTTGTTCCTTATAATGTCTTGCGGCTTGTTCCGACAGCAGCTGAAAGGAACGCCGCACGCCTCTCGCGAGCCGACGGCGCCGCTCGAGCAGTTGAAATACGCGTTGCGGTCCCAATCTTTTGGCCCTTCCACGCCGCAGCATTGTAGCTATAAAACATGTAATTCACACATTAACACATTGATACACACAAAGCGTATTAGCATTGTCATTTAACGTGGCAATATTGCCAGGGTTTTGGGGACGCTGCCCTCTGGCAGGGACTTGAATCAGTTGAGCTATCTATAGATCGTTTTTTGAGCGGTCCTCAGATAGCTCAACTTAGATAGTTCACTTACCCAATCTTCTTGAATCCAATCAATCAAGTTCTGCTGATCTGGATCTTCTCTATAGTGCGTGATGAAGGTTTGGAAGCCAGTAGTTGCTTGTTGTTTAATCTAAAAATTGTGTTATTAAATTAAAGCAAAACAAGATCGTTCGAATTCTACGATAATTTGGGTATTTCAGCGAAACAACAGAATCAATGCCACTTTATAGAAATATCTACCTTATACTTTGAGCTGTTTTTTTTTATTTTAATAATATTGTATGTGTGCCGCTTCGTTGCGTTCCGTTTGACATAACAATATTATTCTATTCTACTTAAATATTTTAAATGCGAATGTTTGTGTAGATATAACTCTTGAAACTATTATATTAGAAAAAACTCACTTATCATGGTAAATATTTTATAAGAGTAATGAGAGTTTTTTCTGGAAAAACATTTAGGCTACTTTTTATGTAGATACCACACGTGTAAAACTGTGGTCGGAAGCTAGTATTGTCCAATTATTAAACACTTTGTATTAATATTAATATATAAACATACCTTTACATAATTTTTTTTAAAAGTTTTTTACTTTACCTTCCGCTCTACTCGTATAACAATCAACTGAGGACCATCAAAAATGGCTCAGCTTCCGCATCTGACTGTAAAATCGGGTTGGTAATTTTCGCTGAATTATATATCAATTCGAGTGCGGATTTCTATGTAGAGCTGATCCTAGATGAGTGCTGCTTGGAGACTGATGATGCGATAGTCTTCAAATTATTGGGGATTAGCCCCCCTGCTGACTAACAGAAGAGATAGCAATAGAGAAGGAAAACTTGAAACAAGCCCGGCTCAGTGCCAGCCGTTATGCACCTGCAACCGAACCGACACCGCATGTACTGATTCGTCTTTCCTGCAGGTCCTGTCGGCAAGCGAGAGAGCTTACATTAAGGCTTACCTAAGTACGCGAAAGGAGCCTCTGAGGCGCACTTTAATCCTTTCACCACACTGGTTAGAAATAACTAGTGACACCATAAGAAGAAGAAGAATATTTAACTAATAAATATTATTAATAAAATAATAATATTATTATGTAAAACGGAACGCAACGAAACGACACACATACAATATATTGAGAAAAAAAACAGCTCAAAGTATAAGGTAGATATTTCTATAAAGTGGCATTGATTCTGTTGTTTCGCAGGACTAATCAAATTATCGTAAAATACGAACGATCTTTTTTTGTTTGTTGCACCAAAGTTTTTAAAAGACAATTCTTAAATTTACATGAGATAATAGCAAAATGACAGCTTTAACTTCTTTTAAAAATGTTACTCTATGTTAGATTTTATGCTAACAAACTAATAAAAAAAAAGCTTTACGAAACTTTTGCTAAATCGGCGAAACAAAAGGAACACAACTTTCTCAAAAGGATCACAAGTGTTTTTAATTGGTGTAAGAGTATAAGTCCGAAGTCCGAATATAACTTTTTACTGACTTTGCCAGAACCTAAAACTTTGCTAGAACTATGAACCTAAAAAGTTCGAAGAACTGAGCCAAGTGAACAGGTCCTCTGAGTAGCTCTTTAAGCCTTTCGAAATAATGTTCGAAATAGTTATTTCGAAAGGATTAAAGTGACACGATAGAAAAGTATTTACTACAGTTCATATTATGGTCTGTTACTACAGTAATAAGCAAGAGTCATTTCGGTAAAACAGTTTATAAAAATACTCACCCAGTCTTTGAAGACAAAAAATAAAATTCCTGTAGTCATTTCAGCCAGGAGAAGTAATGCCAAGAACACTGCATACTGGAAGAGAAACAAGAGATGTTGAATACATAAATTTACTTACATTTATTTTGGTTTCAATTAACTTAGTTGTCCAATATTGTCCAATAATGTCCAATTTGTATTAGTATGTAGAAATTTGCTGACTAGAGACTCAGACCAAATAATTATAAAGATGGAGCGTCGCGAGCCTCAAAACCGTGCTTCTCTGTGAAAATACACGCGTGTCACGCCTAAAATATATTTTAATAAAAATAAATAATGCCCGACACACAGCATGATCTGGCCCCAAAGTAAGCAGAGCTTGTGTTATGCGTACCGCTGATATACTACTTTTTTTTTGTAAATACATATTACATTTATTTAAATTCAATATATAAATATTTGGTCTAAGACTAAAGGAGAAAGATACCTTCTATGCTTATGTCTAAGGAGCCTTGAACCAACACTAGATATTTTAGATATTAGTACAAATAATGAGTTCTTTAAAAACAAAACGGCGTTTCTATGCAAGGAGGTCAATGCAACAACTACACAAAGGGTTCTCAAGGGCAAAAGTCAAAACAACCGAATAAAATAGACCACTTAATAAATGTACATTAACATAGTACTATTTAGCTGATGCAACCACACACAATGGATATTAGGTCGATGTAACATCTGGACTATGTGACCAACAGTGTTGCTCTTGACCTAAATAGAGTGCAGGATCCCTAATTAATACTTAAACTTGGTACTACCTAATTTTAAAGTTATATCCCAAACTTTCAAAACTATCGTGAGTCAAATCAAAATCTATGGTAAAACATTTTGATAAACACGGGCTTTACTCACGTATTATTTTGTCGATGGAGGCACCGACACTGTTTCGATTCATCTAAAAAAACTTCATCAGGGTGACTTTGATCCGCGGTCCGCTCGTTGCCGCTCGAATTCACGGTTCGCACTCGAGCGGCAACGGGCGGACCACGGATCAAACTCACCCTGATGAAACAGTGTCGGTGCCTCCATCGACAAAATAATACTTGAGTAAAGCCTGTGTTTATCAAAATGTATTATATCCCACACCTTTTAAGAGCTGGCATTGCACACATATTTTTTTCTATCATTTCCATTATGTGCAAATTGTACATGTATGTAATTGGTGCATCATTCTGATTCTGTACTTTCTCAGGACTAACTAAAATTACGTAAAACACGAACTAAAATTATTAATTGACACTTCGTAAATGTTTAGTTCAGTTTAGTCATCATGTGAAAGAGTTGTTAACTAATATTCCGCCAAATCCTAGGAAAATCAATTCAATAGAGGTACTAAATGGAAATTTAAATTTATTTTAAATAATCAACACATTAAATAGATGGACCAATATTTGGTACACAGACGCATCCACTTTCCACGCACAATTAAAATAAAATCATACTAATACAAATTTATCTTGAGTTAGCTATGCTAAGAAGTCAGAAACTTGATAATACTCCTAGTACACATTTATATACCAACAACGTTGATAGGCATACACACACACTAACTCCAACTTATGTATTTATAATATTCATTCTGTCTCACTCGCACTTTAGCAACGCCATTATTGTATACTTAAAAAAAATGCATCATCGACCAAATTCTTTACAATCTTACTACACACTTACCGTCTGTTCACTAACACACTTTTTGCAAACTAAAACCAGCGACACACCAAACGCAAACGTAATTTCTGTTTATTCTGGTTCCTATGACATTTGTATGCTCAGAATTCGATCCTAAAACATTAGATGAATTAGATTCCATTAACATTATACCAAATATCCAAACATTTATTCCAGAATCATGCAAATACTACTTAGGAAACACAAATAAACAGTTTACCTTCTTAACCCAAAACATCCGCAGCATCAACAAAAACATAAACAAGTTAAATGTCTTCCTAACAAGGCTTGATTTCTTGCCTGACATAATAATACTCACTGAGTTCAGACTTAACGACTCCTCTCCCGAAATAACATTAGAAAATTATAAGTACCATAAATCTATTAAGTACCATAACCAAAATGATGGCATCGTCATTTACTCTAAAAATGGCTTGCATATAGTAGGTAGTAGAGCCCAATTTTGATGACGCTGTCTTGTTCTGAACGTAGAAAACCAGGTTAAAATAGTATCAATATATCGATCCCCGTCTAATATTGATAAGTTTTTGTTTTCGCTTGAAAAAACTATCATCGACTGTAAAACTGGACCTCTGATCGTAACAGGTGCAATCAATATTGACATCGGACCCAACTCCATGGATCCTAAATCAGAACCCTACCTAGAGTTAATTGCACATTACGGTTTGATACCCGGTCATAACCTTTCGAAACACAGACGCACATGTTTAGACCATGCTCTAATAAAATGCTCGCATGCTTCTAGGGTTATAGTTTGTGGTGCTAGTATTACCGAAATCGATACGGTAATAATCGGCCTAAATAGAGCAATGGGTAATACCCCAAAAACTGGGCCAAAAACGAAAACTAAACTAAATTTCAAAGATATTGCCAGTGCACTTGATAATAGCAACTGGGAAAACCTGGGAAAACCTACAGATTAATGATACTGTGGTTGGCTTCAATATATTCAATGACCTTATTAAAAAGGCCATTGATCTGAACACTATTATAACTAAAGTAAAAAACTCAAAATGTATTCGCAACCATTGGATAACACCTGGTTTGATGAAATGCATGCGCAAAAGAGATCGAATCCACATGCTAGCCAGGAAAAATACAAAGACACTAAAGCACAAGAAGTCTACAAAACATACCGCAATTACTGTAATAACGTCCTACAAAATCTAAATATATTAAACGACCAAACGTTAATACAAGAAAGCAAGGGTGACAGCAAAAAAACGTGGAGAGCAGTTAAAAAAATTTGTGACATTGAAACAAAAAAAAAACGAAATTCGGCGCTGCTTAACACTGAGGGTACCCCAACTCAGTCTTTAAATAAGACTAACACCTTCTTTTCAACTGTAGGTAGTAACTTAGTTCAGGAAATCCTAACAAGAATAAATAAAACCGAACTAGACTTAGCACATACTGTAAAAACCTATACCAAGAAAGCCAAATGCTTAGAGTAAGACAAATCTTTATTAAATCTACTATCCTCCGCTTCCATAAAACCGCGCTCTCCAGCGTACAGCCTTCCATTAGATCTAGACGTAATACCACTTGGTATGTACCTATAACTAAAACCTCATTTGCTCAACGGTCTCCTTCATACATGGGTCCTCAACTTTATAATCGCATAGACAAAGCCGTTGATATACTGTATTGTCAAAACTCAACCTGCAAAAAGAAAATCAACAAATGGCTAAGTAGCCAAAATTATACAGATACAGAAAAACTACTACACACTGTATCTTAAATCGATAACGATATCTACTATGTACCTACTAATAGATAATTTACAAGAGGCTTATTACTAACAAAATAAAATATCCCTGCACTCGTTGTATCGACTTCTTAATTAATCTAAGATAACGCACACATGCACTAATTAGTGAATCCTATTAGCTGGTCAGTCAAATCTGACCTGTATTGCGCGCACACTTTAACTCATTCATTCTATTCATTTACACTTATACTAAACGCACGTCATATTCAACGCAAATATCCACACTTAGCTGTTCAACACACACATAAATGACTTTAGTTTCTTCTTACCCACAATTATTATTATTTTTTTAACCTACTTATTGTTTCGTTTCCTTACTGCTGTAATACATTATTTTGTACAATATTACGGAAGAGGCTAGCTACTCACGACACAGGGAATCCTAGTGTGAGAGCTAGTGTCCACAAGCCCTTAACATTTTCAAGCTGACAATAATTACCTACCTACTAACTTAATACTAAATGAGAACCTACTTATTTTGTTAACTAATGTAGGTGTCGTTTTTTGTAATTTTTTGTTAGTTTGTAATTGTTTCTGTTCATTGTTTTTGTGTGAAAATAAAGTTATTATTATTATTATTATTATTATTATTATTATAATGGCGTGGGAGGGAGGGAGGTGCATGCGTCTGCGTCATGTCTCTCATTGGACTCATTGTCTAAATATTTGACCATCTATTTAACGCTTTGTAATGGATTTCTGCAAGGTCACGCCTAAATCAATTATCTATTAAAAATATAATTCAAAAATGTTACTCTAATTTGGACTTTAGATTAAGTAAAATAAAGATTATATTATACAAAATTTTAGCTAGTCTGGCGAAACAATAGAATCACCAGCACTAACTTATATCCATTGCATACTCACACAAGCTAATAAACAAGTGTTCTCTCGCAATGCTCCGACACAGCCAGTGAACCCAATTATGAATGTTATTGTACCTGCAAACAAAGGTTGAGTCAATTTGTTACTAAGACATACTAAGTGAATATAAAGGGTTATTGGAGATCGTTGGCATTGAATTACTTATGTAGGTTAATTGAGTAATTATGAATTGATCCAATGTTTATAATAACAATACCTGTGGAATTGTAATCAAAATATGCTCAGCTTTGACACCTGTTGAAAATTTGTAAGAGCATACTAGATGGACAGATTATTGTTGGTCATCTTGCGCAGCAAATATTGCGCTCGCTAGCTGACCCGGCAAACGTTGTTTTAGCATATAAATATCTTTCGTATAAAATATATATTTTTTTTCATAAAAAGTATCCTATGTTACTTCTAATACCTTCGCGTGAAAGCGTAACAAACAAACTTACATTCACAATTATAGTAGGATAGTACCTGGATGACTGAGCTTTGCTCGGTATAAAACACGGATAAAACGACATTTTCTATATAAGTTAAACCTGGCTAGATCGATTTATCGACCCCGAAACCCCCTGCATGCTAAATTTCATGAAAATCGTTGGAGCCGTTTCCGATATTCACATTATATATATATACATACATACAAAAATTGCTCGTTTTAAGGTATTAGATTATATATTTTTAATTAGATAGATAGATATAGAAGAGTTATTTCCGGTTTTATCCGGCAATTTTAGTGTTTTTATTTAAATAGAGCTAGAGTTATTAACTCGGGCGTGAATAATTGGAATAAAAGCTTTTATTCATTGTGTTTCGGGCAAAAATAATCTATATAATTATTTTATATGAAAGGCGCCATTTTATATAAATAAAAAATGACCAACGACAAGATACAACTTATGGACATCATACTATAAACAATATAAACATTGTCAGTGTCAAGCACAGGCAAATTTACATTATTATGACACATGCCATTAACGAAGAAGAAGATAGACATAGGGTGCTTTTCCTTTTATTTTTCCCGGCGCACGTGTTAGTGAGTTTTTCGCGTTTTTTGGCAAATATTTATTGATTTCTTAACCAAATCCTTATCATTGTTAGTTATATTTAAGAGATAGTGTTAGTTTGTAAATATTATTTGGTAAGTTTTTACCAATAAGTAGTTTGTAAAACCTAGTAGACTTAGACGTAGGTTTTTTTCAAAATGGAGGACGTGTGGAAACCTCCAGGCCCCCCTGACATTTTGGAACCGGCCTCTATGGATTTATTTGTTTCGGCGAAAGATGACGAACCCAGCCTAAATCAATCCGCCTGCAGCTCGTCTGCAAATAAGCGGTGTTTTATTGACTTAAATTCAGAAGAACCCACAGGGAAGAGAACGATTACTGACCCGGAGATTCCTTCGGCCTCTATTCAAAACTTGTATTGCAGCAATTCAATGATTATCGGATTCAAAGCATACACCTCCACAGACAAAGGTCCGTTCCTTGTTCATGTGTCTCGCTCAGAGCCTGATCAATCCGCAGGCTCTTCTATTAGGCCAATAAAATTTAGCCAATTCCTGGTTCATAACAAAATCCCAAACATATGCCGAGATGGAGTTAAAAAAGTAGGCCTCAACAAAATTGCCGTAGAATTTATCTCTTATTCAGATGCAAACAAATTTCTAGACAATCCTATCATATCAAAGTACAAATATGAAGCATCCATCCCTTCATATAACATTACCAAAATGGGAATTGTGCGACAGGTTCCTGTGGACTTATCTATGGATGAGTTTGCTACCTCTTTAGTTGTTCCAAATGGATGTGGAGAGATTTTAAAAGCCCGCAGACTTAATAGGAAAAATATCGATGAGGTAGGGTGACATGGGTGCCTACCCAGACTGTTGTTTTGACCTTTCATGGTCAAATTCTTCCTTCTAGGGTGTTCTCTTAACACACTAGCCTCCCTGTTGAGGCATACCAATACCCAACAATACAATGCCTGAATTGCTGCCGATTCGGCCACATCAAGTCTCAATGCAGGTCAATAGTTAGGCGCTCCCTTCCCTTCTCTCAAATCTCTATCCCGCCTCACTTATCTGATATAAATATTGTAGCTGTTCGAACCCTTAATATAACCTTCTTATCCCTCTACATCCCTCACCCAAACCCATCCCTCATTCCTGTTGGGCGATTATGGAACTCTAATTACAATCAATGTCTATCGTAATTTCAATCATTCGTTTGTAAACTGATAGACATTGATTGTAATTAGATTTCCATAATCGCCCTACTGATATATTATGTATTATTTTGTCTGTCCCGCCCCCTGTAGTAATAATGGGGGAATTTAATGCCCACCATCGCTCTTGGGGCTCCAGTCGAGATGACTCATTTGGTTTAGCGCTGATCGAAATTCTGGATGAAGCCAACTTATGCATAATTAATAATGGTTCTCCAACTCGCAGGACATACCCAAATCAAAACCCTAGATCTGCAGTTGATCTAACAACCTGTTCTTCTTGTATTTCCCTTTCCCTTTCTTGGAACATTCTCCATTCTACCTATGGAAGCGATCATTTCCCCATTGACAGACGTGAACTGGTCACTATACTCCAACACCCTTGATTCCAAAATTAAAGAACTATCACCTCCTGATCCTTCTAATTACTTAGAGTGCTATTACAAATTTGTAAGATCAATTTCTTCTAGCGCTGACAAAAGCTTTCCTTTCAAGAAACCCCACAAATTAAAAATTTCTACTCCCTGGTGGGACGCAGAATGTACTGCAGCCATCAAGGAGAGGATAGATTCAGAAAAAAAATATAATGCTGACATGCGTTTAGAAAATTTCAGTGATTATCAAAAAAGTGATAAGAGATAAGAATTCAATAGCTAGTAAAATCTTTTTAGAAAAAGTAAACTCAGAATTTGGTGATTGGCTTACTGTCTTCACTGACGCTACAAAAATAACTGACAGTAGCCCTGTAGGTGCAGCTGTTTGGATTTCTAAATTCTAAATTATTCTTAGCTTTAAATGTCCTTCAGTTACTTCTGTTTTTACGGGAGAATCTGTAGCTATTTTGGAAGCGGTTAAACTTTAGTAGTGCGTCGCACGAAAATGAAGGAAAAAAATGGGGGGAGGAGGGGGGGACCCTCCCTACCCCCTGGTACCACCCCCATACTAGGTATTGCCCCGTTTTCGAGATATTTGAATAAATGTAATCTAACCTCAAAAAAAAATATTGATACAAATCTAGTTTAAATTACCAAGGACGGGGAGGGAGAGGTCCACCTCACCCCTGGTAAAGCTCCCAAGATAAAGGTAGATGCACAAATGAGAAATAAAAACATTTGTAAACTATCGTAACGTTTCGTAAATTTGTAACGTTTCGTTCGCATCAAATTTGCACAACATGATATATCACAGACAACAAATACGACAAAGATCAGATATATCGTGACCTTGTATTATTTTCTGGCGCTGCGGCGGCCGCTGCTGCGGCACGCTTCGCTCGCCTTGCGCGTTTTTTTCTATACTCCAACATAACCTACCTAGTGATAGGTGATAAGTAACCAAGTGAGATATACCGTGACCTTGTATTATTTTCTGGCACTGCGGCGGCCGCTGCCGCGGCACGCTTCGCTCGCCTTGCGCGTTTTTTTCTATACTCCAACATAACCTACCTAGTGATAGGTGATAAGTAACCAAGTGAGATATACCGTGACCTTGTATTATTTTCTGGCACTGCGGCGGCCGCTGCCGCGGCACGCTTCGCTCGCCTTGCGCGTTTTTTCTATACTCCAACATAACCTACCTAGTGATAGGTGATAAGTAACCAAGTGAAGTGAAGATAAGCCAAAGTCGTCGAAAGAAGCCATAACAAAATCACTGACAGGATTTTTACGTTTCGTTCACATCAATTTTGCACACAACATGTTAAGCCATAGACAAGAAATACGACAAAGTTGGTTATTATCTGTCAATCTTTACGTAGTTTTATCTGATTTATTTGATTTGAGGTTAAAAATGTTTTATTATTTTCTCGGAATAACCTAATGTTATTAGTGGTAAATATGTAATCAGAAAGCAAAACCCTACCAGATGTGAGTCTTTTCACCCTCCGATTCGTGCGACGCACTACTAAAGTCAAGCCTATATTCCCAACAAACCTTGGTTTTTTAAACACCGCTCTGCTAAAAAAACTTCCACTTCAACTATATGTCGCCTGCGACTTGGTCATGCTTGTACGCCTGTGTTTCTAGCTAAAATCCAGGTTAGGGATCACTCTCTATGTGAATGTGGGCTTGAAGAAGGAACTGTTGATCACATATTTTTTAACTGTTCTCGTTTGTCATTAAATGATATTATTCATTCAGATTCAGATATTCCTCGTCCTTTCTCTTTTAAATGTTTACTCTCTCTAGTTTTTACCCATTTGTAAATATTTTATGTAAATATATAGATAGATATAAAATAAAACTGTAATCTTAAATTCACTGTATTTTCCTATATATATTAATGTATTCTATTATTATTACATGTATTATTTCGTTATCATAGTTAAGTAGTTAGTTTAGAGTTGTTTCTGTTTGTTTCCAGATGATATAGATTTGTAGTCACAAAATTTCACCGATCACAAGTCTTCAAATACTGGCCTCCATTTTGCAAAGGACAAGCATAAAACGTGACATTGGCAAAATTGTGGTCCCCCTTCCACAAAGGCCATTAACCAAGAACTGAACTGAAGATAGACATAAAACATACATACGAAAAAGAAACCACGAAAATGACATAAATATCTTCTGATTTGACATAAGCACATCTTGTAGACTGGACTTTTAGTACATAGCCAAGCTTGTTTTAAATGCATTGACATAGGTAGCAATAACAACTTCATCTGGTAGTACACTACAAAATTATAAATGACTGTTCATTTGTGAATCCTTGTACATTGTCCTTTCCTTGTTAGCGAGGAAGGTGCTGACTCTGCAGTTTGTAACTTATGCAGTTGTCAACGTTTTCACTCAATATTTTGTGTTACATGTGTTAAGTGTTCCAATAAACATTATTGTTTTTTTTTATACGGGTCACAGGTCAGTGGTCTAAAAACTTTTGAAATATAGGGACTGAGTGCTCAAATGAAAATGCCACTGTGGTCACCTATGCATCTATGTACTAATCTGTTAGGAACAACATAATCTAATAATGTTACAAACTTTCTGATAAATATATATAATCAGTACTTCACTACATAGTATAAAACAAAGTCGCTTCCCGCTGTCTGTCTGTCCTATGTATGCTTAGATCTTTAAAAGTATGCAACGGACTTTAATGCGGTTTTTTTTAATTGATAGTGATTCAAGAGGAAGGTTTATATGTATAATACATGCATAATATAGTAGAAACACACTGATAACTTTAGAGGTTTCTAATGTGATGTTGTAAATAAACACATTTGTAGTATATTTAGTATTATAAAACAAAATCTCGCTGCCGCATATATCTGTCTGAATGTGATAAAGTCAAAAACTACTAAGTCAATGGATTTTCCTCAATTAAATCTTAATAAGTCAATTTTATGAATTGAACCAATTCATGAATCACTCTGATTAATGAAGAGGGTTTAGGTATATAATTCACCTATAATATAGTTTCTGCTTCTTCACAGAATAAATTTAATAGAAGCTCAATAAGAATGTTGGTCTCATAACTCACCCACACATATTAAAATAAATGCTGGATCCAGTGCTATATTTGTAAGTTGAGACAGGTTGTTGAAGGTGTCCTTTTCCATCCATGCCCAAATGCCAACAGCCAACACTATAAGTCCAAGACACTGAAAAATTAAAAATATGTTTTTATTTGTGAATAAAGTTTTAATGTAAAGAAGTATCAATTTCAAAAACTCTTCCATTTTTCAAGAATTGACGGTCCATTCTATCAGCATTATATAGTTCTGATAGAGGCTTTAGGCAATTTTATATGCATTTACAAATAGGAGGTTTCTGGATATTCACTCCTTCACTAGAGCTGGCCTGGCAGCGGACTCATACAAAGAAGTAGTAAGTCATTAGCTATGGTTAAATGATTTGAGTATTGACCTCAAAAGCTAGGTATATGCTAGTATTTTGTTATTCTAATTGAGATTGTTCTGTCAAGTAGGTAACATAACTAGATTCAGAATAATGCAGCCTTGATTTGACTCGACTTTTGGGATGTTGTGAGTAGGAGGCAATGCTACTCTACAACAAAACCTAAATCTGCTGTTTAAAAACAATAAAAAAAAACAGGACTTACCCAGAATAAGACATTTACACTGAAAATAACATATTTTAAACAACAGCTGACTTCGCTGGTATCTCGTCGATACTTTCTCATGCTGGGCATCTTCACTTATTCTTATAAAATCATGACACAAAATATAAAGAAAGGAAAGGAATCACGCACTCTACATTTGAAATGAATTTACTTTTCTACAACTAGCAAATAGGCCAAACCTACGAGATTTTTACAATAATAACTCGAACTCGTATCGTAGTGTAGTACGTACACTACGTACGGCAAGGTGAACGATTCATCAAACAAAAGAAAGGAAATGTTAAACGACTAAATGAAAAACACATCCTGCTAGGTAATGTAAACGTCAACCTACGTTGAATTACCCAAGTCAGAAAGAGAAGCACTAAAACTATGATCGTGGATGTTATTTCTTTATTTGGTCGGATTGCTGATGTCAAACTGGCTGTTCGGATACACTCGGTTTAATTTATTTATATTTACGTTACATACGTTTTTTAATTTGGATATATACATAATATAATTATACTTCGCTCACAATATCTGCTTAGGTACAGCCTTTTCAGGCTGCTGGCTACCTTTTTTACCTTACTTAGAATATTTACCTACTTTGACTTGACGGTAATTTGCTTGCACTTCATAATTTCCTAGGTAGGTAGCTAGGTACCTACTATTTATTTACCTACATTATAAGTAAATACCTACCTACCCTAACTTAATTGATAACCCAGTGTTCAGTAGTACCTATTCAGTATTCACTTTATTTATTTACAAAAGACGTGGAACTTTATATATTAGGTAGGTAGGTAAGTATAATTATTAATATTAATTATAACCAACTGCATATCTCGCCCGAGTGCCTAAATGCACGTAAATATGTTAAATGTATACCTACTAATTAATTGACATTATATAATACATTAAGTAGGTATGTAATATCATTAAAACAAAATACTTCCTTTCTAGTATTAAGTATACCTAAACGCGAAAGTTTACATGGATGTTTGTTACTCTTTCACCCAAAAACTACTGAAAGCATTTTAATGAAACTTAACAATAATTTAGCTTATACATCACAATAACACATAGGCAATAATTTATAAACATATTGTGTGAATTGTTCAAAATGTAACGATACCTAAGTGTCAAGTAAGTAGAAAAATTCTGCCATCTTCGAGTTATACTGGCGTGCGCTGCAAAAACCGTTAAAATTACAAGTATATGGATGTAATGTATAATGGAAAGACAAATGCTTGCAGATCATCAAACATTTGACCCGCGGCGGGATAGAACCCCCGCAATCTTTTGCGTCACAGGCAGGCCTTCACCCACAGCGCCACAGAGGTTATGATCGGAAGGCTACCATTAGACCTCTCTAATTTTATTCCACACCAATATTATGTATACATAAGTGTAGGTATCTGTCTGTTTATTTGTTACCTACATATTCGCGGCTGAACGTATCTTGATGAAATTTGGTAAGGAGATAGATTGTATTTTTGAGATGGACATAGGATACTTTGTGTGTAGGTAGGTAACACGCGAGCGAAACCGCAGGCATTTACTAGTATAATATAATTTCATACACCTATTTCAAATACCTTTTAATATTAAAAATTATCAATTGATTCAAATCATTCTGATACTTATAAAATGCACAAATTAATACGTAAATCTTAAACTGAAGACACCTAAGTGTCAACAGAATAGAAACAATGATAAATTAATAAATGAAATAGCTTTTTGTTGAACAAGGGTATTTTCAGCTCTTTACATCACTTGGCAAAAATGTAACTACCTATCATTGTATAAAACAGTTGCGACTATACAATTTAAACCTCATAATAGTGATAGTGAATAGTGAACCTCTCACTTCAAGTACTACCTAATTATTCCTAATTCCTTATGTGTTTTATACGTAGGTACCTACTTACATAGGGAGGTATGTAAGGAACCTATTAGTAGTTCTACAATTAAAGGGTTCTATGAAGGTAAAAAAAATACAGGAGTATAAAACGAAGCCCATTTTAATTACTGCACGTTTCTGCATCCTTTGATTGCTTGTGAATCCAGTCGTTGTATTTACTTACTTTGGTGTAAACACCTGAAAACAATAATTGTAGTGAAGCCCTTTGCTTTGTAGGAGTTCATAACTGATGCCCGGCAGTGGCAGTTACATTTCATCTGAATGCTTCCTATGCTTCCGAGGACACGTTATGATGTCGATCAGTCCCGTCTTTTCCAATGTTGTGATCACTACATAGTATAAAACAAAGTCGCTTCCCGCTGTCTGTCTGTCCCTATGTATGCTTAGATATTTAAAACTACGCAACTGATTTTGATGCGGTTTTTTTAATAGATAGAGTGATTCAAGAGGAAGGTTTAATGTATAATACATGCATAATATAGTACATAAACACTGATAATTTTAGAGGTTAGCGTATATTGGTTCAACGTATTATAACTACTGAGCTACAGCAACGCGTGGCCGGGTCAGCTAGTTAGCCAATAACTTATACGTCGTAGTAAGTTGTGTGTAGGTCCCACATACCTTAGGGCGGCCGTCACCAGGGTTAGCAACTGATTTATGAAAAACCAAGAGGACTAGAGTATAGGTAGTATTTATATTAGTATGGGGGTCTATCAAGTGTCTGTTACAGCTAATTTTGTATAGAAGCCTACTTACCCGGGTATCTTGGATCTGCACAGCCGATACCCCACGATACAATTCCTACAATCAAGAAAAAAAATATAGTTTGCTTATAATAGTTTTCTCGAGAAAAGCTAATGGGAAATGGCGGGGGACAGGGACAAATGGAAAGATTTGGGGGAGATATTTGCCCAGCAGTGGGAGAGTATAGTTGATAAAAATATAGTAGGTACTTGAGTGATCGTTAGAGGCGCTTATTAAATTTTCATACAAAAAACAAAAAGCCCAGCTGATTCCAAGTGAGTCACATTGATGATCGAAATGACTCACGTATGAAAAAATACCATTAACTCATAATCAGACCTCTGTTCATCTCTCATCTCTCTAATTTCTCTGATAATTATTTTTACCTGATTGTACGTAGCGACCGTTTTGCTGGAACACTAAGAGAGGTCCTCCACTATCTCCCTGGAAATAAACGAATATCTGAGATAATAAGAGCCTAGAGAGGGTTTTGTTCTAATAAGTAAATCCGGATTGGTCATTGTAATTTAAACGACACACGTCGACGTCTTCAGCGCGTGCGCGGGTTATGTGTAAAACTATTAGGTACGAGTACCTACCTACCTACTTATACCTATACACGGTGTGCAGTTTGCGTCACACGCATTAGCACACATTCTAACGCGGTAGGAATGTAGGTATTATAGCACTTATAGGTCATTTTGTTGTTGTTGGCTGATCTTATGTAGGTAATATATACCTGACAACCATCCTTTCCTTTAGTAAAAGCACACATCATTGTGGCTGGCTTTAGATGTTCGGCCAACTTCGAGCTCACGCACTGCTCATCCGATTGGATCAACAGGTTCGCCTTCAAAAGCACCTTTGATGATGACTTTTCGACGCCAATTCTGCCCCATCCGACTATTATTCCGATTCTACTAGCAAACTCCTCTCCTGAAAAGTTTTTAGGCGCAGACATGGTTATACATTACTTATTTACTTGTTAAAAAAAACCGGAGCACTAATCTTTAAGTTAGTACCTACATGTTATTTGGCCTCCCTTAAGGGAGACAAGTCTATTAACTTCTATTCCGGGTTCCTATAATATTTATGCAAACATTCTGTAGCAACCCTCGGTTAATTATTCTATGAGAAAGGAAACAGTGCTCTCTGATTTTTATGGGGAAATCAACGGACGGATATTTTTATTTTATATGAACAGGACATTAGTGACACTTTCACCGAGGATCTTCGCAATAGAACCACTGCTGATCTTTCAATAAATTGTTTATTTAAGGAACTATTAGAACCAACAACTCCATAGAATTTTATTGTTGTGTTAGCTCAATGCCCATCTCTTTTTATTAACTTTTTCTTATGTTGTAATCATTGGACCATTATTTATTAATATTTTATTATATATATTTACATATTTTACTTAGCACGAATGTACCTACTTTAGAATTGCTTTATAAGTACCTACATACATAAACTGTAACTATAGCTTTCAACTAACCCTGTTACAAAATATAAAAAAATATAAAAATTTGACATACCTGGCTCGGGCAGGCAAATAGGCACAACAGAAGAGGAGAATTCAACAGGTGCGTTCAGCGTGGCCACCGCTATATCGTTCTCATCCCGAACCGCTGTCGACTTGAAGCCCTCGTGTATCACCACCCGCGATATGTTCCGTTTCTCGACGTCTTGCAGTTGGTCTAGGTTGTCCAGTCCAACTAATACAATCATGCTTTTGATGTTATCCCTGTAAAAGTAGGTTTCCACTTGTTTTCTCGACTTTCTAGGTAGATAGCCTTCCGTAGGTGACCGTACGTTAGTACCTATAGTTCGTACAAGTTTATACCTACAGCAATACATGGAGGCATTGAAAGAGAAACTTGGCCTTGGTATATTGCCAATAGCAATGCCAATAGTGGCTAATTCACACATTTCCCAAGTATCCATAGGCTGTTAATTTTTAACTGTTTAATTATGGTCAATCCCTAGATTACTTTAACATTAGGCAAATAAGATTTCAGGGTTGGCAAATTTGGGAACCGATTCTCCGAATTTGCCAACCTTAATTTTTTATGAGTATGTAAGTGTGAAGTACCATTGATAACCTACATTTAAAGGGAAGAGGTAAAAGTTATCAAATATATTGTCTTGCACTCCCTAGTTTTGGAGGATCAAATCGCAAACTTTTGTCTAATATACCTACAAATGGTTTAAATAGCACTTAAATAAAATTGTTTGGTAAACAGTTTTTAATATGAGACTCAGTAACATGTAGTTGATGTTCAAAACTTCCGTAATTATAGTTCACACTGACCACTTGAAGCAGTGTCCAGCGCTCAGCACATGCTTAGTGGTGATGATAGCGCCTCCGCAGTGCATGCGATCATTCTTCAAGATCGCCACCGTCCAGGGAAAGGAGTGAGGCACTGCTCGCCTGCCACCCACAATTCGCATGGAAATCAATGTGTCTGTGGGTTTTCCACATTCTGCAGGAAGGCAGAATAGGCATGTAATAAGTTAATTTCTACTTAACTGAGGCTGGAATATTTTGACAACTAATGCGTGTTATTAGTCAAAAGTACAAGCCAAATGTTATCCGTGTGAAGTTGTTTATTATTAGGTACTAATAAAATTATCTACAGTAATTAGTGAGTAATTATGTCCTTATTTCTATTCTATAAGTCGTTTATACCTACTGTACGATAGGTACGATACGATAACGCCATGTTATTAAATCAAGTATTTAGTAACATATTCCTAAATTTCAAGCCCATCTTGTGTCAAATGAAATCAAATAGAATTATTCTTAATTCAATAAAAACACAAGAATCATTTTGATCATCTTCTTACATGATAAGTGAATTTAGGCGTCTGTACCTCCTAACTCCGAGCTCCGGTTCAAAGAAGTATCCAGCTAGAAACTCATCTGGTTTCACTAGCCTTTCAGCTCAGTAGGTAGATGCTCTGCCTTCTGCGCTGTAGGTTAAGGGTTCGATTCCGTCCCAAGACACACATTTGTGTGACGAACACAAATGTTTGTTCTGTGTCTGGGTGTTATAAAGTATCTAATGTATGTATTTAAAAATATATTAGTATTCTATCAGCCATCTGGTCCTCATAATATAAGCTATGCTTAGTTTGAGGCTAGATGGTGTTGTGTGCTTGTCCCCACCAATATTGATTTCTTTATTTTATTTGTTTAACGGTTTTTTGTACGATCCTTGTTAATGTTGTTACGGATGCCGAATCGAGTTGGAGCAGATTCATCCGATTAGTAATTAATATTATGATATTTTATTATTAACTGAATGAGAAGGTTTTTGTTTAATATAATTTATAAATTATGTCAATCGATAAATCTACCACGTTCTAGCAGTCTAGCATTATTATTATTAAAAAGTATGAATATTATGACAATCGCATTTTTTTAAACAAACTTATACTTTAATAAACGTATGTTTACATAAATACTTAGGATTTCATATAAATACCTACTAACTAGGTATTGACATTATATTTATTTCCTTAAATGTATTTCTAGCCCAAATATGGTGTTAATATCAGCAACACTCCCCCAATACAGAATGCCATAAGACATAATGCTATGAAAGTAGCTGAAGTAATCGAGTCTAGCTGTAGCGGTCTAGTGGTAATAGGACCGACATGGAAAGTGAACGCTATTGTAATGCACAGGCAATGCTGCATTTAAATTGTATTGCATGGCTTTTCTATTTCCAGCCGAGTTCAACCCGGTTGAGGCGCTTCAATTACATACCATATTTTGTAATGTATTGTTATCGGTAAGTACCCAATTGATATAGGGTGAGTATTCATTTATAGTGTACATCGTTGATCTATTACTATCCAATAATCGTGGTCGGCGTTGAAAGGACATTGTGATGGTTTGGTTATTCGCAAGATAAAGATTTGTTAATTATACCTAACTTTAGTGTAGCTGAATAGCCCGTATTTCTGAACAAAACTCAGAATAGATCGAGAACCAAGCCCCCACAATAATTTTCCAAATACGTAAGTGAGATACTTACGTCTGTCTGTCTGTTTCTTTGTTTGTTTCCTTTTCACAGCTTATCTACAGCTGAACGGATCTTGATGAAATTTGGTAAGAAGATGGATGGATATGAGTACAATTTATAATAGATTGACAAACTAACTACTTTTTACGTATGCAAGCATGTACATGCTACGCTTGCAAAGCCGTGGGCAGCAGCTATAAGTATCAGGTCTCTACATATGAAATTGGCGTTTTATATGGAAAAAAGCAGTATGAAATAAAATATATAAAACTGTATATTTAATCAATTAAAGTATGTTCTATTGTTATTCTAATGTTTTAGGTAGTTCATTGATTCCTTTCCTTAAAAATTGTGCGAGCGAGAATCAATAAAGAGGCATCTTTTAAATTCGGTTTTGACTGCCTCATCGGAATAGATTTATTTTCCTTGCAAGAAATTATTCAAATTATGGGTCCGGGGAGTATGGTGGGTTTCGGATACATTCCAATCGTAGCTCCTATAATGTAACCACCGTCTGTTCTGCAGTGTGGCCTGGTTTTCCTGAAGCAGCGTGGGCTAGAGCAATTGACCAGTCTCTGTAAACGGCTAGCTTTCTCGTTATGGTTTGAAATTGTTGATATACAGATCTGCCGTAATCGTTTTGTCAGTTCATAAGTAGCTGTAGAGGATGACATCATACTGCACTGTTCTACGAGACACCTTTTTTTTATTCAAGTTTTGCTTGAGGCAGGATTTGGCCGGTTCTAGGTAGGTTTCTAGGTTTAACCGTTGCGATAAGCATTTCCGATTGTCGTACAGGATCCATTTTTCATCGTAAGTAACGAAACAACTCAAAATCCGCTCGTTATTGTGATTGTGATAAGATTGTGTAATTTATCGTAGACGCGTGCTTGTTTGTGTACTTTTCCAATTTGTTTTAAGTGAACGGACCCGCTTCCACAACCACTTTAAATTATCTTTGTCAACAAGGGTCTCCGACCATCCACGGGGTTTGTTCTGTAGGTAAAAAAATCCAGAACCAAAAACGTACCGTTTTTTCTTTTACGGTAGCTTCTCCATACACATCATTAATCCTTCAAGCTGTTTCTGCAGCGCTGCTGCCACGGAGAATTGCTAAATTCGAAACACAAATACACGCGCCAAAGTTTGAGATAAACTCGAATTTGGAATTAATAACGAAACGGCAGATATCAATGTGGCCAGTTAAAAAAAACTTCAATTTCATATGTATGGACCTAATATTTTATTCTTCGATAACATTTCGATTTTACTCGAAAAAATACTCAGATTTCGCGTTTTGTTCTGAAATACTGGCATTATAAATTTTCAGTCGTAAACTATCTAAATGTACGCCATTATCGAGAAACCAATTGATTTCCCGAAACATGTAAGGTGCTAAGATACTCTTATACCTATTCTCACTCCTACCTACTACGAATACATTAGGAGTACAAGTAGCGCGTTGATGTCTTTGGTATCGGAAAAAGTAGCTTAATGCAATAGTTAATTGCTTGTATAATTTGTTTGCTCCAAACACTAAACATCTATGTCTTGAGTTAACTCTAAAATACCTGAAATACATTTATACATCCACTAAACAAACTGTTAAAGACAGTTAGAGACAGAATTTGATGACTGTGAAAACCATCAGCAGGATGGTAGACCTAGGTAGGTTTTTGTAGTTTATGTAACCTATTACAGCTACTTGTTTTGTTGAACAGGTACGTACAAGTACGTAGGAACTCACCACAATCTAATGCTACAGCCGACAGCATCTAAAACACAAATCAATTTGCAGCCAATTAATAAACACATTATACACCGTGAAATCTCATTAAAAAACTTACCTGGCCAATTCCAAGGCCTATGATAATCACTTGCGATGTAGAGAACATTTTAAAATAATTTATTTTATTCGCCACATTCAGTCATAGCTGTAGGTACACTACTCTTTCTGTTGCAGTTTGCCTATTCACGCTCCGTCAGTGCTTCAAACGCAAGAATTATAATTATTCACGCGATAACCCTTGCAAATAGTATTACCTACATGTGACACATTGTTTATGAGCATTAAATCATTATTATTAATAAATAAAATTTTAATAACGATATACTGGTACTAAAACTTTTTTCCTATAAGATACATCTAAAAAAACTACTCCTACGTATGAGGTAATTACACTCATATACGAACAGATAAAAACAAGGATTGTAGTCTGTCAACGTTTGCGTATTCGCAAATAGCGCTATATTGTATAACTAGTCCGACATAGTTATTTTATGCTTTTATTTTCATTGGAAATTGGATTTATTACATTCGATATAACACAGCTCTAAAATGTATCGTACGTAAAAGGAAAATCGTGTTATGTGCAAATGTTGGTAAGTATTATATATTGGTACATAAAATGAACTGAAATCTGAGAGGCACGTGGATGTACAACACAAAATCGTAATAAAAAGTTATTGTTGTTCACGTACTTGTAAATAACCATGGCAGGTTTAAATATAACTGTACAATACATTTGAGCTGCACTCTAACCTACCAAAGATTTCAAAGAAAAATACTCCCAATCACATACAAGAAATGTTTATTTCTTGTATGTGAGTGGTGGTTTTATTTATTTGTGTGACGACGATGTTTTATCTGCGAGTCTAATATAATCCTTGGCTCTACCACAATATAAGGCTGATTGAAACTGTGATAATAAAAACTTAACTCTTAATCTATTAGTACAAAATAAGTGCAAAGACAAACCTCTACTTTTTTAATTACGTTATGTTTTTAAATATTTTTAGTATTCATACCTTACCTAACTACTTAAGCCTATATACTATCAGAAGATTCTCGTGGTGACTTATGCATGGATGTGAGTGGAAACTAATGTATGAACGAAAATATTTACAAAAATAATTATTAAAATGTTTGTTGGATGTGGTTGGGAACTAATGTATGAGAGTTTTCTTTTCCAAGAACAATAGGTATGGATGTGGTGGAAGTAGCCCTTTTAGGGGTGTGAACCGTGGACCCGCCCACACCAAACACGGTGCTCGTCCTATGCAAGCGTCCACATCAAAATACATGCAAAACCAAAGTAAATTTTATAATATGTCTATGTAGAAAGGAGTATGCCAGTACCGTAGAATGTATCTACAACACAAACACTTAAATTTCGTAGCATATTTTATTATTATAAAACTATTCTATGTTCACGCACAATACATGCCATCTTGAGTCTGCTGCCGTATCCACGTCGTGTATTTGGATACCATTGTATACACACCTGTGGGTTTCGAAACGTTTATACAATAATTGCATAAAACCTCGTTCGTGCATTTCAGGAAGACATCTTATTCAACCTTTACCCATCCTTACCACTCTTATACTCATTTATACTACTATTATAAGTGTGAAAGATTGTGTTAAATCTTTATTAGAGTATTTTTATATAACGGTACTTTCATAAAAATACAAAAATAAAATATTTATATAGATTTCTAAAGATGTGGAAGGTAACAATAAGCTTATAAAGCGTTTCTTTAAACTTAATGAGCTTGCATCAAAATTGCTTGCCAAAAGAGCTTGCAACCACCGTTTTGATATGGTTTTTACTTAATCAGCATATTACGGCTGAGTCGATTTGGATGAAATTTGTTATAGATATATTTTTGGACCTGGAATAACATATAAAGTACTTCTTAACTATGTATCTGTAGACTAATCCAGTAGGTGAAGGAAAACATCGTGACGCAACCGGCATGTCTTAGAAGAAACATAAAAGGCATGAAGACATATGCCAAGAGCAACAAAAAATATCTGAGTTTCATTTTAACACTAGTTCGAAATAACTAGTGACTCGATAAGAAGAAGAAGCAGCTAGTACTTAATTGATTAAAAACTTGTCTGGTGACCCTTTGGTATACCGTGGTTTTAAGAAAGGTGATTCATGCGTTTTTGTGGAATGTTTAATTACCTGGGTAATCCGGCATGGCACAGTCAATGCCCCAAGACACGATACCTGAAACAGTTTTATAAATAAACTTAGAGGTGGTTAATCGTTTTGGTAGAAGTTCCTATGACTCCTCTGTGGCGCAATGGGCCAAGGTCCGGCTGATACGCAGAAGGTTGCGGAAGGACAAATTCAAATTTAAATTATTTATTTGGAAACAATAACATGGGTAGTATAATAATATTAATGTTCAATAATAACTACAGTAGTCTACAAGAGTGACTGTGATGCAGCTATCTCCGGACATATGAGTAGAATGTTCCAAATGTTTGTATGAGCTCCAAGTAAAAATACTATATAAGTAGTGTATCAGTCATGTGGTACCCATGACACAAGCTAAGCTTACTTTAGGGCCAGATGATGCTATGTGAAATGTCTGGCATTATTTATTAATGACTACCTAAGGCCTTTGTTGGAACTTACTGTTTCGCTTAGACATGAAATGGCTAAATCCAAACATCTCTAGCACGGAACGACACCTTTTAAATGACTGTATGCTGGACGCACAGACAACTAGTTGTCTGTGGCTGGACGTCATGTATATTACGAGTAACATTATAAATGCGAAAGTGTCTCAGTTTGTCTGTTTGTTACGTTTTCACGGCTAAACGGCTGATCGGATCTTGATGAAATTTTGTAAGAAGATGTATTGCGTTCGAGGGAAGAACTTGTTGAACTGTTTGTCTCAAAAATAGTTTTTTCAAGGTAGTCCTTGAAGGGGTAAAATAGGGGATGAAATTTTGTTTGGGCAACTCATCTGAAAATTCATATTTAGGTTTTTGGTAAGAAATAAAGAAATATTTGTTTGGACGTTTTTGCAAAACAATTACTGAAGGGGGTAAAATAGAGGATTAAACTTATGAGATGTTCTTTAGATGCACAGAATGCATTTCTTACAAAAATAAAAATAGGTTTTATGTATACGCGTACGAAGTCGCGGGTAACTGCCAGTACTATATCAAATAATAATAATGCCGAACATTTTACGCAGCATCTTCTAGCCTCAAAGTTAGTAGAGCTTGTGTTATGGGTACCACATGACAGATAGGTATACTACTTATATAGTTTTTTTTGTAAATACATTCCGCAACAGAGGACTTCAAAAAAGTTTCCGTTGTAAACTAAGGTGATAAATGCTTTAAAGCTTTAAATCTTTAGCCAACAAAAAAAAGATATTGGTAATTTAAAAGTTCTTACCAACTTGATACCATTTTTTGTTACGAGATTTCGTATGCGTTGAAAATAAGGGCCCGCCACTGTCGCCCTGAAAATTAAATGAAGGATAAAATAAACCAAGTACATTCTGGGCAACATTCTGAATCTTCTGATAACATTATACCACGCCGACACTAATAGGAGAACTCAAGCAAAATGTAGAATTTTTCTACCATAACTTTGTTTTTTTAAAGATTTTTTCGGTTTATTTATTAAATATAATTGACAGCAGGTTAATAAAAACAAAGTTTAAATTTTTAATAGCATTATTATCAGATTAAATAAAAACCAATTATTACAGATTCAAAAATTTTAGTTAAACAAAATGTAGTGCAGCTTTTAAAGTTTACATGTTCATCAAAAAATAATAATAGAGCGTATGGCTTCCACGGCGTCTTGTAAGAGCCTGGATACGTTTTCCCATGCTCCCAATAATGCTATCAATAATTTCAATAGCTCTTCGGTGTTCCTGGGAGTTGGATTTCTTTGATGAACCCTTCTTCCGATGAGGTCCCAAACGTGTTCTATCGGGTTCATATCAGAACGTGCTGGCCAATCCATTTGTGTTATGACAACGTCATTAAAGTATGGAGGCCGAGCGTTATCTTACATTAGTACAAAATCATCGCCTATAAATGGGGCAAAGGGCATCACGTGGGGATCCAGGATCTCTAAGATGTATCTGGGTGCAGTCAGAGATCGATTTTCAATAGCAACCTGCTCCATGCGTGCTTTCAAACACATGCCACCCCACACCATAACGGAACCTCCACCATATGGCAATGTTTCTGTTTAATTTGCTTGATTATAGCGTTCTCCTCGATACCTTCACATCCTCTCGCTTCCATCTATGGAATTAATGCAAAAACGGCTTTCATCTGTGAATAAAACTCCCACTCTTCTGTCCAATCACGGTGTCAATTAATCACCCACCTCAAGTGGCTTTGGCTGGCACATATGACTTCAGACCAACTTCCTTCAGACGTGGTCTCACTGTCCGTTCACTAACGCGCACGATACGGACTTCTTCCAAGACACTTCGGGGCTGAAGAGCAGTTTGATGACGGTTTCTCAAGGTTTGCACCTTTATAAAGCAGTCATCTACGGCTTTGGTTGCTCAATTTCTGTTGTCCCTTGTCCCCGTCTCCGAAAGTAAGACCCTGTCTGTTACAGTTCTGGCAACTTCAGTTGCAGGTAAATTCTTTTCAAAAGTTAACAGTAGAATGATATAAAGTGACTTTAAACCATTTCAATAATAATCCTATTGAGAGCACTTAAAACTGTAAAATCGTTAACAAAGTCATGTCAAAGTCAAAGGCAAAATATACTTTATTCAATACAATCACAAGGATCACTTTGAAACGTCTTACATACTAGGTGAATTTAGGTGCCAATTGCTTTTAACCCAAGCTCGAGAAGAACAAACACATAAGAGGGTATAATTATTGTTAAAACATTGGAGAACGGCATTTTTTATCATTATGTTAATTCATAAAAAGGTAGCAATAAAAAAAAACTAAAACCACTTCCAGAACCACGCAACAAAGTTAAAACAAAGCATTTTTTGTCCTTGTACCCCTAATTGTGCCGGCGTGCATAGGAGTACTTATCTACGTTTTTCTCAACAGCATTAATTATTTACATAAATAATGTGTAATAACTAATGATACAATAGGTAGGTCCATCGCATTAACAAATTATCAACCTAATTAATTAACCTTTGACACAGTTTACCTTCATACGATTAGGCACAGAATAATCTAATATGTAGTCCTGATATGACCCTGATTATATTCTATTTATTAAATCATCTATAAGTAGCTTCTAACAGAGTAGAGAAATAGAAAAATACTCTATGAAAACGGACCGTTTCTTACACATAGAAAAAAATTGTGACCAATGTTACTAACGAATGTTGTTATTGTAATATTGCCACTCGCACTAGAATTCTCATACCTGACATGCGTCCTTTCCCAGACTGTAAGCACACATCATGGAGTCAGGAACCAGGTTATCCCTGTAGATTGATGTCTTCTGACATGTGTTGCTTTCAACAATCTGCACCTTTGTTTCTAAGAGATACCTCGATGACGTCAGAGCTCCTTGACGTGTCTTACCCCAACCGGCTACAGTCAGAGGAGTGTTTCTAAAATCTAAACCTGCAAGAGACAAAAATTTTAAGTAGCATTATGATACTTGATGAATAGGCAATATTCAACAAGAAATAGTAAAACTAAATATTATAATGTTAGGTTTGGTTTAGGACTCATGCCATTTCCGATTCTGGGCGAAGCTGTAAGCTCAAACCTCACAAGACCTAAAAAATCAATACCTATAAAAGAGCTTAACCTGACTGACTGACTGATTCGTCATCGCCGAGCCGAAACCGCTGAAGCCAGAAAGCTGAAATTTGGAAGGTAGCTTCCTTTTACAGCAAAACCACCCACTCACAATGGCGGGATTTTTTGAAATTCTCCCCCTACAAGGGTGAAAACGGGTGAAAACGAATGTATGAAACTTTTTAACGCGTGGTGCGATTAGCTTGAAACTTGATATGAATAAATAAAATGCATAATGGACGAGTGTTTCATGATTTTTCAACCCTAACAATGGGGTAAAATGGGGTTTCAAAGTTCGTATAGGAACTTTTTATCGGGTGGTCAGGTGATTTGTTTGAAACTTATTAATAAAATTTGGCAAGGAGATAAATTGCATCCCGGGGAAGGATTTAAGCTACAATTCCTTTAAAAATAATGCAGACGAAGTCGCGAGATACAGCTAGTGTGAATATAAAAACCATGTTCGTTTACGAAATAAGCAGTTAGGTACCTACTTGAATCTGGCAAGCAAATAGGTCGAACTGTATCGGAGAATTTGACTCGTTTTTCCAGCCTAAGCACAGCGATGTCGTTGATATCCCTCACTGCGTTTGAAGTGAAGTGAGGATGCTTAACGCCGTTTGTTATGCGCATTGTAGTGTAGGAGCTACCGAGGCGGTCGTGCATCCCTATGTAAACTGTAAGATCTCTGTAGTGGACCCTATAACAAAATTTCAACAGATCTTACAACACCAATCAATTTAACTGGTAATAAATAGTGCCTGACATATCACACAGCGTCATCTAGCCCCAAAGTAAGCAGAGCTTGTGTTATAGGTACCACATAACTGATATACTACTTTATACACTTTTTTTGTAAATACATACATACATATTATACATAGAAACACCCAGAACCAAGACAAATACTCGCAGATCATACAAACTGCGCTACAGCAGCAGATGAACTTAGATAACTCTGCAGAAATTTTTTTGAAAATATATTGACGCAAGTACATACTTGTTTACTGTTCTTACCCCTGAATTGACTGACCTAAGTTCTCCATAGGTATTTTTACAAGCCAGCTGTTTTTTTTGCAAACCTTGAAAATCTTACTCGAATGACGTATGTTGGTTATTTCTACAGGACAGATAACTCATCTGCAAACGCCACTACTATTGAAGCCTGAAGGTACTACCTGCCATACTACTACCACCGGGAATTAGGGTATGCCTGTTATTGGTTTCGACATATCGTAAAGGAATGGCTAAATGACTCACCCAAAAGTAATACAATGACCAGCTGTCAGCACATGCAAGTTTGTAATGAGGGCTCCTCCACAATGCAGCTTAGGGCCGAGCATCAAAGACACCAGCCATGGGTACTGGTGAGGCTGAACTGTCGTGCCTCCCACTATTCGCCTGTTTTGTCCTTCAACACCACATTCTAGAAAACAAGCACAACATTTTAGCTGACCACTGCCATACTTCCTATCTATTGGTGATCCCAATCCCGTGATTATCTAGCCACCATTGTGACATTTTAGCTGTTTTTAGTGTGATGTTGCTGTCACAATGTTTATAATTGTGCAATTGATTCAGGCGTGACCTTGCGGAAATCCATTACAAAACATTAAACAGGTGGACAAATATTTAGTACAATTCCGCAAATCTATTCCTAAGGAGTTACCTCCAAAAGAACGGAGTGAGTCAAATGTTCCTGAGGATGCCTCGTGGAGGGGCGAATTTCTTTTGGAGGTAACTTTTTAGGAATAGATTGGCGGAATTGTACTAAATATTTGTCCATCTGTTTAATGTTTTATAATTGTGCAGACAAGTCTGGCCTTATTTATAAACGTCTCTCAACTTTTGTTAATAGTTAATCACTGCTTCAAATAGTGCCATCTCTTCTATACTATAATATTATAAAGAGATTTGATTGTTTATTTGTTTGTATTGAATAGGCTCCTAAACTACTGGACCGATTTGAAAAATTATTTTACCGTTGGAAAACTACACTATCCCCGGGTGAGATAGGCTACTTTTTATCCCGGGAAAATTGGTTTGTCCCGAGAAAAATCTTCAACGCAGGCAAAGCTGCGCGCGGACAGCGAGTTTTGTAATATAGTGACAAATAGTGACAGGGCGAATCTTAAGAAGTGCTTAGGCAGTGTTCAAGTGGCGTTTATAAGTAAGGCCGGTCACGTTTACTTATTACACGTTATTACTGCGGTCAGCTTAATCATATGTACGAAGTACTGTACCGTAGGTACTATCAGTACATATTATAAATCAAAGTCTACTCGCGTCGGTCTGTCTGTCTGACGCGATAAACTCAAAAACTACCGAACGGATTTTCATACGGTATTCACCAATAGACGGAGTGATTCATGAGGAAGGTTCGGGTGTACAATTCACCAGTGTGAATCAGGGGCGGGTTGCTAGTATTGTATAATTTGATTTCATACCACAAGTTTGGTCGACGACTTGCCCATAAATCTGTGGAAAGGTCAACGAAGATTATTAGAACCCCATCATAAAATATCGGCGCTTTTTTAACACTTGTTTAAAAAAAAATACCATTAAATGATCTCATTATCAACTCTCATTGAGTCTGTTCGCTAAGAGTAGAACGTTGGACAGACATTTATATCTTATTTTTCTTATCGTGTCACTAAGTAGTTCTTCGATTCTTTGTTTGATATTTTATTAAGTAACATAGCTGTTACTACTGTGTTTCTATGTATAATATGTATGTATTTACAAAATATATATATAAGTAGTATATATCAGTCATGTGGTACCAATAACACAAGCTCTGCTTACTTTGGGACCAGATAATGTTGTGTGAAATGTCCGGCATTACTTATTTATTATTATTTTAGCTTTTATAAATTAATTCGTTTTTCTTGTGTTATTTAATATTTATTTCGATTCTCGACGCGGAACAAATGTTTCTATTATCTGCAAGTATTTTTCTCGGGTCTGTGTGTTTCTATGCATAATATGTATGTATTTACAAAAAAATATGTATTATTAATATATCAGTCATGTGGTACCCATAACACAAGCTCTGCTTACTTTATGGCTAGATGATAATGTGTTAAACGTTCGGCATTTATTTATTTATGATAAGTACGACTAGGAATCCTTGAAATTTGTTATCGGTAATTCCGCGATGACCTTTAAAATAGACAAATGAAGAAGGACTTTGTGACGATATTATAACAAGACAAAATCACTTTGACATTGACAAAATTGTCATCAAGACAGATACCGTTATAGAAAGAAGAAGTAGTTTTCTTGAACCGACAAAGTAAAGTCAAGTTATTCCAATTGAGTATACAAAACATTTTGAAAACTAATAAGAAAAAACTTCATTTATATAAAAATGACATATTTCGTTTACCTGGATGACATATTTTTTTACGCTATTTTGATTTAAAAACCAAACTACTGAACCGATTTTGATGAAATTTCTATGGGACCATTTGAAAAGTATATCCTTTCACATGAACAAAATTGTTTTATTGATCACCTCTTCCTTTTTTGATGTCGGTTAAAAAGCATAAATACACTATTCTAGTCTTATTGAACAAACTAATTATGGAACTTTAGAGGAGATATTTCCATGTATTTATAGAAGTACTTGTGTTATCTAATGGTCGGAAGTTATAGACCACTTGATAGGACGCAAATAGGCTTTAGTGATGATAATGACAATGATGGTCTTACCAAGTTGATGGTCAAACAAAAAAAGGGCCATATCTGTCGCATTTCATTGACGTAGTGTCACGTGATGGCTTGAATCACGTGCGGGGTAAATTTTCTTGCATGACCTGCATGTCGCTTATTCGACAGTAAAACTGCGCCGGAATTTAATTAAAATTTCTGTAAAATATTGATATGAAGCCAACCGTACCTGGTTTCAATTACATTATCGATAAAAATAATGGAGTTTTTATTGTTTTCCATTTTTGCTTTGAAGAGAGATGGTTCCACCATGACTATTAAGTACCAACACTTACTAGCTCCTTGTAAAATATTCTGCTATCTAGGCTTAGCAATTCTGCAAACATTACTTACATACAAAAGTAATTATAAATTTTGATGCGGTTTGATTAAGGTTTTATGCAACATCCGTCACTAATGTTTTAAATTTTCCGACTAGAAATTCAAAAGTGTCTATGTCTGTCTACTTGTTTCTGTCTGTCTGTTTGTTTATTATATTTTCAAAGCTAAACGGCTGAACGGAACTTGATGAAATTTGGTAAGGAGATACTGTACTTTGGGGACTGAAATAGGCTTTTTATGATTGTACCACGCATGCATATAATAAAAATGTTTGTATGTTTAATTGTTAGATACTTAGTCAATCATGGCTGAACCGATTTGAATTATACTTGCTAAACTTGGTAAAGATACATTTGATCCTGAAATAAGTTGGCTACATTTATAAGATTGCACGAAACCATTACGCAAGCAAACCCGCTGACAGAAAGTAGTATACCAATTTATTTCGGGATACAGAACATAATGTTTTATTTATTGAATAAATAACAGAGTTAAAGTTAAATTAAATTAACTGCCTGTATAATACCTACTTATTAATATGGTAAACTTAAATGAAATAACTATATATTCATATTTTCTTTGTATACCTACCTGATTTTATTTTATCAGTTGGTACAGAAGTATTGCTGATCAGTTGTAGCAAAAATGTTACGAAAACTGAAGAAATATCGGTCTTTTGTTTTGTGTTCTTGTCAGTGGGTACCTTTTGAACTCGTCAAAGTTACGAAACTGTTCGATTTTACATATTTACTGAATTTAATTGAAGCCTGGGCAAGTTTTGTTTCATTAACGTCAAATCTGTATAAAAACACACACCTTTTGTGATTAAAATCAAATACTTTCAGTACATTAAGAAGTATACAATAGGAGACCTAAAAAAATGGGTCCCGTTGATCAAACTTCAGATATTTTCTTAACAGACTGTACTAAAAACAAATTATTTGAAAATTCTAAATATTTTGTCGATAAAAATAATATAAAACACATAACTCAGAAGAAAGTTGGTACCGATTTTACATACAAACATGAAGTGGTGTGGAAAAATGCAATAGGATTTTTAATTTTACACATTTTTGCATTGTGGGGTTTATACATGCTGCTATCAGGACAAGTGAAATTGATAACTGTTGGATGGTGTAAGTACCTTATATTTATTGTCAAAAACGTATTAAATAATTTAGTTCAATCAGCTAGGAGGAAATAGCCATCCTGAAGAGCCGTTGAACTATTTAAAACTATAAACTCTATTTGCTTATTTATAAAAACCAGAGTTCACTGACCGCATGTTAAGTTCCCAAAAGGCTGGCAACATTACCTCGTTGAATAGCCTTACTAATCCTTCGCCGAAGTAAGCAGCAGCCCTTTGCACCCACCATCGTCGTGTTCACCAGTAGGTAGGTAAATCTTATCATTTAAGAACTAGAAAAAGTCCTTAAATGATATGATGAATAGGTCCTTTATGGAGAACATGTTGTGCTTCAATAATAAACTTCCTGTTGCAATTTAGTATATTAATTTAAAGCATACATAAAAAGTTATCTTACTAAGAAAGTGTACAATTTTGATAGGAATGCATGGCATCATGTTACTTTACCCTCGGACAACTAACTGACAGTTTTGCAATGTCTATTAAGTATTAAGTATTATATTACCTTGTACATGAATCAAAATGTTATTTTCCGTAGATCTTCTACTTTTTATCGTTCTACATCTTCGAGACGAGTATGATAAAAGGATTAAAGTGCGTCTCAGAGGCTCCTTTCGTGCACTTGGCACATGTCTTAGAACAAATTATATTCTACGACATGCCGGTTTTCTAACAATGTTTGCTAACATATCCTTCTAGTAGATAAGATTGATATAGGAAGAATCATACAAAAAAGCGCTAGGACAAGTTTGTTATCAATTCTCGGACTGGTTCTAAGAAGTACCTATTGAAAAGAAACACGTATCCCAAAGATAGGAGAAATTGGCACCTATTCAACTAGTCTGTAAGAGGATTCAAAGTGATCCTTGTGGTAGTATTGAATAAAATTATTTTGAATACATTCGAGTAGAGGTAGGCCATAGAAAAGATGGATGGATTGTGTGAAGGATGACATGAGTAAGAAAGGAGTGAGTGTTGAGATGACGGCTGATAGAGGAGAATGGAAGAAGAACACATGTTGTGCCGACCCCACATAATGTGGGAAAAGGGCAGGAAGATGATGAAGATGATGACATTCATCTACTTACCTTTCGTACGTTTCGTGAGTACCTTTCGTATACCTACAGACTACCTTTATTACTCAACGTTCATATGAGTAAAAAGCTAATAAATGTTTAATTAATTAAGCTGCCTTAGCATGTATATATTGGTGCATCCATACTACTTGTTTCTAATATATTTTTGCTTCCTTCAGAATTGTTTTTTAAATATTGTTCTCTTAATATTGCAGCTGCATTCGTGATGTATTTGTATTCAGAAGGGATCACCATAGGAGCCCATCGTTTATTCACACATAGATCTTTCAAAGCAACACCACTTTTGAAAGCCATACTGATTATATTGCAGACAGGCGCTGGGCAGGTAAGATTAAATAAACCGCAAAAATATTGAGTAGTTAGTGTATTGTCATTCAACGAGACTGTCGCAAGCAATTTGAGGTCGTATTGATGCTCTGAATCATTTGAACTCAATTGTTGCAAACGTTATTTTGTTTATCGATATAATATTATTGTAATTAAATAATTCTACAAATAAATAAGTTCAATATACTAACTACCTAGTATTAAAAAGTAAACCAACTCCTTTCTTACAAAACTATCTTGATCATTTATGAAAAAAAGTCATATATAATCCAGTCAGTCCTGGTCCTGGTCATTTATAGTCCAGTCCATCCAACGGTTGCCTGGTAGAGATCGCTATTAGTGATAAAGCTGGCCATTGTATTGCCTTAAATAAGTTAAGTTATTGTTATTGAAATATTCCGTGGTAGTCAATAAAGAGTTGTTTATCTATCTATCTACCAGGTGGATGCCCAGAACACTGGCAGCATTGCCACGTTGTATGGCAATGCTAATTTGCCGACCGAAATAGAAGCCAGCATTCTGGTCTCTACCAGTCTTTCCACTTGGTCCTTGAATATTTTGTGTGCTCCTTATTGGCGTTGGCGTTGGCGTAAAGTCTCCCAAACGGCTCAATTATGTAACCCCGAACGAGTTGTACGTATTTGCGCCGTTTGAGGGACTCCACTGTTGTTGCTACTGATGATGTTCTACAAATACATTTTAGAACCATTAATATTATATATATCAAAACTAGCGAAATCTGTTTGCATATTTATTCTTTGGCATTTAAATGACAAAGACAGACTATACCAAAAACATGTTTTAAAATGACAAGTGTTGATGATGAGATTAAAATGTATCTATTCTCATCTTCTAGAATAGCGTCTTCATCTGGTGTCGAGACCACCGCCTGCACCATCGTTACTCGGATACGGACGGCGACCCCCACAACGCCAAGCGTGGTTTCTTCTTTAGTCACATCGGCTGGCTGATGACGAAGAAGCACCCTTCCGTCATAGAGCTTGGAAGAAAGATCGATATGAGCGATCTACAGTCGGATTGGATGGTCGTGTTTCAGAAGAAGTAAGTTTGTAGTGCTTTATCCATACGTTAAAAGTTTCTACTAATAGATATATAAGTATAGAACAAACACAGTAGGATTGACGGCATTAACAATAGATATAGATAGGTTTGCAAAATAGAAATATATTTGTGATGCAAGAACGAAAATATAAAATACTAGCAATACTATCGTATCAGTCAGTGGCCTACTCTATGATATAAGGCCGCCGGAAGGCATTGTCGTGGCCTAACTACTTTTAAAAAGCTGGGACATACAAACGCAAGCTGATTTGGATAGGCGTCAATTTTCGTAACATGTCTTTCTCTTACTACGTCCATTGTGGAGGTTCGGTGTTTGTGGCAAGTTATATCATTATTAGAAGTACATTTTGATAAAGACGGGTTTCACTCACAAATTATTTTGCCCACACTGATTCGATTCATATAGAGAATCTTCATCAGGGTGAGTTTAATCCGCGGTCCGCTCGTTGCCGCTCACGTTAACGGTTCGCACTGAAACATTGGAAACGATGATTATCGCATCGTTATTAGAACCTATACACATTATCGTAATAACCAGACAAATAAGAAAATGCGTACTTACATTTACATACATGTATAAAAATTAAGATAGAGAAATAAAATATCTTTTATATACATATTTTTTGAGTAATTGTTATATCAATTTTACAGTGACTCAAACGTAGGTAGGTAGTTTTCAATTTAAACTTATTGATAGTTACGACCGTAGACCTACGCAGTGGAAACGTAGGTTTTATTTTAATTATTATTATAATGATTACGTAATTTTTTTTTCCTAGTTAAATGATAGTTTTAGGTACCTATATTAAGGAATGTTGTAAAATTTTACTAATAAAGATTAGGCACAGTATTACGAGAAAAGTGAGAACTCCTGAACATACGAAGAAGAAGAAATATTTAAAGTGTTCTCTTTTTTCAGATATTATTATCATCTATACGTTCTCCTAGCAATTGTTCTCCCTATCTGGGTGCCGGTACACTTCTTTGAAGAAAACCTGTGGGTTTCTGTTTTTGTCTGCTATTTCTTCCGCTACGTATTTCAACTCAACGGCACTTGGCTAGTAAATAGTGCAGCTCATTTATGGGGGACCAGACCTTATGATCAGTAAGTGTATGACGATTCCAATGGTGCGGCGAGTATGTGTTCCGGTACGCAAGTCACATGCTCGGTTCCTGTTGCAAGATGTCCTGTTGTTCTGTGGTCATTATACGATGTTACATTATAAAAAAATATGTTCGAAGTGTTCATAAACGGGAAAGAAAGACACTACCAGACATCAACTAGATTATTATTGAGTAGATAGATGATAGATGAGATGATATGAGATAGATAAGGTAGGCTTTTGTCTACATGTAAACTATTATTTTTTGAATTTTTAGGCATTGTTGTTTGTACCTGTAATTAAGACAGCACTTAACTCTTTTTGGAACTGGTATTGTTTTTTCGAGTAAGTTTAGGTGTATTTATTATGTTGGTACAACTTAATAAATAAATAATAAATAGATCTGACCCATAAAAGTTCCAGAAAAAGGGCTAACGATATTTGTGAGTATTTACACCTTGTAAATGCTGTCTTCAGACCAAGTGGACAATGTTACATAGCACATACCATACAAAGTTTTAGAACACATTTAGGAAATATGATGACTGGGCTCGATTGTGAGAACGTACAAATGGGTGTTAAAAAGTATCGTGACTACGTACATATTTATAAATATATAAGTATTTTATCAGTCATCTAATTCCCATTAGCTATACCTAGTTCGGGGTTAGATGGTGTTATGTGTATTGTTCACTATTTTTTATTTATTTCCAGAAATCTTCAGCCTGTAGAGTCGTGGTTCGTTTCGTTCATAAGCTCCGGCGAGGGCTGGCACAACTATCACCACACGTTCCCGTGGGACTACAAGGCAGCAGAGCTCACCATGCACTTTAACTTCTCTGCCACGATTATCAGATTTTTAGAGACCATTGGACTTGCATATGACTTGAAAACTGCCTCACCGGAAATGGTAAAAATCCTTTAAATCCTTTAGAAATTACGTGCAATCTATTTATCTAATTCTAATTGTTATTTTTGATTCTTTACTTGCTCAAGCTAATCATCAATCAGTGATAGTGAGTACATTATTCTATACTATACCAGCTTGGTTATTGGATAGTGAGGGTTTGTTTAAAGCACGTAGCTGCTTCATATGTTTGCTTGACTTCAGATTCACTCATACACTTTTACTCATTACGCTATCATGGTTTTTCCTGTTTTTAGGTTGAAAAACGAATAATACGTACTGGAGATGGCACACATTACCAACTCGGCAACGATGAAGCCAGGTCTTCAGTCGCAGCCATAGGGCCACTCCATCCGCTTAACCCCTCCTACAATACCAAGTTAAAGGCCCCAGACGCAGTTCTATCACCTGAAGGTTTACCGCTTTTCCACGAAAAAGATATCCTTAATTATTCTGATGAAAAGAAACGAATCTCTAGTACTGCTTAGAATAACTATATATTTTAGGTATGCCTTTATGCGTTTTTCAATGTTTAAGTATGTGTGTGTACTGTGCACGTCAGCATTTATAGTCAGCACGTAAGTGTTTTATAAGATAACAAAAACCATAGAATAAGATGCGATCTACAGAACAAGATGATTTTATTTTATGATCAATCAATTAGTTAAATAATTAGATAGTGCTGCAAATTGAATTAACACTAATAAGATATTAAGTTAAGGTTATAAGTTGTTAGATAATGATTTAATATAAAATTAATATTTAATATATGTAGTTGTTTCCATTTATTTCCTATACCAAGAGGATCTACGTAGAACAAGGCTACATTAAGTAGGTTTATTGTCAAAATGTATAGGTTTACTGAATAAATAATGTAATAAGTTCTCGTATGTATGTACCTCCATAAGTAGGTACCTATATTATAAGTAGCTTTAAATATAAGTAGACCTTTTAAACTATGTAATCAGATTGTGATCGACTATTAAATAAATATAATGTTCTCAACATGCTGCCTCTAAATAATGTAACCACATCCTTAAAAAAATACAATAATTGACTCTTAGCTAAGCTAGTCCATACAAAAGCATCCCGGTCGAGAATTGTGGCGAATCCAGTACAGATATTTGGAGATCCTGGTGTAGACCCCTGGGTAGCCAGGACGGCCGCAGCCAATGCCCCAAGACACCACTCCTGAATAGATCATACCAGTATAATGCATCAGCTTTGATAAGAATATTGAGAAAGATAAGACACAATTTTCAGATGACTTCGTTATTGTATACTTTCACACATCATTATTTGGAGCTATTTGATTTTCTTCTTCTTCTAATCGTGTCACTTGTACTATTTGATATAATCACATATTTACCTAATAACTCGTAACGTTTATCCCCTCTTTCCGCTGATAACGGACCACCACTGTCTCCCTGAAAGCAAAAATAAAACATGTACACAAAATTAACATTAGTACTTAAAAATGGACAACATAGATAGGTTTTGAGAACTACTAGGGACCGAAGAGGTACAAATATTTTCATCTTCATTCTTAACATTTTCAAATCTAGGAATGCACGATCAATCTATATCTATACTAAAATTATAAAGAGGAAAGATTTGATTGTTTGTTTGTTTGTATTGAATAGGCTCCGAAACTACTGGATCGATTTGAACCGTTTTTACCGTTGTAAAGCTACACTATCCCCGGTTGACATAGGCAACTTTTTATCCCGGGAAAATTGGTTTGTCCCGGGAAAAATCTTTAACGCAGGCGAAGCTGCGGGCAGACAGCTAGTAGCTAATATATCCAATTTCATATCTGCCTTTGCTTTTACCTGGCAAGTATCCTTTTTCCCTTTATCAGGATATCCAGCGCACAGCATGCCATCACCGATCATGGACGGTTCGTACTTAGTGTCCTGGCACTGCTGGTTGCTCAGTACCGGTAGTTCCACCTCGAGGAGCTTGCAGGAATGATTCTTCTGTTCAGATACTGAGCCCCAACCGGCTGCAATAGCTTTTATACCTACGTAGGAGTTATCTGAAAGTATTTAAGATTTTTTTATTTTTTTAAATTAAAAAGTCACCAACATTACAGAAATTTATTAAATAAATTTACAGAATAATATAAAATACATGTGAAACAGTTGAGCTATCTAAAGTCCGTTTTAAATGATATGTAGAGACCTCAACTGATCATGATCACTGCCAGAGGGCAGCGTCCCCAAGACACTAGCGGCATTACCACGTTTCTAACAGATGCCGGCGCGGCGCCGTGAAATATTTAGAAAAAAAGATGGGTTACTATTCCTGTTACTAAAACTATTGAAAGAAGAATCACTTTTGACCTTACCGTCACTATGAGGCAGGCAGACCGGTTTCACGCTATCTGATATAGGCACTCTATCATTCATCTTCAGCAACGCGATGTCATCTCTAAACGTGGTGTATGTGAAGTCGTGAGCGACCCGCTGTATAACGTATCTCGTCATCGGCGGGTGGGTGTCGTTGCAGCGATCATGCTCTCCAAGTGTCACCTTTATCATGAACCACATGAACCTGAACGATAAAAAATGACTCAATGTTTTGATATAAAGGGTAATATTGGCGGTTATTTGCTATTTAATTAACCCAGTGATTCTGAACTGGCCTCACTGCTCTTTTTGTAGATCTGCTCAAGGATCGAGGATCAACATTTGTGTGATGATGAGGTTTGTTCTGTGTCTAGGTGTTACAAAGTATCATACGTATTGTATTCTATCATTCACCTGATTTCTACAGTGCAATAAATCCTTTGCTTAGTTTGGGACTAGATGGTATTGTCTAGCGATATTTATATTTCTATTTATCGTCAAGTAAACCCATGCCGTGACCACGACTTTTGTCGTACTGTTGCTATTGATTCTGGTAATAATTACGTATTAAAAGCTCAAAGGTAAACCGACTAAACATTGATTTTGTTTGTTTATTAATATTTTATATTCCTCATTAATACATTACCTACACAATTAAAAGTCTAATACAAAAACTCTTACAGTATTTTTTCACTCTTAGGGGTGGTATTTTTTCTTCAAATTCAAATGGGACTAAACGGAGTTCCCAAACAACAAATATTTTTCCAAATCGGTTACTAAACGACCGAGTTCTGATTTAACTAACATACATAACCAAAAAATACAACCGATTAATAACCCTCTTTTTTTATGGTTGGTTTTTTCTAACACGGAGACAAATGTATAACAGTGACTCTTTTAGAACGTACCCTTTCGTACAATGAGCGGCGGTCAAAACGTATCGATCGTTGATGAGAGTGGCCCCGCAGTAAAACTTGTTGAACAACGACAACCGAGCCACCCACGGAAACTCGTTTACCGCTGTCTCTACACCACCGATGATTCGGGATGCTTCGTTCCTTTCACCACACCCTGTGTTTTAACAATCTATATATTAATACGTGAAGCAAAAACTTTGTACCCCTTTTTACGAAAATTGCGCGGACGCAGGAGTATGAAATTTGGCACACTTATAGTTTATATAGAGATCCTTCTCAGAGTGCAGAATGCTATTTTTTATAAACTTAAACTAATTATGGTCGAATTTCGACCAGTGGGCGACTACAAGTTCAAATAATTTCAAACGATTCAAAAAAAAACAATTCAAACAATGGAAGACTTTGTCCAAATAATACAACATAATCAGTCGCTCTAGTAAAGGGCCTACCTAGCATGAGACTTGAAAGTCATGATATTTTAAAATCTTCTCATGTGTATCCTGTTATCCCACAGTTAGTACCCACGTGAAAAAAAGGTTAGAATCGAATTTCATTAGTGTAAAATAAAAGCAAGATTTTGTCAAATTTAGGGCAGTTGATGGTGAAACTGATAAAATGGGTCGGAATGCGTAACAAACGACGATCAAGTTGTCGAAATGTAAATTGCTTTATCCTTAAGTGAAACTGCAAACGAGTTTGCCATATCATTTAATTTAAGGTACGTACTTAAAAACTAAAATCGCATAAGTAGAAGGAAAAAATGGTATTTTACTCACGACAGTTGCATTTCATTCCATACTGATCTCGCAAATCATCTTGCATAGCAGGATCTTCATCTGATAATGTAGGCATCTAAAATTGAATTACCTTACAAAATAACAGAAAATCTACAATTTTATACTGTGTATAATCATATGTGTAGAGAACTGGGCATATCTAAAAACACAATATTAATATATTTCTGACAATACATCGACCCATGTAATGCTATTTCTTAACCGATCGCGATCTAAGAAAAGGAGGTTCTCAATTTAGTTGTTTTTTTTTATGTTTGTTACCTCATAACTCCTTCATTTAAGGCCCGATTTGAAAAAATACTTGATATGTGAAAGGATATACTTTCCGATTGGTCCCATCTCAATTTTATCAAAATCATTTCGGTAATTAGATTTTGAAATCTTAATAGCTGGAAAAAATATGTCACCCGCGTAAACGATATTTGGTATTTTGCTATCCTGTGACAGAATAATATGAATTTCGAAAAATGATAATAAAAACTTTTTACCGACTTCAAAAAAACAGGGGGAACGAAGTTTGAGGCTATAAAATACAACCAACCAATACAAGTTCGGTTGTATTTTATGGGCTCAAATTTCGTTCAGTGTAGTCAGTATTCTATTTAGTTTTTAAAACGTAATTATTTCCTTAAATATCTGATTAGCAATTAAATAACTTACCGTCGCTTCTCCACATGCTCCGGTCAAAATGACAAATATTATAAACTTCCTCATGGTGCACAACCACTAGTTTCTAGAATGTACTATTTGAAAATAGGGTCTAGAGACGGCCATCTCCCGTTACGGGAAGCAGCGAACAGGATTGGGGACATTGCTCCTTCGAGCTGTACACTTCTATGTATACGCCGTTTGACCCTATACATAGTACATTGTAGGTTCTAAACAGGTCCCATTGAACAGAAAGGCGAAAATGATATTTTGTGCTACAAAGTCATAAGAAAATCGATTCTGCGAACATATTCAAAGCATGTCTAAACATAACGGTTATTCAAAGCGTTTTCTTAAAGTTCGTGTAACATGAACAATACTTTACAAAAATTGGTAGCCAACTAGATAAATTCGGGATCTATATTTTTTCAAAATCATGCATAGTAATAATTATGAAGAAAATTAACAGAGTACGTATTATAAAGCGAGGTTTATTAGCAAATTTCCTACAGTAAGTAAATTAATCTTTGCAATAACAGCCATCTTCGGTATTATCTCGGATCCAGTCTAAATATTTCGTGACTCTCGTGTATACTCCGGGGTAACCTTTTCTAGCGCATCCATAACCCCAAGACACAACACCTGAAAAAGTTGTAAATATCAGTCGTCTAATTCCATTTGTAATCTTCAATCAGAAAATATAATGAAAGGACGAATTATTGACCTACACATTATATATATTACCTATTAAATCGTAAGCTCTGTCTGTGTTTTCGGTAACTAACGGACCGCCACTGTCACCCTGTAAAATATTGTACACATTAATTTAACAGTAAATATAACATTTCTATAGGTAATTTACATGCGGTCATAATGGGTGATCGCAAGTGGCACATCTGAACGCATTCGTGGTTTGATTGAAGGGGTTTTTCAGTCTCAGTCAGAAGGACTTAGCGGACACATAATGAAATTGCAGAAACGGCATTGCAAGCTTATTCCGCAAAACAAGATTTTTGAATGCTTTTAAAGCTATTTAACATTGAGTATTTCATATACCGTGCAGGCATCTATATGTGCAGTCGCCGGGTACCCGCCACACATCATAACGTCCTTGATCTTCGATGAGTTGTAATTAGTATTCATGCACTCTTCATTGCTGAGCACAGGTAAGTTTGCTTCCAGGAGAGAGCAGGACCACTTCTTAGATTCCCCAGTTGCACCCCAGCCCGCTACTGTTGCAGTCTTACCAACGTACAAGCTATCTGAATTGGACAAGAGCTTCTCAGTAGGTATTTCTATAAAAAACCCGAAGGTTTGTCATAAGCCATAATAAGGTTATGATAAGGTTACGTTTAATTAATAGGCATCCTTCAGATCCATTACTTAAAGATAAGTTTGAGGCAATTGCACTTTTTGCAAAAAACAAACATGGACACGACTGTAATCTCCGGCTTCGGTAAACACCTCCACAGATGTCCATGTTACTCGGTTATTTGAATAATATGTAGTTATATCTTAGATCTCTAGTTACTATGTTCTTTGAGGATGACTAAAAGTTATAGCCAGGGGGACGTCTAAGCACATAGCCACTTTTCGCCAAAGCATTCAATTCATTATAAGTTACAAGGAATACTATAACAGACTTTAAATTTTAGATTCTAGGATGTGCCGGTTTTCTCACGATGTGTTGAGATCAGTAAATCTGTGTATATAATATTTTCGAGAGGAAAAATCCATCCACTTTTTGCGCACTTATTAATTTGCATTTATACATTCACTCTGAACATTTTACATTTTGATGTCTGTTGCCAACGAACATGTTTTGAAACTTTTTACCAAAATAAAGCTGTTAAAGACCCTAAAGCTAAATTATGTGAAGAAGCTGTGCAATAAAGAGCAGTAAACATTTTAGGGCTTTTTTATACCCCAAAATTAATTTCGAATAAAAACTTCTTCGTAAAATAAATTAGAACGGCCTAAGCGAATGGCCGTGGCTTTTTGGATGATTCACTATCTCAAACATTTAATTTACGAGTCAGGTTTTTAAGGATTAATTTACCAAAGCGCTCGACTCTCCTCGCAACTTTGGTTGAATAATATTATTTTCTTACAAACTTCTAACCCTTGCTGCGCCGCCCTTTTTAGATCTGCGAGTTGACAAAACATTTGGTAAGTTGCTCAGTCATTTCATATTCCTCATTCATTCATAGGCCAGAACCATAAATTTGAAATATTTGAAATATTTCAGAAAGATTAATTAATTTAGTATTTTTTTATGATTATGGTATTATTAGGTATTATGGTGACAGCAAGCTGATCTGATGATAGAGCCAGGGTGCTGTCCATCGGGACTTTTCAACAAATAGACCGATTAAACTGTAATTCGGCATAACTGTCTGTGTTATAGTAAAGTGACAGCGAGCTGCTCTGATTATGGCGTCACGAGTTGTCATATGGGACTTCTTAGTGAATAAGATAGGTAAATTAGTCACTTTTAGGCTCATTAACCGACTTTATCAAAAAGGAGGAGGTTCTCAATTCGTCGGAATCTTTTTTTTTTTTATATGTTCACCGATTACTCGAAAACGGCTGAACCGATTTGGAAAATTCTTATTTTGTTTGAAAGGGTGGTCCCATATAAATTTTATCAAAATCAGACGAGCTGAAAAATAAACCAAAATCTAAAATGATTAAAACGGTCTCATTAAAGCGGTCTCATTAAAGCGGTGCGTTTATTTGGCCTACCCATATTATATATATACAAAATACATCTACTTTCCACTAAAAATGTATTATAGGCTCAAATTTCATTCAATGAAGTCGGTTTCTTTTTAGTTTTTAAAACGTAATTATGTAAATACATCTACATTTTATTCATAGAAAAAAAAAAAAAAACGACGACTTGAGAACCTCCTCCTTTTTGATAAAGTCGGTTAAAAATAGTATATCATCATAACACAAGCCCTGCTTAATTTGGGGCTAGATAATGTTGTGTGCATTGTCGATCAATATTTGTCCATCAATAGGGATCAACTTAGCGAACGACACGATGCAGACATCGTGAGACCTCAGTTCAGGGTAAACTAGTTATTAATTAAATAAATATTGAACTTACTATCAAACTTAGGTAGACATACGGGCCTGATTGCATGCGTATATGCCAGTGGCTCACTAAGCTGCAACAGGGCAATGTCGTTGCTTAGCACCTTAAGGTCGAAGTTGTGCACGATCATCTTCACAACGTATCTCGTGATAGCCGGTGTGCTCTTGTCGCAACGATCATGCTCGCCGAATGTCACACGGAACATGAACCACATAAAACTACGAAAGAGAAGAATATAATGTATTAGCCATCCTTCGTTTCGCAAGGTAGTACGGGTGCACGGGTTACATTAATGCAATTTTCGTAGGGATATCTAATTTGAATTCTCTTTTTTTGAAAATAATATATAGACCATTTTACTGATAATCAAATCAAAATCAAATCAAATCAAAATGTATTTATTTGGGAGCATAAACAAAAATATATCAAAAACATGGGAAGAACGATAACATTACGCAGAAGTTATATGTAACTGTGTCGCGAATGTTGTGTGTGCATGTGTCTAAGTGTATATGTGTGTGTGTGTGTGTGTATGTGTGTGTGTGTGTGTGTGTGTGTGTGTGTGTGCGCGCGTGTGTGTGTGTGTGGGTGTGTGTGTGCGTGTAAAGTGAGAGTGAGTTTAAAGGTGTTCCGTGTTCATTTCGAAATCTTAAGAAGATTTTCAGTGTCATCATAAGACAGGGCCATAAGCCATCGAGGACATATTTGTTTATTGTTATATCGGGGAAGGGGATAAATGTTAATTTCCTTATTTACCTTATTATAGAGTGTTGTGCTTAAATAGTAGAAATGGCGACTGGCTCATGCCGTGCGCCATTTTGCCGTTTTTCCGTTCCGTTTTACTATATCAGATCTACGTTTGGCATAAACAACAGTAGGGTCAAAGACTAATTGGGAATGTTTTCTGATGATCGTATGCAAAACAAAAAGCGGACTGTGGGAAGTTGAGTGCGAGAATAAATTTCTGAGGTAGGAAACCAGATCGATTTGTTTAATAGAACTTTTAGAACTGCCCTCTGGGCTCGCTCAAGTCTTAGCATTTGGGTTTTGACACAGCCACCCTAAGGGATACAGTAAGTAAGAACAGATTGACCTAAAGCATAATAAATGTAGCTTTCTAATTGTGAAATATTTTTTTTTACATGTTAAGTAGTTTTTGAGTTTATCTATTACAAATAAACATACTGTAGTTACACAGCTCAAAGTCTATTACAACATTTTTCTCCTATTTTTCCTACAATAAGTTCCTAATAGATGGCAGTATAAATTAACTTCAACATCATGAATGGATACTACTACTTTCGAATGAATGAGTGTTCAGCTTTGATTGCGGAGTTAATGCACCACCGAAAGGCCTCCGTCCTTACGAAGTACAGAGCGCTCAGATGAAATTGCCTCTGCGTTCACCCATTCAAAAACTGACCTCCCAGAAGGTCCCTTAACTGATTTGTTAGAAACGGCTTAACCATGCCACGAGCGCGACGAGTGCCAAGGATGAGTATTTCTGTCCAAGATATGACTGTCATGCCACTGTATCATAAAGAATAGAAAGAAAGTATCATAAGTATGTATTTCAAAATATTTAAGTTATCTATCAGTCATCTGGTCACCATAGTACACGAATGCTTAGTTTGAGGCTAGATGGTGTTGTGTGCATTATCCAACCATATTTATATTTATATCAGTTTTGATAAGCATTATATATTTTCATGGATTGAAGAACAGAATAAGTTTTTATTTGCAACACATTACAATAGACGAATTGACATATACAATAACCTATACATACTAACATAATGAACGATTGCCGCAAAATTGACCCTAACTCAACATTTGCGGATTGCAGTATCAACAATCCGTTAGGAAGGTCTTCCGTTAGGACCGATTTTGTTTAGCGGACATGAAAAGATATCTACATTACTTTCATAAACATCAACCTTTTTTTAAGAAGGTTAATGTTTTAGAACTCCTACTCATACATCTAGTTACTATGGGGGCTCTTTTACCCTGCAGGCTGTGAAGCTTTGGAATGAACTCCCTGTCTCTACCCGGTATGCTAAATCCTTACCTCTATTCAAAAACTTATACCATCACTATCTCACATCAGTCTCATATATATCTAATTTAGTTTGTAAGTTTTTATCTATTTATTTTTATTTATGTGTATGTATGTACTATTTAGTTATATAATTTACAATTAGTTTAATGTACGCCGCGCCGTCCAATCTACTTTATACGATCCTTTCCATCGAAAGGCTGCCAGGACGAGATCCTCTTAAGCGATATGGTCGACAACTAAAATACTTGTACTTTAATTAAATTAGAATAGTGTGTCTTATTTAGTAAGGTGTACAATAAAGATATATTCTTCAATTCTTCTTCTTAATCTTCTTCTGTTATGCTAATATCTTCAATATTTGTCAATAGGAACCGAAAGCAAAATAGAAATTCTAGGATAACTGGCCAAATATGGTCACGCATTGCAAAGTGTTCCATTGTCCTGCCCGAGTAAGGCAATTTCAAGGATAATACAAGGAGAGACTTTGCCTCTGTATGTGTGTTCTACCGCTTATATAAAGGGTTGTGTTACGAGGAGTTTGACATGAAGCCTACAGCTACCTTTTATCATCTCACCGCTCGCCATCGGCGGCGTGTTCATCCGCACACACTGGAACCCAAATGGCGACCATTTAGGTGCACAGTGTGGTTTCAGAAGAATTTCCTCCAGCGAACTCTTGGATGTGGAATAAGCTACCTGTCAAAGTTTTCCCGGGGGAATACAGTATGGGGTACTTCAAGAAGGGAGTTAATAGGATTCTCAAAGATCGGCAACGCGCATTTGATGCTCCTAGTGTTGCAGCGTGAAGAGGCTTCGGTGACCGCTTACCATCAGACGGACCGTAAGCTTGTTTCCCACCATTGTGGTATAAAAAACATTTATTAAATTACATACCCTTTGACACAATGTGCAGCAGACACAACATATCTATCATTGATGAGAGATGCTCCACACCCGAAAGACTTCTGATAGATAAGCCGGCCCAGCCAGGGGAAGGCGTTTACTTCAGACCCAATGCCTCCTACCACACGAGGCGCTTCATTGCGCTCACCACAAGCTACGGAGACAAATACACTGAGGTAATTATATAAGCATCAGAAGACATTCGTGTACTGATATAGAATCAAAAGGGTGAGAAGAGATGTGGCGGCTTTTCTTTTCTTTTCTTTTCTTAACCGCATTTTCTTTTCATACGCTGCCGAAAAAAACTGGTCATAATTACGTTTTGAAATAAAAAGAAAACCGACTTCATTGATTGAAATTTGAGTTTTTCAAGTCGGTTAATATTACTGCAAAGTCGCAAGCAAAATATCAAAAGTTCTATTACTTGGAAGACCTATTTTTTTAAGTTATTTTGATTTAAAAACCAAACTACTAAACCGATTTTGATGAAATTTCTATAGGACCAATCAGGAAGTATCCTATGACATGAAACAATAATTTTTCAAACAGTTAATAAATGACAGAGCTATAAGGTACAAACATGAAAAAAATACAACCGAATTGAGAGCTTTTTCCTTTTTTGAAGTCGGTTAAAATGGCAGTATTTGATCCCCTTTATCACCTTCCCCTAACTAACTGTTTTTTAATACCGCACATTTCATACACCATTATCTGGCCCCAAAGTAAGCAGAGCTTGTGTTATGGGTACCATAATTATGACTAATATAATACTTATATCCTCTTTTGTTGTAAATAAATACATATTATACATAGAAACTTTGATTGTCTTTACACACAAACTTTTCATGGATAACAGTTAGCAAACAAGTATTACTTACTGCAATCTTTGCATGGCGGCAATTCCGTGTTATAATTTCCAAAACGCAATAGTGGATCCTCTAAAATTCCATCCTAAAACACAAAAAGCCATTATAATGAGCTAGTGTACTGTTTAGACAAGGTACCGTTGCAAAACGGCAAAAAGCTATTGAACTATGACGACAACCAAGCAAAAACATTGACACAAAGCTTTTGTGTACGGTTTAGATAACCTACTTGCTTATGAACAATAGATTCCATAGCTTTATTTTAAAAACAAGTTTACATTAAACTACATCCGGCTGTCAATAAATAATAAGAGTTAAATAAATAAATAAATATTGATGGACAATGCACACAACACCATCTAGCCTTGAACTAAGCATAGCTTGTATTATGGTGACCAGTAGAATCCTTACTAATATAATAAACGCGAAAGTTTGTATGTATGTTTGATACTCTTTCACGCAAAAACTACTGAATGGATTTTAATGAAACTCTACAATAATATAGCTATATTATATACAATAATATACATCAGAATAACTTTGTTTTATATTTTATAAACATATTGTGTGAATTGTCCAAAATATAACGATAAGTCTCAGTAAAAAAGTGTGAAAAAAATCTGCCATCTGCAAGCTATTCTGGCGTGCGTTGCAAAAACCGTTAGAATGACACGAAGTACTAATCCCGCGCAGACGAAGTCGCGGGCACCAGCTAGTACTTATATATTTTTAAATACACACTTATTATACCCCAAGGTCTAGTGGACCAGTAACTTGTAAAATGTGTCTGAAATTTATATGATTAAATTTATTTATTTATTTATTTATAGAACTAGAACGGTACATACACCATTTACACTAGTTAAAACTATACAAAAAACAAAGGAGTAAAGTCGAACAATACATAGTTCAATATTACAATAAAAATACAAGCACGATAATAATTAATTAGTCACTTAAGTCTAAAAAAAATTAAACATAATAATAGTGAACTTAAATGAAGTACTACCTATAGTACCTATAATAATTAATGATTTGTTTTGCATTAATAAACATATAACACACAAAAACACATTATTCATGAGACAATAACACTATGAGTTATCCACCTCCCAACTTAATAATCCTTTGCTGATTGAATTATCAACAAAACCTGAATTGGTCTAATTCAAAACATTCTGGTCATTTAACTCCTTGTCAATAAATCAATCTAACTATAAAATTGGTCTCTAAAAATATTCTCTACGCATTCTGCACACTAAATTAAAATCACTGCTCTATTATTAAGCTGTAAAATTACGTAACACGTATTTTAGTGTTGTTTAGGAACGTTGTTTGCCCATAAATTATTCAAAGAAAGTTACTTTTACCTTATTCAAGTGGTGAGGTGCGTAACCGGCAGACGTCACGCATAGAAAACAATACAGCACATACAACCACATTATCACAAACTTTACAACAATTAAACATCCAATAATCCAATTATTTTTATCGACCGAAGAAATTTCATGCGTTTCTGGTTCAACTTTTGAATACACTAACTCATGCCTTCAATCTCGACGCACTTTATGGGTTCAGAAACATTAAAATGTTGCATCAGCTCCCGAAAATATGTTTCTTTCAAACCCTTCGAAACAGTTTTCATGCCACCAGCGACACGAGACGTTTAATCCAAAGTGACCCAATGATACGAGAGCCTTGCTGCATAAGTAGTTATAAGAATTAGAGCCAGTTTTTTGATTATTTCATAAACGGAAGCGACACCTTAGTGGCCCACGAAGGCTTTACGAGTGAATTTGTATTTGGCAATGACCCCGCAGATCGTTCACCCCAGCTTAAGAGACAACTTCTAGTAGCTACATTAGTTCGTATCAGTGAATGAATAAGAGCTAAATTGCAGATGAAATTTGGTGATATATTTTTGTGGTCAATAAATTTGGGATATATATCGGTGCAATATGTTATGCGGTCATCTGCAGATTTTGTTAATCAAGGCGACGACGTTTTGGATTAGGGTTGGGCTCGGGACCTTATAAATGTTAATTTAGGTTCAGCTAATTATTTTTTGAGTAAAGGATTAAGGATCATTATTGTAATTTACAATAAAATTATCATCAATAATAATTGCTTTGAAGTTTTGAGAAACGTAAATATTCATGTAAATCGACTTATGTTATTAAGTTAAAAGAATGTTTGCTAAAGGAAGTGGGCTGGGTGGCAGTGGCAGTGGGCATTGGCAGTGGGCATTTATGTCAGTTACATAATGATACAAAATTATATAGTTCACGACTCTTATAATAACCAAAAAATAAATTCTTATAATAATAAAAAAATATATTTTTTATATCCATTCTCTAATAATTTCGTTTAAATCGTTTTGTTTCTTTTTATTTTAAAATGGTGATTATGGTTTACGGTTAAATTTATGGTTTTTGCACGATTTTACAGTTACTCCAATTATGTATTTGAATAAAAATAATAATAGTTCAATTCACTTTATTATTTAAAATAAAAACAGAAAAGCGAAGAATTTAAATTTTGATCTAGCGTAATTTTTTTTATGGTTCGACTTACTCTTTTATATGAATTCTCAAATAATTTGGGATAATGATACACACTTTTATTGATACAAAATATTTATTATTTAATGACATATTTTATACAATAACATGTTTACGTTCTTATAGATCTTATAGTTATTTAGTAAATATACATAGAACTAGTTACTCAACCTTACAACTATATGGCATTGACGTGGTATAAAAGTACCGAATGATAATAATAATAAATAATCAATAATATTAGTGGACAATCCACACAAAACTATCTAGCCCCAAACTAAGCATAGCTTGTACAATGTGAATCAGATAGGAATACTTATATATTTTAGAATACGTACTTACGATACTTTATAACACCCAGACACAAAATTATAGTACGTTTCTATATTTTAATACTTAGTATAGAAATATTACTTCTAAGTATAAAAATATAGAGACAATAGGTATAAAATTAGAGAGCTCCATAAACATCCTCTAAGAAAGGCAGGGCGCAAACGTGGACACTTTTGTGTATTGTGTCAGATACAAGCTACCGATGAATACTTGATTTCTATAGAACCAGTATAAAATCACCTACTTCCTGCGCATACGTAAACATTTTTTGTGTCCAGTTGCTCTCACATAACACATTCTCATTGACGATCAAAAAGTGTTCGGTGTCAGTAACTGTAAACTAAAAGTCGTCAGTTGAAGACACAAGCAATATTAACAAATTTACTTAAAATTGTACTCATCGACGTCCATTGTGAGACTGCCGGAAGCAACGAACTGTACCAGTGGCCGGTAGTAGCAACGGGCTAGAGGTCTAAAAGTGTCTATGTTTGCGCAGCGCCTAAGTAATTACAGATCTGAGGTGTCTACCGAGTCGTGGAATTGCGGTCGCGAGCATATTCGTTTGTTTATTTAGATTAAAATAAATCTTACATACCTACTCGTAACCCTAAGTAAAATAATTTAGTAAATATTTTTGGCACATGGTTCTTTACAAACTTTTTATTTTATTTTTTATCCCATGTATTCGTTTTTTAATGGATAATATTACGTAACAAAACTAATAATTAAAATGTCATGAAACCAAACTCTTTCATTTGTTGTAAAAAAAACTACAAATATTTATAAAAGGCGATGTGTGTATGTATGTTCCATAAACACTTTGAAATGGCAGGATAGATTTCGATGAAATTTTATAATATCACCCACTTGGTTGATATTATTGACCGCCCCATCGTGTAGCATATAGTCAGATAGGTCTTTTAAAGATACTATGAGCTTTCTTAAACAGTTTTTCAATACAGATATAAGTTTGATAAATATTAAGCTTTAAAGTGGCCAATTTTGATACATATCGAGGATGTATAACTAGAAACATTCTATTTTTAGTTTGTATTTTATAACTTTGTAGGTGTACACTAGTGTAATAATAATGCAAAATTTAATCACGATAAAACTAATAATCTGCGAGCATAGCGATACTATAAGAGTTCCTTGTGGATTTCTGAACCCTAAAAATACTAAAATACAAATAATTGTTTAAATAGCAAACGGGTTTTTATCTCGTGTTACTTTTTAATATATTCCCGTCGTTTTAGTTATCTACTTAATATAATAATAATGCTGGACATTTTACAAAACATCATCTGGCCTCAAAGTAAGCAGAGCTTAGAGCTTGTGTTATGTGTACCGCATGACTGATATACTACTTATATGCCTTTATTTTTTGTAAATACATATTATAAAAAGAAACACCCAGACCACAAATACTTGATTAGACAAACATTTGTCCCGCGGCGGGAAACGAACCCGCAACCTTCTGCGTCTCAGGCGCACACTGCGCCACATAGGTCGTCTTAACACTTAACACAAAATTATCTTCTAAAATAATATGTATGTATATAATTTTATAGGTACATATACTCGTACATCGACTTTGTTTTGTGAACAACCTCTATATATCATAAGCAAGTAGATATGTTTCTTAAGAAAATAAAGTAAATTATTTATACACCTAATTAGATCGAGATGATAATAATGATGTTGATAATAATGTCTACGTCAACAACACGTCGGTAAATGCATTTCTTTGTTATATTTAGGCCCATTTACGTAAGCATCTTTAATTACAAAACGTATGTAAGTTGATCACCGTTATAAATAATGTAAATTAAAGTGCAAGTTTTTTTTAGTTGATAATGACATAGTTATACATTTTGAACGTGTTTACTCACGTATTATTTTGTCGATGGAGGCACCGACACTGTTCGCACCGTGAACTCGAGCGGCAACGAGCGGACAGCGGATCAAACTCACCCTGATGAAGATTCTCTAGATGAATCGAGTCTATATCGGTGCCTCCATCGACAAAATAATATGAAACATTCATTAATTAAAATAAACAATCATAATAACTAGATCACAAAATGTATAGTACAACTCACGAAAGTTTTAAAAGTGAAATAGATTAAAGTTTTGAGTTTGATCCGCGGTCCGTGAGTAGGTACATGAGTACATGAGTAAAACCCGTGTATATCAAAATGTAAGAAATAAATCGGTAATTAAACATATTTGTAACAATGAATTTGCCGGCGCAAATAGGTCCTAATATTAATATAGATAATCAATACTTTACATTTACACGATAAGAACAATACTTAACTGCTCAAATTACAATCAAAGTGCAGCCTTCTCAAGTCCATGGAATTTGCTGAATTCAATAACGCGGAATTATATCACATAAAATAAAAATATACAAAATTGCTTCAGATAACACACGCAAAGAGCACAAAGGTGTCGTAGTAACTCGCTACTAATATCCTTCTAGAGTAAGTTCATTAACGATAGAGTCCTGAGGTGACATGTATGTCAACGACATAAGATACAAAATGCAACTCACGGCTCCACTTTTATAGAAATCCTTTAACACATTTTAATGATCAAACATTAAACATCAAGAAATTTAGACCAGGAAATCATAAATTACTTCAACATTCAGGAACATTGAAACTGAAAGAATATATGTGCTAGGTGCTTACAATTTTAACGTCATGCCTGAATACTGAAACGCCTCTTAAATGTAAAGGCTTCTTTAATGACGTTTCCATTATTTTAGTTTTCGAAGTCCAGAAGAAGCCCATATAATGTCCGTTTGTTTATCTGTTAGTATGTCTTTGTGTACGAGCAAACGCACACATTTACAATGATACAATTAACTTTTAGTAACAGATGTTTTATATATAAATTAGCCTAGCTTGCATTGCCTTACACTGCAATTTTTAATCGATCATTGGCGGAAGCAATAAAGCAGCAATGTACAACTACACTCAACGGGTTCGGTCATTTAACTCTCTTCGGAGTCACCACCCCTCAGCTAGTTTCCCTTAGCAGTGTTTAACCACAGCTTTACGTATTGTGGGGTTCATAACCTTACACTGTATGCTCACTTCTAAACTTCTTATCCACTTATCTTTCTTCTCTCCTCTTCTTCTGTCCTCTTGCTCGCTAACTATTAGTCTTCTCGGGATGAAAACGATCACGGTTTTACCTTTTAGTGGCCTCTAAAAAGTTAGGAAATAAGATGATTTTTGGGGGGTGATTTTTAGGGGGTTGTTTTTATTTATTTTTGTTCCTCATTGTCAAGCATGTCATAGTACAGGACTTTCAAAGTTTTTTGTTTTTGAACTTTGAAGTGGTCATTGTTGATAATCCAGTGTCACCCCTCTCCCAACCTACCACTGTCATTGTTATACTTACTTATTATCCTAAACATTATAGTGCTTAGTCCAACACACGCTTGGCAACATTATTCTCTTTTGAGTTTGAGTTTGAGTTAGTCTCAAATGCGTAAATGGCATTTCAGTATTTGGGCATCGGTGTTTCACAAACGAATTCTGTATTTTTTCGATCTTATGAGATAAATAAGAAGGGTGCTGATTCTGTCAAATATATAAGTGACATTGGGGATTACGTAAGTATTTTGAATTTGTTATTCCCTGCAGTAGCAGCCATCTTGCGTATTCTCTTTGATCCAATCGATGTAGTTAGTGACTCGGGTGTACACGCCAGGGTAGCCAACTCTGGCGCATCCGTTACCCCAAGAGACCACACCTGGAATCAAAAAACATTGTAAGATCACTTTTTTTTGTATCATCGATAAACCTACGTTTGACCACGATCTCGCCTGATGTTAAGCGATGTGGCTTATGATGGGGCACGCAGGTCTAGAAGACACCTATTTACTCAAGACTTGAAGAGACCTAGATTGTCAGGAAAGACAGACGACGGCAAAGTATTCTAATCCTTGGGTGTACGCATTATAAATGTGGAAGCAAAGCGTTTTGTTCGTAAGGGTGGTAGACTGACAAGGTATGGATGGTATTGAGCGGTACGTCTGCTAGTCCTGTTGTGAAAAGGAGATGGTAGAATTAGATCATAACGTAAGAAACTTAGCTAGTTAAAGTATTTATATTGTTAAAAGAATCAAAGAAGAAAGACATTTCACAAGAAGAGTAATGGGTTTTAATGTAGATACAGTGTGAAAGATATGGTTATGAAAAGAGTGAATACCCAGATGATGAATGATAGATGAGAGTTGAACAAAAGAGTCTCTGGCAGTGATCTGGATCAGTTGAGCTATCTATAGATCATATTCCACGTCGTTTAAGATAGCTAGCCTGTTTTACATATATTTTATATTATTGTATACTAGCTGGCCCACTCGATACTTCGCGCATTTTATAAAGAAAATAATTAATAATAAGAGTCGGTTTAATAGTTCCAGAGTTCCTCCTACATACAAACTCACAATGTTTTAAAAAAAACAGTAAACAGTTTTTATTATAATATTAATAATATAGGGTCTTTCATTAAGCGTGTCCTATCTTTAAATTTAAATAAAACAAAGTGTGTGTGATATATTATCGAAATTATTTATTTATTTGAAAGATGTAGTGATGCCATTATGTGTGGAATATGACATCATTCAAATGTCCGCCACGGCTTCTCTGGGTGGAACGCATGCGAGATATCCAATTTTCCATGACTTTTGCGCATAAATCAGGCTGAATTTGACTTATGGCATAGGTTATGTTGGCTTTGAGGGCCGCTGTGACTTGTGGTTTATTCACATAGACCTGCGACTTAAGAAAACCCCACAAGAAACAGTCTAGCGGGGTTAAGTCACAAGATCTCGGTGGCCAGTTCACATCAGCTCCACGTGAGATGACCATGCCCTCAAATCTCTCATGCAGAATATTCAATGTGGCATGAGCTGTGTGGCACGTAGCGCCGTCTTGTTGAAACCACATGTCGTTGGTGTTCAGATGATCCAGTTCATGCCAAAAAAAGTTGGTAATCATCGACCTATAGCGCTCGCCGTTGACAGTGATGGCTTGGCCAATGTTGTTCTCAAAGAAATATGGTCCAATGACGCCGCCAGCCCAAAACCCACACCAAACTGTAAGTTTTTCGGGATGCATTGGACGCTCTTGGATCTCATGTGGATTGGTATCGTCCCAAATTCGTCAATTTTGTTTGTTTACGTACCCATTCATCCAGAAATGGGCCTCATCGCTGAAGATAATTTTTCTGTGAAAATTACGGTCAGTTGCTAACTGCTCCAGTGTCCATTCAGCGAACACACGTCGTTGTCTATGGTCGTTTACCTTAAATTCCTGGGTGAGTTGAATTTTATAAGGGTGCAGGCCCAAGTCACGACGCAAAATTCGCCAAGTTGTGGTCTGTGAAAGGCCGAGTTCTTGTGAGCGACGCGAAATCGACTGCCTCGGATTCTCCTGCACACTCTCACGGACAGCGGCGATGTTTTCGGCAGACCTTGCGTTTCGTTGATGTACAGGTGTTGATCGATCATTTACCGAACCAGTGGACTCAAATTTATCCACCACACGACGAATAGTCCTCTCGGTAGGACGATTATGGCGACCGTAAAATGGGCGAAGCGCGCGGTGCGTTGCCCGAACAGAACACTCATTTTGATAAAACAATTTTATCATTTGCACGTGTTGTTGAATGCTATAGCTATCCATGATGATTTGGCAAAACAGAATGAATAAATTACAACCAATTTGACAGATGTAGCTTCAACACGATGGCCGCTACCAACTGTCAAAGTTCGGACGTGCCTATTAAAAGACCCTTTATAATGATGCCGGACATTACACACAGCATCATCTAGCCCCAAAGTAAGCAGAGATTGTGATATGATACGACATATCATAATGAAATTAATGATATATTTTTGTTTAAAAACTATACCTAGAAACACCCAGACTCGAGACAAATATTTGCAGACCATATAAACATTTGTCTCACGGCGGGAATCAAACCTGCAACCTTCTGCGTCTCAGCCAGACCTTATACCACTGCGCAAAAGAGATCATATGTACCAAGACTACCTACTTATTTAAATGTATATTTATTTATAGACTTACATTATTCTGTAATAGATTTTTGAAAGTAAATTCAATACAGCTTTGATAAATCAGCCCTAGTTTATCTTATTTTGTGGTTTAAATAACGCAATTATTAATATCCCGCCAAGTCAAATTATCTAACATAGTATGCATTCAAAAGATTTAAACGCGCGCGATGTGTTTTCATGCTAGACAAAAAATATTTTTATTCCATGTTTAAGGTATTTTTTTTATTAAAATTAAAAGGATATCAACAAAACTTGGGCATTTGTGTGATGAACATAGATTTATGTTATGCGTTATCATAAGTATATTGTATATAGAGGTATATAAGTATTATGTCAGTCAGTAGATGCCGTTGTGTGAAACGTCCATTAATTTATATTACTTATTCATTTTAACTATTAATAATAAAGAAAAAAAATGATTTACAGAAAAAAATGTGAAATCTATTAATAGTCCATTGAAAAGTTACATTTGGGTATGCATTTGTCAGAGGACGCAATTTTATTTTTTTAATGTGTAGGGGGGGTCAGTAGAAGCTTAAGTTCAAGTTTGTGGGGTCGGCACCCTTGTCCCCCGGCCGCCATCTTGGAAAAGGGGGTGCAAAGGGTTTTCGCGCTGTATCTCGTAAACTAGTTACCTTACAGAAAATTTAATCAAACATAAAATGTAGCAAATTAAATTTCCTACAATTTTATTTCTATTACTTTTTATCGTCAAGTGACCAACAAAAAAGTTATAAACAAAAATAAATGAAAATTTTGTTTGTTTGTTCTAGGTTTTACAGCGCTCCAAACTTAAACGGATTCTCGAATGCTCATAGGGATGCAATAAAAACTAAAAATTAGGCTTACTTTTCTATCTATATTTTTTTTATTCATACAATTTATTATGATCTTAACATTCCTATGCTATTATTGAACTATGTTTGACCCTTTTACCCACCACCTATGAGGTATAACATGGGCAAAGTCAAATTTATAAAAATTTTGCAGAAGCATCCAGAGTTAGCAAGTGGAACTAAATTATTTATGAGTGAGAAAGTCGAGTCATCGTTACTCAGTGTTGTTGGCGAACGTTTTTTCGTCTTTTTATATGGCGGAAATAAAGACGATACTCTAGACACTCTGCGATACAAACGATTTGCTAAGACAGTGACAAAAAATGCATTAAAAAATGCATTAAATTTTTATAAATTTGACTTTGCCCATGTTATACCTCATAGGTGGTGGGTAAAAGGGTCAAACATAGTTCAATAATAGCATAGGAATGTTAAGATCATAATAAATTGTATGAATAAAAAAAATATAGATAGAAAAGTAAGCCTAATTTTTAGTTTTTATTGCATCCCTATGAGCATTCGAGAATCCGTTTAAGTTTGGAGCGCTGTAAAACCTAGAACAAACAAACAAAATTTTCATTTATTTTTGTTTATAACTTTTTTGTTGGTCACTTGACGATAAAAAGTAATAGAAATAAAATTGTAGGAAATTTAATTTGCTACATTTTATGTTTGATTAAATTTTCTGTAAGGTAACTAGTTTACGAGATACAGCGCGAAAACCCTTTGCACCCCCTTTTCCAAGATGGCGGCCGGGGGACAAGGGTGCCGACCCCACAAACTTGAACTTAAGCTTCTACTGACCCCCCCTACACATTAAAAAAATAAAATTGCGTCCTCTGACAAATGCACACTAAGGCCTAAAAAATGTAACATTTTAATGGACTATAACTAATTTATAACGAACATCGTACAAGGTCAAAAAAATTGTTGATCGGTGGTGTCAAAACATGACAGAGATAAATATTCATTTGCGGGGGGGTTCTATGATAATTAATGGTAAACCACTTTCTCTCCACAACTCGTGTGGTCAAGTGTGAGCAAGTACTCTTGCTAAGTGAAAGTTTGCCAAAGGATGAATAAGTGCCGTCGTTATGGTAAATAAGCATTTTGTAAAGCGACTATAAGTTATGTACATCTATAAATTTGTCTATTATCAACATAGACTAATATTAATGTACTAGAAGGGCATTTCACTTCTTCTTCCTTTAACGGCATTTGTTTTGACAACAATCTTGATCAATGTCAAGTAAATGGTTTCTTATAGTATCATCATAAAGTCGCAGTCGATCGTCTTTTTGTCTTTCTAAAAGTAATCACGGAATAGCCGTCGCATTACAAATCACATTACAACATAATCTATATAAATAAAAATGAATACCAATTTCACTTGGTCACGGCATCACGCGTGAACGGGTTGACCGATTTCGCTAATTCATTATTTGTTGTGTTTTTTTAGAAGAAGGTTTTTATGAATGAATAAATTAAGAAAGTTGCGTGGAAAATGATTATATAAACTTTTCTAATGTAACCTTAGCGCTTTTGACAATATAATCTTTTCTAATGTAACCTTATGGCGTTTGACATAACTGTCAGTCATTTGACTGTTTGATAGTTGACAGGACAACATCTGTCGGGACTGCTAGTACACTAATATTATGCAATTGTCTACATTTGTGTTGAGTCTTAATTTATTAAATAAAATTTCGCTAAGACAAAATTACACGAGAAAACGAATGAATTTAAAAGAGGTATCACAAGTTGCACAACTCACAAATGGATCACAAATCGTCCAGACACGTCTCTAAGCAATTAGTTGTTTCAAATAAGTAGAGTTGTGAATCTTAGCATTTTGTACCATATATCATTGACATAAATGTCACTATACAACTCTACTATATGTAGACCGGACAGACCCTATTTGTCAGGTGAACCACAATCACACGGCTAGTTCTAGTTATAAAGATTCTATACATTTAGATAATAAAACTATTTTATTACCAATCAACTCGTAGCGCTTATCGTAAGTCTTTCTCTCAGCTATTAGCGGACCGCCACTGTCACCCTGAAAAAAAGAAAAAAGTTATTTAAGTTGTATGTTTGATCTTTGTGATTTATTTTATATTTGGCTTGTCTTTATTACATTACTTCTGGGAAAAAGCAAAACAAAACAAAGAAATCGAGGTTGTGAAGTTGAAAACTGTCTGAAAGTTAAAGTTTGAAACAAATTGTCAGATACAACTCCAGGTCGCTTAAATCGAACGCAGTAGAAAATGTATCTTGTAGATGATGTTAGCTAGTCCGTGCATAATAACTGACATACAGCACGGATGCTCATTCTATTAATGTACCGCGCGACAGCAGATTTTACACCGTTTTGACATGCATTTTCTCACCTGACAAGAGTCTTTTTGTCCTGTCTTAGGATAGCCTGCGCACAGCATATTGTCCGTTATCATCGATGACGTGTATTTCGTATTCTTGCACTCTTGGTTGCTGATGACGGGGACCTCCACCTCCTGAAGAGTACAAGACACTTTTCCTTCCTCGGTGAGCGTTCCCCACCCTGAGGCTACTGCTGTCACACCCACGTATAGGTTATCTGTAGATGAGATATAAGATAAAATAATAGTCCTCTAAAAACGATTCCATCTGCCTTCTGACTCAACCAAATATGGCATTTTCATTGGAACAGACTGAGAAAGAGATAATGTTAAAATCAACCGATAATGTTGAATTGAAGTTGCGAGAAATCAAAGTCGAAGACTGAAATCTTTGTGCAAGAATCGTGAGCTGTGATTGTAATATTTGAGGCCATATTGTTGAATTTTGAAATTAATCACCGATGAGCTTTAGATCACCAAAATCAGTGTCCACATCTCCACCTAAAGTTCCGTAATCCAAATACCAAACATTGAGTTTAGATTCGAGACGTTGAATAATAGGATGTAGGTATGGCATGGCTGAAAATGGCTGCACCAAGAGGGTTGCCTTGCTAACTTTGCCGCCTTCCAACGGCAGACGAAATTACATTGCCCGATAGATCAATTTAGAAGGTGGAAGGAGGGTAAGCACTGCCATAGAAATGGATAAATTTCGGAAGTTTTGTTTTTTTCTTCTTTAAGCAAGGCGGATATCTACGGTATTGAAGGCATTTTTAAAATCATAGGTACTAAGTGGGTTTTGAAATTGATTAAGCTTCTACTTACTGGTAATAGAAGGCAAACAAATAGGCTTGATTGCTTCTGAGATGGGAACCTTTTCATTGAGCCTGAGCAAAGCGATGTCATTGTCAAAGTTAGTCAAACTAAACTTGTTGGCGATGGCTCGAAGCACGAACCGGGTCTCGGGTCTCACCGTCGCGTTGCAGCGGTTGTGCTCTCCAAATGTGACTTTTATCATAAACCACATAAAACTGAAAATAAAACGAACATAAAATTAATCCAGGTTGAACAATATTGTACTGGTTGAGCACTTGTGGTAGAATATAACTTTATTTATAACACCTTATGAAATAAAAATACAAAATTACAATTAAAACATGGTAAGATTACTTAAGTGGTACAATGGGCGACCATATCGCTTGAGAGCGATCTCTTCCTGGCAACCTTTGGATGGAAAGGAATGCATGAAATAGAATAGACGGCGCGGCATACATTAAACAAATGTGATTACTAAATAAGAATATACCTAGACATAAATAAAATATACCTACTTAAACAATATAATTATATACTAAAACAATACTTAAACAATAATACATAAATACTTACAAAATAAATATATATCTATGAGAGTGATGAGGTAGTGCCCTCGTCTTTCCATCCAAAAGTGGGTTTGAATCCGTTCGTGCACCAATGGACTTTTCTGTTCGAAAAATGTATATGTGCTATACCAGTACTATTAAACGTTGAAGAAGAACATCGTGAGGAAACCGGCATGTCGTATAACCTAAAAAGTTCAAAGACATGTGCCAAGTGCAGGAAAGGAGCCTCTGAGCTGCACTTTAATCCTTTCACCACACTGGTTTGAGATAATAAGTGACACGAAGAAGAAGAGAATCAAATCTTGCGTAACTTTATACTATTAATTTTAAAATGATTGATAAGTAAGAACGAACGAGCAACCGTTTGTTTGCTAAGTATCTATAAGTTTATTATTCGCGTAGTTCACGCTGGTATCTATTACATAAACTGATTGTTACGGTGACAATCAGTGCTATTGAAGGCGAAAGTGACTGCGTTTTGGAAGCATGAAACCACTTCACCTACGCTTTCACCGTTTGTAATTGTCAACATTTATTTTTAGTCGCATTTAACTCCTTTCTTCAACTGCTTAAACACTCTTACTCGTAGAACGTAGTTAAAGCTCGGCGATGTGGACGATTTTATTTATGTTTGGAAGGAGCTATTGTAATTAATTGTAAATATTTTTTTTTTTTTATTTTGACATTGCATTGTTGTGTGATAATATTTTAATTAATTTTAATTTTAACATAATATTTTTATTAATTCAATTAAGTTGACTACGCCACTGTATTAGGAGTATCCTGTAATGATTGCTGTAATAGGAAATAATACATAAATAAATGTTTTGAGAGACAACACAAAGTCTCCTCACAATGGAACCGAAAATGGTCATTTGTTGAGGATAATGAACTTCGGATCCTGCCGGGCCGGTTTGAAGGTGAACGTACTTATTGACTCTGATCGAAATTCACGTATTCGAACATTGGTTTTATTTGGGACTTGTTTTCCAATTCTTAGGTTATCGGTCCCGTATTTGCGTGATTTACGGTGGCATTTCCAGTTTTAAATTCGTCTGCTTTTTTGAAATTAGTCATTTAAACTAAAACTTCAATAAATCTCAAATCTTAATTTGCGTGACCATCTTTCATCATTCTCGCTATGAATTTCAAATTAAAAACCATTTGCAACGAAGATCTTATAAAATATCAAAATATAATCATAATCAAAAATATGATCATATCAAGTCGTGTTTTTACTTACAATTGTTTTCTACTAAGACATTTTGCTCACACTGACGTTTAAGAACCTTACAAACGTGCCTACCATTTAGGTTGCCCAAAACATTGCTAAAAACAGATAATTTTCATTACCATTAACCTACTTACAAAATGTGTCAGTAGCCTTTGATAAACGCTATTGTTTTAAGTGTTTACAAAATCAGCCTTAATTACCTTGACCTTATGACTCAGATTAAACAATGATTGATTAGAAACCTACGACCGACGGTTAATTTTATTCGCTTGATTGACATTGATCGTGTTTTGTTTAACACAGTGGGACACTGGCTTATACGCCTTTATTTTACCCATCTACTTTTATTATAGATTTTAATTATATATACAACTAGCTTCTGCCCGCGGCTTCGCACGTATGGTACCTACATAAAAATTAGCCTATGTCCTTCTCCAAGGTCCCATCTATCTCTATACCAAAATTCATCAAAATCGGTTCAGCCGTTTGGACGTGAAAACATAACAGACAGACAGACACAGAGTTACTTTCACATTTATAATATAAGTAGGGATCAACAGCCTAATTTGATGCTTCTAGTTCTGAAAAAGACAATACTTTCATACAACCTTTCATCCCCATTTTCAACCCTATACAACATTGTTTTCCAATTAAAAAGCCTATGTCCTTTCTCAGGCTTTAGACAATATGTATACCAAATTTCACTTTAATCGGTTCAGTATTTTTGGCGTGAAAGCGAGACAGACAGAGTTACTTTCGCATTTATAATATTAGTAAGGCTTAGGTACTATAGAATGCGATAAGTAATAAATATAATGTCTAAATGGGCTCTGAAAACAGAGGGGTAGTTGAAAGTTATTTTAATAAGTACCTATCTAGCCGCGCTAACTCTGTAATGGAATAAAAGGAAATGGAAATTAAAATGGTAAGTATTGGTAGATAATCAACACAAACACCATCTAGCTCCAAATTAAACATAGTATGTACGAGTACTGGGTACCAGATGACTGGTAGAATACTTATGAATACAATATATATTTAAATCGTTATGATACTTGGGCGAGCCCAAAATGATTTGTATAAAGTATCCTTTTACATCAATCACTTTCGTTTAAATGGTTTTGATGTTTTCATCAATTTTTACTTCTGCTGAGTTAGAGTAGCCTACTTTAACAAAATAAGATATAACTCGGAAAAGCTCGACAGAAAACTATGGCGGATATTAGGAGCTTGATGTTAGGAAAAAATTGGTAACGTTATTGCCTCCGCCAAATAGCAACCTTGCTTGTCGAGCAACCGCAAGGCATGACCAGCTGCTGGTATATGAGGGTCCATAGACATGGGTCTGATACCCTAATAAATAAAGTTACGTTAGTGGCATTCATCATGGCTGATTTCTAATAAAAACAGAACGGATCTTATAGAAAAATCACTGTACGAACGGATATTTGTATATTATAGAAATCCGGCAAAAATAATCCTCAAACTTTCAAACTCTTGATGTTGCATTTGCTTTGAAGCTGCCACCTACTCTGAGACCAAAATATCTCTTATCTTATCTGCCTATATGTTTACCGACACCCAAACCCTTCCATCCGAAAAAAAGTAAATTTAAAACATGAAGTTTATATTTGAATACCAGCCGCTGCCAACGGCTATGTACGTATGGGGCATAGATAAAAAATACGCTATACGTTATTCCAACTTCTAATCTATATTTATACCAAGTTTCATTAAATTCGGTTCAGCGATTATTTCGTGATAAATTACGAAACGAAAATTAACACAAACTTTCACATTGTTCATATTAGATGATAAGATTCTCTAAAACAACGTAGGTACCTTAGTATTTAAATAGTATTAAAAATAAACAAAGATGGCGTTCACCTCTAATGTTTGTTAACGTTAAATGTTTGGCCTACACGGTTTGAGGTCTACTGTTAGTAAAATCAACATCCTCCTAGCGCTAGGTAAACACTTATAAAGTTGATGCTAGCACATTCGCACCTTAAACCACGAGCACTAGCGCAAACACTATGGTGGCAGAGAAAGATTAACATCAACAAATTGAATTTTGCATAAGTACGTAAGCACGTACTTATTACAAAGTAACAACAAGACACACATGAAGAGACCTGGAAATGAAGGATTGTTCTGTGCTATCGACAAAACATGTTTCGGCAAACGTTAAGTACCTAGCTCAAGGGAATAAATGTACCTTCCAAAATATATATCTACCCATAGAAGCGCTCAAATATTAAGGCTACTAGAAATCACCTTCAAATGATAACCGAAATGTATCTATCAACCTGTCACTATGTGATTATCCAATCATATCCCACTATAAAATTAAATATGAAAGTTTGTAAGGAGGTTTATAATGTTAGTTTTATGGTTTAATGACGCTGCAACGGCTGAAAATTTGAATGCTTGGACTAAGGTAGAGTCCGGAATAGCTCTAGTGGTAATTATTAATGGATGCAATGGGCATGACCTGGTAAGACCGAATACTGTCAGTTCAAGCATGGGCATTGCTTATCGTTTGAAGTACAAGTCGTTTTCACGATAGTACCTATTCAAATTAATGATAGTGCCTAACAACTATTTATCTATATGTTTTTATAAGTAAATCGTTAATCGTACCTACCACATTCAAATAGCTACGAGGCCAACTCCGGTGACGATGTTAATAGGTCGACTGAAGGGCCTCGGAGTTCTGAAAAGCTGGCACCGTCAGTTTAAAGTGCACTCCAAATGCGAAAGTGCTCAAATGAAAAAGCAATTCATCCACGTACAGCGTTGATTAGCGTCGATATGTTATAAACAATTTCTATTTGTACACACTTTTATGATTTTACTGGTGGTAGAACTCAAGACTCTTCAGCAAGAGTTATTTCACTTGCGCCTTCACACAAAATAACGTATATCTAGGACCAGCAATGTGCGTATGACACCTCCAGGTATTGTAAGTGTCCTAGGTTACGGTAACCCTTACCATCAGGTAGGCCGTATAGAAAAATGTATAGAAAGTCATTAGTCACTAGTCATGAACAAGTATGTTAGCAATTCCACGAGGCGGGCGTACATGGTAAATTTATAGTAATTTAATTTGATATAAAAAGCGGCTGTCAACATCGATCCTTGATAAGCATGCCACCACAGTAGAACTGCTGCGACAACCAAACGATCCATGGGAACTCGTTGATCCTGGCTTCGTCACCCCCGACTATACGGGACACCTAGTTATTTCATATTATGAACAATTACTTTTTATACACATGTGTATAGAAAGACATTTCTCATGAACAGCTGAGTTAGCAATCCCTCGAGCGCTTTGTATATGGTAATTTACCCTTTGACACAGTGAGCGGCTGTCAGCACATATCGATCGTTGATCAGCATGCCACCGCAGTAGAACCGCTTGAAGTACGACAGCCGAGCGATCCACGGGAACTCGTTGATGCCGGCTTCGTCGCCGCCGACTATACGGGACACCTCGTTTCTTTCGCCGCATTCTGGAAATTATAAATCATGATTGATAATTTTTATTATAAATTTAGTAAGATGACGGATTTTGATTTTGATGTTTCATACCTCAAAGGATTGTCCTTAGTTCGCGTTGTATATATTTCAACAATATTTATATAAATTTCTACCACCCCCGCCACACCTTATGGGAAAAGTTTAGTTTTCATATTTAGTAAGTAGGTACACTTTAGACCTCAAAGGAGAGATACCAGTCAAGTAAGTTTCAAGTCTGATGATTTATGGTCTTGGATCTAAATTACTAAGTATATAACCTACAAGCATAAGAAGTCACGGGACACGGCAAGTTTTTAATAAATACATGAATCAGTATTGGTGGACAATACACGCAACACCAACTAGCTCCAAACTGAGCACAGCTTGTATGTTGACCAGATGTCTGCTAGATTACTTAAATATTTTTGAATACATACACATGATACTAACAACCAGACACAGAACAAACATCTATCATCCCTTAAATGTTTGTCCTGAGAAAGAATCGAACTGTCGACCTACAGGGCAGAAGGAAGAGTTTCCCAATGAGCTGAGAGGCCAGTTATAATGTTAGTACTAACTACATGTGCAAGTGCTCCTGGGCTGGTTCTGTTCCAATAAAGGCGGCCTGTTGCCCCACACTCCACCGAAGATATTCTTTGTAAAGACCCCTCGAACATCGCGAACCGCATCACCCTGTAGGTATTCAAGACAAAGAATTTATGTTTACTATATGCAGGCAGGTACATATTGATTGCTCTATATTTGATAAAACTAATAGGTAAATTAAATATTAATAAATAAATAAGGCCGGACATTTCACACAGCATCATCTGGCACCAACGAAAGCAGAGCTTGTGTTAAGGGTACCACATGACTGATTTACAACTTTTGTACTATTTTTTTGTAAATTCATGCATATTATACATAGAAACACCCAAACCCGAGACTAATACTTGCAGATTATACAAACATTTATCCAGAGGCGGGAATCGAACCAACAACCTTATGCGTCTCAGCCGCGCTTTAGACCACTGCGTCTCAGAGGTCGTCATAATTAAAAAAAAATACTAAAGTATACTTAAAGTCAGATTATAAATTACGAACCTCAGAGCAAGTGAAAGTAAATGTCACAGTCACCAAAATTAATGCGCACTTCCACATGCTGGCAAGTTTTAGAAAATAAACAAAACGAAAAATGTATACGGAATTTGAATATCGGTCTCAGAAATTCGCGGGTCTCATCGTGTTCCGGTGTCGAGGTTGCGCGCGCCGATACACACTGAGATGCGTTCAGTGTTGGCGCGAACAACAGACGTGTTTTGGATACGTCAATGTGCTACCCCACTAGCAGAACATATTACGTCGATTAGGCTGCCTTCGTACGCAAATTAGTCAGCTGCGATCATGGTAGTCAGACTATGGTAGACTCAGTTGATAAATTCCCAACACCCATGATGTCACTAATTTCGGCTTTGCCAATATATCAGTTTTGCCAATATACCAGTTTAGATAGATTTATGTGAGGTACATAATAAGTATTTTTTTATTTTAAGATAGAGAGAAAGCTCATGACTGTACAACTGTTGAGGATGTTTCTATGAGGTATTCAGAGGCAAGCATATTTTTTTATACTGGTGACTTACCTTAACCCTGATTTACTTGAAAGAACGCAAAAAAGGTCACAAACTTAGTCACAAGCTGTGCTTAGTCTGCCTTTGCAGACTAATCACGCTTTGGTTTGAACATAAAAGAGTTTCAGGCGAAACTCTTATTCTCTCATAAGAGTTTACGCAGTCAATCGGCGTTTAGTCTTAATGTGTTTTTCTATGTATAATATATATGCATTTACTATATATATATATAAGTAGTATATTCATGTGGTTCCTATAACACAAGCTGTGCTTACTTAGGGGCTAGGTGATGCTCCGTATAAGGTCCAGAATTATTTATTAATGAAAAAACGAAAATCTTCTAGATTTACAAAATTTTCGCCCACTTATTTTTTATTTGGGTTGGCAATCCTAAAAGATGATTCTACCTTCTAAATAAAGCAATTAATATTCTCCTTGTAGAGTCAGGACAACAGAGACTATAAGAGCCTAACGGTTTGCTTCCAATGTGAACGTTTAATCTCGATTCGGTTGGACAGAATACAAATTACAAAATTAGCTTTTAAATCAAATTACTGAATAGCGGATCATCTATCTTCTGATTTGATAATTGTTAATTTTGTTTTTAAAAATATCAGTGGACCACCTATGAATCTAATTAATATATACTCGTATTAGCTCAGTACTGAATATATGTTTTTTTATATATAGAAATTAATGAATTTTGTTTTTAAATTCTTTTTATCTACGCTCCCTAGATACCTACTCGTAACTCCGTATGCGCAGTGCGAAAATGTTTTTAATAAATATCAAATAGAAATGACGGTAGGTATATAAAATCCGTTAAAATAGCATCTCTGAAGTCTGCTTACTCTCAAATAGGTTCATTTTTAATCCTAATAATAATATAAAAAAATAGAGCACGTTAAAAGGTAACGTTATTTAATTTCGCGAAGACCAGAAAATTATTGGATTTTGAATCTTATAATCAACATCATAAATGCCATCGCACAAAACATCGTGAGATAGATGAACTCTTCCATTGCCCTTATTTGTCGATTCTGTTCTCTTCTTTCCTACCTATCCAAAGGTGTGGAGTAGTTTCAACTAGTAACAATTAACTAGCAAAATGAGCACTTCAAAAACACGCAGGAGCCTTATCCCCTTGACATTAGGTCGAGAATGAACAACTGCGACCGGTTTAGTGGCGAAAGTGATACTTTCCAATCGGTGTCACAACTTAAGTACCTACCTACAATGCATCTTCTTTTTGCACACTCCTCGCTTTACATTGTAATTAAGTACGAGAAGGTACGAGTACATTTCGTTTAAAATCAATAACAAATACCTATTCTTGAGGTGCCAGTTTTTTGCTGTATATACAAAGAAACATTATTACTTGCTCTAAAGGAAAGAACACACTTTGCACTTTTTTTAAGAAAATGATAAATCGAAAAATATTGTCGTATCTAAAAATAATCTGCCATAAAATGCAATAAAAGATAATAATTATAAAAAAAAATTAGAATAATAAATTTTAAACAATATGCCTACAACGAAGGGGCGTTGCAATTAGTTTCTAAAACTATTGTTACCTATTATTGTAGTTTAATTATGAAACAATAAAATAATCATCTCCCAAAGTGGACTTCGTTTTATTTTGCATTTTACTAATAAATAAGATTACCACAAAATCTTACACAAATATCTTTACACAAATAAAAATATCTGCGTTTTTTTTTAAGAAAGTCTCGCTTTCAGCACCGTCAAAACACGTCAAGGTCATTTACTCAGGGCACTGCCTTAAGTAGCATGTATAGACTACCTAAATACCGAAATAGTTGGTTTTATGAAATTCTCATAATAGTGCAGGTACTACTTATAGGTACAAACTTTCCAAGAACAGTAGGTACTCATTTTGGATTTCAATTTTTAGTCTCCTTCTAAGAATCAAAATGGTCTGATTTTCCTCAATCATTCGTTACAAAGGAAACGCCGGCGCATCGTCCCTCATAAATAACGAACTCGATAAAAACTGCAACCTTAATGATTAAGAAACAAATAAAAAACACTTTGTTTTGCTCAAAATCTAAGTTATTATAATTTATTACATGATAGCACCGTCAATCAAGATTTTATAGAAATTCAATCTCAATAAAATCAGTAACATATTTTAATAAATCTATATCCTACGGAACAAAGCTTTATTAATTCTAAATGGTCTCAGTTTTTTGACATTCATAAAAAATCGCAAGGACAAAGTAATGAAAACACAATCCAGACACGATTAGTTGTTTAGCTATAGCTGGCTATTGACCACAAACAACTTCTTCCTTCGATTACGATTAAAATATATGTTTTTCTTCGGATAATAAATCGACTAAATATATGCTTTATTTAACATTATGCTAAGCAAATAGACTCAAATAAAAATTAACAATAAATTAGTATAGATAAATATTATTTAACAATTTTATCGTGATAAGGATCACAGCTGTAGCCTAAAAAACGTTCACTTAACTGCTAACTTAAATTTAAAACTATCGAGAGAGTTCACTAACTATACACAAGGGGCATTTGATTGCCTTTTCATCTATAAACTTACATTTGCTGCTTCAATAACTCAAAAAAAAAAATTTGTTATTGAAGCTGCAAAGATAAAACGAATGCTTGTGTATTGTTTCAATTACGTAGTTTGAAGCAAACTTGGGTGTTTGTATTAAAATGCGTATATACTCGGAATTAATAATGTATGAGTAACTAACTGTTACCCGCGGCTTTGAACTTGTTGTGCCTATTAAAATATGTCTTTCTCTAAGATACGGTCTATCGATTCCCACCGCGGGATTTTTTTTTTGTATGATCAGCAATTTGTCTCGGGTCTGGATATTTCTATATACACGTAGGTATAATGTTAATGTTTTTACAAAAAAAGTACATAAGTAGTATATCAGACATGTGGTACCCATAACACAAGCTCTGCTTAGTTTAGAGCCAGATGATGTTGTGTAAAATGTGAATTTTGAATTTATGACTAACAAGGAAGTATGAATGTAAATATTGTCCATTACTATAGTTACTTAATTTAGTACAAAATCAAAAATAAGTTAGTATTATTAAATAACATTATACAAACAACAAACAATAAACATAACACAAAACTTAATACAATTATTTTACAAAATGAACACTTCTGTAGAACCTCATGCTCTCTTAACTTCTATTGGTAATCTGCACCACCGGCCTCTTAAAATACTTACATTTTATTATGCCTACTTACGATACCTATTTATAAATTAGTTAAAATAAAAATATAAAAATATACATAATAATTATAGATAAACCGTTTTTGAGTATTATTTTCAGTAATGTCTGTTAAAGTTTAATTAAGTTGGTTCTCACACTTCGGAATTGACCTATAAGTAAGAAACGACTTTTTGTGTTTTTTATAAATAATAACTTTAGTAATGTATTGATCTTGTATTGATCTTGATGATAATAATTCTTAACTAACCCTTTTTACAGATTTAGTGACATAAAGGAATTGCATAATTCCATAATTTAAATAGTAAAATTAAAAAAAAACATGAAAACATGAACCTACCGTATTTACCGTTCCCATTTATAGCCAAGCATTTTTGAACTTCATTGTTCCTTTGGCCCATTTTTGACTTTTATTTTCCTACACTACGGATCTTTTCAATCATTTTAGCAATTCCTAGCAAACAATCAGAGTTTCTACAAATAACAATCAGCGCTGCAATTTCGATATAGCAGTCTTGGTAAAATTGCTAAAATTATTAAAAAGATCCGTAGTGTCACTCGTATGAGTATTCGTATGTACGGAAGAATATACGTACGAAAAAAACTTCGTGAAAATTTGGATGGATTTTAGCGTCTTTGGGCAATAAGTGTTTTGCTCAAGCTCTTGTATTGATAATCAGCAAAATACGTAAAACGTATATAAAAAATCTTTAAAATTCAGATTAACCTTAAAAATAATCAACCGCTCGTATTAAATCAGTTGTCGCAAAGACAGGTGTCCCGTAGATTTGCCCTCAGCCATGGAAGGTACCTGGTAATCCTCGTATACACGCCGGGGTAGCCCGGACGGCCACATCCCACCCCCCATGACACTATACCTGAAACAAAACAAAATTACCTTTTACAAAATCTACGAAACCTAAAACATATCAAAATTGCCTTTTATATAACCTTCTAGACTACGGCACCTGAATTATATAAAATTGCCTTTTACAAAACCTACTAGACTACGAAATACTAAATCTGCGGTCACCAATCCGCCTGCCAAGCGTGGTGACTATGGCAAAACCCTCATATGATGAACACAACTAGAAGACGACCCCCAGTTCCCGGCAGTTTCGCTATTCCTGACATAGGTGGCGGCCACGGTAACGGCGGAACAGGGGGTGCGAAAAATCTCCGGCAGAGGTCCTGCTACCAATCCCAACGACCACTCGCCCTGGCAACATACAACGCACGCACACTGAGGACCGACGAGAAGTTGATAGAGCTGGAAGAAGTAGTAAATAAGTTGCACTGGGATATTATAGGGTTATCGGAAGTCCGAAGAGAGGGAAAGGACACGATAATCCTAAATTCCGGCAACTTATTCTACTGCCGGGAGGGCGATCAACTTTCTCAGCACGGTGTCGGATTTCTCGTCCACAAATCCCTCGTTAACAACATAGTAAAGATCGAAAGCGTGTCGAGCAGGGTGGTATACCTTATACTCAGAATAACCAAACGGTATTCGCTTAAGATCATACAGGTGTACGCACCTCACTCAAAACGTCCAGACGATGAAGTGGAGGCTATGTATGATGACAATTCAAATGCCATGCGAGCCTCGAAAACACACATTTGGACAGCGGAACCAACGGGGTCAGCGATTGGCCGACTTCATGGAAAAGGAGGGACTCTTTATGATGGAACTCCTTTTTCAAGAAGCGGTCGTCTAGGAAATGGACGTGGCTTCACCCCGGTGGACACAAACGCGAGATAGATTTCATCATGACTACAAAAAAGCAAATATTTAATGATGTCTCAGTGATCAACAGGGTCAAAACCGACAGTGATGAGTGAATGGTTAGAGGCTCATTAAATCTTAACGTAAAGCTAGAAAGGTCCCGTCTGATGAAATCTACTCTTCGCCCAAGTCCTGCCCAAATCCAAAACCCCGAGAGCTTTCAGTTGGAACTCCAAAACCGCTTCCAATGCCTCGCCGAATGCGGATCCGTAGACGAAATAAATGACGGTCTGGTGGAAATTGTCCATGCCGTTGGGTCAAAGTTCTGTAAAACCCAGCGCAAAGGTAGAACCCTGTCAGAACGTAGCGAAATGAAACTGCAGTTTTCAGTGGACATGTCGAAATACAGCTCGCTCAATAAACAGATCACTTAGTCTTTGCGACGCGATTTGCGTCTCTTTAATACGCGTAGTATTAAGAACGCAATAGAGCACAACCAAGGTTCCAAAGTGTTTGCGAGATCTGTCTATAGGCCAAAGCCAGTTGACGAAGCTGAAGACCGACAGTGGCAGTGTCGTTTCCTCGAAGCCAGATGTTTTACGAGAGCTCGAGAAGTTCTATGGACAACTATACACCTCATCGCAGAGTCCTACTACAAGCACGACTAGCGATGCAAGAGCCCGCCAACCCGACACTACACTGAAGACATTCCGGACGTCAGCCTATACGAGATTCGAACGGCTCTCAAGCAGCTTAAGAACAACAAGGCACCGGGGGAAGACGTAATAACGACAGAGCTTCTGAGAGCGAGTGGAACACCGGTACTTAAGGCCCTCCAGAAGCTGTTCAACTTCGTCATCCTCGAGGGAACTACGCCAGAGGCGTGGAACACGAGCGTGGTGGTACTGTTCTTTAAGAAAGGGGATAACACCCTCTTAAAGAAGTACAGGCCCATCTCGCTGTTGAGATCTATAAGTCGCATGTCTATAAGCTGTTTTCGAGAGTAGTTACTAATCGTCTCGCTCGTAGGTTTGACGACTTCCAGCCTCCCGAACAAGCCGGGTTCCGAAAAGGCTTTAACACCATATACCACATCCATACGCTCCGGCAGGTTATACAGAAGACCGAAGAGTATAACCGGCCACTTTGTTTAGCGTTTGTGGACTATGAGAAAGCCTTTGATTCTGTCGAAACCTGGGCAGTGTTGCGGTCACTCCAGCGGTGCCAAATCGACTATCGGTATATCGAAGTGTTGAAATGTCTGTACAGTAACGCCACCATGTTTATCCGACTCCAGGACCAGAGCACGAATCCAATCCCATTGCATAAAGGGGTGAGACAGGGAGATGTTATTTCTCCGAAACTGTTCACCTCTGCATTGGAGGATATTTTCAAACTCTTGTACTGGCATAGACATGGTATCAACATCAATGGCGAACACATCACTCACCTTCGATTTGCCGACGATATAGTCCTCATGGCAGAATCTCTGGAAGACCTTGGCGCAATGCTCAGTGACCTTAATATCGTGTCCCAACAGGTGGGTCTTAAAATTAACATGAGCAAGACAAAAATCATGTCAAATGCTCGTGTTGCACCCGTACCGGTACATATTGGGAGCGATATAATCGAAGTTGTAGACCACTATGTCTATTTGGGTCAGACGATTCAACTAGGCAAGTCCAACTTCGACAAAGAGGTCAGCCGACGAATCCAATTCGGATGGGCAGCGTTCGGGAAATTACGGCACATCTTCTGGTCATAGATACCGCAGAGCCTCAAGACGAAAGCCTATAATCAGTGCGTGTTGCCAGTGATAACATATGGAACTGAGACTTGGTCGCTAACTATTGGCCTCATACAGAAGCTCAGAGTCGCGCAGCGTGCTACGGAGAGAGCTATGTTGGGTGTTTCACTACGTGATAAAATCCGCAACGAGGAAATCCGTAGAAGAACCAAAGTCACCGACATAGCACTCACAATTTGCAAGTTGAAGTGGCAATGGGCAGGCCATATAGCTCGCAGAACTGATAACCGTTGGGGAAAAAAATATCTCGAACGGCGACCAAGGACAGGAAAACGAAGCGTAGGACGACCCCCCACCCGATGGACTGACGACATTGTAAAGATCGCAGGAAGTCGGTGGATGGAGAGGGCTCAAAATCGTTCTTCCTGGAAATCTATTGGGGAGGCCTATGTACAGTAGTGGACTTTATAAAGGCTGTTATGATGATGATGATGATGACTAGATTACGGCACCTAAATTATATAAAATTGCCTTTTACAAAACCTACTAGACTACGGAACCTAAATTATATAAAATTACCTTTTAAAAAACCTACCTTTTACATTATCTTTTTTAAAACCTACTAGACTACGAAACCTAGAACATAGCAAATTGACCTTTTAAAAAACCTACTAGACTACGAAACCTAAAACATAGCGAAACTGTCTACTACAAAACTTAGTTAACCCCGATGAAAAGATAGAGGGACGAAATTCTTCATACTTGTAGAAATATATTAGGAATATATTCATATTATGCGAATGTTTGTGTGGGTGTTTATTTTTGTATATGTTTGGTTTCAATAAAGCCGTAACGCCTCAACGGATTTAGATGATACTTGGTATTGATGTACTCTGTGATCTGGAATAGGATATAGACTACTTGTTACTACTTGATTACTATCAAGTAACAATAGATGGCCGCAGTGAGAGCGCGGCCGTCAACCGACAACCCGCGCGGAAGCGGGGATCTCAAACTAGTTCGAGCTTACCGCGCGCGTTCTTGCGATGGCGTCTTCACAAATTAATGTAGTAGAATTAATAAATGCTATTCAAGCACGATATGCACTGTGTATGTTGAAACAACGTCAATACAAAAACATTAAAAGTTAACTAAAGATTGTGGAATTAAATAATATCAAAAAACTTTGGAGGTTGCTCTCGCAATTTATAATTCCATTTAAAAATTGCCATTTAATGTAAGATTTTTTCAGTAAAAATAAGCTTCATCATCCATATTATATTTTAACAAACACTGGACACGACAACACTTGGAACGAAACCGCGCTCCACTGTGGACAGGAACAATCGCGCGCGTTCCTGCACTCGCGCCGCTCCCCGCACCGCGCTGCCAGTCTGCCCAAGCACTTATAGTTTCACTATCTCCGTCTGTCTGTCTGTCCGCTCCTAATCAGAGCTCAAGCTCGCATACTATTAATTCATTGTTAAAAGATAGTTTACCTGAATGTGTCACACAATTTTACTTTGAACATGTGGACAAAAACGATATTATCAAGGCATTCAAAATGATTAATGTAAAAAAGACCACTGATCTCTGGGGCATTTCTGTCAGTGTTATAAAACCACTAATTGATATTATTGCACCAGATCTAGCTTTCATATTTAAGCAATTTATTGACAGTGGAGTATTTCCTGATTTAATGAAACATAGCAAGATCATACCTCTATTCAAATCAGATAGTCATTCCGATCCTAGTAACTTTAGACCTATATCAGTTCTTCCTACATTTAGTAAAATTTTTGAAAAACTTATACTAAACCAATAACAACGGCATTTTAATACCAACAACTTATTAGACAGTAAACAATTCGGATTTACAAAGGGACGCTCAACGACTGATGCCGGTGTTGAGTTAATATCACATATTTTTGATATCTGGGAGGAATCACGCGATGCCTTAGGTGTTTTTTGTGATCTGTCGAAAGCTTTTGATTGCGTTCACCATGAAACTCTAATCAGCAAACTACATAACTATGGTGTTAAGGGAGTTTCACTTAAGCTTCTCACATCCTACTTAAGTGACCGAACACAACGAGTAGATGTAAATGGAAAGCGTTCTCCGGGGTCAATGGTAAAAATTGGTGTACCACAAGGATCAATACTCGGGCCATTCTTGTTTTTAATTTATATAAATGATCTACCTAAACTTGTAAAGGACGATCACGAGATTGTACTGTTTGCTGATGACACGTCACTTTTATTTAAATTGAAGCGACGACTTACTAATCTTGACGATGTAAACAATGCAATCTCTAAAGTTGTAACATGGTTTAATGTAAACAACTTATTACTTAACGAGAAAAAAACGAAATGCATTCGTTTTATACTGCCCAACGTTAAACAGGTGAAAGCTAATATAAAAATTAAAAACGAAAAGATAGATCTCGTCGACAACACAGTGTTCTTAGGCATTACTTTAGATAATAAGCTGCAATGGGGCCCGCACATAGATAAATTGTCGGAGAGACTCAGCTCTGCCGCATACGCTGTTAAAAAGATCCGTCATTTTACCGACGTAGAAACCGCTAGACTCGTTTACTTCAGCTACTTTCATAGCATTATGTCTTATGGCATTTTGTTGTGGGGGAGTGCTGCTGATATTAACACCATACTTGTGTTGCAGAAGAGGGCTGTTCGTGCAATTTATAACATGGGCCCCAGAGAATCACTTAGAGATAAGTTTAAAGAAATTAATATTATGACAGTGCCTTGTCAGTATATATACGAAAATTTAATGTACGTGCACAAAAATATTCATTTATTAAAAAAAAAATGCGATAATCATAGTATTAACACTAGAAATAAAGATAAACTCGCTGTTCCCACTGTTAGGCTCGCTAAAGTTAATAAGTCTTTTATAGGGCAATGTGTACGCTTTTATAACAAGGTCCCAAGCGACGTGTTAAATTTTTCGATTGGCAAATTTAAAAACCTAATTAAACAGAAACTGTCTATTAAAGCATATTATAAAATATCTGATTATTTAGATGACAAAAAAGCTTGGGATGAATCTGCTCCAACTCGACTCGGCATCTGTGACAAAATTGTCAAGGGCCATACAAAAAAGTGTTAAGACCAGACAAGTTTCTTGCCGGATTCTTCTTGAACTGGGGTTAGGAGGAACCGGCACCTAGATTCACTAGCATGTAAGAAGACGATTCAAAGTGGTCCTTGTGATTGTATTGAATAAAGTGATATTGAATTTTGAATTTTGAATTCTGTCGTCACGGAATTTAATTTGCAAAATACCAGGATGTTTTTTTGCCAGTTCTTCTCGGGCTTGGGTTAGGATGAATTGGCGCCTAAATTCACCTAGCATGTAAGACGTTTCAAAGTGATCCCTGTGATTGTATTGAATAAAGTATCTTTTGACTTTGACTTGAGTGATCCCTACAAACTTCTGAAATAAAAACTAAAAATATATATTTTTAGGGATACCTTTCCTACATGTAAAGTGGGGTTAACTTTTTAAAAATATTATTACCCCATCCTATGGCATATTGTATAAAGATACTACGAGTTTCTTTAAACAGTTTTTCGATACAGATATTCATTTAATAAATATAAATAAATAATAAATAATGCCGGACATTTAACACAGCATTATCTGGCACCAAAGTAAGCAGAGCTTGTGTTATGGGTGCCACATGACTGATATACTACTTAAATACTTATTTTTTTTGTAATTACATACATATTATACATAGAAACACCCAGAAAAGAGACAAATGCTTGCAGAACATACAAACATCGAACCCGCAACTTTCTGCGTCTCAGCCGGGCTTGGGCCCACTGCGCCACAGAGGTCGTCTGAATATTTATTTAAAATATTAAATAAACCCAAAAATTAAAAATTGAAATGTTCATTTTTGATAGAGATCAGTGTCCGTCCCTCATTACTGGCTAAACTGTCTCAGGTCTGGGTGTTTCCATGTATAATATGTATGTAATTACAAAAAATAAATGTAAATATTATATCAGTCACGTGGTACCCATAACGTGGTGTTAAATGTCCGGCATTATTTATTTATAATCTATGAACGTGCATTTGTCTACCCCATAAGGATCCTGATAGATCTAATTAACTTGAGATCTAAGGAGGTGTCTACCGAGCCTAGGGATTTCATTCGTGAGCAAATTGGTTATTGTTTTGTATACTTACCAACAATTTGAAACTTATCTCCTTTTTGAACGAGCAGTGGCCCTCCACTGTCCCCTTGGCACGAGTCGGTGGACGCTCGCCCAGCACACAGCTGGAAATAGGTAATAAATAACATTAAGTCACAACTCTACAACAAAGCGATGGAAGTTTGATCAATACTCAGGTAATTCTTAAGCCCCGGCTTCATCAGCGAAGTATTCGCGTCGCGTGACAAGAAGTCATATGATTTGTTACACGATAGAAAGAGACCAAGAATGCGAACATTACCTGAATACCTTTATAGCTCCAAGCTTGTGATTTTAGTTTTTAACTGACTTCAAAAAAAGGAGGAGGTTCTCAATTCGGTTGTATCTTTTAATATATGTTATCTATTATGCTTGTTAACCCATAACACCGCCACTTATAAACCGATATTTTATATGAAAGGATACTTTTTATACATTTTGATTAGTCCCATAGAAATTTCATAAAAATCGGTTTTAGTAGTTTGTCAAGTCAAAATCAAAGTCAAAAGATGATTTATTCAATACAATCACAAGGATCACTTTGAAACGTCTTACATACTAGGTGAATTTAGGTGCCAATTCATCCTAACCCAAGCTCGAGAACAATTGGCAAGAAACTCGTCTTGGTCCTAGCGCTTTTTTATATGATCCATCTTATAACTACCTTAACTACGAAATACAAATACAAGAGAGTTTATACATTTCAAGTGTGTCGGTTAACTGTCTGACGGCAGAGCGACATGAGGCCATGCATTCTTATCAATAATATAGTCATCTATATTATAATAAGCTTTCTTCAAAAGACTACCTTTAATGTATGCTTTAAATTTCTTAATAGGTAGTTTAGTAGCATTTTCAGGAAGCTTATTATAGAAGCGCACCGTGTTCCCCATAAATGACTTATTAACTTTTTCTAGTCGAAACCTAGGGATGTATAATTTATGTTTATTCCTAGTGTTGATTTTATGAAGGTCACTATTTTGCTGAATCCCATCTCTATTTTTATGTGTATATAACAAATTTTCATATATATATTGTGAAGCTATTGTGGGAATATTAATTTCTTTGAATATTTCTCTCAAAGATTCTCGTGGTTTCATTTTATAAATGGCACGTATTGCCCTTTTTTGAATTACAAATATTTTACCAATATCAGTTGCTTTCCTCCAGAGAATGATGCCGTATGACATAACACTATGGAAGTAACTGAAATAAACTAGTCTAGCTGTAGCTTCATCAGTAAGCCACCGTATCGCACGAACTGCATATGCAGCGGAACTAAGCCTACCAGCAAGCGTTTCAATTTGTGGTCCCCACTGTAGTTTTGCATCAATATTAAGACCTAGGAAGATCGTGGAATTACAATTGGAATTACAAGATTCATTGCCTCTCCATTTATTTCAATGTTGGACGGGCTATGAATAACATTTGGCAAAGTGAATTTGATACATTTAGTTTTTTTGGAATTAAGCAAAAGATTATTTACAGTGAACCAGTTAAGAACTAACGATAAGGATTCATTTACGTTATCGCATATACTGGTTTTACCTCTCATCAACTTTAAAAATTAAAGACGTATCGTCTGCAAATAAAACTATATCACAAATATTTTTTACAAAAAAAGGTAAATCATTAACGTATACTAGGAATAAAAAAGGGCCTAGTATCGATCCCTGAGGTACCCCTATATCAATAATTGATCCCAAAGACCTCTCACCACCCACGTCTACTTTCTGGACTCTATTGGATAGATAAGACTGTATGAGGTCAATCGCCCGGTTTTTAATGCCATAACTGCATATATTTTAACTTTGTGATTAGGGTTGCATGACTCACACAGTCAAAGGCCTTAGATAGATCGCAGAATACCCCAACTGCATCCTGTGACTTCTCCCAGGCCTCAAATATATGCTTTAAGAGCGCTATACCTGCATCAGCTGTTCAGCTGTCAGCTGTATTGATTACTATGTAGCAGGCCGTTAACGTTAAAGTGGTATAATAACTGATTAAGAATTATTTTTTCAAAGATTTTACTTACAGCAGGTAATATCAATATCGGTCTATAATTAGCGAGATCACTTTCACTTCCAGACTTAAACATAGGAATGAGTTTACTGTGTTTCATGAGATCGGGATAAACTCCCTCGTCGATACATCTATTAAAAATATAAACTAAACATGGTGCAAACATGGTTTGGTTTTTAAATCAAAATAGCATGAAATAATATGTCACCCAAGTAAAAAAAAAAAAAACTGTTGGTGTATTAGTACAGCACCCGGTCCTTCCGACCGTGATGTCGTAGGTTAGAATCTGGTCGAGGATGGATCACAAATGAATTTTTCCTTTCGACAATTGTATGTGCAAATCTAGTACATTCATATTCGTGAGAAAACCGGTATATCTTAGGATTTTTCTAAAAATCGAATGGTAAAAATCTACAAGCGGCGGTGAGCTTGAACATGTCACGTACGGAATAGTAATTACTGTAAGAATGGATATGTGCCATATAAAATGTTTGGTCGTACCTCTGACTTTTAAACATCATCAATGATCTGAGATGTATACCGAGCCCGGGGATTAAAACCGTAAGCTTGGTATTTTTATAGATATATGATTTCTTACCATATTGCTAGTGATCCTCGAAGCCTTGTACTTCATGCCGCGGCACTGGGTCATCGATAAGATTGGAACCCGCACTTCCTGAACTATGCTGGGCAGTTGTCCCCCTTCTGAAGTCCTCCCCCAGCCAACTACGATCCCCTCCTTGCCCGATGGGTCCGTGCCTGAAATAAGTCAATATTGTTTAGTAATTTCTGTTTACGGGAGACTTTTTGGCTAGTTGAACGAGCGAGCGTGAAGCGCGAGCGAGTGTCTCCGTTCCAGCTTAGGCGAAAATGCTTGCGTATGTCTGTCCGGCCGGCGTCTGTCCGGATGTTCTCCTCTACAGGTCGCATTTCTCAACCGATTCTTGTGAAATTTTGTGAATAGGTTCTATAACTATATAGTTTTTTTTTGTCGATCAAAATGGCGGAGATATGGGGGTTAAAAACATAAAAATAGTTATATTTCAGTCATTTCGATAAATTGTCGAGAGGTTTACAGCTCATAGAACCACTAGTTTTATAAGTTATAACACTACAATCTTTCTTTTAAAAATTGGGTTTAGTTGGACGAAAGAAACACAATCTTTACATATAAAATAAATAAATAATACCGGACATTTAAGACAGCGTCACCTGGCCACAAAGTAAGCAGAGCTTGTGTTATGGGTACCATATGACTGATATACTACTTACATACTTTTTTTGTAAATACATACATATTATACATAGAAACACCCAGACCCGAGACAAATACTTGCAGATCATACAAACATTTGTCTCGCGGCGAGAATCGAACCTGCAACCTTCTGAGTCTCAGCCGGACCTAAGCCCACTGCGCCACAGAGGTTTTCATAAAAGTCATAAAAGAACATAAAATCATAAATGTCATAAAAAAACTTAACCTGACTGAAAGCGATCATCATCGCTGAGTCGAAACCGCTGAAGATAGTTTAATTATTTAGCTAGTGAGCTAGAGCAAGAGTATTCTATCAATATCTTTATACCAACGAGCTCACTCTAAAACACTCGCGTTCAAAATTATATTGCATATAGCAAACGGGTTATTTATCCGAAGACCAAGTATTTAGACCAAGGCAAGTTTTAAAAAACTGCTCTTGCTTCTCGGTGGCAACTCCAGCCAGATCCCACGGTTATTGCAATTCAAAAAAAATAGGTATCTATTTCTCATGTCTGAAGTTTATTAATTAAGTCAAGTTAATCATTATTTTGTAGCATGATTGGTTGTATATTGATGGTATTGGTAAATGACTTCAGGGCTAACAAACATAGATACAATACTCACTGGTAGGAGGCAGACAGACCGGTTTGATAATCTTGGAATACGCAACCGGTTTTCTTAGCTTAAGGAGTGCTATGTCGTTGTTATAGGAGTCAGCGTCGAAGCCTCGGTGCCGTATTATGGAGGTGACAGCGCGCATTATAGCAGCGCTTTCTGTGGTGATAGTCTGGTCATGATCGCCGAGGATCACGCGGATCTTTGAGCGTTTTAATCTGAAATTTAAAAAAACATTCTTATAATTCACTTTCTGGCCTATACGCAAGAACGGCTTAGTTCTGTAATAGGACGTCACATAGTAGATAAAAATAAGAATAAAGGCTAAAAGAATGTAGAGTTTTGGAAATGCGCTACGACTGTTAGGCAGGGTTCCCACTATGCCGGACCGGCAGATTTACCGGCTCGGTAAAACTGCCTGAAGAGCTAGTGGCGGTACAAATTGTATGAAGCTATTCACATTATCCCGAGTCCGGCTTTTTCGTCGAGCCCGTCATTTTTACCGAGCGTTTTGTCACTACAAAATGCCGGCAAAATCACCGGACCGGAGTAATGTGAACCAGTTCCGGCCCGTGTTCCCCGCCCCGCCCGTGCTCCCCGCACTTCATTCGGCTCGCATTTTCTGAGTAAAGTAGACGTGTAGCATGGACGACATTCAAATAGAAACTTTAATTACGCTTGTCCAAGAGAGACCTGTTCTGTGGGACAAGACCGAAGATGTATATACTAAAACTTAAAGTTAGCAGCATGGCGTGAAGTATGTTTAATACTGAAACCAAATTTCGATGAACTGGAAGAAAAAGAAGGAAAACAGTACGGTGAGTTTTTAAATATTTTTATTGATAAAAATGCATTCACAAATTTTAATTTATAGCTGCTGCCTGCCACGGAACGGAACCAATATCCGAAACAAAATAATTAGTAAATGCTGTCCGTATAGCATTGGCATTAGGGCCACCTCGAGTCGACCCATTTCGATCCACGGGTCTCGTTTCTTGTTCTTGTCCATTTTCTATATTTTGGTAACTTTCAAAATTTATACCGTCTTTTTCTCTAACAAAATTATGTAAGACTGTACAAGCTTTAATTACTTGAATTGCTGTGTCTACGTTCAGATCTATAGGCCGATGGAGTATTCGCCACTTATTTGCTAGAATACCAAAAGCGCACTCAACGTACCTTCTTGCTCGACTTAATCTATAGTTAAAAATCTTTTTATCATTATTCAAATGTGTACCTCCATACGGACGTAGGAGATTAGGTGTTAAAGCAAAGCCTTCATGGCCAACTAGTATAAAAGGTAATTCCTCGTGCATGTTTGTATGAAGTGGTCTAGGCTTTGGTAAATTTAAAGTACCATCATTGATCTTTTTCCAAAATGTACTATCCTTTAATATAGTGGAATCGCATTCCTTGCCATACGAGCCCACACTGATAAAAATAAATCGGTACTGTGAATGGACAACTGCCATTAATACAAAAGAATAATATTCCTTGTAATTAAAGAACATAGAACCACTCTTAGCTGGCTTCAAAATTCTAATATGTTTGCCATCTACTGCTCCAATACAGTGAGGAAAGTTGGCTTTTCTTTGGAATCTTAAAGCGATGTCCTCCCATTCTCTCTCAGTATCAGGCAGCTTAAGGAAATCTGTCTGTAGGTTTTCCCAAATGACGTGGCTCATTTCTTTTATTATTTTACTTATTGTCGAAACGCCCACTCTGTATGAGTAATGTATTTCTTTGAATGAACATCCTGAAGCTAAATATCTGAAAAAAAAAGTATCTTTTGTTACTACATAATTACATTATACGTCACCAATAAACAAATTCTATTCTAATATTTTTTTATTTATTTCAGGAAAACTGGTTTCAACTAAATGGAATAATGTACGAGATTCGTGGGTTAAGACGGTGAAAAAACAAAAAGATGAGTCTAAATCTGGATCTTCGGCCAAAAAGACACGAAATTATTTATATCACGAGCAACTGATGTTTTTAAAAAAAGTCTCCGAACCTCGACCTCCTCAGGAGTCGGGTTCAAAAAAAACAAGAACCGAGACTGAAGGAGGCATGGAATCAGATTTTCGTTCACCTTTAATTAAAGATAAAAGAACAATTGATAATAAAGAAGTAAATGAGAAGATGTCCAAGTTTTTAGACTCCAGAATGAACCCAGAAAAAGAAAACCATCATCTTTCTTTTTTCAAAGGCATTATACCAATCTTGAACACTTTAACTATCGAAGAGACTTTAGAGTTTCAAGCCAGCGTCCTGACAATGTTGCAAAAAATTAAAAGTAGGAATTATGAGAGACCAAATTACGGACATTGGCGTCATTATAATCAGATGACCGGAACAGATCAGTATACTCACTCTGGATACTACACACATCCTAATCAACAGGCGATACCTACGCAAGATCATCACTCTGGATACTCTACACAATATAATAGTAGCAACCAACAGGCAACAACACCTATACCATCAACTTCTTCCCAGTCATCCAATCCGAATCCAGTTTCGCCAACAGCATCTAGTACTCATTCCATATACTCCCAAGAGTCAGAATATTTAGATTTTGAAGGGTTTTAAGTTTGAGTACAAATAAATACTTAAATGACTAATTTGCATTTTTAATTAATAATTATTGTCAAAAGAACACACACACACACTCTTACCTTAAACATATGGCAATCTTTGTTCTGGGCAAATACATTCTCTGAAACTTGTATTTCGTACTCTTATGCCTGGTGAAAGTCGTCCCAGTAAATCGTCAAAAGTGTTTGTTGTCATTCGAAAATAATTAAAGAACTTTGATCCGTCACTTCTAAGTTCACCCATCAATGTTTCAAATGTCCCAAGTGAAAATCTTTCCCGTAAAATAGGACGTACCCAATACTTTCTTATTTTATTTTGCCTTCTATACCACCACCACCACAACACAACATTTCGTCGTCCATTGTGGGCACAGGTCCAAATTCAACTGAGGTGCTTGTCCGATTTTCTTGTGGGATCCGGTGTAATGTGAACATCTGTGTCCGGTGTCCGGTGTCCGGCAAATCTGCCGCTCCGGCGTAGTGGGAACCCGGCCTTACGAATTTACTTGAAAGAAGCTACGTCTGCTACGGCGTAGACCCTCTACAAAAGTCTACATACTCGTAACATGGCTCACGCTACTCTTCGCTTATCAATCTTAATAATGACACCACTTTGAAGGAGCAGTGACATCAGCATCCTATAATATTATCTCAGTTACAAGCACGTTTTGAGAAAGTATAGCGATAATTAGGAATGAAAGTTAATTTCCGCAATTAGTTTTTTATGTAGGTAATTTGATTTTATCACAATGTTCAATGAAGAAAAACGGAATAGCGAAACTATGAATATTTGAATAGCAAGTACCAAAGTATAACAGTTATAGATATATGTTGAACCATTGTGCGTAATGTTCGTGAGGGAATACCCTCACGTCCATATCGATAGATGTGGACGATACCGTGGTTTACGCACATTGTACTTTTTAGTATTTTTAAATAATGTTTCGTTGCCCATTAACTAACACTATCATCCGTTGAAATCTTCTTCGTACTTAATACATTGGTTTTGGCACTATCAGAAGCATCGTATGTATGCATAAAACAAGTATTTACATACATAATTTCAGTCCAAACTGTGGCTCATATTCGGCATCAAGCCACTAAATACTAAATATTTGAATACGCTTGTCAGTTTTATCAGAATACTTACTTCCTCACACAATGCGCCGCAGTTAACACGTATTCCTTAGTCACCAGTGAAGCCCCGCAGTGGAACTGGCCATCGTACACCAGTCTCGCCATCCACGGGTACCGGTTCACTCCGGCTGGCATGCCGCCTACTATGCGGTTCTCCTGGTTGGATCCGCCGCACTCTGCGGATACGAAAGTGGGGTTGAACGAACTGAGCTGTTCTAAGCCCTCTAGGCCTATATCTCGTTCAAGTGAAAATGTTAGGTTCATTCGTCTATGGGTTTCTTTTTACAAGGAAGTTATAAGTTTAGGTGAGTCTAGAACATGCCTTAACCTTTAGGGTACCGAAGTTGCGATACCACGATAGAAACAATAGAAAGACAATTGATTATAAAGTGATTTTCTAGATTAAAAGTAGGCTTACATGGGCAATTTTTGAGCAGTAATTGCTCGGCAACTCGGTATAGTATCGATCTATCTGGAGCACTTGCTTTCCAAATTTACTCCTTATGAGTTATGGTGTGGCTATATTAATAATACCGCCACGATATTAAATTCTACATGCTGCTTTATTACGTGATTGGCAAGTATTGCCCAGGAATGAGCAATTTGAATTGACCGTGTAAGTGTGTCTTTACTGGGTTATTGACAAGATTCTAAATCAGCTACTCAAGAAATTACCCAATAGTTATTTATGAAAAAGATGTTCCATCCCGAACAAATAGTTTTGAGCAACATGTTACGTACATACAATATTTCACAGCCCGAATTCATAACTTTTTGGATTAATCGACTTGTATCCACATATAAGTAAACGGAAAATCCCAAAAGGTGGACGAGTGTCCACATCATAACGAGGTCAATCGCTTCCAAATTTCGTAGATATGATACGAATAATATTTCACATAAATATGAAAACATACAAATTATGGGATTTGTATGTTTTCATATAATGTTGTGTTCACTGCTATATTGTAATACGAGTAGTTTTCGTATTTCACACAGCAGCATCTATCATGGGATATTTAATGCTGTGTGAAATATCTAGTATTATTTATTTTATTATTATTATGAAAAAGTTGTTTCATCGAATAAAGAGTTTTGAGTAACACGTTACGTAATATAATATTTCAAAGCCAGAATTCATAACTTTTTGGATGAATCGTCTTGTATCCACATATGTATAAGTAAACGGAAAAACCCAAAAGGTGGACCAGTGTCCACATCATTTCGAGGTTAATCGCTTCCAATTTTCGTAGTTATGATACGAAACCATTACAATAATGAGGACAACAAATATTAAAAAATACATATGTCATGCTAGATGATGCTGTGTGAAATGTCCAGCATTATTTATTTTATTAGTATTATGTTGGATATTAAATAACCAAGCGCTCAATCCGAACGTAGTTACATCGTTAGGACGAACTCCGCTTAATTGCTAATTAATCTACGTGAAAAGGAAAAAGCAGAAAGATGCGGATTAAATACAATAGATACGTTCAAGTAGTGAGTAGGAAGGTATTTGTGGAGCAACTTACGGTTACCCAAAGTGATACAAAGGGAGTAGCGCAGGGAGTTTTTGTCAACTCATGGTCCAGGCAATAATCATACCCGTAATCATTTATAGCTAGGTACAGCCTGATAGGTGCTCGAGTCCATAGGTACGTAGCAAAAGATTTTGTTATTATTTCCGTTTCTGTAAAATTCCTCTAGCCAACCAAAACCTTTAATAGCACGAACCAAATCGAGAATGGAATCTTGTGTTATATATAAACATTTCCTCATACAGCTATTATAAACTGCTCGAGTTTACGAGTGAAGTAACATTGCAGCAGGCTACCAAGATCGAGGCACTTTCACTATCACTCGCAGTTCATTGCACATGATGCAGTCAATGGCTGCGCGGGCGTATCTCGTCTGTTTACTAGGAAATCACACGCTTTTCTACTGTTTTTGTTAGTCATTTGTTCAAGGTGTTGTGACTTGAGGCTATTATTACAATGTCAAGTCGATGCTTTGTTTACGCCATCGAAGTGCAATGTCATGGAACTTGTAAGGACTTTAAGGTAGTTTGTAGTCATTGTTTGTTGAGGTCAAGCAACTATCTAAATGAATGTGCAAAAGTGCAAATGCTTTATTAGGTACTTAGTGCATGAGCAGCGCAAACGGTGATAGCGCAGTAGAAAATCTCTGTTGGGCTACCGTATCGCACTGGCTCGAAAAATGCAGGAGTAGGTAATTTTCTAATTTAGTGGTGCAGTTTTATTTTTGTAACAATACAAATAAGTTGTGTTTATAAAAAGTGCTGTACAGTCGCTAAATACAGTGCTCATGCTCGATACAGTGACTTACCCAACTTTCTAGGAAGAGGGTTTGCTCTGCCACACTCTAGAAAGTGAACGTGAAACGATCAATAGACTGATATAACTATGAAAGTACATTCATAAAGAGTAAATAGTGTAATGTGCATAGAAACTAGTCTACTTCTTGAACTACAATATTTAGATCAACTTTTAAAATCATGTCATAGAGAGAAACATCTTGTGGTCCGGTCCTGAAGTTTTGCACACAGTTATGCTATTCTATTCTATTATAGTCCATAATGTTGGTAGATCATGTTTAACCTTTTTGTCCCGTTGCAAGAGCTGAGCTAGTAGGTACTTCTCGTCAACGCCCAGGTTCCTTTAACCGATCCGTTCATCACTAGACTCACCACAAGAGCAGTTCTTGACGACCGTGTCATCATCGTCGTCTTCCACGCTCTGATCTTCAAGAAGAGGCACCTCGAGGCCGAAGAAGGCATCGAATAGGAACCGCTGTGACCTGTTGCCCGTTGAAACCTGAAAAGATTTTTTTTTAAAATCATGATTGAGGTTCAATACTTCTATTTATTTCTATTTATAGACTTCAAGTTCAGCGAAATTCAAAACATCTACCAACAAATCCTTCTAAGAAGGTGCAGGTACTTACTAATATACGATTATTCAAATAAGTAACCTGCGTTGCCTAATAATTCCGTTCCAAAACATTGGCCGAGTTAATTACCGTTATGCATCTCAAATCGGAAGTACCCAGCAGACCTACTAATGACCTATGTTACGTCGGAAAAGATTGTTATATCACACACTACACTACTTATCTACACGCACAATTTAGGTAAGATGTTAGATGTTCCATACAAAATTAATATAATATAAGTATAATAGTCATGTAACCGTGTTCTTGATATGTGTAGTTAAGGTTACGCGCTCTCAATCGGAAGTAGGTAACGACCAGAAAGACATGTTTATTTCGGTACATTGTTACATCATAACATGCCTTCAATGTTTCTGGTTTTTTGGTCGGATATGGTTGCATAAGTTTTGTTTACCTGAGTTTACTTTCGCGAGATGCCATGGTTGTGTAACCGGCAAGTTAATTGGCGGGTAATGTCAATGCTTTCACAACGACAGTCGTGTTCCGGCTATTATCTTTTTTGCTTCAATTTTAGTAACGCTTCCACTTTCTCATCTCGTTTATCAGTTTACCTCATTGCTCTCTCTAGTTTTTACTACTAGCGTTTTACCTTACCGAGTGCAGACTGGCTCTTTTTTGGTCAGTGACCTAATGTTTAGAAATACAGATGTCCAAAGTTCCTACGTGCTAGATACTAATACTAACAAAAAAAAAAAGTCAAAAAGTCAAAAGATGATTTATTCAATACAATCACAAGGATCACTTTGAAACGTCTTACATACTAGGTGAATTTAGGTTTTTTTGCCAATTTTTTTTGTGAATTTGCCAATTCATCTCGAGCTTGGGTTAGGATGAATTGGCAAGAAACTCGTCTTGGTCCTAGCGCTTTTTTATAATGATCCATCTTATAACTACCTTAACTACGAAATACTAACCTTACTAGATACTAACTTGTGCATATTGATATTAGAGCAGTTAGGTTTTACGATTACTCCTTAGCGCAAGAGCCCACCTGTACCTAGCTGATTCTAGTCGTCAATTCAAAATAAAAACTGTTCCACTTCTTCATTACTGTAAAAACACTAAAGCAAAACACAGAACGTACTGTTTCGATTCTCATAGAAAAGTGCTGAGTGACACTTCTGACAAATGATACGTACGGGTTATTTCAATTTATAGGAATCTTGCATGTGAATTAACTGAGTAGGCTGTAAAAACAAACCGCCACATATTCACGGACTCTTCCACTTTCCCCGAGTCACGTAACTAATGTGACGAAAACTCGCAAGTTATTAGTTAACTAACACCTTTTATGTATTTATGATATAACCGAAACCAGGGTACGGTGCTAAGGTTATGTAAACATACACTCGTGATACTTTGCGAAATAGGGTCACGGTGTTAGATGTATTCGATGCTAATATTAAACCTCATTGGAAATATTAAAGACCATTGGCTGTTCTCATGAGGGTTCAATTGGAAGGCGAAAAGTTCTCCGACATTATACATTCTTGCCGGAATTTACTGTAAATATTTGTTAGAATACATAGGTACAATAGAATTCGTCTATTAAGACTTCGTTTATAGCGGATAAACACTTTTAGCGACAGATATGCAAACACAAGTTAGGTTCTATACAAACGTACTATGAAAACATATCCGTTTAGTACGACTCCGGTTTAAGGGACCAACTGCTTAGTACGACCTATTTTGACAAGGTCAGTTAGGACAACGCGCAGTGATTTTTTACGAAATCAATACACCCGCCAGCCCATATCCATGCTTTCTTCCTCGACTAATATGGTGATTAGCGCGTGTAAATTACAGTCAATATTTTTCATCTGTTTTGTCAAGATGAAGGACTCGTTACGAGCGTTAAAATGAGTTAAGTACGTGAAGTAAAAGTGTTTCTCAATTGCAGAAAAAAGAGAAAATATTACAACATTTAGAAGCTTGTGAATCAAATGTAACCTTTGCAAAGGAATTCGGCTTATTTTGCTCTAAAATCGCTTAAATTATACTGTCGTTTTGTGCGTCTGTGAGATTGGGTTTGTTTCAAGTAAGTACCTACATAAAGGTTATTCTAAAAACCTCAATAGCATGATGAAGGATCAGCGACACCAGTGTCCAAACCAGACGTTACTTGAACTTCTTATCATCGATGTCAAGGGAACTAAATTAATCTAGAACTGTGAACATCTCAGACTGAAAGCACCGTGACCTGCTTAATGAAGTAACCTAGGTTTTGCAAACGGCCGTGACAGTAATTACGGAGGTCGTGCTGACTCTGTCTTTCGAAGTTCAAAGTCGCAAGTCACGGTTATTGAGCTATTCTTAAATAGGCACTTAGCAGATTTCTTATTACTTCCATACTTACTTAGATGTACTAATTTACCTTACGAACCTTGAACAGGTTTATTGTAGATTGTATTGTACAGTTTATTGGAATCAAGGTTTTATCAAACCTTAGATTATCCAGGTAAAGTCAGGTCTCACTTCTATACAGTCAGTTCCGTTTGCTAAGCATTCTTACCTACAATTGGGGACAGCAAGGTGATCTAGCAGGCATCTAACGTCTACTCCTTGATCATTATGGTTATGCTTAGCCAATTATTGCATGTCTACCTATGACCTGCAATACCGACTGATGATAAGGATAAGTACCTACTTATCCTTATCATCAGTCGGTCTAGCCACATATTAGTACTAGGTACTTTATGATGTTTTCTAGATACGAACCTACCTAAATGTTTTGAACACACTGTGGTTTGCTAGTGACACGATAAGAAGCTGTACCCGGGTAATATTTTTCAGTGAAAATCATGTGTAACATATCAGTTTAACATTATTGGTAAGGATGGAGTAGTAGATATGTACTTGCTGCTACTATTTCAAAGATTTCGAAGAGACCTTTTAATTCGTAAGGTCAAAGAGACTTTCCAAAGTATGATTACGAAGAGCTTTCACAGTCGGAAGGTAATTGCTGCTTTGCTCTCGATGTAGGTACATATTATCCGAGCTCGTTTATCAAAACTGAAGAAAGTAAATCAGGCAAAGCAGAGGTCTGTAAGTACCTATTTACTCATTAGGTTTTGTAACAATGTGTTCTTGAAACAATATGTATGAGATAGACTAGAATACGCCCGCAACTTCGTTTTCGTAAGAACCTACTAACTTATTTCTTACAAACTGTCTAGTGATCAATTATTTTGAGATTCGCTTTAGTGCAGTTCCACTGCACTACTTGTGCTACGAGCAGGCTACGAAAAAACTAATTTTGCTACAAAGTGGTATAGTAATATTTGTTACGAGGTGGACCCCGCCTCGATAATGATTGTGGTGTAAACTAACATGTGATTGGTATGCAAGACAGCACAGGAAGGGTACATGAACCCACACAAGGATTTTTCAATTTTTACTACAAGGGTAACTTTTACTTTAGATAAAATAACCACGTCAACTACGAAAGCGCCTTGAGGAAAACTTGACTGAAAACCTGGATCTCTAGATTGAAAAGGTTATTTATAATGTCTGCTTCTACTTAGCGACGACTAATCACATTTTATTAATTTTTACGTGAATGAACACACTGCATTGGCAATCGATTAAATTACATAAATATAAGCAGTTAATGCCAGGCTAGCATACATGCATAGTAATAAAGAATCAAGTTCTGCATAATATGCGCAACGAAAGTAAAAGTGCGCATGTGACTTGAGTCATTGCACTGCTTCGCATTGCTTGCTGTGACCGATTACTGCATAATACTTCATCTTCGTAACGGAAATAGAACTTACATGGTTGAAAAGTGTTGCTCCGTCAGGCGATGCCCGCTCACGGGCATCAGTTTTGATAGCGAGGACCACGGTAACTATAGTCACAACTCTCCATTTGCACATCGTGGGGATCCGGGCTGCGGGCGGTTATTATTGGTGCGTGCCACTATTTATTTGCGCGGCATCTCCGCGTTTACTGGCAGATTGGTAGCGAGCGCTCCAAAGGCATAATTTCGCAAACGGGCGCCCATGAATCGCGGGCCGAGAGTCGGCCGCGGCCGCGCGGAGTCCGCCGAGTGCCGCTGACGACACGGGGCTTCAGCTTCGGCCACCACCTCGCGTACTTTCTCCCCGCATCGAAACAACGGCCGATGCACACGAACGTCATGAATCAGCTGAGTGCTACGAAACTAGAAAGACGTACTACATCTACTTTTCGTACATAAACTTCCCTAGATTTTTGTATACTAAGTAATTTGCTAGCTAGTATAATTTTATTATACCTATAGACACAGACATTTCGCTTTGCTGCTCAGGCTCGTTTAGCAGCCAATACCAGTGTGGTATTCAATAGGTACTGACTTATGTAAGTACCTACCTTGTTAATTTGAGGTAAATAGGTTATGTACTTACGTTCATAGGTAAGTGTCGTTAGCAGGTAGCTGATTTCGGAATGCAAGCGTGGGTTTTCCACGTCGTTAAAATGAAAGTGAAAATAAGCAGTGGTTTCCGCAAAACGCCCGCCGGCGCGGCGCCCCGATGCGCCCATGTACTAATATAACACAGCTACTTAAGTAGGTAAGTAGGTACCTAGGTAATCTTTGAAAGAACCATAATAAAATCAAGAGATGAAAACAAATTTACTTATCATAAGGTAAAAAGTTATACGAGTGGCTCGGTACTTAGGCGTAGGTAACCGTATTGAGAGATACAAGGTTATAATATGCATCTGGATTGAGGAATGTATGTTTGGATTACATAGGCACCCCAAGACATGCAGGTACATAAATAGTATTTAATCTAGAGGTGTGTACCTACTAATAATAATAATAATCCCGGACATTTCTTACTTACTTACTTTACTTATACTTAAACTTTTTTTCTTTTGTAAATACTTACATAAATATTATACATAGTAACACCAAAACCTGAGACAAATACTTGCAGATCATACAAAAGTTTGTCCCGCGACAAGAATCGAACCCGCAACCTTCTGCGTCTCAGCCGGTTTTCTTAAGTTTTTAAAAGTCGATTATAATGTACACTCATAATTGAAGAAAATAGTTGAAAATAGTTGAAGTTTTGAGCCAGAGGTTGGCATCAATTTTTGTTTTCTTATTTTTTAGTATAGGTATTAGGTTTTTCAAATGTCAACAAGACATTTACAAACTAATAACGAAATGAGATAATAAAACATGCAAGTATAATGTTTCTAGTATATTGAACCATTTTTGAGTACCTACACATTTTGCTTTTTTTTTGACCAAATTCAATTATTTTTGTGCAAGGAGTCTCATGGACTCCATGAGGTAAATTAAGTGATTTGGAGTCACCAGGTCGCCATTTGTGATTGGCCTGAACGACGACAGCAGAAATGTAGCTAGCGCCTTTCAGAAGTAACCAAGCAACACTATTCGTGAACGTTCCAGGTACTTATGTAGATACCTCGTCAATTAAAATATTTAAAACAATCAATAATGTAGCGACTTACATAGAGCCGTTGACGTTTTTTGTTACTTAGCGGATTTAAACTAATTTTACACAAAATGAGAACGGTAATTACCTATCTATAGAATATAGCATTTATTTATTATTTATTTATTTAATGTTAGACGATACCGGCAGACTGGTGATTACATGGATTGGTTGGATCGCAAGGGTCACATCAGTGAGGGGTAATCGATTTATGGTGAGCAGTGTCCTTAGAAATCGCACTTTGACTTCTTCTAATGTCAGAACTACGCTCCAGGAAGTCCGGCAAGTGACAGTCATCACTAAAACCGTAAGAAGAAAACTTAGAGGCTGGAATAAAAACGCACTTGCCAGCCAGAGGCCCCTTACCACAGGTTATCGAGTAGCTCAGGCCAACTTTGCTCGCACATATCGAAAATGAAAGTCTTAAGCCAGACGATAGAATGGTAAAGGTTTGGAAACGACCCCGAGAAAGATAAGCTCAATGCAACACTGTCGAAAGAGATCCGTATGGTGGAGTGTCAGTAATGGGTGGTATTTGCACAGGGGCACGTTGTCTACATATCTTAATATCGTGATATCGTGAGCTACATATCGTGGAAATTGAGTCTTACTGACTGACGGTACGTAACTAACATTTAAGAATTACCAGTGTGTGATTGCAACTCAAAATTATCAACAGTCAACCTATGGTTTTTTGTTCAAAATAGCAAATAGTTAAAATAGTAATAAAATCTAAAAAATAAAACCATATGTCTAGTTATAAGACCATGAGTGTATTTGTCCATTTATTTTATGTGCCGTTACCTAATTTTAAGTCAAAGATTATAGTGGCACTTTTCAAGCTCAATTTAAACCACTGATGGCGCCTCTTTTTGTATGTGCAATCACCCACCCATCCAGGTTCGGCCCACGAATCACGATGCTTAGGTAGGTACGATATCGTTCACTCATATCGTTTATCGTTGCTGAAGCACTTTTTAGGCCCCGTCGCAAAAAAAGGTCAATAATGACATAGGTATGTGTCTGCCTGTGGGATAGTAAATTCCGATGGATGAACAGATTTTAATTTATTTTTGAAAGTTTACCTGATCGAGCACCTTTGTTTGGTGTAGGACAGATTCGTGATTCGGCAGATTCGCTACAAGACACAGCTACATTTTTATAACGAGAACCTTTTAGTCATGTATGTTGGCGCTTCGGCGGCCGCTGCCGCGGCACGCTCGCTTTGCTCGCTCGCCTTGCGCGTTGTTTTCTATACCTAACTCTAACATAACCTCACCAACTGGTTTCGATCTGATTCTCGTTATAAAGATGTAGCTGTCGAGTAGCGACGGGTGAACAACGGGAACAACGGGAAACAACGGGTGTCACATGCTACCTATGATTCAAGAAAATCTGATATTTGAAGTTCACCTGACTGAGCATCTTCAACATGTCTAAACGAACTGGAATAATGATATTGCAAAAACATGGTAGGTAACCTAGACCTGATGCCGCAACACCTGAAATGCTGTACTTACTAACTTACAGCAGAGGTGTTTGGGCTTATTGGAAAGTCTCAATGAATACCTACCGCAGAATGGGGTTAATACTTAGACATTTTTGAACTTTGATTTTCTTTTTAGGTCTCTGCTTGTTATACAACACAAAGTATATTTATTATGTGCTAAAGTTGACTTTTCAATTCTAAACAAAAAGGTTCAAAACGGTTTTTTATCTATATGTATTTGAAATACAAAATGCTAAAATATGAGTAGTTACTCCATTTAGCCTGGATTTGATGTCGTTTTTATCGTCTACTCCCACCTGTTCTGTTGGCAGAACAATTGTGATTTTTTCCCATTAGTTTTGTGACTTATAAGATTATGCTTTACACCTGGCTTCAAATTATATTCTTCTGGCGGGAGCGTTGTTTCCTATACTCTAACATAACCTAACCAACTGGTTTCAATCTGTATTTCATGTCACAAGATTTGTGAACAGAACTACTGGGAATTAATTTCCCATTTGTTCTATGAACAGAACTAATGTTTAAAAAAAACCAATAGTTCTGCCAACAGAACTATTCAACGGAACAGGTGGGAGTAGAATGTTTTTACTTGGTTAATAGAAACGACAGAGGCGAACAGAAAAAAATACTAGCGCTGCCACGGTTTCAATGGCAGAATTTAGGTACCTACCTACTTATCATAACCATCAACGTCCAGTAGAATTCCACTAACCGAAAAAAAATTTAGCTTTCTAAAGTAGAAAGCACAATTTACTCAATTTTGTAGCAACTAGGCATACACTAGAAGGTAATTAATGTAAAGGTTCGAGTGAAACCAAATTCATAATTTTTATCATTATGGTCTATAACCTCCATGTTTTGTCATAGTAGTTCTGGCAGTGACGACCTCTGTGACGCAGTGGGCCAAAGCCCGGCTGAGACGCGAAAAGTTGCGGGTTTCGATTCCTGCCGCGAGACAAATGTTTGTATGATCTGCAAGTAGGTATTTGTCTCAGGTCTGGGTGTTTCTATGTATGATATGTATGTATTTACAAAAAAACAAAAAGAAAGTATATACTTACCTAAGTGGTATATCAGTCATGTGGTACCCATAACACAAGCTCTGCTTACTTTGGTGCCAGATGATGTGTGAAATGTCCGGGATTATTTATTTATTTAATATAACTGTAGACCTACGATTAAAGTTAGGCCATTAGCGTTTCTTTTTTGGTCCCGGTTGTTCCTGTTTTGTGTTGTATTGCGATGATATTTTATCTTATTTTCTGTAGGTACCTATTTATTACTATTTTGTATACTTTTATAATTTAACCTTGTTTTGCAGACAAAACTGTATTTTATTCGCTGTTTTGTCTGCAAAATAATGTATTCATTCTTAAGGCTCCCACACAAAACCGCGATGCGATGCGATACGACGCCGCATCGCAGGAACTTGTTCAGAGAGCTCGCAGATATTTGCGATGCGATGCGAATTCGCTGATAAGTGTGGGAGCCCTAAGATTAGGCTCGTAGCAATGGAGAAGACAAACAAAAAATTACAAGAATAACTGTGTTTTCATTTTTTTTTCTACCTTTAAAAATGGCTGAGAAAATGAAGATCAAAGTGTGCATTTTCGTACATTATTTAAAAACGCAGTTGGCGCTAAATCATTCGATGACGTCACAATTTATTTCGTCGCGCGCGAAAGGTTTCGGCGGGAGCGCCGGCTAAACTTACTCGCAGTCATAATTTTTATTTAATTCGTAAAAACCATAACTTCGGTAATACTGCATGTATTCACATGAAATAAAAACTAATATGTATAACATCCGTAGTCTACGCTTTAATGTTAGGTATATTTTAGTGTAACATTTTGACCCTTTTGTGTTCTCCAAAACCTACCTACCACACATTCAGTTTAAAGTTCGAAATAGGTAGGTATGTATGTAGGTCTATCTTCTAAAACTATCATGGTTTTGAAAAATATTTTTGTTTTGGATAGTTAATTTATCGAGGAAGGCTTTAGGCTTTATAAAATCACGCTCCAACCAATAGGAGCGAAGCATCAATGGAAAATGTTGCGAAAACGGGAAACAATATTCCTTTTTGAGAGCTTCCGTTGCGTGCGCTGCGTGAACGGTTTAAGTTACGCATGATGTATGATGGAATTATTCCTCTTTAAAAGTTATAAAAATATGTCTGCGACAGCGAATGTCTATCTTTTAAGATTGACTCACTATAACCTTTTATATATGGTAATCAAATTTGTTCGAAATGAATGCATTATTTGCGAAGGAGTTTTATCAACATTTTATTCATCCTCATCCAAATAAATATGTTATTAATCACAAGCATTTCATTGTGAACAAAATTGTCCTTGACATCACTTGATTTCAATCAACATCTTAGGAGATATCATAATAACTCCGCAACATAATAGGTAGGTATGTCTCGAACATTCATGACCGCAACCGTGACGTCACGCAGGGAGCGCGCGAAATCTCTAAAATTTAAAAAGTGTCTAAACTTACTAGCAGGCTTAACTTCGGTAATACTGCATGTATTCACATGAAATAAAAACTAATGTAACATATGTAGTCTACGCTTTAATATTACGTATATTTTAGTGTAACATTTTGACCCTTTTGTGTTCTCCATTAACAAGCGGTGTGAGTTTATTATACCTACAACACAGACGGTTATATTTACTCTGTCTGAGCGCCTTGTTCGCTTTATGGCAGATTAGCATTAGGCCAGATTAGCCTAAGGACAGATTCGCTCTAAGGCAGAAATTGTACAGTCAATAGCAGACTCGATAAGAGTTTTCTATTTTCTTTCGTTTTTGAGTGAATTTCATATTTTTTGTATATACACTACCTACATAGTTAAAGCTTTAATTCCTTTATGTAACGAATGTTACCTATATAAACTGTATGATAATAATTCGTCACACAAAGGTATTCTCTATTAATAAAATTGTCAACACGTTGATGCTAAATTGGGGCCTTAAACAAGTCAGCGGCACAAACTCGTTAGGCGGCGCAGCTAAAATGCATGCTATTTCACGAGTCATATGATCAGATTAATCTATTATTTCTAAATAAAACGATTGCGTAAAAATAATGAATGGACCAATAATAATTTAGGAATAATGATTTGGCTCAAGGGTTCTCATGAAAAAACTACTGAATGTATTTATTAAAAAAAAAGTTATTTGAGCTCTTGAATAAATAATCTATGCTTGTATCGGAATATTTTTTTAGTTTGCTTACTCCGTTTGTTATTTATTCACACATTCACATAAAGTTGCGATAAAATCAGTGATGAAAATCTTTTTTTTTAGAGTGTTGTACCTTTCAAATCCATATTATTTTTACAATTCTGTATTGATACAAGCATAGATTATGACAAGACAAATTTATATTACTTTTAGTTTTGTTTGTTCATCATCAGACGGTGGTGTGATCACCCTTCGACGTTTGTATGGAAAGATAATCGACTTGTTCACTCTTAACTAACTACAATAAATATGAAAATGACTCGTATAACATAAGTTTTCCAAGCATTAAAAACTCCTTCAGTTTATCTTTCAACACTCCTTCCTAATCTTTCTATTATGTAAATGGCCACTTTTAAATTAGAGTATATTGTTATGCGACTTTTGCCACTTTTGTCACATTTGTCATCGCAACTAAGATTGATTTTTCTGAATTGATCTGATTTCTTTACTGTATAGAACTAGAAAGGCTTAGGTACTTAAATTTGGATAAAACTACTTGTACAAATCTGAAACACCTCAAGTTACCTGATCGTCTTGTGGAGAATTTTTTTTTGTTTGATGACGGAACTGTAGACAAAATTTAGTTTTTTGGCACACCCTTAGCAATAACTAATTTTAAGAAGTATACATGCTTTTACGGCGACGGCACCTTTAAAGTTGTTACGAGGATCTTCTATCAATTATACAGGTTACAATGCTTCACAATGATGATACTATTGATTTTGTACCCTTGCTTTATATACCTACCTACCGCTCCCTAACAAAACGCAAGCAACTTATGAAAGAATGTTTACTATATTAAGTGATCAATTTTCAGTAAATATAGAGCAGTTTAAATGAGATTACGAGATAGCAGTAATTCAAGCAGTTAATGCCATTTATCCGAATGCCAAAATTACGGGTCACTACCACTATTGGTAAGCTTTTTCCAAAAAAAGCAAAGACCTAGGTCTCAATAACATCAATGGTGGAGACCATTTATAACACGAATGTATATGCAATTGGCATTGTTGCCGCAAACTTTGATTCCTGAACGCAACTTAGCTTTTCTTTTAAACGATTCTGAAGAATGTAGGTACGACATTTTTTAACTATTTCTCCAAGCAATGGATGGGATTAATTACCCGGGAAACATTACCTATTTGCTATAAATAAATATTCAGGACTAATAACCCAGTTGAAGAGTGTAATGGCCGCCTCAAGAACAGAATCCCCTTAAAACCACCGTTGTATCGGTTCATACAGTTGCTCAAAAAAGAAGCCAAATATCAAGACAGAAATTTAAGAAGGATAGAAACTTCTTGCAAAGGTAAAAGGCGTAATTTAAATTTAAAGGAGAAAGATATCAAAATTGACATGATAATCACTGCACTGAAAAACTAAATTTCTGTGCTAGAATGCATAGAACGATTGTGCAGGGTGAACTGTATTAACTTAAGATCCTAATATTGTTGTCAAAGTCTTATGTTAAATTTTGTTGTTATTAAACAACCTAAATTATTTGTTTCACTTTACTTCTGCCTTAGAGAGAATCTGTCCTAAGGCTAATCTGGCCTAATGCTAATCTGCCATAAGTAAAGAGAATCTGTCATTTAAGCGAACTATATATTTAAGAGTTCAAATTGTCTTTTGAAAACTTTGAAAACTATTTTATAATGACCCCTTTCTCTTTTCTATTCCACTCTTGTTGAATATAATCCTGTTTCCAATAACCCCATGTTGCGTAGGTAGCACATACCTACCTATTCTATTAGTCCCTTTTACGTTTACATCAACGAGACTCTCAGCTCGTGGTTCGTCGGCTCAGATGTTTCACATCAGCTAGGGAGTCCGATGGCCCGTTTTTTTAACCCTATAGGTAGGTAGGAAGGTACCTACCTACATCATCAGCCATCAGACTGATTAATCAAACATTAACTAACCGACCGACGGACGGTAGGTATACACCGATTATCAATAACCATGGTACCGGTCTGAGTGTGATAGTTACCTACCTACCTACCTAATGGTTTACGGAAGTGATGCAAACCCTCCAGGTGTAGGCAGGTAGGTACCTACGTTGTATACCTACTTAAGGTTGGTACCACGACGGCCCGTTTTTTTTCTTATACAGCTTTTGCGACGCCAATAAGGTACCTACTCTATTTAAGTTCAGTTACGCGGTACCCACATTATTGACCTTTGACTTGGTTTCTCGACGACGCGACGTTAACGGTCCATTACAAGCTACAGAAGTATCAGAATCTCTGTGCACCTGGTACAAAGCCTTCAGCGTGCGTGAGCGTCCACGTCACGGCGGTCAGGCAGAGCAGAACATATTGGTGAAGTTTCTATCGAGAGTCCATCCCAGAATAAAGACACCCAATTGAATGAGGCACAAGAAACTTGTTCAAGAGAGGTATGTAAGTACCTTTGTAATGTAACTACAACGGATACGGCCGATATAAACAGTTGGTTCTGTCCCCATTCATTTTTGTCATTTATTTTATATTTTATTTAAATCAGAGTTTCTGGGACTGTTGATTTTTTACCATTAATCACAGAATGCATTCATTGAAAGGTAGGAATAAATAATAAGACAAGTATTGCGTTCAAATCTTTATTTTTTAATTGTGTTACTTTGATTACGTAGGCGTGTTTGTTATCAAAGCAGTGATGTTAGGGATGAAGATAACTGTTAGTATTTTTTATATTTAGTAGGCATGTACTTACATAATCATTGAAACCATTCGAACTTACCTGCAGCACTTAGGAACTCGGAAAAGATCATAAGACCCGACGTCCCAGTGTAGTATCATCATGAAAATAAAATTATAAATTAATTATGAAACAAAATGAAAATAAACCTAGGTAGCTAGGATGTACTTCAGTTTATACATTATTTTTGTGAACATAAAATGACGTGAAAAATGAAATCGAACCAAAAGCTTTTTCTGTTTTGATCTCTTTTTCTGTACCTAAAACCTAGCTGAATAATGTAGGTTAGTTGAATTTTTCTTGTCAGTATTTTTTTGATGTCGTCAGTTAGTAACTACCATAGAAAAAATATGCAAAATAACGATACTATACAAAAGATACTAGAGACTACTAGTTCTTACTGCCTACGTCAAGATTCAAGAACATACAACTTTTAAGTAGCACCTAGGTACTTAAAAATTATAACATTATGATTTTTCTTCCACATTTTTTCTATATATTTTAAGATTTTTTCTGTTTTTCTTCTACATAAGCATTATCAATTTATCAGCTTCTAATGTAAGTACCTACCCTTTTATACTTTGCTGGCTGGACAGAGACTGTAGATACTGGCAGGAAGGTAGGTACTTCACAATCATGCTTATTTACACAATATTTGCGTTATTTGGCCAGGACAAGGCAAATACCTATGCAAATAGTAATGACATGTGAAGTGATAGTCTTTTAGCAACCTTTGGTACCATTATAGGTACTTTTGATAGAACAGCAAAAGTAACAATTACCTACCTACTTGACGGAATAAAATGCCCTACCTTTGAGAAAAGATAAGTATCCAATATACCTATAGGTTACTGCTACATTTGTTTGACTAACATTGTAGTTACAGAGAGACCACTTTGTAGTAATTTTAGATGTCCAATTGGCTCTATTATGGACAGAAAGCATGAGAGCTTTATCTACGAGACAATAACGCGAAAAGCTCTCAAATGAAACAAAATTAACTCAATAGAATTGAGCATTATGTAAATACTTAAAACAGACCACGAGTTTGTAATCCTCTACTACTCAGCTCTACTAATATTTACCTGTGGTGTAGCAGTAGTGTAAATATTTAAAGTTTATTTCGACGATATTACTCAAACATCTGTTAATCGAGTAACAAGGAAACTGGGGAGTGGTTGATTTTTGTTTTTTACTATGGTAGGTAATGGGTATTACAGCGGTACATTTAACAGTAAACGAGGCAAGATGGCAGCATGTGTGCCTAAATCTCATTCATTTGAAATAATGCCCCACATCTCTTGGTAGACTAACTAAACAAAAAGTATAAAGAAAAAAACTAGGTATTTATGTACAGATCTAAAAAAACAACCCTACTGATTTTGTATTTAATTTTATTTTACATTAAATAACCTACATGTTTATTATATTCCTATACCTATGCTATTTGAGAACTTAATACTGTATAAATAGTCAGAATTATATTGTTAAATCAATACTCAGTGCTCACCTATGTCAAACTATCATTTTTATCATAAATTTTCCTAACATCTAAATTCAAGAGAAATTCTTACAGATAATCCTACATTGTACTAATTTACTCGTAAAAATGTTTCAGTTTACAAACTACAAATCCTTACAAGTATGTCACGAAATGTACCTAAGTACAATAAATAGAAGAGAAGACCATTACAATCAGTACGTAATACACATAATTCTATTCATATTTATCTAAGTGATGAAATTCTAGCATCTGCTAATAAGTATCGGTATCCTGAGGTCGTCCTGACTCCTAGGCGGTCTCGCGCGGACCACGAGGTGTATCTAGAGCTCCGGAGCGTACTGCCTACACTAGCACCGTAAACACTGTTCTGTTTTACTAGTGTACTTAGCACGAAACCTAGAGATTGAAAAAACCGTTTATAAGACATAATACAAGAATGCAATCTAACAATAACGGCTACCTGCATAGCATTAATCATCGAACTAGCTCTGGAGACGATTAAGAATCTATGTAAATGGCTGTCTTCCTATGCTCAATTAATGCTATGTAGAGCTCCGAGATAGAATACCTAAGCAAGAAACTCACATCAATATCCAAACAACTTCCTATTTCTAGTAAGCAGTAGTGGAGGTCCTGTCTGTGGTTGATGAATTAAGTGATGTTGTGAATGGAATGAATGGGATGTTGTCATGTCATACTTACAGTGATTAGAAGCGGCCTCCTCTGCCACCCTGCCCACCACCGTAGTTGCTTCCGCTGCCTCCGTAGCCGCCACCACCATTACCGCCGCCGCCGCCACCGTTCCCTCCTTGGTTCATATTGTATGGCGTTGATCGGTTATTGCTATATTGTTGATTCCTAGTAGGTCCCCCACTATAATTCTGTTGTCCATAACTGCCGAAGTCCTGATTACCACCACCACCCCAAGAGCCGCGGCCGTTACCACCTCCGTAACCACCGCCACCCCCTTGGCTACCACCCCAGCCCCCCTGATTATTATCCCAAGGGTTGGAATTGTTCCAACCACTCTGGTTGTTGCCGTAACCACCTGAAACATCAACAATTTCATTTTAAAATAATAATATTGTTGCACAAGTTCATGATAATTTCCTGTTTGAATACCTATTAGCTTAATATATACCTGTGTTACCCCAGTTGTCGTTTCTTCCTCCACCTTGTCTACCACCTCCCCTGCCCTGCTCTCCACCATCTTTAGGAAGAGCCTTCTTAACATCCAACTGTTTACCATTGATCTTGTGTGGTGCATTTACTGTTAAATTATAAAGAAATACCAATAATTAGTCAAACTTAGGTAGTACATGAGACTAAGACAGAACATTCCAGAGTTAAATGTACATTGGTTTGCGTACCAGATCAGCAACAAATTGGCAGTCCGGTATAGCTAAAACCAATGAGTTAATATCCACAATTAGAGAAGCCAGCAGTGGATATTTAACACTCCATTCTGGGGCAAGATTGTGGATTATGATTTAAAGCACATTAAGATTCTCAACTTACAGCATACTTTATCAACAGGGTCATAGTCATCAAACTCGACAAATCCAAAGCCACGCTTCTTCCCAGTCGCCTTATCAGTGACAATGCTAACATTCTGTACAGTTCCATAGCTTGAAAAATACTCTCTAAGCTGATCTTCATCATGATCATCTTTGATTCCACCAATGAACAGCTTTCGAACCGTCGCTCCAGCCTCGGGGTTCTTGATGTCTTGTCTGGCTACAGCTCGTTTTGTTTCTACCAAACTGAAATAAACTATCTACTTAGGCGTGACAGATATACAAACTAACCTCGAAATTAACTAAATAAATGAAATTAGCGTGTTGGCCCACCAGAAAATACCATGTGTTTCAATCCACAAGACATTCACCAAGGCAAGTCATTTTATATCTGCAGATATTGCGACGTAAAAACAAAGGATCCATTTTTACACTACATAATGAACTGCATATTACTTTGTAAGTAGACATGACTCTAGTAATCGATTACATAGGTAATCAATTGGGAATTAGTTTAACGTAGGTACTTACAACAAAAACATTAGTTATATATATATAAATAGATATAAATGGGTATAAATAGATACCTTGACAGAGAACGCAACTTACCGTCCGTCGATACGGTGTGGTCTGTTAATTTGCGCATCGTCAACCATGTGCGCCTTGGAATATGTGATAAACCCAAAGCCACGAGACCTTTTGGTTTTCGGGTCTTTCATTACAACAACATCTACTATTTCACCCCATTTCTCAAAATGGGTTTTCAATGATTCATCAGATGTACGGTAGTTCAATCCTCCGATGAAGATTTTACGGTGAACCTCGGGCTCATCCTGAAAGTAGGGCGATGGTTAAAACAAAATGGCGGCTGTAGCGTGGTGACGCATAAATAGGTAGGTAGATACCTACATTAATTTAGATACATAAGTATTTGTATTTCTTTATCATACAGTTGAGAGTCGAAGTGATCTTAGAATACAAAAATGAATAATCGACAATAATGACAATTAGTACAACTCGTACGAGAGCAGGTATATAGTTCCTGACTTTGAAACACGACCTGCTGATAAAACATTTAATTAAAGACAGCAGGTACTTACAAATCCATCGTCACCGTTTTGAGGCCTCATTGTAACGCAGGTATATCACACAAATAACTCAATAAAAAATATTCTTTACTTAGACGCTTTTAGCACGCGCGCACACGACCTTCTCCGAAGCAAGCGACGCTAAAAAGAAAGAACGAAAGACGAGAAAGTAGGAACGAACAAATATTTACAAACCAGTCCCTAGTCCCTACTGAACGAATGGATAAAATTAATGAACAATGCGGGAATGATGACATGGAAGTTGGTTAAAATTATGTTGCCAGTATGTAAATTGTAATGTTAGATCTCGCACATTTTACCGACCAACCGATGGTAAAAAAAATCACTGACTTTGCAGTCACAAGGCTGAACAGTATCTTTAAATCACCATATAAACTTTCCCAATAGAAAAAATATGTTATAGATAGGTTAAGCGCACAGCTGATGCTTTCGCCTACTCTGTTATTATTTTCTCGTCACACAAACTAAGCTGACAGTACCAACCTCTCGGCATTTTCCGAGTTGATACCTTGTGACGGTCAACTCTACAACCACGCGCACTCACTGCTCAAGTCAAATAGTCAAATAGCGAGTGCTTCTCCAGCTTCCTGTTACACAGTTCCGTCCCTTTTCACGAAATCATTTCCACAGCGAAAGCGATGAAAGCGAGAGATGTTACACAAAAATACTTAGTAAAATGAATGTAGAACACATAAATAGCCACACTGAGTCCGTAATGGTTAGGTGAGCTGCTCCTTGGTACAGATTTGACAAAGAAAATATACCTAGGTATAGTAAGAAGCAACCTAACAAATCATTACGGACTCTTGAATGCGGTTATTAGTAGAGATAGCGCTCTTATACATCTACCGTGAATGTGTACACGCAAACCCAAAACAAACCATATTAATATGATATCCTAATAAAGTAACATAAATCGAGAATGAATATTTATTATAAATTATTTTATTGATTTTATTTCATTTAATGAATTTATTAAGCATTTTGAACATGGAATATACAGTTATATTATATTAAAGATCTTGAAAATGCTTTATTTACAAATTCTTTAATCTGAAATGAGTGAATTGAACAACCGAACGGTCCCGACCCAATTTCGATGGGCCTAGGGGTCAACCACAAATTACTAGAATGCTTAAAAGATACTGACCGTAGACCCGCATCACATTTCGTTCTCGCTCGCTCTCAGTTACAGTTTCTCTTCTCGCTCTCTCATAATCCCATGACGACAACGTCCGTCCGACAAACGACCGCTGCACTGTGTGGAAGTGTTTACTTCGGTGATGTTAGCACGAAGATTTTGTAGCTAGATGTAGCGCACATTAATTTACTTATTATCTATATTATATTATAAAGAATATACGTTCATAACTTATTTATATTACAAAATGTAACTGTGGGAATATATATGTTTTCGGTTTAAGATCATTTATTTCTCTTAAGAATTAATATTCACTTTTAGAGAAATCTTAATTTAATGCTGTAATATGATTTTTGTTGGGCTTATCGTAGAAGAATAGAAAAAAGTAAAAATAATGACAAAATGTCGGTAGTTATAAAAAACTTCGCATTGCTACGACGTAAACAACTCGAACCTTCGAACAAACATGGATCGAGCATTACTAGAAGTGGCAAGTTTTTTGTTTATTGTTATGAATGAATACAATGAAATAACAGATTCAAATAAAGTAGGTAAAAAATAAAGAATTTTGTTTCAATTAATATATTAATTTTTTCAAAGAAATATTTTTAGTTGATTACTTTCGTTAATATTTTTTTGACTTTTGTACTTGCTAGAATATGTTTATATAAGTATATTATGTATATACTTATATTACTAAACTCTAACGCGCCAAAATAAGTTTTCACTTCTGTCGGCACTCCCGGAGTGCAACCCGTATTTTTTTTCCATAATTCCATTCTTGAAGAGTGAAGTTTAATGTCATTAGCATTTTTTAATCTCATTTTTGGGAATGGGCTCGTTTTAGTGAATGAAATTTTAGTATGGATATCTTTCATTAGTATTTTACTTATTAGTATACAGTTACTAATATATAGGTATGTTTATGATATATTTAACAGCTTAGTTTCAATTTTTAGTTTATATTTAACAAATTCTTAGTGGGTGTGAGAAAGTCGTAATTAAATAATCTTTTAATTTATTTCTTTTGTGCAATTTGCAGCATAATTCTATTAGTCTAAGAAGCAGAACCCCACACTTCCACTAGATAATCTATGTGTGGTTTGATAAGGGAGTTGAAAGCTGTATAACGTACGTGCCGTGGCAAGCATATAACCTTCCGCGCAATGCACCATTTAGCAATTATAGTTTTGACTTTATTTTCTTTATGTGCGGATTCCAGATCAGCATGCTGTCAATTACCAGTCCAAGATACTTTTCTTAGTGAACTCTAGTTATAGCTATGTTATGCTAGTAAAAAAGCAATGACTCCCCTCCTTGCCCCCCTTTTTGCCCCCCCCCCCCCCCCCCCCCACATTATCTCGGAAACTATAAGTCGGAGAGGGTTGGTGCTTCAACTAATGTTGCTCAAGACCCTTTTCAATATCCGAATCCATAAAATAAAAAGATGGCCGCCATACAAAAAAATATTGTCCCATACAAAAAGTGCACTCCTTAAAAAATCTTAAAAAACCTGTATCTTCTTTGTAAATACGCTTAGGAGACCATGCAAAAATGACTATGCAAAAATTCTACATTTGTATACAAGATGCCCAAAAAAAACATTTCTGCCCTCCCCTAAAACTGCCCCCATATTTAGGCAGACCAAGATGGGTATCATATTGGGTAGTACATTTTGGTGGGATCGTATAGAGGATGCTTCGTAGAGTAGAAAAAATATGTTTTACCCACCCCCGTCCTTGCCCCCTTTTCCCCCCTCTCTCATTATCTCGAAACTAAGAGTTTGAGAGGGATGGTGTTCGAACAAATATTGCTCAAGACCCTCTTCATTATCCGATTCAGAAAAAAAAACTTCTAAACCGATTATAGTATCGATTATACTATCGATTATAGTATCGATTATAGTATCGATTATAGTATCGATTATAGTATCGATTATGGTATCGATTATAGTATCGATTATTGTATAGATTAAAATATCGATTATAATATCAATTAGATAGTATCGATTAGATAGTATCGATTATAGTATCATTTACATAGTATCGATTATATATTATCGATTATATGGTATCGATTATAGTATCGATTATACCTTCCTACCTACATTACACCGCAGATGGTTTAGGTAGATATGTAAATAAAACTTAACAAGGTGTCGGAAGGTTAGGTAAGTACCTACAGGAATACTACCTATACCTATTCTAATCTTCATACCTAGGTGAGCCTGTTACCTGTACCTGTTTAGTTTGCCTAGAACCCATGCACAATCATTATAATAATAATAAATATAATGTAAATATATTGGTGGAGAATGCACACAACACCAATCCCAAACAAAGCATAGCTTGTATTATGGTGACTAGTTGACTGATAAAATACTTATATAGTTTTAAATACAAACTTATGATACTTCATATTACCCAGACACAAAACAAACATCTATGTTCTTTAATTCCCAAATAATTCTCAAATAGTAAGTACGTATACGTAATACCTATATACAAGTACCCAACATACTTTAATAATGATTGCTGGGTTTTCATTTACCTATGTACCTACCTACCTACTCTTGAAATGCAATTGTTAAAAAAAAATACATACCTCTCTACCTACATTACGCTACAGATGGTTTAGGTCGGTATGTAAAAAAAACTTAAACAAGTGTTGCAAGGTTAGGTAGGTACCTACGAGAAGAGTACCTACTTTAATCTTCAATTTCATACTTAGCCTAGCTGTTTCGTTTGCCTAGAACCCACGCATACAAGCATAACACTGACAGACACGGCAAAACGACACGATCTCTCAAAATGTTACAGTCCTGGTCCACATTTAGCATAGCAAGTACCGTAACATGTTACGGAGCCACGGTACGATGAATTGTCACAAATGTGGACCCACCTTAAGATGTCATAAGGCTATCTTATAAATTCAGGGTGGCAGCACAGTGCTGGGAAAAAAAATGGTTGGCTTTGTTTGTTTGGTTTGGTTGGCTTGGCGTTAGCTGGCCTGCTTCGGCTTCCCCTGGTTGGCTCGCTTGGCTTGTCTTTGAAAAAAAAACGAAGCGAAAATAAGTGACGTTCACGTTTTGTCTTTTTACTTTAGATTAGATTTAGAATCAAGCTAATTTAATAAACTTATCATCTTCTTAGTACTTGGAACTGTGTGTTAGTAGTTATATATTACTTCTAATTGAAAGAACCGTAGAAAATAACCCCTGACACAGATTTATTTGCCAACTCAACATGAAGCCAAACGGTGGTGGTGACGAATACGTAAGTAAAGAGGTTTCATTTGTAATTCCGTCGTTTAGATCCACTCTGAGGATCCTAATCACATTCTAGCATTGCATTGCAGTGCAATATTCATTAATGAATTATCTGGTTCCTGTAGCGTGGTAGGTAGGTATAAATCGGGCCTGCCTGTCCCATAATCGAATAATAATAATAATTGTACTATTACACTCAACAGGAAGAGCCCGAGCATCTAAGGAAGTTATTCATCGGTGGCCTGGACTACCGCACAAACGACCAGTCATTAAAATCATTTTACGAACAATGGGGCGACATTGTGGATGTTGTGGTTATGAAAGACCCTCAGACCAAGAGGTCAAGAGGCTTCGGCTTCATCACATATTCCAAAGCTCACATGGTTGATGATGCTCAGATAAACAGGCCACACAAAATTGATGGAAGGTGAGGGTGTTATTTACTGCATTAAGTTTCAATGGTGTGGCATTTATACCTATCTAGCTCTTTAGGTTAGGAGCATTGTGGATATTGAAATAATATCTCTTTCAAAATAAAATTCCATCTTTTAGATGTATTTCTTGGGATTCGGAATTTTCTGATTATTATCGTTGCTGCACCACCTCAATATTAAATAATGGTTCATTCATGCCTCGAAAAGGTCAATGCTCCTTAATATAATTTCAGGTTGTGTCCAATGACAAGCTTGTTGCTAAATAAATGTAATAGCTTAAATCTAATTTGTAGGTATCTATTTATACTTGTACAGTTGTTATCTATTTATAATGCTATTATCCTGGTAATTCCAGGTGGCAACATGGTAATTTTAAAGCGGGAAAAATATGTTATCGTAAAAACAAGAGAATAACTTCATTAACTTATTATGTAGTAATCTGAATATGACCTATTACTAACCAAATATTTTAATATATTTATGTACATTTACATACATTGAAACACAAGAAACTCGTCCTGGTTGTAGTGCTTCTTAGTATGATCCATCCTATAACTAGCTTAACTACGAAAAAACTAATACAAGATTACAATAGTTTATACATATACGTATTATTTTGTCGATGGAGGCACCGACATTGTTTCGATTCATCTGGAGAATCTTCATCAGGGTGAGTTTGATCCGCTTGTACGAACAGTACGAAAACTCACCCTGATGAAGATTCTCTAGATGAATCAAAACAATGTTGGTGCCTCCATCGACAAAATAATACGTGAGTAAAGCCCGTGTATGTCAAAATGTATAGTACAACTTACGAAAGTTTTGAAAGTTTATACATTGCAAATCTGTCAGTTAACTGTCTGTAATATTCCGTGTGGTAGTCAATAAAGTGTAGATAGATAACTCTTTATTGACTAGCACACTGAATATTATAATAACAATAATTAAACTTATTAGTAGGATTCACAAAAGATAAATATGATTGAAGGTGAATAACAGCTTACTGATTTGAATGTGGAATTAAATATGGCTTAACAAAATGGTGCATGGTATGTTATAGAATTGTTGAACCTAAGAGGGCAGTGCCAAGAGAAGAAATCAACAGACCTGATGCCAGCGCTACTGTCAAAAAGCTGTTTGTGGGGGGACTTAAGCAAGAGATAGAGGAGGAGGACCTGAAAGAGTATTTCAGTGCATTTGGAAACATTGTCACAGTGAGCTTGGTCACAGAAAAGGATACGGGCAAGAAAAGGGGCTTTGGATTCATTGAGTTCGATGATTATGATCCTGTTGACAAAGTGTGCGGTGAGTTATTCAAATGGTCCAATCGTGATGTTCTAAACGTTTGTGAAAACTTGAAAGGCAGGCCTGCCTTGTCAAGTCAATGTCTATGTCATGTCAAATTCAAATTAATGTCAATGTCAAGTCAATATATAACCAATGTTAGAAAGTCATCAATGATAATGACTGAACTATGAGGCTTTGACAGGTTTATTTGAATGAAAATGATTCAATTTGTTTTGGAAGAACAAGCATGCATTTTTGCCTAATTAATTATTTTTCATTATCATTAAACATTTGGCTTGCCTTTCAAGTCATCGGACCATGCGGAGTGCAGGCTTCTGTTGTCAGTTAGGACAAAAATGAGTGGTCAGATCCCAAATCATTTCAATGCCTATCATTTCATCTAGTCATCTAGCAAACTATAAAAATTTGTATGGAACTTGCATGTTTTATTTTTTAGGTTTACAAATCAGTAGGTTTCTTATAATAAATATTCAATTAAATATCTAACTAGATCTGACATGACCAAGTAAAACAGTCATTTATTTGCCAAAGCATATAATAATAAACTCTGTATGTATGTAATAAGTAATATTTAGTATAGTTACATTATTTACATACAATCACACTTGGGGTTATTCAGGAAAATATCACGTCTCTACCTAAGTGATTGTGAATAATAATATGTAATGACCAAAAGTGTATTGATTCATCTAGTAGACAATCATCAGGGCGAGTTTGATCCGCGGTTCGCAAAGTACCTACGCGAGCGGCAGCGTCTCATCAATTACACTTTACTATAAAAATGTATACTGTAACTCGCAGAAGACTAATGACAGTAATGTATTATAGGTACACCCAACCATAAAGTGAAAGGTCATCGTCTCGATGTCAAGAAAGCTCTTTCTAAGTCTGAGATGGCCGGAGGCGGCGGCGGCAGCGGAGGCGGCGGCGGCGGACGCGGGGGCAGAGGCGGCGGCCGCGGGGGGGGAGGCGGCGGTGGCGGCGGCGGTGGTGGCTGGGGGAGGGGCAACCAACAGCAGGACTGGGGTAACTAACTAAGCTATACGACCTGGGGGTCTAAACAAGATTCATCTAACTTGCGGAGAATTCTAATTGTGTAGAAATGGAAAAAAATACATCACAAGCTCGTGTCATATCCAGAGAATTACATTTTCCTGGGAACGCCGGAAATGATCTTGTCTAGGCCTACTCTGGCAGAGCTCGCCTTCAAAGAGCGGCAGACGACAGCTGCATGACTGAACGTTCTGTTTGTAACGCAATTTGTTAAGTAGGTAAATCCAAACATCAGGATTGTGTTTTTGCAAGGTTCTTAATAGCAGCAACTTCGGTCCAAATTGAAAATTACGATTGGATTCGTGAGCTCGTATTCTGAGACGTGATAGTTAGCTTTCTTTTGCTTACATTGTGTGTATACTTTGTGGGTTTTATATTATAACATTGCTATCCCTCAGTTTTCACAAAAGTGCTAGAGGCATTGCTAATCAAGTATGTTATTCCTATCGCATCAACCAAGATAAGCAACACTGCTTGGTTAGTAACTGGATGGGTGACTGAAGTGGCGTTTTGATGCTCTGGTGCTTCGGAGGCCACGTTATGATGTCGTTCGTGGGTTTTTAAAAGTTATTAGACAATAGTTAACTCCAACACTAGTTTGCCACTGACACTGACAAAAGCAGTAGTAGTATTTACATCTCATGGTCTAATTCTGTGGTAGGAGATTTGCTCAGATCACAGATGTCACCCATTGGGGTTTATTGTGCATTGTACTCTTACTATCTGTAACCCAGCCTTCTGGGTTGTGTGTTGTAGTCTAGACTCATTGTCAAGCTGGTAAGATCCGATTTGTACATGGGACTGATGTAACTGATAAATTGGTCTTATCTTTCATTCCAAAACCTGTTATTTTTTTGTGAGCAACTGTATAGTTCGAAAGGGTTCTTGTAGATTATTGAATACTTGCTGCTGCCTGCGGCTTCGCACGTGTGGCACCTACATAAAAAATACCCTATGGCCAAGATACAACCTAACTCCTAACCTAATTTAATCAAGATTGTTTAGCTATGCTGTTTCCAAACAAGCGAACAGGTACTTACGAATTTATAATATTACTAGCTGACCCGACCACGCGTTGCTGTAGCTTAGTAGTTCTAATACGTTGAACCAATATACCCTAACCTCTTAAATTATCAGTGTTTCTCTACTATTATTATACATATAAACCTTCCTCTTGAATCACTTTATCTATTAAAAAAAACTGCATCAAAGTCCGTTGCGTAGTTTTAAAGATCTAACCATACATAGGGACAGACAAACAGCGGGAAGCGACTTTGTTTTATACTATGTAGTGGTAGATATGGATTAGCGTCTCTGCATAGAATCAGAGCACTGGTGGTATAGTGGTTGTTGCCCGTCCTTCCGATCCTAAGGTCGTCTGTTCGAGTGTGGTCGTGCATCAATGGGTTTTTCTGTTCGAAACCTGCATGTGCGCTCAAACGATGAAATGAAACATCGTGAGAAGTTCGAAAAGTTCGAAGAACCTGTGAGGTGAGGTGACGAAAGGAACGTTTGAGGCCTACTTTAAATCTTTCACCAGGGTGTTTCAAAATAACTAATGTCGCATAGCGCATTGGATTTATGTTTGGAGTTGTATTGCAGGCGGCGGCTACAACTCTGGTTACGGGCAAGGGCAAGGCGGCTGGAACAATCAGAACCCATGGGACAGCAACAATGCCGGCGGCGGCTCGTGGGCCGGGCAGGGTGGCTGGGCCGGAGACCAGGCAGCTGGTGGCGGCTGGCAGCCCGGCTCCTTCGGCGCAGGATACCAACAATCATTCAGCGGAGGGCCCATGCGTGCAAACAACTATTCTAATAACCAACGCGCTCAACCTTACAACCAAGGTGAGGCGCAACCTTACAACTACAATCAAGGTAAGAAAAATCTTTTCAAGTCTATCTTATGCTTACATGGGGCTTTGTGGTGCGTCAGCTAACCTTAGATACAGTTCTGTGGATGTCTAGCTCGAGTTGGGTGTTTAGATGCGCTAAGTCATCACTTGTTAAAAGTACTGGTTTTGGTTTTTATTTTCTGAATTCGGTTATTATCCGATTATTGTAGTTTGTAGTGTGATTTGGTATTTTTTTTTTTTATATACCTATTCTTACCTACTGTTCATTAGTTATGAATAGTATTATATAAACTAAATTAAATTAAAAATTATTTATTCAGAACAAAATACACAGGACAAGTTACTCATTGTTCTATCAGAACTGCAAAAGTTAAAAAAACTGTGGAGCAATCTCAACGCCACCTCCTTGACGTTACATGGCTCTGAGAGCAAAACATACAAGTATCAAACAATAAACTTAAACATGAACATCAGTAAAAATAAATATCTGTTCTGGGTTCCCCTTATTTAGCTGAGTGCTATAAAATGCCAAAATCATTACCATTTGCCAGTGATATCAGCAGAACTGTAATACTTATTTCATACATATGTAGCATACATGAAATCTTTGCTTTATTCATTACCATTCGGTGTAAGTTCTTTATTATGTTGGTTTCTTGTACGTTTCGAATGTTAATGTAACGATTCTCGTTGTAGTTTTACTCTACCTATTTGATGATTATTTTGTACATTATATACTATTACATGTTAAGCACTTTTCATATTGTTAGCAACGCTTCTCGTTCTAGTCGTATTTAACTTATTTGATTGTTGCTCTGTTCATTATAACACATAAAGCACTTGTTACATTTTTAGTAACGACTCTCATTCTAGTTGTACTCGACCTATTTGATTGTTGTAATGTACATTATAGGCGGTAACGGCGGCGGCGGCGGTGGTGGCTACTCGACTGGCGCCGCAGCTGGCAATTCCGGCGGTGGAGGTTACAGCTCCGGCGGTAACAATGCCGGAGCTGGCGGCGGTGGGAACCAACGTCGGTTCTAAAACTCCTTCTTGTAAGTACAATCAACTGTATGGCCACACTGTCGCGATTCAGCGAAAGTCCGTGTTGTCTCTGTCGTGATACAAATAATATTTGTATACTCGTCGCGCAACACGAATTGTCGCCGGATCCTGATAATGTGGTCAATATAAATGTACTGACTGAGAACATTTCTTTTTTCGTATTGATTCGATCTTGAGTAATATACTCTGACTGGGCATTATTTGTGCCGACTACTTTAATAGACTTTTTATTAACGGTCTTTATCGGATTGAATGGTTGGTGTTGATGTGTTTGTTTCGTTGCTAAAACTAGATTGTGACATAAATCAACCAGCTACAAAGTATTAGGTTCTCAAGATCTAAATGATGCATTATAACGAAATGTTCTTGGTCAGTACTCATTGAATTTTTTTAATATTATAATTCATAGATCTCATACTCTTGTAACTCTTTACATTACACGAGACTTGGTGATTCCGTCTTATTGCAATGAAATTAGATTTTTATGAAACTCATCCATATTTTTCCCAATCACAAATCCATTAAATGAATTACAATCTCTGATACAGTTTAATCTAACATTAATATGCAGTAAACCCACTAATCTCGTAATATTTTGATGACACATCCCACTAACAGTTTTCAGGCATGGTTGTACGTTTTCGTTACTGTGTACTTATGAAGGTATTTTTCAATGCGTAGGTCTCAAGTTGCGCTTAGTTGAAGCTAGGCAGGCAGTCCTAAAAGTAGTGAAGGAAGGTAGGCCAGGCGACAGCTAGCTAGTGAGAGACAAGCGGACTATTTCAAGCGACTATAGCACAGTCACTTAACCCAATTTATTTACCCTAAACACAGGAAGGTTTGTTCACACTAAGGTATTGTAGGTATTAGATTCATTTTATTCTTCTTATTGTTATTGTTAGTCGTTAGCACTCACACAGTTTTTACATTTTATGTCACTGTTGCACTATTGTGTTTGGTGTATATCACATACACTCAACATCTTTTAGTGTTTTTACATTCAACTTTAATTTACCTCCTACTTGTAAAAGCTGTGGCACTTGAGCATAACTTTGTTTTTGTAGACGTAAGATAATTATCCTGGTTTATGCTTGTTTTTTTGATATTTTTCGACCTAAATGTCCAGATAGCTATAACATTCCATGTGATAAGAATTCGACTAATATGATACAATTTATGATAAAAAGAATGTTTGAATACGACAAATACATTTCACTGGTATAGCTATCAAATTATTTACAAGTTGAACATAATGTTATCGATGTTAAAATAAGGGTAAAGTTGTAATGTGAATTGACTTTCAATAAATTACATTATTGACATTGCAAAGTTTTCAAAAAAGTACCTACTCAAAATAAATTGTACTAAGAAATATTTTTGTGAAATTTGCATTATTTATATACTAATTAGCTATGTGTTAGTTATGTTTAAATAAAATACAGATACTTTTTATCTCTAGAGTAAGTAATGAAGATGTAGAGATATACTTTTAATTTCTTATGTGCGGTAAAATTAAAAAACTATGTACTATTTTCCATGGACTCTTCTGCCGGAGCTCTCCCCGTGGAAAAGGCCATGGTAAGTTGACTATCGAAATAAACGACTAAAAATATTCATGTTTTTTATTTCAATTCAACACACTACCATATTTTAGTTACTATGTAAATAAAGCTAAGCTGTACAATATGTTAAATCTAGGATTATGCAATTTATAAACCAAACAGTATTTTGCATTTTTAAATAGACTAGTATAGAAAGGAATACTTTGTATAATACGTAAATTCTTCAGGAATCATGTTTCGTTTGCAGTAATTATAGGTACCTACTCGTAATCTGCTATATAATAGCTACACAAACAGCAACAGCAGTCAAATAATAATTGACGATTATGGAACTTTTAACACAATCAATGTCTATTAGAGTTTGATTCTAATTGGAACCAGTTTTGACAAGATGGATTACTATTACGTGCGTTCGGTTTATAACTTAGACCGAATAACAGAGGACAGAGGGCCGTGAATAAGCAAAGTGAAGTCTCAAAACCATGCTCCTCTGTGTAAATATATGCACCCACGCATAAACATCGACCCAAACTGTGCTCCTTGTTCTTAGTATATGCAAACATATCTTATACTATGTTTTCTGCCATGTCGTCGTCTAGAATACATCTTACATAAAAAAACAAGAACATTATACCGTAAGGTTATTTTGTACAACATTATTTATTTATTATTAATATTCATTATTAATAATTAGAACGGTCTAGGACCACTTACACAAATTAATTAGATTTCAGATGTCACTTATTTTAAACTATTTTATAGAAAGAATTAGTCAAATAATTGCATATTTCATACATATTATAGAACGCATTTGACCTAAAGCGCGAAGGTTTTGAACGAAGTTGAAAACGCCGACGCCGGCGTTTTAAATTTCTTAGGTACAGACCTACTAAGAAATTTAAAACACCGTGTTATGTACTAAGAACAATGAGCACGATTTCTTTGTATGTTTGTGCGTGGGTGCGGGTATTTACCTACACACGGAAGCACAGTTTTGAACCTTTATTTTAGTTGATCGCGGCCCTCTGTCTTTATATTTATTTCGTCTGAGGTTTCAATTCATATGACAGCATGTATGACAATCAACATCAACCTACCGTAATACCAATTCATCAATAGTAACAGAACAATTAGTATCAAAGTTTTGATAATATCAGAACTCCATAATCGCCCGGCTGGAATTCGAATCTGGATTACGTTTCCGCCGCCATTTCTATCCAACCTGACTAAACTCATTATTTCGATGGAAACCTAAAAAAGTTGAAACAATATTTGACTAGTGGATCATTATCTATTTATCAAGTGCTGAAGGATGCTGAATAGGCAGACATGGGCATGGCGGTGGGCAGTATGCTGGGCTCAACACAGCTGGAAACAAGCCTGAAGCTGCCGCCAGGTGCCTGTAACAATCAATTTATAGATTTCTTGCATAAAATGTACGTAGTTTAAGCATAAGTGAAGCATATCTAAGGATATTACTTCACACTGCTGGACAAGTATCAGTCTTCCTGTATCTTTGGCCTCGTCGAACATCGACTTTGTCGCTAGGTATGTGCTTTCTAAGTACGAGAGGTTTATAAAAATGTAGCTAGGAGTGAGAACAATTCATTTATTTTGTATAGCGAGTGACAAGATCTCAGTGGCAATTTGGACGATTTGGATTTGTATGTTTGTTCGACGATAACTATCGAATCGATTATCCGATTCGATCTCCAATTTGATAGGTTGACAGATTGGAATTGAGAAATGAGCTGGTAAAGTTATTGAACCAAATTAGACAAGATGGTTGTTAAAATAGGGGAAAAGGGGAAAAAACAAAGTTATTCAATAGGGTCAAGTACGATACGATGTACGAAGTAAGATGCAACGTAAAAACTAATCAATTTTAACGTGAGCTCCCATTCGATACGGTTTCATTGATTTCATGGGCCTGAGTTTAAATCGAGGTCGTTTTTTGATTAAAATTTAAATATTTCAGTTTCAGAATTTTACACACCAGTTCTCACCCGTCACCATAATTACTAATATAATTATGGTGACAGCGAGCTGATCTGATGATTGGGCCAGGCTGCTGTTCAACGGAACTTCTCAATAAATTGTCTGTCGATAAAAGTTTCAGATCAATGTAACTATTAAGGTAACAGCGAGTTTATTATGATGATGAAGTCAGGAGCTTTTCCATGATACTTAAGGTAATTTAGGGATCTCCTTGTGAAAGTCAAGAGCTTGCTTCAATCGTTAAATAGGTGCTGTACCTACTGTGTTCATCTCAAAGATTCTTTTGTTATATAATTCTATGTAATAATATAATAATAATATAATAATAATAATGCCAGACATTTCACACATCATCTGGCCTCAAAGTAAGCAGTGCTTGTGTTATGGGTACCACATGACTGATAATACTACTTACATACTTTTTTTTTGTAAATACATATTATACATACCAGAGATAAATACTTGCAGATCATATAAACATTTGTCCCGCGGCGAGAATCGAACCTGCAACCTTCTGCGTCATAGCCGGACCTTGGCCCACTGCGTCACAGAGGTCGTCAAAGAAAGTGGGAGAATTATATCGGAGTGGAAATATAAATCTGTTGAATTTAGGGAAGGCATCGAAGAATAATTAGTTAGGTACCTATCCAATTAAATTCAAATCAACTTAATTACACATACAGTCTCGTATATCAATATAATACGGACATTAGATCTCAGTTCGGGGCAAAGAAAAATAATCGCAGTGACAATTCTCTACATGGTCACACATGGTGCACTAATTACGTACCTTACGTAGTATATATATTATTACAGCATATATGCTTAGATTGGATTATGTTAAATGTCTTTTATCAATTTGCTTATGATACGCACCTGTATTGCTGATCAAGTTGTGCTTTTTCTATCCGCTTGTCTTTGGCTCTTCGGTTTTGAAACCATATCTTTACTTGTGTCTCGCTCAGTGTCAATGCTGATGCCAACTCGCACCTGCCAAACGAAAATAAGACTGCTAACCAAATACTAGCTTTTGCAAATACTCCTACGTGCAATGGATAAGCATAAAATGTGACATTGGCGACATTGTTGTCTCTTCCAAAAAGGCCACTAACTAAGAACTTAATTGAATCGAAAATACGTCTTTGTTATAGTATCTACCTATTCTAGTGCGATGCCCACGACTTGTACCTACAAACTTATCCGGTTCGGTTTAATTTCCATATTTTATCGGGATAAAATATATCGCTCGTGTATATACCAACTTTTATCAAAATCGTCTATGCTGTTATGTCGTGACTGACTAACCAACATAACATTGAATTTATAATATTAGTGTGATAATTTGATTACACGAAGTACACTGACTACTCATACAAATTTTCTTACCTTACGTAGACGCGTAAATCATCAAGCAAGGTAGGTACTGACTAATGACAAAGGTCAAAGGACAAGTCTCCGTGCAATGCGCGAACTAACCATATGTTATTTTATGTTATGATCTTTACTAACGAGTTTCCAATGGTGAATTACATTTACTTTGTAACGTCTTACGTACTAGGTGAGTATAGGTGCTAATACCTCCTAACCAAGCCATGTCCGAGAAGAATTGACAAGAAACTCGTTCTGCCGGGCAATTATGTGGTTCTGATACAGCTTTCAGTTAGGTTAGGTTAGTATATATAGTAGGTACTATTGATGAATTGGTGTTACGCAAGGTTGATGTTGGCTGTAACACATGCTGTCGTATGAATAGAAACTGAGATAGAAATCGAACATACGTTATATCTATCCATGAAATAATGTCTATTTTTAATCGAAACTGATAGATATTTATTGTATCAAGAGTTTCATAATCGACATGCTTGTCCTTGCGCTTTTTTGTATGTTTCTTCTATTACCTAGTGTAACTACGAAAAACGAATACAAGGTAACAGTAGTATTATATATTGCAAATCAGGTAGTTAATTGACAAATAAAAGTACCTTCGGGCTCTAGCCACGTATTCTCCTCTGGCATACTCGAGCTCCAACCGTAGAGTCTGGTGAGCTGAGAATGTGGTGCGCTGTCGCCGGGGCCGGCTCTCCTTTCGCCTTCTACGAGCCACTACACAAAAACAGCATTGAGTAAATACTTGCGCAAATATAATAGTGTTCAGTTTAATTGTAATAAAGACAGTCTACACATCGCCATCTAGCCCCAAACTAAGCATAGTTTGTACTATGGGAACCGGATGACTGATGGAATACTTAGATATAATATTTTCAGGGAGGGGAAAAAAGGAACCTTTATAGGATAATTTCGTTGTCCGTCTATCTGTCTATATATCAAGAACCCGTAGAGGTATCAAGTTGAAATTAATATAAAATACCTACTTAAGTCTACCTACGGTCCCTTAGAGCTATAAAAATCATCAAGCATCAAGCTTCTAAGTCAACGCAATTAAAAAATATGGCCTATATAATTACGGTTATGTATGCCGTATCTATATGATGACGATCGCCAGTAAATCAAAATCATACCTATTGACTTACCTACTTCCTTGTTGTACTTCCTGTTGACCTAGGATTATAAAATTTCGCAAGAAGCAAAGCCTCACAGTATATGTAAAGGGAAAACCGTAAAACAGTTAGTTTACGAAAAAATATATGTTTGCTGTTACAAACTTACATGACCGTGACATGACGTACTTATACCGGTACATTTTTTCAACCAAGTACAAAGTTAATTGATCTTCAATCTAGCTTATCTTTTCGTTAGAGTAGAGCAATGTTCGGTGTTATAATAGTTTGTTTGACTGTGTAGTTGGCCTGAATGCAATGGTACAATAATTATGATAGTGAAAAATGTAGGTAGAGAGGTACGTTAACCCTCGGCGCGACTTTCGCACTTGACCACTTTTTTTTTTATTTACCTACTAACACCAATACATAGAACAAACGTCTATATTCATCACACAATTGTTTGTCCTGCGAGGAAATCGAGGAAAAGCCAGAAGGCAGAGCTACTACCAGCGGTAACCGGCTGAGCTGTGCTGTGAGTCCTGTCAATAGTTGCTATACTACATACTACTTAGCATAGCTACTAGGTAGGCTTGGCCGTCTATTGATTTTTATCATGATAAAATTAGCAAATTCAGTGATTCGAATCGCGATTGGTAGCTTGCAAACGGTGACGGAGGCTTGATCGGGAAGCTCTACAATATTAAGTAAATATGGACCTAATGGACAGTGAAACCAGAAAGGTAGTTAAACTTCCTTCCTATGCAAAAAAACATCAACACTCATTTTGTTCTCAGGCCTTAACGTTTCGCAAAAAAGTCACTCAAAAACTACACTCTAAGGATTCTCTATCTATAGCACCTCTAAGTAATATTACTTTGGGTAGGTAGGTACTAAAGCACTATGAGAAAATTCGCTGTCCGGAAGCGATCACGATGAAACCCTTGCTCTGCCCGGGCAAAAGTGAATCACTATAACCATAGACGAATTTGTTTAATTCGTCTATGCTATAACATAGAATTAGTTTTATTGATTGAGCAACCGAAGCGAGTAAAGATCTCAGTGGCAACTTGGGAGATTTGGCTTTGTTTGTTTGTATGTTTTTTGTTCGACGATAACTTTCGGACCGTTGAATCGATCTGCAGAAAATAGGGGTACAGATAACATATTAAAACATTGGACAAGAGATTGTTAAGATACGGGGTTCCAAAAATTAAGAAAAAAAAATATACTGTTGAATAAAGTGAGGTGTCATTTAAAAGTGCTTTGTTTGTAAATTGCAAAATATTTTTTATTTTTATTCTAGGACGTATAATTTTTAACTAAACCTTTTTAACTTGAGCTCCCATTAGTTTCTTATTTATTTGAAATATTAATTGAATCATTTCCAATCATTTCCATAATATTTTAATATAATTAAATAGACACATCAAATAATAAATAATAAATTCTTCTTATTTAAAATATTGTACAACAATTGTTTATTTAAAAAAAAATGACTGTTTTTAGCTAAAGCTAACTTACTTATAAATGTAACAAAAATTATACACAATTTAATACAGAAATAGATATATTTATTGCACTTAATAGGTACATACCTATGTTATTAAATGAAGATGTTATAAAATACATTGATTTAGTGTCAAACATAAACCTTGTTAGGAAACAATAATATTTCACTAGGGGCTCTATTATTATACTTTAATATCTAACTAATTTGCTCCTAATAATTTTTGGGCGTCCGTGCTTCAAAATCTGCAAATCTACAGGAGCTAGCCAGCTATTTATCTACTCATTAGTCGGTAAATACATTTTTGTTCAGGTAAAATAGGTCTGAGATTGGGGCAACTAATAATAATAAATTATACCTACCTATAAAATGCACTCAGCAAGAGGTATGTCTAAAAATTACGTTTAGCATTTAGGTATATGCTGAACGTAATTTTTAGACAGCTTGCATTATTGCAAGCAGTTACCTAGTGATAAGGTTACAAATAGGACAGTAGGTACACGTACCTAGTACTGGACTAACTGGACAGGTTGTAAATCCATTGCAATCCATTGCAAAGCCTTATCCCTACTAATATTATAAATGCGAAAGTAACTCAGTCTGCCTGTTTGTTACGTTTTCACGCCTAAACCACTTAACCGATTGTGATGAATTATAGGATAGAGTTAGATGGGACCTTGGAGGACATAGCAAAGAATTGAATTATTAATAATTAGGTACTTATTAATTTTTTATGTCTACAAATAACGGACCTCACGAGAGCTCAGTTCGGGGTGATCTACTAGTTATACAAGAAAACTAGGACAGTGAAGTTCTGCGGTTTTGCACATACTAGGCTGGTAGAGTTTAGTACAATCATGCTAAAACAAACAGATTGTTTTTTTTTGTATAGTCAATCCCTCACGGGGTCATTTGTTATGCGAAATGTATAAATCTTCGCAAACAAAGTCGCGGAGTCTACTCTGGGATTTTAATAAACAATCTGTCAAAGCAGTTGGCAGGAACTAGGAAGTCGTCACACGGCTGCGCTGTGATTGAGGCTTCGCAGCATATGGTGTGATGCGGTGTCAGTTACAATGGTGTCCGGTCGATTAGTGATTAACTCACGAACCACTGCTCATTGCCGGCCACCGCGCAATATCCGATTAGTATTATTTATTTCGCCGTGAGAGTCAGTCCTGGGGCTCCTGGGGGCTCTTACGAGTTTTTAACAGTTTCTGAATCTAAGTGAGTCACTTCGATCTATCCAGGTAACTCACCTCAATTGAGAAACTGTCAAAAACTCTTGATCAGATCTCTTTGTTAGACAAATCATAAAATAATTGAATCAGGCGTGGCGTGACTTTGCGGAAATCCATTACAAAACATTAAACAGAGGAACAAATATTTAGTGTTATTCCGCTAATCCATTCCTTCCTCAAAGTAAATTCGACACGTGTTTCGCCTCTCCACGAGACATCCTCAAGAACATCTGTGTCACTCCGCAATTTGACGATAAAACACTTTGCTCTGCAGACTTATTGCTTCGTCGATCGTTGTACTGAGACATCAGTACTGAGGATCAGTTTAATGTTTTGTAATCATAAAACTTTGGTCTAGCTATTTACTTACCTATCATTTTTAAATAAGCGCGTAAACGCTAACAAACCTAACCCAACCATCCAAATTACCAAGATGTGTACATTACAAAAGTACCTACTACAGTAGCTTAGCTCGATCTAGTAAGCTCGTAGGTACATAGGAAGGTATCCACTGGCCATGGCCATACCCTAGTGATAAGGTTCAGTATTTATCTAATTGATACTCTAGGTAAGTAGGTTACCTAACTTACTGAACAGTAGATAACCCATAATAGCATTAGTAAAGTAATGTGAAGACATAATTATCCTCGCCATTTTCATAAAGCAAACAATAAGGTCGCATGCTCAGAGTCGTTAGCAGTGCGTACGATTGTTCTGTTCATTAGATCCTGAGTGTGATACGTTTAGTATTGTTCAGAAGATAATAGAGAATGAACTAGATTGTTACTACAAATAGGCGCTCGTAAGGAGCCATTGTAGCATATTGTGCAAAAAACATTAGTAGATAAATGTTGTTTAAGAAATTTTGGGATCAAAAAATACGGATAACATCGCGCGAGAGTGACACACGCCTTGAGGACCTCAAGTTTAGGCTTGTATCATGAAGAAAGACTATCATGGAGTCTTCAAAACAGAGAGTAGGCCCGAGCTAACTATGAAAAAAAAATCTGATGCAGCTTAGCTGTGCCTAATAAACTACTTATAAGTAAATGAGTGGCCTGTCAGCTCAGGTATTAATAGTTCTGGCCTTCTGCGCTGTAGGTTGAGGGTTCGTTTCCCTCCCACGATAAACATCTGTGTGATCAGATCAACATAGATAGTGGTTCTGTGTCTGTGATTTGTAGGTGTTATAAAGTATCAAAAGTTATAAAAAAAATATGTATGTATACTTACGTATTTTAACAGTCATCATCATCACAACACAAGATTCAGTCAGGTCTTGTGTGCATTATACACCAATTTGTATGTATTTATTTATTCAATTAAATTAAAAACATCTGCTTAGAAGCCAAGGCACCAGGTATTGGAGATGGAGTTCGTATAAGAAGCCGCCCGAAGACTTCGTCAAGCGTAAAATAAAATATCAACCGAAGACCGAACATGGTTGACAAAACAATTAAATAAAACTCAATTTGATTGTTTAACCGAGCATAAATAAAATTTGTAGGTATATCTACTTATAGATAAACGACATTGGCTTAATTCCACAATGAAAAGGGGTGGCTGGGAAGCGTCAGCTGTGGACACCCCCTGTATGTAATTGGCCAACAATAGCGACATAATCTGGCAATGTTGTCGCGCTCAATCATCATGCGCTTAATCGACTTAGATAATGTTTTAATGGAGAGATGTTGAATGGAATGAGTCCAAACGCATGATTATTAGTCATCTACCGCTTGAAGTACACATCTACACGTCTAAACTAACCGTGAGATTACGTATTCGTTTGTCAACAATCAGTGCATTTTCGAATGCTTCCTTGAAATTACGCTTAGCTTTCGCCTCTGAATCGAAGCCATACAGCCAACTAGGCACCTACTATACTAATTGGTATTGGTACTACTAAAGATAGTTACCAAAACATAGGCAAATGTCAGTGAAACCCGGGAATATAGGATACAAGCTGCTGCCCACGGCTTCGCACGCGTGGTACCTACATAAAAAGTAGCCTATGTCCTTCTCCAAGGTCCCATATATCTCTGTACCAAAATTCATCAAAATCGGTTCAGCGGTTTAGGCGTAAAAACGTAACAGACAGACAGAGTTATTTTCACATTTATAATATTATTATTAGTATAGATTATCTAACTCGCGACTAGCAATAGGTATGAATTGCGCGATCAGTTCTGTCAAACACTCTTTTTGTACACTAATATTGCTGGTAAATTTGTCGATAGGTGGGCGACAAACAATAGCTGGCTTTCGCAATAGGTAATTATGAGTTTCACGGCTTGAATCTATTCGCAGATATTGATGTCGCGTTGTTGTTGCTGTCGATACTGCTTCTTTTATGAAATAGCCCTGCGCGCATCCAGCAATCTGTAGCAACTACAACATGGATGAGAATAAAATGTTTGATTTTTCTTATCTGTTCATCAGACTATTAGCTACTCCCCTTACAACTAAAACGCATGATTAAAAATATGATAGGCATTCAACAATAGCCAGATTGGGGTTGCGACCCCTTAATATTCATTAGCAGATCCCCTAATTACGGTTCCATTTGAGCGAGCCCTCGAGATGAGAGATCACACCTGACTTGTTTACGTTCAAGGTTTTGTTTTCCAATAGGCACAGTCGCTGTGAGAAATACACGGCTAGTACACGACCCAATCAGTAAAATGTCAGAAATAGCACACCTTGTGTAACTATTCTTCAGGGTTCTGAAGTCATATAGTGTCCTCCTGTCTGTCTGCCCGCCCTATGAAATAAATACTTTGAAATAAGGGGGTTTTAGGGGAAAAAGTGTTTTTTACCTCCTCTACATCCCAAGTCTCCCAAGTCCTGTCGTCGTGTTGTTTTTTATTTTTATTTACTATCCCATAACTACTCCATCGTGTAGTAAATTCTTTCAAAAACATGCGGAAGAAGTTTTGAATAGTTTTTCGATAGTTTAAACTTAGTTTGATAAATATTTAGAGTAGGTACAGTGTCTCCCACCTCTTACCGACTAATTAGCTATTTAGGGGTAGGTACTCGATCAGTTTTGAAAATGTTAACCTACATACGAGTATGTGCCGTAATACTAAGGAACATTGTTACCGCTAGTAAGGCTTTGATTATGAATAACATTCTGAATTGATTACTTTCAAAAAATCATGAAAGCTCCATACTGAATTCTTTTATTTTCCTAACTAGATGGTGTTGAATAGGTTTAGGAACTGACCACTACTCATTTTTATTCAAACTGACTTCGGAAGCCTTGACAACGCTTGGCCAAATTAATTATGACTGGCCTGTCTGCTCAGTTGTTAGTAGCTCTGCCTACTGCGCTGCATGTTGAGGATGCGATTCCCTCCCAGGATAAACATTTGTTTGAAGAACATAGGTGTTTGTTCTGTGTCTGGGTGTTATAAAGCATCATATGCAGGTATTTATTTAAAAATATATAAGTATTCTATCAGTCATCTAGTCACCATAATACAAGCTATGCTTAGTTTAGGACTTGATAGTGTTGTGTGCATTGTTCAGAAATATTTATATATTTATTAACTCTAGTTGTCTCCCACTGGTCGAAATTCGACCATTATTTATTAATAATTATTGTATTTTTTATGCATAATTTAAAAAATATTAGCATTCTGCACTCCTCTATAAACTATAAGTGTGCGAAATTTCATACTCCTCCGTCCGCGCAATTTTCGTAAAAACAAGGTTTTGCTTCACGTATTATAGATTATATATAGGTATATATATATATATATATATATAATATATATGGCGATTTTTATCATAATTTTACAGCTAACTGTACCTGTATTAGAAAAAACAATAAGGTTCTCTAACGACTAAGACCGCTTGATCGATTAATTCAATTTGTTTATAAGGTTTATTTATTTTAACTAGAGTTTTATTCAAACTGATTTTACAGATTTTGGTACTGATTTTAACACAGCTATTACAAACATTGGCTGTACGATCTACTATGATTCTTCTGTGCCTTTTGTGAAGATATTGATATTGCGGGGCGCCCGCTTCAATGCATTTCAATTGAGCACAATAGTCTTACGGACAGAAAGTTTACTTAAAAGATGAACCGTTTATTTTATTGCGAGCTGTTTATTTATTCTAGTTACAACTGTGAAGAATAAAACAGAAAACATTAAAAGAAAAAAATAATTATCACAACACCATCTAGCCCCAAATTAAGCAGAGCTTGTAATATTACCAGGCTTAGAATACTTGAAATATATTCTTATATACTTATGACACCCAGACGCGTGACACATAAACACGTAAGTCCTGGAAGGGAATCCAATCCAACCTACAGCGCAGAAGGCAGGGCTACTACCAACAAAGCTGAGAGGCCAGACCATAATCAGCAGCTCAGCAGATTGCGGGGTAGCACCAATAGCATTCTGCAGCTCATACCGGACCGATATTATCTGCCTATTATGAAATCCCTCATTCGTATTCTAGTCTAGTGGTAACACTGCTGTTGGACTGGAGCGTGAATAAAAGATCATAAACATTCTACATGTTTTTCACTTCTATTTAATATGTAACACTAACCTAGAAATAAGACTTACATACCTACTAACACCAAATGGACTTATAATAATAATGTGTCTGATTTAATAAATGAATTATTATTATTATAATAATGATAACCATAACCATAACACACCATACCACATCATAACCGTAATTTGTATAAGATTAAGTAATAATGGTACTACTACTAATTTTGTATGCGTCAGTAGCCAACTCAGATGACGCAGTTAATTGGCCGCCCGTAGGCCTCCGTCATGACCTAACAACTATAGAAAATCTGAAATACCTACTGTTTAAAATAATTGTATGTAAGTAGGTCTCATTATCTTTTCTGAAGCAAAGATTTCAACGCGCGCTCTCTACGAAGCTACGAACCCACGTAGAGGTTGTCTACGAAAACATGGGATAAAAAACAGTAATAAATAGTACCTGAGTGGTATGGTTTGTAAAATATATAGCAAAATTATATTTCCATCGGAAGGCGCGTAATAATACTTATGCAGTTTTAATAATTTGCACGTGGTATCTCCCACGCTGCAAGTATATCACCGCGTAGAAGCTTACTTCTGTTGTTCAAATTTAACAGATTTATTGCACAGCGAAGTGGGGATTACATTTTGCGAAACACGGGTTTTTATTCATGTATTATTTTGTCGATGAAGGCGCGGACACTATTTTGATTCATTTAGAGAATATTCATCAGGGTGAGTTTCATCCGCGCCTCGCTTACTCCCGCTTTCAACCCGACACAACTTACGAGTGTTTAGAAAATGAATAAGTAAGGACAGTGTCCGAATAAAGATTGTGCCTAAGTAGCCCTTTAAGACAGATTTCGTGCTTCCATTCCCCGCGAGGCGCGACACTCCCCCTCTATAGTTCATGCTGCATATTTATATAGTTTATGAGGTTCGTTTAGGCCATTGCTCCAGTCAATTTAAAAGAGCGGGATTTAAACAGCATTGTCTTTCATGTGCTAGCAAATATTTTTTCGGTGCTGTTTACGGTGCACCCTGAGACGTGATGCCCTAAGCAATTGCCTAATTTACTTATAGGCTAATCTGGAACTGAGTGGAGATTGTCGACATTTGTAAATGAATGTCGATTGTATTGAGATGGAGCTGTGAGATGCGAGGAGGTAGAAAACACGAGGCCGTGTCTACAAAGAGTAGTTACAACGAGAACTATCATTCGTCACTTGCTCAATCACTGGTATTGTTATGTATGCTTATTTTTCACTTTTTCGGAGTAGGTCTCGCCATAAGTGGATTAGAAGGGCAATAATTCTACTTACTTCATTGGAATCCAACCGCAGCTGAACGTTAGCTTTTGAAGTGATTTCGTATTCTGCTGTCACAATGCTTCAGCTTACAGCATGCGCTACACGGTTTGAAACCGCAGTTTCTACCAAGGTGTCCTTGGTAGAACATTTTCTGTCTACACGGTTTAAACAAAACCCAAACTTCAGTGTGTTTAAAACGCTCGTGCTGAATTGACGTGTGCAGAATGCTTGTAATGCACTATAACAATTTACAAAAAGGCCATGGCTCCTTATTTATCAAAATTTCTAATGTTTGGAGTTTGTATGGCACTTTTGTGTGCATTTGAAGAAAAAAAATCATTTTTTTTGGGTGGAGTCTTTGTACTCCTTAGACATTAAGTCCCTGAGACAGGGTAGGTCTCTAAATAACTCGATGAATTCAGTGATAACCTTACGTTCTTTCTCCATAATACCATGCGTGCGCGCAATACGTCCGCGCTCGATGCGTGCAGGGGCGCGCGCGACTGTGGTACGCGTGGTTTTAAACAAGCGGCTAGACGGTTTGCAACCACCGCTTCTGCCAGTGGTTTGCTAGGCAAGCCTTTCTACCAAGGGCGTTTAAAGGTCTTGCGAAATTTGGTATGCAACCACTATCTACACCGTCGTTCAAAACGTGTAGCACATGCTTACGCTACGTTCACGAAGTCGCTAAGGAACGACTAAACGTTTTCTTATGTTTGGCCATAGATATAACACAATAGGTTTTGTATAGATTTTCTTGTTATTTATGAGTAGAGGTTTTAACCTTTTTTTTTTCTTTAACCTATAGTGTCCCACTGCTGGGCAAAGGTATCCCCCTTTACCTTCTACTCTTTGCGCTCCAAGGCCACAGTTTGCCAATTTGGCTCGAATGCATCTAGATCGTCTCGCCATCTTTTCCTGGGTCTGCCGCGTCGTCTCCGACTATCGGGCACCCACTGAGTGACGAGCTTTGCCCAACGTTCTGAATTTTGTGACTCTTTCAATGACCATGTCTGAGCACCATATGTCAGTATGGGCAAGATGCAAGTGTCGATGAGTTTTCGCTTTAGTGATATTGGGAGGTTTCCCTTCATATGCTGCTTCATGGCCCAGTAGCTCTTCCATGCGTTCTCAATGCGGCGACTTATTTCTCTGTCTTGCCTGCATTTGAAGGAGACTTGCTGGTCCTAAGTAGATATACTCATCGACGTATTCTATTATTTGCCCATCGACAGTGACATTACGTTTCGTGCTATTTGACATGATTTGAGTCTTTGATCGATTCATGGCCAGTCCCACCTCAAGACTTGCTTAAGTCTTGTAGCATTGACTGGTTGTAACCTATCTAGTTTTTTATAATTTTATTTGCGCGTCACACGTTTCTATTTTTTATTTTCTTCCTATAATGGCATCTGTCTTGTTTACAATTTTGCCAGTGTCAAGTGATTGTTTGGTTTTAAAGTTTTAGTCGATCGTCATTTATATATTCTAAACGCCATCGCGGAATGTCCGCCTAGAACTTTCTCGGCATTCTTCGTCGTTCAAATCACATTGCAACATAATATACTTATAAATTAATTATCCATACTTGTGCTTTCAAGTCACAATTTATTGATTAAAATTCCGCTAAGATTTCTAAATAAAACATGTAATAGCTCGAGAATAACTAACAAATTTGTTTTTTTTTTCTATAGAAGTGCTATGTTACTTCATGAAATTACCAATGAAGAAATACCTTCACACGCTTTCTTTTTTACAGACGTAAGGATTATTCTTGGCAGCTTGACACTAGTCTGGCATTTTTGACTTAGACAGATATAGCATAGCTGCCTGCGTTCGGAAATCGATGATCCTAACTAAAAGTTCAACAGTTCCGGAGCCGAAATTTTGATAGATAAAACGATATTATAACCGTTGTAAAGAATAAAATAACCCCAGTTGCTAACCAGCAACTAGTTGAACGACAGTCGTGACGATAAAATGAGATAGGAAGCATTATACAGTGTTTCTTATATTCGTGGTTCTCTTTGTTTTCACTTCTACCACGTGTGAATTGCACACATGTTTTTATGTCATTTTCGAGTCTTCAAGATATTTGAAGGTTTCTTGAACAGTTTTTTGATCTACCGGCTAAACTGCAGTTTCAGGAAACCTGAAATGTTCTGAAAATAGTTGGTTATTTGATGAAATTACAAGGAAAGGTTTCACGGCTAGTAAGGCTGTTCTAGATTTTAGTATCAGCCTGATTTATAATCCTAAACGTTCCACTAGTCCACTGGTCATTTTTATCCCTACTGACTTTAAAGCCAGCAAAGTGCGTGGTCCGATAAGCGAATAACCAATTTATTTAATTTATACATGTTAACAACTTAATTTGACAGTCTACGTTGACATCGTATTCGACGCTGTTTTCCGATAAGTATGTCTTTTCGATAATCTTAACATAACGCACGTTGAAAACAAAAGTGACATTAAACAAAATTTAGCGGTATTGAGTTACAGTGACATCTGAAATCTACTGAAAAAACTACGTCATCTCCAAAGATCCGTTTCTTAATAGTTCACTTAAGACGTCGCTAGATGACACTAGTGTCAGTTCATACTTTTAGGTTTTGAGCTTGTTCGGTAAACTAAAACCGACACTAAACCAGTTTAGGTCCGGTCGTCAGCGGCAACTGTTCATGGGGTAAGTGAAAAAGTGACTTATTTTGTTTAGAGTCAGTTATGTCGTAACTTTTCATGAAATAATTATAAATAATTGAATGCATCAGTGACAGTTTTGGTATAATGCCATAATTGTACCATAATATTATGAGTAATATTTGGTTGACTAATTACATAAACGGCACACTATGTTTGGTGTCACTTTTTCGATTATGAAAAGTTAAAGAAATCTTTGTTAGTTAAGAAAACATAAAACTTTTTTGTTTGCGTTTGTTTTCTTTGTCCATTTACAAGCTATTGTGTTAATTTACGCATTTAGGCTCTAAGCTTTTGCATATATTTTTGTTAAAAGAAGTATATTACAACTTGGTATTTAAAAGATTAATTAAACACATTAATAAAATCCCACAATCACTACATTTAAATGCTTTCTGATTCAAGATGTTTGATCAATCGACCTGCAACTGCTCGAACGCGCTACCTACTGAATACAGCAACGATGATGATGGAGACGTATCTCCCGCCTCAGACGGTGATAGAAAGTTCGCACAACTTCTACCACGAAAGAAAAAACCTTCATATTTAGCTCAGGTCGTCTTTGTCTTCCTCGAACACGTCATATTGTTTGTTTTCTACTGAAGAAGATAAACGAGTCTTCCATCATCAACGTGCCAAATGAAGTCGTCGGAATGATGAATGCGGTAGCTACAGCCACTTAGTTCTGAAGAAATCACTTCACAATCACAATCTTGGAACAAGGTTATGAAAACAATATACCAGGAGTTGGTAGTTACCAACTCCTGCGGGCCTAGCACGGCACGAGGAGAAATAGTCTTTCCCTAGTTTTTATCCACATGTGGTGGACAGGTGGTGGTGTATTTCCACTGACAGGTGGATAAAAAGGTGGAAAGACTATTTTTCCTCGTGCCGTGCTAGGCCCGCTGGTGAATCGTTAAGCTTGGTTAAGCTCAAACGGGAAACCGTTGTCGACTACCACTCTAAAACACTGCAGTCTGAATATAACAGAGAACAAAGTTATGAAAATATACAGACAGTTGATAACGCTTTTTGTTATATCAAATCCAGCTCTGATAGACCAGAATGTTCAAGCTCCAAATGAAAACATATAGATTAGTGGTGGTGGAAACTCAACCAGACATTGTCATCAACAAATTGATGAAAAAATAAAGAAGAGGTCCTGGTCATGAATATGTCTCAACTTTAAAAATAAAAAAGGTTATTCCTGCTAGAAATTGATCCTAATATTAAAAACATAATCTAACAAAACGAAGCTAACAAAATAGGTAGCTGTGTTTGAAGTTTTTGCAAAGAACACAAATAAAATTAACGAAATAATAGAACTTTAAAGAGATGTTTATCTCTAGAACTAGAAGTACTTAACCGATTAGTATAACCAGTAGGACCTCGAAAACGTAAACCATTGTATGCATGAAAATTTAAAATTTCCGAAAGGAAGAAAAGTGACGATGGTAGTCTCGTAGATGCAGCCTTGATTCAAAATTACTACAGTTCCTATTATGGTACTCATACTATTTTTAATTACATGTTTATTAGTGCCTAAGTGCTGAGTGATTATCTTATAGAATAGAATAGAAAATATTTATTAAACGTCACATATCAAATACAGTGCAAATGTAATATAAACTAGTCTATGTACAGTGACGAAAAAAAGGCTACCACTCAGCATATGATACAGAACTGTGAAGGCTGCTGTATCATATATGTATAGAGTTAACTCAGTTTTAAGAGTTTGAAAAGTACCCATACAAAATACTACAGACCTTTAGGATTTTTGATTGTTGAGTTTTTTGTTATAATACAAGAACTATCTTTGTTATTTTTGTTGATTTTAAATAATAAGCCTGATAATTATGAAAGCAAATTGTAATTTTTCTTCTTTAAAAAACCTAAAATAAGTAATTTGGTAAGTTTTATGGTTGAACTAATTAAGATAAGTAGGCGAATAATTTTTTTCTTACGCCTGCTTACATCAATTTACGTTGATATTTATGATTTTTAATGGTTATTATTAAAACGATAGATTATTATTTAAGGGCACAAAGCAAATAAATACTTGACAATTTATTAACAAGAGTGGCACTATGCTGATTTTTATTTCAAATTAAAGACTAAGCAGAAATATACTTGAAAATGTAAAAACTAAAGTGGTACTATGCTAAACTTTTTTTTATTATTTTAGTTTTTGTCATACCTACTTGTAAATCAAGTACCAGTCAATCAGATTATGTTAGAATAATACCTGAATTATTATTGAAAACAACAACAGCACAATCTATTTCAATTCATAGTCGAGTTATTGAAGTAATCAAAATTGCAAAAACTTTAAATGGCTATACTGAAAAATTGGGTGTTCCGTTTGGCGTCACTTTTGTTTTCAATGTGCGATAATTGTAGAGGAACCTAACTACTCGTCGGTTGTCGAGCTCCACGAATAAAATAAGCATTAGTAGTAAATCTTGATATAAACAAACGCCTAAACAGACCGCTCATAATATACGTATAATTTACATGGATTGTTATTCCGTAATAGTTATGAGAGTCGAACAATAAAGATTTGTTGCAGAGAAGCGTAAACAGTGCTAAAATTTTCACATGAGAGCAAGTTTGAATGGGACTCGGCTCGATTCCATTGCAAGCCAGTGAGACGTGGCGTCGTAATCACATCATCACACCGACAAGCGAGCTGTCCCGCCCGCCTAGCCTTCCCAACGCCCGCCCGCCCCCAGCCAGCGCCATCCGCCCTTCGCCGACGCGAAAAACCATTGTCATTCTACTTTCATGGCAAATTTTGAAATAATTCGCATTCTAATAGGCTTACTGAACGTTTTATTATTGTTCGATATTTTGTGTTTTTAGACGAATTGTTCGTGAAATGGTCGTTAACATTGAGATTGAGATTAATGTACATATATACCTAGTAGTGACAGCCTGGTATGTAAAAAATGAGACCATGATATACTTAGTTATTAGAAAATACACAGAAGCTAATGAGCATTGACTTCATCAACATCGAGGAAATCGAGCTCCTTGGCGACACGAAGTGAGAAGACTTAAACGAACAAAGCCGTTTCAGTAAGTGTATCCAGTGTAATAGTGAAAATGTTCCTAGCTATATAAAAACACATACATTTTATATAAAAACACAAAAACAAATTGTCTTCCCCTTAACTAGAGATAGGATTACAGTACTTATAGAAAGGAACGTTTATGTAATGTGGGATGATGTTCTCATCATTCTATAAATACTTGCTACTATACTAGTACGGTATTTGATGAATTGTCTCGAATCATGTTATGAAATGTAGCCTTCTTCGTTATCTAGAGTGATTTCTCATGAAGTAATACGCGAATATTTGAATATACTTATGTATGTGCGTTGGCAATACTGAGGTATTGGCAACACTGTGGACATCCGCCCACCATCTTAGAAAAAACGGAAGTAGCATATATAGGGCCCACGCATGTGTAACTGATATAAAATAATAAAAGAAAGAGTTCGAATAAAATTAGTAATCTTTTATTCAAAAGTAAGTAAGAATACTACAAATATACTATCCTATACTAGACGACCTCTGTGACGCGGTGGGTGAATTCCTGCATGTGACGTAGAAGCTTGCGGGTTTTGGCTGCCCCGTTGTCTGAACCGGCCAAGACTCTATTTTTAATACTTTTTAATATAGTTAAGTAAAAGATTTATAAAAATAAAGTTTGCGCGTTCGATTCCCGGCGTAAGACAAATGTTTATATGATCTGCATTTGTCTCGGGCCTGGGTGTTTTTCTTTGTATAATATTTATGTATTGACTAAAAAAAAGAAAAAGTATATAAGTAGAATATCAGTCATGTGTTACCCATAACACAAGCTTACTTTAGGGCTAGATGACGCTGTGTGAAATGTCCGGCATTATTTATATTATTATTATTATCATCTAACGAATGCGTTGAGGTTAATATCGTTTGAATTTTTAGTTATTGGGAATACCGATGCCAGCTTCTAATACGCACGATGTTTTCTTTCGCCGTTGAGAAAGGAATATTTTCTAATGAGATTTATCTGAAATAGTCCTTTGACAACATCTGAGGAACTCAAAATAAATACTTTCGTAGAATATGAAAGGAAAAGTCCAGCAAAGAGTTGTGTGAAAGGATTAGGGACGGAATCTCCCTCTGGCTTATCTGGACACCCTCTATTATAAGTATTGAAATATTTTTCTAGTGATATTTTATTTAAACGAGTAAAGACGGCATTGTACACGAGTGGTATCTTTGATCTTTGTGGTTCTATAGCGGACGGTACGGAAGCTCTTCTTATTTTTATTTTTAAACGAATCAGATCGACGGATAAGTAACCTACTGCTACATAAGGAAAATATTTTTCCAAAGCAGTTTATTATAAAATAATCAATCGACAGCAAAGTAAAAGTTTCTAGGTACCTTTACTAGGTACGAGTTAGTAGGTACATTATACTAGACATAGACATTTGATTATTTACCGAATAAGCACACATACACATGAATAATAAAATAGAGTAAAAAGATAAAATATATATAAAAAGCATACAATTTTGAGCTTAGGTAGGTACCTAACAGTGCTGTGTGCTACAGCAACAAAAAGACTCCGCGTTAGACATCCCTGACAGGTCGGCGCTGTTATTCTGCCGAGACCATCGATCGATCCAGTCACTCAACCTTACGAAACGTAGTAATAAAAAAAAAAAAACAAATATGTAACTACATGAAATGGTTATTATACTCATCTACATCTATCTATCTATATAGATAGCGGAGCAAGCTGGAGTCTAGTTGCTGTTGTTGGAGCCCTTACGAGAGCACGTATATTCTTTTACTTGAAAAAGTCCAGAAGGCTCTAAGTGTGCTTTACAAACGCGTCCTAGGCTACTATCCTTTTTTGTATCCCACGAGGTGTCTCTTTTGCAAGGATGTCTTGGCTATAATTCCCTTAAAACCAGAAGTGCATACGATTTAATAAAAATACACCTAGACTGTGACATTTTTGTAGAAAGTTGGGCTACTTTTATGGTGACATATCGCAAATTTTGTGAGACCCAAGTCTGAATCTTTTTTGACATGAATTGTACCTAATTATGTTAATTTTGTAATTTATCTATGTTTTATCAATTGTTGTTTAAAGTGATTAGCTTTTTGTTTTCTCATTGTACTTTCTATTGTAATTCATTTTTCATTACCATATCATTCATTTTGTAATATGTATTTTTGCTTTATTTTAGAATTTATTTTTTATTCAATTATTTGACTAATTCTTTGTATAAAATAGGTTAAAATAGTTGACATCTGAAATCTGATTAATTAGTGTAAGTGGTCCTAGACCGTTCTAATTATTAATAATAAATAAATAAATATATACGTATAAAAGGCTATGCGTGTATGTAATTATGTAAGTATGTTCCCTATATTATACTCCGAAACGGCTGGACCGATTTCGATGAAATAGTTAGGAAATCTTCAGCGGATGATCTTGTGAAGTTTGGTAGGAATCGGATCAACAGTTTTTTTGCTCCATTAATCAAATTTGGTATGGATATAGATTGTATCTTAGGAACGGACATAGGTAGGCTACTTTTTATTCATGTACTATGCGTGCGAAGCCGCGGGCAGAAGCTAGTATACAAATAAAAAACAATACAATATACATACGCAATAATTATGTTAATTTTTATCTAACTTTGGCGTAACATACGCATACTTGTAGGTACATCATAGTCTTCCATACCACAATAAACTTGCTAAGTGCGTGCTGGACCACGCACAGTAGGTAAAGACTTTCGAAGTGAGTATGGATAATAATTACGTTTTAAAAACTAAAAAGAAACCGACTTTGTTGAATGAAATTTGAGCCTATAATACATTTTTAGTGGAAAGTAGATGTATTTTGTATATATATAATATGGGTAGGCCAAATAAACGCACCGCTCCAATGAGACTGTGAGGTATCGAAGTACATGAAAACATCATCGATGTATACAATTTTTAGATTTTCGTTGATATTTCAGCTCGACCGATTTTGATAAAATTTATATGGGACCATCTGTGAAGTATACCCTTTCAAACAAAAAAAGAATTTTCCAAATCGGTTCTGCCGTTTTCGAGTAAGCGGTAAACATACATAAAAAAAAAAAAAGATTCCGATGAATTGAGAACCTCCTCCTTTTTGATAAAGTCGGTTAATAACTGTTAGGAATGTTTGAGATCTCTTTAAAATATCGATCCAACGACAACAGACAATTGGATAGAAAAATAAATAAACTCAACCCCACATTACATTAGGTAACCTTAAAAAAAATTCAAGATTTTTTTTATTAAATAATTAAGATCTTTGTAAGGGCCTTGTGGCCTTGTTTTGTAACTAATGCATATTTGTATTACGATGAGACTAATACCTAGAGCTCCGATTGGGACGGAAAGACAGACATACAGGTAAAACTATTAGCCTATTAACAGGAACCCTATCTGGTTCCTTGTTGGACTTCGAAACTCTTAAAAAGTATATTGTGTATTCAATCTTCAATGGGAATGTCTTAGTTTTCAGGAGTGTTTAGATTTTCAAGGTCATGAAAGACGTTCTAACAAATATCAATGATTTTCTAGTATGTAGCATTAAATTAACCAGGTATCACAGCTGTGAGGATATCATGGTATTCAATTAGAGATAATATGATAAATATATTTATTTATAGATAGATAATAAATACTGGGCAGTCCTATAAAACATTTTCACAGAAAAGCGTTTTAACTATCGCAACAATCGCAAAAAATTTGAAAAATTGGGGTCTGAATGGATACCAATATAGCTTAATCCGTTGCGTATTAATACGTAAAAATAATAAGAAATTGTGGCTTTTAAAGTCTTCTATAAGTTTAGTTTATTATTTTGTACCCAAATAAATAACTTCCATTTATAAGAAAAGAATAAACAAGATAAAATAAAATCTTTCAGCTCAGTAGCTGGCAGCTCTGTCTACGCTCTAGGTTGAGGATTCTATTTATTTAGTACTTTAGTTTATATTTTTCCTTTTTTGCCTAGGTAAAATAAGTATGAGCCCCACGTCAATTTATTTAGTAACTACATTATTATTGTCGTAGTCGGAGTACGTTTGCAACTGGTGTTATGTCAGCCTGCCTAGTAGTGAGCAGGGCCTAGTAACATAGCAGAAATATACATAGTACCTACCTAGTGGTTGTAATAAAAATGTTTTTTTTACGCGAACAAGGTTCTTGCAAAGGTTCGTTATTATAACTATCATTGTAGACATAATATATCTGTAAAATTGTAATTAGGTTAATTTATATTACTCGCGATGAATTTGAAGATCTTGTTTGTGTTGGTCAGGCGTCTTGCTTGTACATGATTTTAATATTGGAGGTAGGTACATCGGTTCCATATCATTTAGTTCCACAATTAAAAGAATAAATGAGGTCATGGAAGTCCTTGTGTCCCCACAATAGTGTCCGTCAGTTTTGTGACTCTGTGGGGGAACAGGTCTATCCTAAGCTTTTTTTATGCTTTTGCAGCAGAAGTGTAACTAAGTAATTTAGTCTAGTTCATTAGTTATATTGTACCATAACACAAACTTCGAATAAAAAAATCATTTTGTCTACCTTGTTTATTTTTATACAATCGCGCCGGCAAACCAGCCGGCCCGCCTAACCTGGTTGTACCTCATATAAGGGCGCTTGCAATACCAAAAGTATCACACACGCGATGCAGACCCAGCTCTGTTGTTTAAAAAAAACTATGCTTGTTAGCATACGGTCCATCTACTTGAATATTGTAACCTATGAAGCATGCAATATAGTTATTGTATCTATTCGCTCAGTAATTTAACTTGTCCCAGTGCCCTTCAAACCTAAACAGGTAAATCTAAACAATGCTTAACTATACACAAAACCAAATATCGGCCAAATTAATTTACCAAAATATTTATTAGGGAGGTAAGGCATCTAATGGTAATCCGGAAGGAATAAATGACTCCGAAAGTAGCCAGCAGACCTTTACAGGTTTTTCCACCTTTCCCCACGTACTTACAGAATGCAGCAAGACCGGCTCCAAACGCGAGCTGTTGATGCGGCAGCAGCATCGGACGTGGGCACAGCGGCAGCGGCGTCGGCGCCCAAACCCTCGGCGTCTCATCTCTACCTTCCTCTACCTCCACATCCGATGAAGACTCACTCTCAACTACCTTCACACTCTCAGGCACAGTCTCACTTGTCTCAAGATGTCCATACAAACGTGCGAAAAATTTACGCGGCGATGACGGACGCGACGCTTGCACCATCGGTGTCGTCTCGGGTAACTTATCTCGTTCTTCGCTCATCGTGAACTTTAGGCGCGTGGTGTCTGAGCACTGTTATCACGTGGATTGATAGTCAAGTGCTTCCCGAATAGTAAGGGAGCAGGATGGCCCCGCCCATCATACCGCGCGCCTGTTCTATCCTGCACGAAAAGTAGCGATAAGGGTGAGATGCGGCCAATTGAGCGGCTTCTTGTCTGCAAAACCCAGCCTTGAAGGCGTATACGAAATGCAGTCTAGATTACTTACTTTTATCAATAAATAAAAGTCTAAGTACTCAAATAGTACATTTATTATGAAAAATAAATACAGAAATGTGCAAAATAATATAAAATACATGTGAAACAATTGAGCTATCTAAGGACCATTTAAAACAATCTATAGATAGCTCAACTGATCCAGTTCACTGACAGATCATTATAATAAAACGCTTTATTAGGTCGCTTGCTATGCAGTGAGAACACAGCTTAACCATAATTTGGATGTGTGATATTTTTGCCACCTCAGCTAAAATTGCTACAAGAATTCGATTTATGTACTTAGACTGTTACTATTCAAATAAGGTCAGTAAGGATAAGAATGACTAGTGGCCGAGATCCCAAACTAATTAAACACCATCTAGCTAGTAAACTATAAGAATTTAGTATGAAACTTTCTAATTTAATTAAATATGCTAAAAATTAAAACTTCGCAGCATAATATTTCTGAATGTTTATGAACAAATTTATTTTTTATAGTTGTAGATTACTTACTTAATTACTTATAGATCAAAAACAGAATTCAGCTCACTGACCGCAGGTAAAGTGCCCAAAAGACTGGCAACGTTATCTTGTTGAATATCCATACCCACTAATCCTTTGTCTGAGCAATTTGATCATTGGTCTTTTCCACCAGTCTCATGGATAACCCTCTGAATAAGAGGTCCCCACGGGCCTGAAGTTTCTACTCTAAAAGGCAAAATATATAACCATTGCCAATGGATGCATATTTTCACCTCTTGAGATCTTCTGCCGCAGCAGCAGCGGCATCCACGATTAAATTGAATTAATATTTAAAAAAAATCGCCCAAGTGCGAGTCGGACTCGCGCACCGAGGGTTCCGTACAAACCTGTAGGTAAATAAGTAATAGTTCAGCCATCACGACAATCGAGTTATAGTTATGGTATTTTTATTGCAAAATGAAATCCATCTAAAAATTTGCGGTTATTGCAATTTTTCCTTTATCTGTGCTATAAGACGTTGCTTTGTACCAAATTTCAAGATTCTGAGTTCACAGGAAGTATCCTGTAGGTTTTTATTTCCTTGCAAGTGTCGAAAATTTGCGGAAATTACCGGCATAAACGGTTGTATCTTTTAATTGCGTTGGCTTAGAAGTTCGTTTTTTTCACAGCTTTAAGGGACAGTAGACTTTGATATTTGATATAAATTTCAGCTTGATACCTAAACGCGTTCCTGAGAAAAAGGGTCTTGACAGACAGACGGACGGACGAACAACAAAGTGATCCTATAAGGGTTCCGTTTTTTCCTTTCGAGGTACAGTACCCTAAAAATGTTCAAGAAACCTTATTTCTTTGAAATACTTACGTAGGGCAGTCAGAATGTTTTGAGAAACAGACAAACCAATTTATAGGGTAAAACCAGGATAGATGCCGTAGTTGGAATAAACGATTGTGCAGAATAAACTTATTTCGCTTGTGCGTGCGCAGCGAATCTCCGCAACGAACGCAGATAACGCGACAAAGTTTCAGACGTGAGTATTCACTTTTGCATAATTGTATAAGTAGTCTAAATTTCATATTTTTTTCTTATGTACTAATAAAGGTTCTTAATAGGTACAATGGTAAACTCGATACAAACATCTATCTATACCTATAAAAGAGCTTAACCTGACTGACTGACTGGTTCATCATCGCCGAGCCGAAACCGCTGAAGCTAGAAAGCTGAAATTTGGAAGGTAGCTTCCTTTTACAGCAAATGCACCCACTAAGGTGGGATTTTTTGAAATTCATCCCCTAAGAAGGCGAAAAGGGGTGAAAACGAATGTATAAAACTTTTTAACGCGTAGTGCGTGAAACTTGATATAAATAAATAAAATATAAAATAAATTGACACGTGTTTCAGTATTTTTTTAAATAATCCTAACAAAGAGGTAAAACGGGGTGTCAAAGTTTGTATGGGAACTTTTTAACGAGTGGTGATATCTTAGAAACTTGGTTTGGATACTAAAAATGCAAAATAAATGGACACGTGTTTCAGGATTTTTCAAAATAATCCTTATACAGGAGTAACATGAGGTGTGAATGTTTGTATGGAAACTTTTTAATGGGTAGTCAGGTAATTAATCAAGTAATCAATCAAATTTAGTATGGAGTTAAATGGCATCCTGGGGAAGGATTTAATCTATAATTCCTTTAAAAAAATGCGGATGAAGTCGCGAGCAACAGCTAGTAAAACATAATTCTTTATCCCGTGTACACATGTATCAACCCCAAACACACAATAACATAAATTGTATATATATATCATTATCTTATTCATCCCTAGGCTTACATTCACTATACATCTTACATACACTTTATTGTATTACTTATTAGCATTTTAAGTTATCTTCTTGTCTTGTAAGATATCATTTTAAGTTAATTTGCTATTTATTTAAGTTAAATATAATACTATTTGATTAGATTTGAATGGTACATCGAGTACACACCTAGGTGTCAATAATCGCTCTATTGTATTTAGTTTAGTTTTAAATTAGAAGGGCATCTATCCGTATCAAAATGGATAGTCGCCCCAAGTTTTCGCGATATTTGTGCCCATAGGAGCATCTATCCCTCAGAGCATCTATACATTGGTGGCAATTCGGTTGGTTAATTTCTAAAATTAGGAAGGTTGGTGCCAACAGAATTGAGACCATTGTCTATATACATGTGTGTATTGAAAAAATCTTATTTTGTAAATATTTTAAATAATACTTATTTGTATAAATTTAAATATTTGGTCGTACTTGCACAGATTCTTGATAGCATAGTAGAAAAACGTCTAAAATTATAATTGAAGCTTCACCAATACCAAAAATTATTTTGACCATAGCTAAGAGTTTTGACCATAGCTTTGAGCTAAGAGTGCCAAGCAAGCAGCAACATTCTGAATTAAAAAGAAAAAATCAAAGAAAAGAAAGATTTTACAGAAAGGAAGAATGAGCAAAAAAATTTAGACAAGAGGAACAAACACAACACAGCAAATAACTACAAATGATGATAATGATCTTTTCTAATGAGGGAGTGACGTCACGAACGTGAAAGTGCACACAGTTCGTCCGTAACTTTTTTACTTATCCACGTTGTCTGACTCATTGTAAAGCCCTGTAAGTGAGTGCTATTGACTGACTGCCGCTTGATTCGCATGTGGAAGTGTTTGTGTGAGTAGAATACTATCTAAAGTGGTTTAATTAAGCAAAAATAAAACATATTACTCGCGTATTTTATATATTGGGAGGGTAGTCTTGCCACTTGCGTTCTATCGAAATCGCATTGCAATTTGAGTGTGGACTATTGGACTCTTGGTGGCGCCATCGTATGACGAGTAGGCCATTGTTTCACGCGAATTATTGTAAGCGCCATCTATTGGACTACATCGATTATTCAGAACGCCATCTAACGTCGCGTCGCGTCTTATTTGCCATCCAGACTTCGCTTAGTTTTAGCGCCATCTACATATAGTTAAGTAGGTAGCGTAATTACTTACTATGCCGAAATCGTGCAATGCTTGCGGCAAGTACCTCTCGTCGGCAGGGGCCGCTGCCTGTTGTACCTGCTCCCCTTTATTTCACAAGGCTTGTGATATCTCCCTGAGTCATCTCCCGCTGCAAATAGTTGGGTGTGTCCTGGCTGCAAAGTTCGGATGCGTAAGGACGACAAAACGCCGGTGAAGGCAGCTACGCAAGATTTGTGGCGTCCAAAAACACTACTTTGATACCGCCCCCTGCATCCTCACCCGCGGGGCCGAGCGTGCAAGTGAATGTCCAGGAAGTGCACAGGAAACTCACAGAGTGGATTAAAGAGATGCGCGAGTTCAGGCAAGTTATGGCGGAGTTTCAGGGCTCTGTCAGAGGACTCGCTAAGCTGATGGATAACATCGAGGAGCGGCTGGTGGCTATTGAGCGACGGTTGGATGAATCACCACCCGGGGTAGCTGAACTGCAGACCAGGGTCATGATGCTTCAACAGGAGATTAATGACCGGGACCGGGATGCTCTCTTGTCGGATTTGGAGATCGGCCATCTCCCGGAGGAAAAAGGGGAGAACGTCGTGCACACAGTCTCCGTGCTGGCGGCTAAGCTGGGCGTCGCGCTGGACGAGCGCGACATCGTATTTGCTGAGAGGATCGGGGTGTCGCATGGAGCGGGCGCGGCGACAGGCCCGCCTGGCCCACGCTGCGTCATCTGCGACCAACTGCTGCAGGGCGCGCGCGTGCACCGCACACTGACTGCCACTGAAGCTGGCTGCGCAGCCGCGGCGTCTTCTCCGCGGATCTTTGTCAATGAACGGCTGTCTCGTGCCAACCGCCAATTATTCCATCGCGTGCGCGAGGAGGCTCGGAGATTACAGTGGAGGTTCGTCTGGACAAAGAGAGGGCGCGTGTACGCCAGGCAGGGCGACGGTAAACATGTATATCCGATCCGTTCCGAAGCTTGCTTGATCCGGTTTTTTGGGTCTCCCATGTGTTTGACTGTCCAGACTGAAAATTTAAAATATTATTTTATTTGTATACTTTCAGTTATATTTGTTATGTTTTTATGTTTTTGTATCATTTTTATATAAAACGTTAGCATACCTTAGTTATTTTTATTTTTATTGTTCAGAATAATTTTGTACTGTGTTCTTTAATATTTATGCTATTCTGACCTCGTTCTATTTTATAACTAGGTGGGTGCAAATAGGTCCTTACGCAGAGAAACTTACAACATAATTTTAAGATAACCTCTATTAACTTGAATATTGACCTTATCCCTTTTTGTTTTATCTTATTAATCATCCTATTTTTGTTGCCATGTCACCCTCATTTTTTACATAAGTTTTTGCAGTCCGTATTGACCAATAAACTCCCTTCATTAAACCAAAATTTCCTTTAAAAAAACCTCAAAGTTGGTCTGTTTAATGCAGGGTCGCTAAACACTGGTCAGGAAGAATTTATTGTAGCAGTGGATGAGCTTGGCCCAGACATCCTAGCTATTAATGAGACCTGGATGGGCCCTCAGCAGGATTATAAGGCACCTAAACTAAATGACTATCAGTTTATCCACGAACCAAGACATTCTAGTATCAAAGGGGGTCATGGTGGGGGTGTTGGTTTTTTCATTAGACGGGGCTGTAATGCACGTGCCTGCTCGTACCCAATTGTGCCAGCAGTAGAACAAATGTGGTTGAGGCTTAGTGTACTTAGCAAAACAATAATTATTGGTACCAGTTACCGAGCACCGTGGCAGAACCCGGCCTCTTTTCTTGATGCTATTATGGACTCAATTGCATCCTTTCCCAAATGTGATAACATTATTCTGGTGGGGGACCTAAATATTGACATGAAAGACCCAAACAACAGGCAGCTCCCCCTGGTGTAACGTTTTCTTCACTGTCTTAAACTATCCCAGGTAATCACCAGGCCAACACACCTAAATGTGCATAATAAATATACACTCATTGACCTGGTTTGTACAGATGCTACAGTTCGTAGTGTCATAGTTGAAATTAACATTAAAAAAGATAAGCCCCCTCCACGTTTTGTTACATATAGGCATCTAAAAATATTTTTCCTGAGCAATTCTATAATGACCTTAATAATTATTATAAATATTAACGGGTATTTAACGCGTTTATTTACCTATTTTTCCCGACGTTTCGACAGGTTTACACTCTGTCGTGGTCACGGGATGACTGTTATAATAATGTGTTCTGATCGCGAAAGTTTAAGACCTTAATAATATTAAGTGGGACCTTTTTCTTTCAACAACTTCTTTAAACCACCTCGTTTCTACTTTTAATACTTTAATCCATTATTTATTTGACTTGCCGCCTTTACATCTGTAAGTTTTACTTACGTAAGTCACTTACGTAAGCCACTTACGATAAAATTTCATGTGTAAACACTCATTGTAAGTGACTTACTGTAATGTTTTACTACTTTCGTAAATTGGAAAATTACAAGTCTAAACGTGTTCGAGTTTGTTTACGGAAGCGACTCCCAGCTTATCAAATTAAATTGATAAGTTGAGAACTTACAACAAAATAATGTCCTCTCAAAAACAAAATAAAAACTGGACACCAAACGAGGTAGAAACTTTAATTACCGCTTTTGAAGCACGTCCCATACTGTGGGACTATAAAATTAAGGACTACAAAAACCGTGTAAAACAAAATTCACTACATGTTGAACTTAGTGAAATGTTTAGTACCACCCCAGAGGAAATCGCTAGAAAATTGCATAATTTGAAAGGACAATTTAGCCAAGAAATGGCAAAATTAAAAAAGAAAAAGAGCGGCAGCAGTACTGACGAAATTTATGTGTCAAATTGGCGGTATTTTAAGGCCCTTTCTTTCTTGCTGCAAGGAAAGGAATATCAAAGAAACGCGAATGATACATTGGTAAGTTTATTTATTTATTTAAATACATTTAATTTTTACTATATTTAACTTGCATATTGGTACTGCCATGAAACTTCACCTGTTGTTGACATAAAATATTCTCTTCTCTTATTGTATTCGCTGCCACTGTAGGGTTATTATTGTTATTGGTATGTAACCCTACCACACTATCAGTAGGTAAGACTTCAATATCGTTGCGGGATAAATATCCCTGAGAATTACTGCTCGATGTTAAAAAATTATGAAGGGCTGCGATTGTCGATACCACACTTTGAACTTTTTCCGGACATAGTTCTATAGGCTTCCGAAGTATACGAAATCGGCTTGCCATTATACCGAAAACGCTTTCTACCATACGCCTGGCACGAGAAAGGCGATAGACCCTTTTATCTATAGGTTGATTTGAATATGGATAGGGCTTCATCAAGTATTTCGACAAGGCAAATGCATCATCTGCAACTAAGACATACGGTACATCGACTTGTCTTCCCTAGAGTGGTCATGGTGGTGGTAGGCTCAGGTTACCTGACTCTAATGCGGCGTATAAAGCGGTGTTGTGAAATACTCCACCGTCAGATATACGGCCAATGTTGCCGCAATTCATGTATATTATTCTATAATTTGCATCAACCACAATCATTAAAACAACGCTGTGTGAGCCTTTATAATTAAAATAAGTGCTGCCACTATGCCCAGGAGCTTTGATTATGATATGTTTCCCATCGAGTGCCCCTATACAGTGTGGAAATTGCCAAATGGTGTCATATCCTTCTGCTATTTTAAGCCATTCTTCTGGAGTTGTGGGTACCTGTAAATAGAAAACGTGTTTTAATTATTTCAGACTGATCCATCAACCCCAGCCAAAAACCAAGATACAGGTCCACAGCAAAAGGCTGAAAGTCAACTGTCATCAGTCTCGGATGGACAACATCCGAGTTCATCTATACAAAATAAAAATTTGCCACATCCCCCATCAAAAAAGAGGAAGGAAGATACGACTTTGCTCAATAAGTGTGCTCAAATATTAAATCAACCAAACGACGACGATCAAATATTTGCCGATTATGTATCTTCTGAGCTTAGAAAATTAAACAAAGAGGGCAATAAAAAGCTTCGCCGCATAATACAAAGGGCTATCATAAACATACAAGACGAGGAAGATGGGCTGGTTCCACCAACTTCACCAGCAGCACTTCTTGTGTCTAGCGAGAATACATCCTCTGGAAATAATATTGTTTTAATTACCCCCTTCTTCGAGCTTCGAGAGTGAACAGTTCCAGCTGACATCAGAAAATATAAATGGTTCCCAACAATATCGATTGAATTTGCTGGACCTCATAACAGACACTTCTATTCCTCAAACAAAAAAATTAATTTTCTATGCTTTATTTGTCAATTTTTAATAAGCGTTAATAATTAAAATTGTTTCTTACCTTGTTATATTGTTTCAATGCCGTGTAAATGGCTAAACATACTTCAGGTATAAACAATGAAATTGTTGATGCTGATATTCTGAACAAGTACATCAACGATTGATAGGAATCACCTGAAAGTAGGGAGAAATGAGCATCGCAATTGTAAAAGAAATGAACGACGTATATGCATAATTAAATATTATAGGTAAATACCTGTAGCCAGAAATCGAAGAGTGACCATAAGTTTCTCAGCTGGTGAAATTGCCTGTCGAAAATGTGTATCTTTTTTTTCAATTATTGGTGCAACTTGTTCCAAAAGAAATTCAAAACTTGTAGCATTCATTCTTATAAAATTGAAAAGTCCGTGTCGGTCTTCCATTCTCAACTCCTTCAACAGATTTTCAAACGCGCCTTGTGTCATTCTTTTTTCTAACCAAGGTCTTACCCAGCATTTTCTTTCAGTATTATTTTTCTGTCGCCTTATATTGGATAAAATTATATATGCAGCAGCCGCTTGAACGTGGCGTCTATGAGAAGGCATTTTTATTACTGGTTGATTCATTTACTGATGTAAATGGGCGTGTAATAATTTATGTAAGTTTAAACTCAAAAAAATTACGTGAGCATTATTTACTGTAAGTTTATTTTAAGTCTAAATGCAAACGTAAGTAACTTACATAAATATTACGAAAGTAACTTATAGATGTAAAGGCGGCCCATGCGCCCATAAAAACAACTAAATTCAAATTACCCTTGGTTAACAGATACAATAAAAACTATGATTGGGATCAGAGACAAATTATCATAAGGACTATAAGATATACAAGACTACCACCCTAAAAAACTCATATAAAAGCATGAAACAACTGGTAGCAAAAGCAATTGTCAATGAGAAATGTGATTTCTTTACTCAGCATATAAATGAAAATGTTGGAAACTCAAAAAAAACTGGAAAAATCTGAAAAGCCATATTATTCCCGACAAAAATTTTTGGTACTTCCCCCTCTATTTAATGACCCTAATATAATTAATTCCCACTTTCTCAACATACCCGGTAATAATCACAGTTCCATTTCCCAGCTAACTTATTATGAGTTCAATCGTCACAGCTCTCACCAATTCTCTCTACAGCCCATAGGTGACTATACAATATTAAAAGTAATCCAAAGTTTTAAATCAAACGCATTAGGTTTAGATGGGGTTTCCTTGGAAATGTTACTGTTAACCCTGCCTCAATCCCTACCCACAATCACAAACATAATCAACACATTGATTACTACTTCTACCTTTCCGGAGGCATGGAGGGTGGCGGTTGTAAAGCCTATTTCCAAAAAATAATCAAGCCACTCAACTCAGTGACCTCAGACCAATAAGCCTACTCCATTCTTTATCAAAGGTCTTGGAAAAGATTGTCTGGATGCAGATGATTAAGTTCCTTGAGGAACATCAGCTACTTCCCCAATATCAGTCTGGTTTTCGTAAGGGACATAGCACATCAACCGCTCTCATGGATGTTGTTGATCATTTACTAGCGGCTCAGGATAAGGGTATGTGTAGTATTCTGGTTCTACTGGATTTTTCCAGGGCCTTCGATTCAATAAACATCTCTCTACTGCTATCCAAACTTGCTTACTACGGTTTTGACTCGGTACGGTTTGAAACAATAAAATGGTTCACTAGTTACTTGAGTGATAGATATCAATGTGTTGAATTACAGTTGCCTAATGGTAAGTCACTTAGATCCTTTGCTCACTTGGACTTTGCTCAGTTCCTTGTGGTGTTCCTCAGGGATCAATCCTCGGTCCGATCCTTTTTATCCTGTACAGTGACGATATAGTCTGCAAAGAAACTTCTTGCCAATACCATCTCTACGCAGATGACTTGCAGCTATATCACTCCTTCCTACCTGCAGACTATGTTGGTGCTGTATCTAAAATTAATAAGGACTTAGAACAAGTATCGTGGTCCATTTCTAACTCCCTAGTCCTGAATCCTGCCAAATCTAAATATGTTATGTTTGGGATAAAAAAGGCTCTTAATATAATGGCCAACACGCAATTTCAAATACAGGTAGATGGAGGAATAGTTAAACGTGTTTCAGAGGCTAAGAACCTTGGGTTAGTAATGGATAGTCATCTCCGGTTTGAAACACATGTAGCTGAATTAGGGCATGCAATTATCGAAACTTTTCGATAATCGATAATGCGATTTTTATCGGGAATATCCTGATTTTTCGAGAATTACCGATTTACATTAAATAAATAATTGCTTCTTAGAAATTGTTTTCTTTGTTCATTGTACCTCTACAAGAACATTTTATTTATTTAATTATTCAATGAAATTCATTATTTAATTTAAAATATGACTTTATTTCTATTAAACCACAATAATCAAATAAAAATCAAGTCTTAATCTTAAACAAATCAAACAATATTTTTCAAATTAGTCTTTATAAAACGGTTATCATTAAGTACTTAAGTAAGCATAAATTATCTATCATATTATAAAACAATAAAATAAAATAATTATACCTACTACATTGCTTATCCTTTTTGGTTTGTTTCGTAATCAGTTTTTGTAATAAATAAATCAGTTCTTTAATTACGAAGAATAAGTAGGTATACTATTTACATACCTAACTTATTTACTATCCTTTTGTTGTTGGAAATGGGTGCGAAGAAACGACAAGCAATTTATGGCATTGTCGCTAAGGCTTGTGCGCAGTTTATTGCACAATATTCCAGCCGCAGAAAAAGCACGTTTACTTTCTACACTTGTTGGTTTAATTGAAAGAATCCATCATTAAGCTTTTGACAGTAATTGGCCTCGATCACCTCCATTTTCAAATAATAACATTTCAACCTTCAGTAGTGTCAATAAGTCTTCTTTGGACGTAGAAACATTTACGATTCTTCTCGTGTCATCAAAGCTATTTTTGCTAATTTCTTGGTTAATCAATTCTTTATTTGATAATGGGGTTTTACTGACTTCATTTGGCGAACCATTAGTAGGTATGTCGTTGACATCGTTGCAAGTAAGAGTATGTCCGGCCAAATCGTATTTTAGAAGTCTTAATACCATCTCTTATAGACAAACGAGAATACACATCTGCGTCATATTCATTTTCATTAAAATATGTTGCAGGGTTGTGAAGGTATTGCATTAGACATGCAACTGGTAGCCGCCTTTGTTTGATCCTTTTGCTTAGACTTGCATGAAGCTCCTTACTAAGCATCGTATTACGAGCTTCATGTTTTTTAAGTGCAAAATTCATGGCAGCATCAGCACTAAGCAGAGTAGCATCTTCACGACAAACAGCTTCAACAGTAACTTTCATTACATCGAGATTCTCATAAATGTATTTGAGAATAGACCACTTCACTTCATTAATCTGGCTGGATATCACATTTTACATCAATGAGTGCTTTTAAGACTGCCTTTTTTAATTTTAATAAACCTTCTTACCTTAATACTAAACTAAACCTTAATACTAATCATATTGCAAAGGGTACCTACTCCAGCGCGTTTTGCAGTCTAACAACAGTGCGTTTTCTTTACCAAGCTCCGTTTTTATATATTTTTGAAGAATATCGGATTTCGACTTTCTGAACATCCGCACAATATTCCTCACCTTTTCTACAAGCCCGAACTTAATATTTGTCTCCACGTCGACTGTTGGGGCTTGCTCTATTTGAAATCCGTCAGTTCCAGTATCATCTCCAGTGTAAATGCCAATGCCAACAGTGTTCAGATCATTTTCATTTTCGGCAAGTTCATCTTGAGCCTCATTCGCGTGTTTTGTTTTTTTTTGCGTAGAACGTATCCATGATGGCCAATTGCAAACCATGAGCTAAGCATAACTGATGAATGCAGTTTAAATTTCCTCCTAGCTTTGTCATAACAGAAGCTCCATCAGATATAATGGCGATCACATCAGTGTCAAAATCTAATTTGAATTCGTGCAGCCTTTCTCGCAGGTATTTTTCACATTTGATAGCGGTAACAGAGCCATACGTCCTACATAAACCAAGATTTCTCGTCGTATGATGGTTACTTTTGAAAAATGCACAGTGAAGGTTTACATTTATATATCGCCTATTTCTTGAAGATGTCCATTCATCTAATGAAACCGAAAACTTGTGTCCTTGATCCTTTAGTTCTTGTATTTCCTTTATAAGGGTTTTCTTGGTATTCTCATAAAACTTTATAGTCACATCTTGTATGGTGTTTGCGCTTGTAGGCAATTTATAACCAGCTTTTTTAAAAAGATGCTTCAGGTCTTCAGATTCTGTAAAGGCCCTGTATGGCATACCATCAAGTGCTGTCATTCTTGATACCATGATATCCAATGATATGTTCGATTGTACGAAGTAGTCAGTCATTCTGCAGGTTTTCGATACAGGCGACTCCAAGAAAGAGTTATCATTTTTTCTTTTGGAAGTCCCAGCAGTTTCAGTTTAGCTACTTCTAAAGCAAACTTTTCGCTTTCAAGTGAATTGTTATGTAATCTTAAATGGCTGCGAAGTCCCGTTGTAGTACCACCCGTACACTTAATATTTTTTTCACAGGTCTTAAATTTTGCCCAATATCGGCCTTTAGAAAATGATACCAAACCGAGGTTGGACCCGAACTTTTTTTGTATACAGGAATGTAGTTTATTTTATTTGACATTATTAATTAATTTATATGTGCAGTAAGTACCTAAAACAAGAGATATTTTTAATATTCACACTATTAATGTTATGATTCGAAGCTACGAGCAACACTAGTAGACTGAGATACACTGAGACGCGCTCTCGATAAAAATACGGTAATATCATCATTATCATTACAGCCTTTATAAAGTCCACTGCTGAACATAGGCCTCCCCAATAGATTTCTAGCAAGAATGATTTTGAGCCCTCTGCATCCACCGACTTCCTGCGATCTTCACAATGTCGTCAGTCCATCGGGTGGGGGGTCGTCCTACGCTTCGTTTTCTAGTCCTTGGTCGCCGTTCGAGAACTTTTATTCCCCAACGGTTATCAGTTCTGCGAGCTATATGGCCTGCCCATTGCCACTTCAACTTGCAAATTTTTAGTGCTATGTCGGTGACTTTGGTTCTTCTACGGATTTCCTCGTTGCGGATTTTATCACGTAGTGAAACACCCAACATAGCTCTCTCCATAGCATGCTGCGCGACTCTGAGCTTGTGTATAGTTAGCGACCAAGTCTCAGTTCCATATGTCATCACTGGTAACACGCACAACACGCTACGTTCTGCCATGAGTTTAAGAGTGTGCTCAGAGAGTTTTTGGGTTCTACCTTTGCGCTGGGTTTTACAGAACTTTGACCCAACGGCATGGACAATCTCCGTCAATTTCGTCCACGGATCCGCATTCGGCGAGGCATTGGAAGCGATTTTGGAGTTCCAACTGAAAGCTCTCGGGGTTTTGGATTTGGGCAGGACTTGGGCGAAGAGTAGATTTCATCAGAATTTTGTAATACTGCGAATGATATTTTTGTATAGGTACCTAGTGTAAGTAATTAAACTTTTGAACACACTTCGTAAGATTGAAATAACGGGTTAAAATACCTTGGTTTAGTTATATGAAGTAAAATACCTTATACTTCATATAACTACTAGAGGGTATGGGATGGGCTAGGTATAGGGTTTGCAATTCGAATATTCGATTATTCATTTTATTCGAATATCCGGTCCACATTCAAATTCGAACAATTCATTTAAATTATCCGAATATTCGAATAGTTAATAAGGTAATATAATAATAAAATAAGTTTAAATCATTTTCTGATTCCAACCCTGCCCCTGAGTCTCACCCTGTTGTGTTCAAAATTGCTGAATAGAATCTGTCATTAGATGAAAACATAATTTGCCTGGCATCTGATGGAGCAAGCGTTATGCGTGCCCTAGGTCGAAAGACCAATGCATTTCATCAACTATGCTTAGTTGATGAAATGCATTAATTGATGTTCTTTACAAGAAAAACAAAGCCGTTCCTGAAGTTCCAGTTATTCTTGATCCTGAGTCAGAAGACAGCTTTAAGACTGATATTGATGAGACTGACACTGACCAATCAAGCGACAATGGTGAACTGGACATGGCTGGGTTTGATGTGTCCATTGAATATGCCAGTACTTCAACGGTCAGACTTGTATGAAGCTTTAAAGATGTTATAAGCAAAGTCCAAAAAGCTGTGATTTTTTCGTTCATATCCTACTCGAGCAGAAACCTTATACAAATATGCTTCGGTTCGGAGGAAGGGAAGAAAGACTTGCGTCTTAACTGCAAGACACGTTGGAGCAGCCTTGCTGGCATGTTGTCCTGGTTTCTTACACTGAAAGTAGCAGTCCTGAAAGCGTTGATTAAGGTATGGTTGTCATGATCAAACGTTGATTAATCATGACAACCATACCTATGACATTTTCAGAACAAGAGATTAGGCAACTCGAAGAACTCTCCTCCAATACAATCAATGTGGTCAAAGCTACTGTAGAAGTTCTGTGTGAAGAAAATGCTAACCTCAAAATGACTGAAACAGCGTTGATGTTTATGATTGAGAAACTCTGTGAAATCCAAAATGACGTGAGCTACAATCGCTTAGTATCACGGAAACAAAAAGAATTGTAGAACGACGACCACCAGAGCTGAGCGGCAGTCTTAAATACCTAGATAATTCTGAAAAGGGATTTCTTAGATAAGGGAAATCTTCATGTCCATTTAAAAACCCGATAATAAGGTGGTAAAAAATACAATCATCAAATTAAACAGCTACTTTGAGTCATCAGACTCTGATAACCGAAACCGCCACGAGTACAAACAGAGACAGAAAGCAATGATGACAACATTATGTCTATGACAGATCAGCTGCGCTGCAAGCTACACAATTACGCAGCCGAATCCTTACAGTTGCGAAGAAGAAGCCTTGGATCTTGGCACTAAAATCCAAGTGGGGATGGGGCCTTTTCAAAGCAGTGGACAACGTGGTACACATTTTAATCCGAGCATATAATTTACTGCTCTCCATAGTTTAAGTTATCACTTCTGTTTTAACCTTAAACTAAGATTAGTTTATCACTTCTGTCGGGCGTCCCGAGAGGCACTTTTTTTTTGTTTTATTAACCAATATAACTTATTAAAATTCTTGATTTTATTTGATATTGTATTATTTTTAATTATTGTTAAAAAGATATTCGAATATCCGAATATTCGAATATTTAGCTCTAGAAGTATTCATTTTATTCGAATAGTAAAATTAAACAAATAGTGCAAACCCTAGCTAGGTAGAAATAGGTAGAAGTTGGAAGATAGATAGGTTTATAAAGCCAACGTCCAATATGTACATTATATTTAAAATCTAATTATATCTAGATTATTCTACTCACCTACTGTAAAACCTTTAGTGTCGTGTTGACAAAAAAGAACATCACGTTTAACAAATCACAACGCAATGAAACATCACACTGACTGAACCAACTTACTACTACGCCGCGCCGCACCGAATGGCGCGTTTTGTCCTGCGCGTAACTGCGCTCTCGTGTCGATCATGCATGAGAGAGTGAAAGAGCTATAGAATAGATACAGGCGGGCGGGAATGACCACCACACCAGGCGCGAGTTTCAAAGCATGACTCGCGTTAGTGATGGGAATGATTGCATAAAACCTTTATGAATTTATCGTTTATCGGTATTTTTATATAAATTTTCCGATATTTATCGTTAAACAAAAATAACTGATTACCGATAATTTATCGGTTATCGATTATCGGGTTGCATGCGCTAAGCTGAATGCGTCCGACAGTCCCTCTTTCGCCTCAAACAGTTATACAAAATCCGTCCTTATATAAGTGAGGCAGTGAGAGTTACCCTATGTGAATCCCTTGTACTGTCTCGCCTAAACTACTGTGACACTGTTTATGGTCCCTGCCTACTGAGTAGAACTGAAAAATTCATTCAACGAGTTCAAAACTCACGTGCACGTTTCTGCTTCCCAATTCCTCCTCGTACCCACGTCACTCCTTTCCTTAACTCCGCTAATATGCTCAAAATGAAAGCTACACCTTGAAACAACTACACCTTGCTGCGTTTCTCTTCGGTCTTACGTTTAGCAAAACACCTAGCTACCTGTACTCCAAGCTTATTTGGGCCAATGCTAGTTCACGTTACCCGAAACGAGCATGTACTCACATTGTTTTTTTAGCGCCGAGGCACAAATCTGTAGCTTTCCGTGGATCTTTTCGTTTCGCAGCCACTCGGTGTTGGGACGATCTTCCTGCTCCTTTGCATGATTTAAAAACAGTTTCTGCGTTTAGACACACCTTCAAAATGGAATTGCTAAGCAGGCAAAGGTGCTAAAAAACCTGTGCTCATTACTATACTAATTAATATTCCATATCCCTCTTCACTTTCTTATTCAGTTCCTGTCGTTTGTTTGGTCATACTCATAACAATTAATTTTATTTATTAACCAGTAGAGCTGATTTCGGTCGCCAGTGACCGAACTAATCCATACCGTTGAGCGGCGGCCGGTCGCCAGCGACCGCGCGGAACCAAGCCAAATTTTGCCTTGGCATCTAAAAATGTTAAACTACCCCATAAACTTTCTAAATGTTGTGATAGAATGTGCAATAATCCTGAACATTTTGCTATTATCAATGATATGTATCAAATGATTGTTGGTATAATGAGTAGGGCAGCTGTTGCAAGTCGTACTGAGAGCAAACCAAGAAAACGAGCCCGCGTAGTAGGATGGAACAAAGATGTTAAAAAGGCACATGGAGAAGCTCGCATAGCTTTTCATGAATGGAAATTATATGGAAAGCCCACATGTGGGCCACATTATGAAAATATGTGTGCTTCTAGAAAACTCTTTAAGTCCAAGCTGAAGTGGTGTCAAAACAATCAGCAACAAATACAAATGGACATTTTAGCAGCACACCATTTGAGTAAAGACTTTGGAAGTTTCTGGAAGCACACAAATAAATTAAACCCGAGAGCGGGCATACCCGTGGGCACGAATGGAGTTTGTGATCCGGTAGGCATAGCCAATATTTTCAAGGAGCACTTTCAAGTCATTCCATTGATAGAAAGTCCATCCCCGCAGGTGCCCACTACTGGGAATATTTGTTCTGATAAACATGTACATGTTACTGATGGAGATGTTGAAATTGTAATTAAGAGTATGAAACGAAGTTAATCACCTGGGCACGAGGGGGAGAGCACCTTCAGTTTGCGGGCCTCATATACATAGGGTACTTGCCTTGCTTTTTAATCTGAGCTTTGGACATTCATTTCTGTCTGTAGATCTTATGCAGACTGTAGTCGTGCCGGTTATTAAGAACAGGACGGGGGACGCCTCGGACAGGTCCAATTATAGACCGATTTCTCTGGCGACTATTATTGCTAAGGTACTGGACGGATTGCTTAATAAACACCGTAGAACACACTTGCATTTGAATGACGCGCAGTTCGGTTTCCAACCTGGGCTGTCGACAGAATCAGCTATATTGTGTCTCAAGTAAACCGTCCAATACTACACTAGCAAAAACACGCCTGTCTATGCAAGCCAACATCGGTCGCTCGCCCCAATAATTGTTGACATTTTAAAATCTAAATTTGCTCATTTTATTTAAAATCCACATGACATCATAATTGAAATTATTATTGTTATTTATTGATTGATTGATTTTTTTGTTTGCTTTGTAATTCTACTATCCACTCTCAATTAAATATACGTGTTACTAACAAAATGGATGTACTATGTCTGAATAAATGAATTTTCAATTTCAATTTAAAAAATAGGGTGTATTTCACCTTGCAACTTTTAGGTTGTTAATACATAACATATTGAACCAACCAACACAATGGAAAAGTTTGAGATAGTCAAACGCATCACGCAACATCAAACTATCAACTTCAATGTGAGTGATGTGAGTGTTGTGTGAGATGTTTTTTTGATGATTGATGATGATGATTTTTGATGATTTTTTCAGATGTTTATCTTGAAATGTTTTTTTTTATGTTTCATATGAAAGATTGGTTCAATTAGATTACTTTTTGAATTTTTTTTTTTAAGTTCCATTAGCATCAGTAGCTTTATAATGCCTCGTTGACTTTATGGCTAAATTTCGTACACAAATGACCTATAAGTTGATTTCAAAATGTTTTATTTACATTACGTAAGTATTCAGATATACAATACAATTTACAAAGTTAGAATCAGTCAGGTAGTTTTTAACTGACGATGATTTTTGTCCGCACGGCCGGGAGTTATTATTATCTCAAGTACCCCCCGCAAGCAGCAGCTTGACGGATGTGGCATAGATAAAGTTCAGCCGCCTGAGAGGTTAAAAATAATAACCTCCAAATTTATTCATATTGATGACGTAGTACAAAAGTTACACCATGTGCACGCGCACAGCACTTTTGAATGTCTGCCATTGTCATGTCAAGTTAATGACGCGCATGACATTGACAAAGACGTACATGGGTTTCAGCTTATGATGGTCTAACGAATCTCATTTATTCTTATACTGTTTTTTTATTTATTATTTACTATATTATGTGTATAAGGTATTTATTTCTTATTTTAATTACAGTTGTGTTGTTCTCTCTTTGTTCGCGGAGTAACCACTACACAGGCTCAGTCTGAAAACCAGCGTTGCCCTACGCCTAATGGCGTAGAGTGACAATAAGCTGAGACTCGTCCTTTTTGGCATACCATACAGACCTTGCACCTACCTGTTTCTTAGCTACTTAGTGTGTTAGTTGTAGTTCGTGTTCTTTATTTTTGTTTTAGTGTTTGTAGTTAAGTTTTAGTCTTTTATTTTTGTACCTTATTGACATAACATTATAGACACCTAGTGTCTGTAATGTTATGTCAATTATAGCTTTTATCTATCTATCTAATGATGATGATGTTTAATTATGATGATGAACGTTATAATTTAAATGTTGATATTTTGTTAGACAAATGTTCAATTATTATTCTATATGCTCAAATCAAACATCTAAAATCGTATTTTACCTTTGTTTATTTTATAAGGCATCTATCCTACACCACTGACATCCACCTTAGGATTTTCAAGGTGGGACCTATCCATATAGGTAAACTAACCTTAAAAAAACTGATGCTGCATAAACTCAATTTCTGCACCATCAGTTAGGTCAACAAAGATAGCTCGTAATTCAAGATAAAAATTTAACTAATTATAGTCATAGGAGATATTCATGGTAAATTAATAGTTCTACAAATTTAAGGCTCTTTCAAAAATTGGGGCATCTATCCTTGTTCTAAGTACCCTATGGATAAAATATTTTTATTAAATCTTTTCAAAGAACTCTCCACCAGCCTCTATACAAAGTTTCATGTGTCTGAACCAATTTTCGAAACACTTTTTCCAGTCCACTTTTTCAGTCAGATTGGACACCTCTTCTATGGCCTTCACGAACGCTGTTCCGGCGATGAAAACTGTATCCCTTCAGTAGATTTTTTATTTTGGGGAATAAAAGGAAATCTCACGGTCGGTGCTAGATCAGGACTGTGAGGAAGGTGACCCGCAGAGCCCGGTGTCGCCTGTTACTCATTTTCAGTGAAAACTTCTGGCAGGCATTTCGTAGTATACCTACCATTCGGCGTTGATGGTGCTTTGATTTTGTAATGGAATCGACACCAGATACCACGTCAAAGTGAAGAAACTAGCGATCAAAATGTTGCTGGTATGTAGGCGTTGGTTCGTTTTGAAACAGCCAAACTGTCGGCTCTTTGTTTTTATGTCGTTTTGTCGCTTTGTCATAAACACGCCGAGACAAGCCAGTTTAAAATTTATCAATCATGTCACGGCACCATTCCATAAGGGCCTGCTTCTGAGCTTCGGTGAGGTCGTCGGTTTCCTTAAAAAACCCTTAAAAACCATTTTTTCTAAGTTTTATAGAACGATAAAGGTTCCTTGAAGCCTTCTTCTTGAAGTTCTTTCGGAAGCCTATTTTCTGCACTTGAATTCATAAAAAGCCTACCAACAACCTCATCGTGTTGTTATACCGCTATGTGCTCATGTAGTTTTTAAAAAAGTTTTAATGTATTTTACCAGAGATTTTGAGAGATTACGCGTTGTTTTTATAGAGTTTTGTCAATTTTGATGTCAAAAGAGTCAATAGAATAAATATAAATACTAATTAGTTAATATTGCTACTAGTTTAAGCAATTGTTATAGAAAACTACGTATTTATTTACATCAATGCATAAAATGAGTGCAATGCTGACTGTCGCATGTGTGTTGCTTTGCCTATCCTTTAACTATACATTTCCATTGCGCAGGGAAAGCTCCAAATGGAACATTTTTGGCATCCGTAACGGTATGAAATAAATATATTATTGGTGGACAATGCATACAACACTACCTAGACCCGTACTAAGCATAGCTTGTGTTATGGTAACCAGATGGCTGATAGAATACCTACCTAGCTACTTACATATTTTTAAATACATACTTATGTAACTAGAATATAAGTATACATACTGGCTGACTGGCTTGTTAGCTCTGCTTACTGCGCTGTAGGTTGAGGGTTCAATTCCCTCCCAGGATAAACATTTATGTGAAGAATATAGGTGTTTGTTCTGTGTCTGTTATAAAGTATCATAAGTTTGTATTACAAATATATAAGTATTCTATCTGTCATCTAGTCACCATAATACAAGCTATGCTTTGATTAGGACTAGATGGTGTTGTGTGCATTGTTCAGCAATATTTATTTATTTAATATTATTATTATGTAGGTCTACTTATAAGTATGATACCTTATAACACCCAGACACATTCTTGTTTTATCTGCTAAGCTAACTGCCTATAATATTAGGTTATATGCGCGGTTTACACAGCGCTTTCTAATGTGGGTTTCTATTTAATTTTCAATATGTTTTTTCCACTAGCGCGAGCGCTTACGTTTGGTTCCAGATTCCACAGAATAGCTCGGAAAAATAGGCTGCGGATTAATCCTTATTGCGCACTCTAGGCCTTCTAAGAAGACATAAAGTTAACCACACATCTCTTGTAGATCCTACGCTAGACAGCAGCGGGTAGTTGTAGAAAATAGAGATATCAAAATAAATCATATTATAATCCGTATGCCGTAGCTAGTTATTCCTATTGGCCCTGTCAATTTGTAAAAAAAACACCTACTTAGGTTAGGTATCAACGTTATCTTCAATATTATTTATGTTTTCTATAATATTCTAGATTCCCAGCACTATTGCGATAAAAAACACCGTGAAGTTATATTGGATCCTTCGAAAATTAGGGCAGTGCACACTGAAAAAGCTATGAAAATCTTAGAAAACCCCAGTAGCACAAATGATAATCATATAAGCAAGGAGCAGGCAAATTGCCTATTTAAAAATACCGACGAGGACCTCCGGCACTTCGAACAAATGGTTATCAAGAAAAAGAACCCCTACCTAGATCTTAAAGAGCTGGAATTGAATTATTACAACCCTAAGAGCACCAGACAGAGTGTAGACCCAGGTTCAATTGAACAGGAGCCCAGTCTGTGCGAGGTCTTGGAAGAAGGGCCTATTGTGGAAATCACTAACAGAGGTCTTTCTGGTTTTGCTATTCCTCAAAAACTGTTCAAAGAGGCCAGCGTTGCTGAAAATAAAAACAACTTGGTAAATCCTCCAACCAACGACGAAGAATCTATTAAACCTGTTGATAACTTTTCCAAGAAACATTCTAATCATTCTAATCTTGACCCTCAGTTACTAAGTACTTTGGAAGACGACATCAGAAGGTTTGAAGATGGTGAACATTCTAAAACTATATAAGTTCGCTAACTGCCTACCTTGGTATGTTAGGTAGTATGTACTTGCTTTATGGGGTATATTTAATGTTATGTTTTGTTTATTAGTAACTACTTATTATTTTACTAATGACTATAATACAAAAATTAACAAGGATTTTTTTGTTATTTGTGGGTGTTCAAGATCGCAACCTTTTGGGTCTATACGTTATAGGTACCTACTTGGAACTTAATAGAATAGAATAGACATTTATTTGATTACTAGCGACCCGCCCCGGCTTCACACGGGTGCAATGCTGATACTAAATATACTACAGAATTTCTTTATAAACAACGTTATCTAAGAGAATAACATAGACTAAGAGATATACATATACCATTGCGGACTTTTGTGTAGACCTTTTTAAGGTATGTACTTATATAATACTGTAGTACATTATTTTGATCTATCTCGTAGGGTTCAGCCAGCGTTTGCAAAGCAAGCGCAAAAAAATGTGTTTAAGTATTTAGGTACGACACCACATTAGAAACCTCTAAAATTATCAGTGTTTCTCTACTATATTATGCATGTTTTATACATATAATTACTCTATCTATTAAAAAAATCCGCATCAAAATCCGTTCCATAGTTTTAAAGATCTAAGCATACATCGGGACAGACAGACAGCGGGAGGCCACTTTGTTTTATACTATGTCATGACGATATATCTATAATATATTGTATAATATATTGTATTGATGGTATATTTTATAATGTGTAAGTAGGTAAATTACTATTACTTAATAGTGTAAGATTACGAAATATATGAATTATATGTAAACCAAGAATAAACCTTACACTTTGTTTAAAATTAAGGGCACTGACCTTTAGGATAGGTCGATGATCTGCAACAATCTGCAATGCTTGATTGGGACGTCTTGTTTGTGATGGAAGCACGTTTATAATCTATGGTTTAGGCTTAAGAATTTCAACATAGTAACAAGTCTCATGGATTCCCATTGAAATAGTAGGTAGGGTACTAAAGCATATTCCTATATATATAAAATACTCTTGTAAGTTTACCGTGGGCAGAGGCCTCGCTTTCCGATCCTAGGTTATGGATTTTTCTGTTCGAAATTGTAGTTCGCTATACCAGTAGGTACTCTCAAACGGTGAAGGAAAACATCGTAAAGAAACCGGCATTTCGTAAAACCTAAAAGTTTGAAGACGTGCCAAGTGCACGCCAGGACCCTCCGAGACGCACTTTAACCCTTTCACCACAATGGTTCATAATAACTAATGATACGATAAGAAGAAGTTAGTCTACAAAATCTATGGTTATTTCTAAATTCATGATAAAACGCGTAAAAAAGGCAAAAAAATAGTAATAATTAATTTGGCAATAAGTCAGAATGTAATGATTGGCTATTGCCTTCCTATCGTTTCGTTGACACGGTTGATATGACACTTTGACTTTGACTGCTAAGACTTTTGCAGTGTTTTTTTTTTTGTGTAAGTATTTTTCCTTGGTTTGATTTTCATTCAGATTTTGGATCGTTCCTCTTGCGTGTTATTTTCATTATTTTGTATGTAGATATCACCTACAAGGGTATACATATACAATTTTGCAGTCCAGGTTAGGCGTGAAGTGCATTTCAGGTTAGTGGAAAGAATAAGAATCACATAATCGAATAAAATACAGTGATAAGTTAGGTTTAGCGTAAGGTTAAGTTGTAGTTTTTTTGCTGCTTGTATCCTGATTAAATAAAGAATAATTGAATAATTACAACTATCTACCTGCCTATAAATTGGTGTTGAATAGACCTTAATAGCTTTATCTATTAACAGGTCGAGCAAGATGGAACTACGGTGTACAGTTCAGAACTATGATTGGGGAAAGCTGGGCGCGGAGAGTACAGTTGCTAAACTCGTGAAGAGTGCTGATCCAAGCGTTTCTATTGATGATAGGAAGCCGTACGCTGAGTTGTGGTTGGGAACACATCCTAACGGTCCTTCATTGATTATTGAAAGGGATGTGTTACTGTCAGATTACCTAAAAGATAATCTAGATGCTATTGGACCTGCAGTGAAACAAAGGTTCGGTGTTGCTGTGCCTTTTCTGTTGAAAGTACTGTCTGTCAGAAAAGCTTTGTCAATTCAAGCTCATCCTAAAAAGGTAAACAATTATTCTAAACTTGTTGCTCATCTCATGAGATAAATAAAATACCTATTTAATAATATAATTCTGGATTTAGTATTTTTTAACTTAAGAGCTACATCACCAGTAACACTAGCTGGTACACATACTATCCTACTCAATTTATAAATGCAAATGTTTGTATATTATTAAATCGGAACCCTGTTTTGTAGAACTCACGCAAGTTATAGATGACTTCAATCAACCAATTTTTTTGACAGTTTGGTTTATTTATTCATTGTTCCTTGTAAACTAAAAACATTATTATAATAACATGTTGTAACTGAAATTATGAACTTGATTTGTATATTCATTCCAGGAACATGCAGAAGAACTTCATAATACATTCCCTGATATGTACAAAGACCCTAATCACAAGCCTGAACTTGCGATAGCATTGACTCCATTTGAAGCCTTATGTGGATTCAGATTTCTGACTGAAATCCAAGATTTTATAAAAAGTAAGTTTTGTTTCTAAGACTTTATTAAAAATTAGGTTAGTTAAAATCTGCCCTCCTTATTGCAACTGCGTTTGCAATAAGGAGGCAAAATGGCAGTTTGGAAATAAACGCACTAAACATATTTCTTGATATCTAATCAAGCAATCTCCGTTATATAATTTTTAAAATGTATCCTAAATATAGTAAAAAATTCGAACTTTCTATTGACATATTTTTATCTTTACTTAATTGCCTTATTTGGATAAAATGCTCAGTACTGCATTTTCATCAACTTTCTGGGCTTGCTGGCATCACAGTATCACTAAGATTAAATGCAGTACTAGTGTTTATTTCTGCAAAATCACCTAGTATGTGCTCAATACTGCGTTAGTAGCTAGCAATCATTTTCTATTTTCATGCCTGGTACTAGTTAAAATGTAGGTAAATTTAACTTCTGTCTAATATATAAGTGACTAGGAGACGAAATAAAACAGAATTTAGGTAGGAATTAAAAAAAAAAAAATTTATTTAGCTTCTTATCACAATCAAATTTTTGTTTTTTATTCATATTTATACTCAGTCTATAAAATTAATTTCAAAAATATTTTTTTTATAGTCTTTAAACATACCTTTACTCATCAAGATATCATGCTTTTGAAATATACAATAACTTATGTTATAGCACTTAAAATCCAAAATCTAGGTAGGTAGGTACTCAAAATATTATTATCGAAACTTAAATTAAATATAATATAATTAAAAATATGTATCCAACTTCCAAAATCGATTGGTCTACAATTCTAAATTATAGTATTGAAACTAAATTCCTAAATATTATCACAATCAAGATGGACTCATTTTTAATTTCTGATGTAATCAGTCTTTTAATGTTTGCATCAGAAACATTGTTTAATATAACTTACAATACTTTTAGCTAAAATAACTGAACATAAAATATAACAAAGTTTTTATCACAATAGCCTACATCAAAAAATCGTGTCAAAAATAAAGACTTCAATAACATCATGGTAGCAATTCTTCTTATAACAAACTCTTAATAGAAATAAAACGCTTTAACACCTATATATTACCTCTTCAGCCTCTCTGTGTTGTACGAGATCAATCGAATCATTGTTAACAGGAAGGTTTTCCCAAAACTTTCTTGAGTAATTCCACGAGGCTTAGTATTTTGAGCAGCACAAGGTATTAAACCTAGCTTAATTGGCTTTGCTTTGAGGAAGTCGACTTCTTTCGTACTTCCATCGTGAGTATCTTTAACAAAAATGGACATAGAATTTCTATGCACCTGTACACAGGCAGTACCTTTTAAATACGTCCTTTCAACATGTTTTTTAATGATCTTCATACTTGTAAAAGTCCGGAACATCCACTTTAAATTCACCACCTTCTCTGAAATTGCAAGTTGCATGCGGTCAATAAAATCAGCAAAATCATAGACTTTTTTGCTTTCTGAAGCTGATTCTCCACTTGATGGTGAAAACTATCTGTAGACATAAAGGTATGATCTGGTTCGAGGTAGGTACTTTATTATTATTTTTGTTGCAGCAATCTCTGAACTATTGACAATTTGTGCTGAAAATGAAAAAAATGCCCAATGCAATTATCGGTCCAAATAGTAATTTCAGTGCAGTCACGTTTGCTTTAAAAAAAATCTCTATAAGTACTTATTATATCCTCCTTCTTCCTTCCAGATATACCTTCATGCCACAGCTCTGCATAAGGTTTTTCTTTGCTTGAGCCTCCCAGAGGTACAAAACTGTAGACAACTGCGTTTAGGTTTAGCGTTGCAAGAGTAGGTTTCTGTTATTTCGCTAGACGCAAATGCAGTAATTGTGCTGAGTACTGTATTCTGTGTAGGTGAGGCAGGTACTGCGCTGCAAACGAGTCGACTAAACGGTCTTGATCCTTAGCACGCCCCGGAGACACTAAACCACTTTTCCAAATAAAGGCCGAGTTCTTACTACTACACAGATACTATAGACGAAATACAAACATCGTCTTTATACATGCGCAATTGTATGCGTAGTTTATGGTTACGTGTTTTACGACTAATAGTTCGGAAAATAAAGAGATTTCTGCTACCCTATAGCTCAAACAATGTTTGTGGATAACAAAATTAGCGCCCATTATTTAAATTAGAAGCTATGACTCCATTAACCGCTAAGACGTACCACACGTATTAGCGGTTAATATCTATTAGTTATTCTTATTATTATATATTATACACACTCGTATCTTCATAACTTTTACAGGGTGATCTGGGCTAGTCCATAGGTATGTCAAGTATACAAATATTTTTATTTGTAATATAAAACTGGCCTTGTATTTGGTAAAACCAGTCATGGTTTTGAATTATTGTTGCACATGTAACATTTTTGCATATAATTCCTTTAACTTTTTTTGTGCGCACGTCTTCTTCAAAGTCCATTTTAAAAGTCCATTTTACCTTACCTTACCTAGACCACCAGTGCTTTATCAGTCATCTGCACCTGATGTCTGATAGAACGCCTATATATTTTTAAATACATTCTTATGATACTTTATAAGTAAGTATCTACTTCTACTAGGTCTATCTGTCCTATTGTTTCTTGAACTAAATCCAATGAACAGGGTTTTTAGTTGATCTTAGAGGATTATTGTTTTAAACATCAACACTATAATCTTAATATCTTATCTGAGACAAATAACTCATTCAACTAATTACATACAATACTTCTATGGTAAGCAATTAGTTTATATTATTTATTTATTTAATTAGGATAACTCTTCAGTTATCCTCACTTCAGTGTTTATTTATAACTAGCTTCTGACTGCCGATTCAGATGCATGGTACTTTCATAATTACGTTTTAAAAACTAAAAAGACAACCAAAACCTAAAAAAACTACTTCATGTATAAAAAAGCAAAATATAAAAATTTCACTTCATCCATGTGGATGACAGTTTTTTTTATTTAAAACCTAACTACTGAACCGATTTTTATGAAATTTATATCGGACCAATCGGGAAGCAATCCTTTCACCTGAAATAAGATTTTATCATATCGGTTCATAAGTGACGGAGTTATGAGGTAACAAACTTAAAAAAAAAACTAAAAAGTACAGTTCAATTGACAACCTCCTCCTTTTTTGAAATCGGTTGATAAAATGTGACTAAATGCAAATTATCATTACAAAGTAAGTAATTATCATAAAACAAAGTCGCTGTTTCCTGCTGTATGTCTGTCCCGATGTATGCGTTTTTTTTTATAGATAGAGTAATTTAAGAGGAAGGTTTATATGTATAAAACATGCATAATATAGTAGAGAAACACTGATAATTTTAGAGGTTTCTAATGTGGTGTCGTAAATAAACACATTTTTTTGCGCTTACATTGCAAACGCTGGCTAAACCCTACGAGATAGATCAAAATAATGTACAAATGTAATATTGTAATAATGTATTGTACACCTTAAAAAGGTCTACACAAAAGTTCGCAATGGTATATGTCTATCTCTTAGACCATGTTGTTCTCTTAGATAACGTTGTATATAAAGACATTCTGTAGTATATTTAGTATCAGCATTGCACCCGTGCGAAGCCGGGGCGGGTCGCTAGTATTATATAAATGCAATTCCCCAACTCACAGACTACATCTATACCCGTGTACCACATCTAAACCTGTTCAGCTGTTACGGTGTGATTGAGCCACATATATAAATCAAAATATCCATACACTTTCGCAATTTTATTATAGTAGTTTTAATGTTTTTTTTTCTTTAGTGTTGCCAGAACTTAGACAGATACTGTCAGAGGAGAGTGTAGAAGATTTCTTATCACACGGCGAGCAAGGGGAAAGTGATCAGGTCCTCAAACCAATATTCCACTCGTTGATGACCAGTGATAAGGATGCAGTAGCCAGTGGATTGCAGAAGCTTCTTGAAAGATTGTCAAATGAAGGTAAAGTTTCACTTAATTGTATACTAGGTTATAGCTTATATTCCAGAATATATGTATTTAGTGAAACCTGGATATGTGAGAAACCTCGGCTATTAAAAAATTCAATGGGTTCCTGACATTTTTGGATTGAAATAACTCAGTTACTCTGTTACATAATTTTCAAACCTTTGTAACAGAGACTGGATTTTTTAGATTTTTTCAATGTTTAACTGTATAATTCGAACTAGGTCATTAGCCCGTATAAGTGGAACGATTGATCAGGTTTAAATAAGTTATGACGCGCTTGTTTACAAACAGTCTAATCCTTTCCATACTTGCTTTGTTTGTGTTTTTTTCCATTTCATTATTTTATTAACATTTCTCATAGTAGGGCCCTCTATAAATAAGACAAGTGTCCAAGCGCGGATCCACCGTTGGCACGATGGGCATGCCTAATAGAATTGTAACGTCATTTTTTCAGTCTATTGAGGTGGATAGGCTGATGATATTATATCCAACACCTTAATAAAATAAAAAAAACAATGAATATTATCTGTTTCTTTTTGGCACAAGTATTGTATTGATAATTGCATTGGAAAAAAAATGACTATGACTAATCGCTGTGTGCACATACTACTAATTGTGTGTTTTTTACATGCTTACTTTAAAAAAATCTTGGTCAGGGGAGTATATTTTGTAAAAATCTCCTTTGTAGGAATGCACTATATCGATCATGAGACTTCATACCTACTCGCACTTGGCTGATTTTTGGGTGGCTGTGACCACAATCTTTTTTAAAAGATGAATCCGCGCGTGCAAGTGTCATGTTAACCTGCCTATTTTGGGAAACTGGGTAATTGAATAGCCTCTTATAAGTGATAAAAAAATATAGGTCCCACCAGATCCCACTTATCCAGGTTTCATTGTATTGTAAATAAATGCCGTAGTACCACTGTGGTTCTGTGGAGATCTGAAATAGGCTAAGTAAACCTACCAGATACAAGGTACCTACAATCAAAATACTTCTTGTCTTTACTTTCTTGGTAACATTTGGAACATGTGGTAGCTAACTTTAGCTAACTTCCAGATGAAATAGTGCATTGGTATGATATAAATTGATCAATACCTTTTGTCCCACTTCCAGTACAGTTGATGGGACAAATTAGACTAGTCTCAGTCATCCTGTTGGCTTCTATTACAAAATTGTGCCTTTACCAACTTATCACAGGCCATTACATACATATAAACATGTATTACATATACCCAATTGTAATGCAAATTCGAAGAAGTGTCGATAAACGAGATATAGTTATGGGATAGATAGAGAGGCACCATGTAAATAAATATAATGTTAAGTACTAAGCGCTTGTGAGAGCTAAATCGCATTTTGTTGCGTAGTAGCACAATGTGTGTGTGGAGTTCGCCTTCTGTATTTACTTATTCTGTGCTATTGATTGTCCGTAGTATAGTTAATAGTTGTATATATATATTTAGATAATTGGTTATTTATTTCACCATCGTGTTCCATTGTATAACAATGGTTTTTTTTTTTAAATTAACGAAGTTATATAAAAAAACATGATAGAATATTCTAAGCTTCGAGCACCCTCAACCTACAGCGCAAAAAGCAGAGCTACTACCAACTGAGCTGACAGGCCAGTCAAAATAAGTTTGTAATGTCTTGTCAATCTTTGTTCCAGATGAAGCTACCCAGAGCTTCCTGCTTTACCCACTGTTGCAGAGGCTTCACACAGACTACCCTGGTGACGTGGGGTGCTGGGCGCCTTACTTCATGAACTACATGGAACTTAGGCCGGGGCAGGCTGTGTTCCTGAAACCCAACTTGCCACACGCTTATTTAAGTGGAGGTTTGTTGACTTTTTTTGTTTAATACAATACAAATACAATCTTTCTTTATTCAATAAAATCACAAGGACCACTTTGAATTGAATCTAGGTGCCGGTTCCTCCTAACCCCAGTTCAAGAAGAATCCGGCAAGAAACTCGCTTTTTTTGTATGATCTTTGCCAATTTTGTTACGGATGCTGAGTAGAGTTGGAGCAGATTCATCCCAAGCTTTTTTGTCATCTAAATAATCAGATATTTTGTAATATGCTTTAATAGACAGTTTCTGTTTAATTACGTTTTTAAATTTGCCAATCGACAAATCTAACACGTCGCTTAGAACCTTGTTATAGAAGCGTACACTTTGCCCTATAAAATACTTATTAACTTTGGCGAGCCTAATGGTGGGAACTGCGATTTTATCTTTATTTCTAGTGTTAATACTATGATTATCGCATATTTTTTTAAATGAATAAACATTTTTGTGCACATACATTAAATTTTCGTATGTATACTGACAAGGCACTCTCATGATATTAATTTCTTTCAATTTATTTCTATGTTTCTATGTGTTGACACCAAGACCTTGTTTCTAGCAACGTAGCTTGTCTGGATGTATTTATAGATCAACTTTAAAGTCAATTTTAATAAATCCGTTATCCAGGTTAAAGAATTTTCGAATTATTATATATTATGATGTATATAACGAGGCATCAGGGGACCTACCGGTAGTGATGTCAGGGAGACTGGCGTCACCGCTTCCATCACCAGGCTCACGCATTGCAAATGATAAAGACACCCAATATATTCAGACACAATTTATTATTAACACTATTTTGAACAACCTTAAAATCTAAGGTAAATTATAACAATAATACTCACAGGACTTTTCACCACGGGAGCTCACCAGAAAGTGCTCTCTTAAAAATTGTGGCTTCCCAAGTTCCCAACGACTCGCCATTTTTTTATATTTCAAGATGGCTGCATCGTTGTGAAGTCATTACACATTCACACACTACACTTTAAACTTAATATAATTTTGTAACAAACAAAAAGGTTTTCTAAATTAGTTTTTCTATTTTTAAAACCTATTTTTGACATGAAATAAATGTTCTCTTCAAACTAAACTTTAAACATCCTGAATTCAAATCATCGCGCTTTCCGCTTTCACTTTAAATCTTCATTAACTCTCTTTAACCTAAAAAGGTTTTCTAAATTCGTTTAGCTATTTTTACAATCTACTTTTGACATCAAATGAATTTTATCTTCAGCAAAAACATTTAAACATTTAAATTTCACAGAGGTTCAAAATTAAATAATCGTGAGTACTGGTTTGCTGCCCGGAAGACAACCAATCAATACTCATATCAACATTTACCTCAGAAAGCATTAAAGGTGGATTCTAATATTTCAAATCATAAATAAGCTACTTAATTTTAAACTTAGTTATTTTTAACTTATTACTTAGGTCTTGCGTCGACATATATGTATATGATGTTCCGTTTTTACAGATTGCGTGGAATGCATGGCATGTTCCGACAACGTAGTCCGCGCGGGTCTGACTCCGAAGCACATCGACGTGCCCACACTGGTCTCTATGCTGGACTACAGCAGCTATGCAATCGACCAGCTTCTCTTCAATCCTCAGCTGGAAGACGAGAACTGCTGCGTCTGGCGCCCGCCTGTTACAGACTTTGCTGTGGCGAAGATCAGGGTACATATCAAAAATACTACTGGTATTATTAATTATAAAGTAAAGAATCACAAAATATTTTAGCAAAACTAAAACGCATCAATACCGTGTTTTAGTTTGCCCAGTGGCGCCATCTGGTTTGAATAAATGAAATAAATAAATATTTTGTAGACAATTCACAACACCATCCAGCCCCAAACTAAGAATAGCTTGTACTATGGGAAACAGATGACTGATCAAATACTTATACATTTCTAAATACTTCAAGAGGGGAGCTAATAGCTTTCTCAAGGCATCCATCGGTTTAGGTGACCGCTTACCATCAGGTGGGTCATCACATTGTTGTTTGACATCATTATGGTATAAAATAAAATACATATGATACCCAGACAGAATAAACATCTATAGACACAAATTTGACTGACCTGTCAGCCCAGTTGGTAGTAGCTCTGCCCTCTGCGCTGTAGGTTGAGGATTTGATTCCCTCGATAAACATTTGTGTGATGAACTTAGGTGTTATAAAGTATCATAGTATGTATTTAAAATATATGATTATCACTCATATGATCACTATAATACAAGTAGATTGGTGCTAGATGGTGTTGTGTGCATTGTCCACCAATATAACAAAACAAATATTGTCCATTGGGGAGGGCATCATTACCACAACCTACAGCGCAGAAGGCAAAGCTTGGAACTCAGCTGTCAGGCTGAAATGATTCTAGCATTCGAAAATAATAAAAGAGAATAACCCTTGCTCCTTCATTACCATTTCTTTGAGAAGGATTCGTAAAATCTTAGTAGTGTCATGGACGTCTACTTGGCAAACCGATTTCGATACATCGGAACGATAACGTCGTTGAAATGTTCGACGAATTAAGTAAAATTGGCAGTTGTAAATTTAATAAGGAGAAAGTTTGTATATGAGACAGACATAAGCTCCTTTTTACGTAGATTCCACTCGTGCGAAGCCGCGGGCAGCAGCTTATCTAATACCTTTAAACGAGCAATTCTTGTATATATAATTTATATAAACTAGCGACCCGCCCCGGCTTCGCACGGGTGCAATGCTGATACTAAATATACTACAGAATGTCTTTATATACAACATTATCCGAGAGATAGACATATACCATTGTGGACTTTTGTGTAGACCCTTTTAAGGTGTACAATACTGTAGTACATTATTTTGATCTATCTCGTATGGTGCAGCCAGCGTTTGCAATGTAAGCGCAAAAAAATGAGTTTATTTGCGACACCACATTAAAAACCTCTAAAATTATCAGTTTCTCTACTATATTATTCATGTTTTATACATATAAACCTTCCTCTTGAATTACTCTATCTATTAAAAAAACCGCATCAAAATCCGTTGCATAGTTTTAAAGATCTAAGCATACATCGGGATAGACAGACAGCGGGAGACGACTTTGTTTTATACTATGCCTTTGCTTTCTATGGGCCATAGATAATGTTAATTAAGTTCTCTGACTTTTTCTATTTGTATGTGTTTAGGTGGAAAGCGGTGACTCCTACAACACAATAAACCGCCCCAGTCCAAGCCTTATCCTCATAACATCAGGCAGCGGATCAGCGTGCGACACCGAGCCGATACCAGTTAGACCTGGCGTCGGGATTTTCCTCAAAGCGAGCCGCCAGCTAACTCTCACTCCCAGTGGAGATAACCACTTGGAGGCCTACCAGGCTATATGCAACGTATGACAACACAGCTATTATCACAGAATAATTATTAGTACAATATCAATAGCGAATCTAGCGTCGTAGACGCAACAAAGTGTATTTTATCTCGGACAAGCGCTTAGCGCCTAACATTATATCAACCTACATAGTGCATCTCTTTCTAGCGTGTAAATCTATCTCGTCTGGCACGGTACTCCTCTACGAATTTCCTTACCAAGGTGCGACCGCCAATGTACTTGTAGCTTGGTACCTGAAGTTCGGAGTGCGCGTGGCTTGATATTACCCTGATGTTACCCTGCTATAGTTCTCCTTTCTATAATTGCATCAATGCAAGACCATTTTGCTAATGTCAAGTGATTTTGTTGAATATCGCAATCGATCGTCGTTTGTCTATTCCAAACGTCATCGCGGCATGATTCTAAAATATTCTTTTTCGTGGTACAAATATTAAAAGAACCTATTACACTTGTAATAAATCGACTACACTTATACTATGAAGTAAAACTTTGTTGATTAATATTTCGCAAAAGTTATAAAATAAAACAAGAAATAACACAAGAAAATTAATTAATGAGAAAGAGCTATGTTACTTCATAAAATGTCAAACGAAGAATCCCTGCTTCCTGCAACCAAATTAGGTCTTGATGTAATTATGTAAGGTACAAAATCAAATGACAGGAGCACAGAAGGCACATAATAATCTAATAGCAAAACCTTTTTATAAGTAGCGACATCTGTGATTAATTTACGTGCAACTTCAATCACTAAATCTCTATTTGAAATCTGATTTTGAGTCTCTATTTAATACTACTAGCTGCCTGCGGCTTCGCACGCGTGGTACCTACATGGTACCTACCTTAAACAGTTACCTATGTCCTTCCCCAAGGTACAGTCTCTTTACAAATTTTCATCAAGATCCATTTAGTTATAGCTATGAAAAGGTAACAAACAAACAGACATACAGAGACATTTTCGAATTTATAATATTAGTGTGGAAGTATTAATTTTAAGCTAATGCATAACATAATACACATTAATTGTAAGTTTAAGTAATTTAGTGCCTTAAGTTCCTCAAAAAACATAAAATTTTTACAACTAAGGCAAAATGTATTTTGTATTAGCCATTAACTTAGCTGTTTTGCTACCAATTTTGTAAACACTGAAAGTGAGATAACGTTCCTAGAAATACGTGTCTAAGAATGTGCCTTGATCATTTTATTATTGTTACCCGTTTTGTTTAATAAATCGTTTATATAAGTACTAATAAGTATATTATTTAGATTTACAATAGAAGATAATAAAACAATCCACACACCTACAACACCATCTTTCCTCAAACTAAACATAGCTTGCGAATTTAGGTGCCAATTCATCCTAACCCAAGCCCGAGAAGAATTGGCAAGAAAGTCGTCTTGGTCCTAGCGCTTTTTTATATGATCCATCTTATAACTACCTTAACTACGTAATACAAGAGAGTTTATACATTTCAAGTGTGTCGGTTAACTGTCTGACGGCAGAGCGACATGAAGCCATGCATTCTAATCAATAATATAGTCATCTATATTATAATAAGCTTTCTTCAAAAGTCTACATAAAAGGTAGACTTTAAATTTCTTAATAGGTAGTTTAGTAATGTGTTATAGTGAACGGATAACTGTAGGGCGATTATGGAACTCTTGATACAATCAATGTTTATCAGTTTCGATTAGCAATCGGCATCAATGTCTATCATTTTCGATTAGCAATAGGCATTATTTCAATCAATCATATACGATGTATTTAAATGCTTAGTACGCTAAACACGGTTCCTACCACAATCGTACTTTGTAAATTGGTCGAGTTATAGTTTGACACCAACTTCACATTGTAACTAGCGATAGAAGCCGATAGAAATCGCAGCCATCCGTAATACCTATTCATCAATAGTAACTGAAAGCTATTAGTATCAATGTTTTGATAGTATCAAAGTTCCATAATCGCCCCACTGATACTTGCCGTGATTATGGATCCATAGCTGAAGATACAGACATGAGGAATGTGAACTGTCATGTCAATTGGTGTTTGCGCGCAAAGTCAGATGTATTTTTTTAGAAAAAGAGATGAAAAATAATAAGCGAAGGAAGGAGGTTGTAAAGAGGTGTTGAGAAGTGCTGCAGTAAAGTTATCTTGAATTGATGGATTTGTGCAAATGCAGTCTCTACTTATTGTGATAAGATCATGTTGCCAAATCATCTAATAAACTGTAATACACGAATCTCTCTGCGTTTCATTTGACCAACCAGAGTTGTTGACCCTGACAGACGAATGGAGTCAAGGTCTCCGAAGGTTACCAACCAGAGACACTAGAAAGTCGCATCAGCCGACATACTTATATGTCGCGTCAGGCATGGCAGGGTGCGACATCAGGTGGTCATTTTCTTCACCTTCCATTATTGTGGGCGCTAATAGGTTCTCCAGGCAACGAAGTAAAGGAAACACGTAATGCTCAGTTTTATTCGAATTTGCACACAGATTATTCTTAAAAACTATGCCGTTATTAATAGAATTATGCGGCAACAGATAAGTCTTTTGCCCACGTCTTGCTATTACCAACTCTCCAAAATAACTAACTGAATTCACAAGCAAGATGTACTACAAAAGCTTTGTCCAGACGCCCCGGAAATCGTTGGCAACGTCTGCGTTTCCGCTTTCACGACATTTTAAAATACTAAGTCAAATCCCAACTAATTTGAATGGAAACGGATATGAACTTACAATAATTCCTGATGGTATTATTGTAAGTTCATATCCGGAAATCAAACGAATGACTTATTACACAAAAAATAATTAAACGGAAATGGCTAACCGGAAATCATCTCGCAATTTTAAAGATTAAGATTAGAAATCAAATGAACATCTTAGTACTTAATACATTTCAAAAATCAACATAAATAAGTTTAGTTTCATTAACACAATCAAATTAATCAAGTAATATTTGGAACTAATTGATTGGTTATATTCCATATTATTTCGTTTACTCTCCGACATATATATTTTTAAATACATATATACTTCGATACGTTATAACACCCAGAAACAGATCAAACATTTGTTTATCACACAGATGTTGGTCATGAAAGAGTATCAACCTACATCGCAGAAGGCAGAGCTACGACCAACTGAGCTAAGAATAATAATAATAATTATAATAATAATAATAATGCCGGACAATTCACACAACATCATCTGGCCCCAAAATAAGCAGAGCTTGTATTATGGGTACCTCATGACTGATAAACTACTTATATACTTTTTTTTAAATACATACATATTATACATAGAAACACCCAGACCCGAGACAAATACTTGCAGATCATACAAACATTTGTCTCGCGGCGGGAATCGAACCCGCATCCTTTTGCGTCTCAGCCGGGCCTTGGCCCACTGCGTCACAAAGGTCGTCAGAGACATTAGTAGATAATAGAAGATAATCAAGATTATACATATCTTTTTCTATATAATTCTGCTGTACGTGTGTATGTCACTGAACTCCTAAACGGCTGGACCGATTTGAATGTTTTTTTTGTATGCGTTTGGGTGGCGCCCTGGATGGTTTAGATTCACAAATCAGCCCGGCAGATGGCGCTTCAGTTTGTAGGTACAATTAGATATATATATTTCTTTTTAATCGCACGGACGAAGTCGCGAACGGGACAGCTAGTATTTTATAAATTTTTTGATACAATCAATTCTATCAGTGTAAATTCGCAACAGGAGATTTGGTAGGTATTACGTACAAGCACAGATAACATAACACTATACTAGGTACAAGCATTGTTTCTATTATTTTTACAACCATTGTGGCGCGGTGAGTTTACTTCCACCTGTTCTGTTGAATAGTTCTGTTGGCAGAACTATTGTTTTTTTTACCATTAGTTCTGTTCTCAGAACGAATGGGAAAATAATTCCCAGTAGTTCTGTTCACGAATCTTGTGATATGAAATTCAGATCGAAACCTAAAGTTGGTTAGGTTATGTTAGAGTATAGGAAAATTTGTAAAATTTGTAAAATTTGTAAAATTTGACATTGAAGCCAGGTGCATAGACTTTAAAGTCACAGAACTAATGGGAAAAAAATCCCAATAGTTCTGCCAACAGAACAGGTGGGGGTGGCCAAGGCCTGGCTGAGACGTAGAAGGTTGCGGGCTCTATTCCCGCCGCGCGACAAATGTATTATCTGCAAGTACTCAATTGTCTCGGGTCTAGGTGTTTCTATGTATAATATGTATGTATTAAAAAAACGCACAATATATCAGTCATGTGGTACCTACCTACCTTCTGCCAGATGATGCTGTGTGAAATGTCCGGGATTTATTAATTTATTTATTTAATACTAGCTGCTGCCCGCGATTTCTCACGCGTGGTACCTACCTACAAAAAAGTTGCCTATGTCCTTCTCCAAGGTCCCATCTATCTGTATACCAAAACTCATCAAAATCTGTTAGTTCAGCGGTTTTGGCATGAAAACGTGACAGACAGACAGAGTTACTTTCGCATTTATAATATTAGTAGGGATAAAAGTATTCTATCAGTCATTTGGTCACCATAACACAAGTTATGCTTAGTTTTGGGGCTAGGTAGTTTTATTTCACTTTCAAAACTTTCGTGAGTTGTACTATACATTTTGATAAACACGGGCTTTACTCACGTATTATTTTGTCGATGGAGGCACCGACATTGTTTCGATTCAGAGTACGAACCGTGAACTCGAGTGGCAACGAGCGGACCGCGGATCAAACTCACCCTGATGAAGATTCTCTAGATGAATCGAAACAATGTCGGTGCCTCCATCGACAAAATAATACGCGAGTAAGGCCCGTGTTTATCAAAATGTATAGTTTTATTTATTTATTATTGCAACTGGAACCAGTTTTGACAACGTATTTCCATTGACTGTTTAAAATTGGTGCGTTCGGTTTCTATTCATACTATATGCTACCAACTACAAACCCTTTCAATACCAACTCAATGTTTGTAGCATCAATGTTCGTAACAGAATACCATAATCAGAGCAGAGGTCTTCGAATCATTATGCAAGTGATCAGAAGGCATTTTGCAAACTCTTGTATAACTGAAAACACTTACAAATTCCAATATCTTGAAATCGATTTATGGACGGCGGGTCGTAGGTACCTACTGCAATTTGTAATCCGCTAAATAGCTAATTTCACGGTGTCTGACTCGTCTGTTGCAAAAGGTTTAATCAATATTGATCTCGTATCCCGCAGTTACTTAATTAACTGATAGATAATTATGTCGGGTCGGGGTACTATTCAAACATCCTATCGGAGTACTATCAAAAATTTACTGATGGGTGCCACTAACATAAAAAAAAATAATAGCCTTTAAGAAGTCCACTGCTGAACATAGGCCTCCCCAATAGATTTCCAGGAAGAACGATTTTGAGCCCTCTCCATCCACCGACTTCCTGCGATATTTACAATGTCAGTGACGATTCTGAGCTTGTGTATTAGATTAGGCCAATAGTTAGGGACCAAGTCTCAGATGATATCACTGGCAACACGCACTGATTATAGACTTTCGTATTGAGGCTCTGCGGTATGTGTGACAAGAAGATGTGCCCTAATTTCCCGAACGCTGCCCATCCGAGTTGGATTCGTCGGCTGACCTCTTTGTTGGAGTTGGACTTGCCTAGTTGAATCGTCTGGCCCAAATTATTTTCTACAATTATAAATGCAAAATTTAAAAAACCCCACATAAAACAACATATATCTACAACACATTGACGACATTCCAAAGAACCCAAACACGACATCTCTGCTGTAAGTTGGCGAGAAGTTGGGTCTGCTGATTCCAGATGATTCTGCAGCATCAGCTCAAGGTGTCAATGTTCTTGCAATATCTTAAACCAAATTTTGAAGCGATCAGACCTGTAGAGGTTGCTCAGATCCAAATGGTCCGATCATCGATTAGAAAAGAGCAGTGGGGCGATTATGGAACTTTAATACTATCAAAACATTGATACTAATAGCTTTCATTACTATTGATGAATTGGTATTACGGATCGCTGCGATTTCTATAGGCTTCAATCGCTAGTTACAATGTGAAGATGCTGTCAAACTATAACTCGACAAATTTACAAAGTACGATTGTGGTAGGAACCGTGTTTAGCGTACTAAGCATTTAAATACATCGTATATGATTGATTGAAATAATGCCTATTGCTAATCAAAATTGATATACATTGATGCCGATTGCTAATCGAAACTGATAGACATTGATTGTATCAAGAGATCCATAATCACCCTACTGATCTTCAAATGTCTGACAGACTTTCATAACTAATAACATTAAGATCGACTAAGTGAACTTTCAAAACAAAAAATCCGAATGAAAATAATTTAATGCTGAGCTACGGAGCTACGATGTCTCATACAGACACATACGCAGATACACACGCGATTTAGAATCAAACTAATAACACCCTCTGTTTTGAAGATCTCTGTGGCGCAGTGGGCCAAGCTCCGACTGGGACCCAGAAGGTTGCGGGTTCGATTCCCGCCGCTTACGCCGGTTATGTAAGAATCATTAGGTGATGATCTTGATTTAAAAAGTGAAGCTTGCAAAAGGACCGTCTAGTCGCAATATTTGCAACTTAGCAATGTTACCTAATGAAACTAATCGTACACTAACACCAGACTAAAATAAAACTGACCAGCATGACCTAGTTTACGCTTGACCTCGGCTATGATGAGCACTAACTACGTGGACCTGTTACGCAAATAAACATTTGTGGAAGCTATGTCGCTGAACTGGGTACCTACTTAATCTATATTGAATACCTACCTGATTTCAGAACCTTATAATTACAGAAACGTACACAATAATATACTTAGGTAGGTACCTATAAAATTCACGTGAAATTTCGATAGCTCAGCTGATCCAGATCACTGCCAGAGGGCAGCGTCCCCAAGACACTGGCGCCATTTTCACGTTGAATGGCAATGCTCATACGCTGGGCGAGATAGAAGCCAGGTCTTGGTTCATGCGATGTTTTTACCAGGTGTCGTGGAATCATTTTGAAAACCCCATATATTAACATAGCAAGCATCATAAAATACTAATGTTGCTTGAAATTCTTTGCAGGCTAAACACTTACTTAGGGTTAAGTCTACCTACTTGTTTACTTTTCTGTAAGTATTAAAGGACACCTACATACCGACAAAAGTAATTTAATTTATTTAATTTGTAGGTCGATTTGGCTTTGTATGTTTTTCAAAACAACTCTTAAAAAGGGGTGCAATGGAAGTATTAAATTTGTATGGAAAATCGTATACCTTAAACTTATAGTTTTTGTAAATTTTGCTTAACATTCGCAGAAATTAATGTTGTATTTAGACTGGTTCATAAAAAAATATTGTTCTGATTTTATTAGTCCGTATTTGTCGAGTAATAACCACTTATAGTGGTGTAAGTCAGACCACTGTAAGTGGTGAGTGTTACAGAATTATTATTGTAAAGTAGAGCAAAAGCTCTGCATGGATGCAGTATTCCAGAACACACAATATTCACTAAATGGTTTGAGTTCTTTTTAGTTCGGAAAATATTAACAAAACTTAGTTTTGAGCTCGGTTGACTATAATGTTCACGGTTTATTAATGTGCCTGCCCCAGAACCTTACTTCTTATCACAACCAGGTCAGCCAGAATGTTAACATAAGCTAACATCATAACCTGGTTGTTGACTTCAACAACCAGGTTATGACTGAATTTTATTTTAAAGCGACAAAATCAATATGCAGATAAAACATCTTAACTAAAACAACTTAAAAATGGTATACAAACCAGTTAATAATAGGATAAGTAAAGCACCTACCTACTGAGCATAAGTATGAGTGCCAAAAAGGCGTCCAGCTCAGCATGTGTTAGATGGGAGCAAGTAATGCTTACACACAACGCTGATTTTCAGCTGTTACCTAAGTTTAGGAGAGTATTGCAGCAGCGGCAACAGACCAATTAAGATATGGTGGAACAATTAACATACAAAATAAGTAAAAGTTATATTTGGTACATTAGTAAAATAAAATATCATAAATATAAATAGGTGTTAATATAAAAATGAAATTATTCAATAAGTTAGTTAGGTTGTTAATTAAATAAATAACAAAGTCTACTTTTACAAAAACTATGAAATCAGCTTTAAGATTTTAAAATTTCTGCTTTCTGCTTTAAAATAAAAATCATATAAAATTAGTATTTCAATAAGATCAATATACAATTTCAATAACATTCCAATAAGTGGTCAAAATTATCTCTAAACGATTCACATAAAAGTAAACTAGGATTCCAATAAGGTTCCTATAAGTATTGCAATAAGATACATAAAATTTTTAAAGTTCAAGCTGTACACATAAGTGTAAGTACCTGTATCAATTAACTCATCTACATCTATTCTTATGTATAAAGTAAATAGTCCATAACTATTATCTGTCTTTATCTAGAAACTGCTAACTGGTTCGTAGCTTTTATCGCTGTAGAAAGTTGTTTGTTGATAGGTATGTATGTTTCATTCTTTGTGTTATATTAATAGATTAGTATTTATCTTTATATGTATATATAATTCTACTGTACGTGTGTATGTCACTGAACTCCTTAACGTCTGGACCGATTTGAATGAATTTTATTGTATGCGTTTGGGTGGCGCCCTGGCACAAATCAGGCCGGCAGATGGCGCTGCAGTCGGTACAATTAGATATATTTTTAGGGTTCCGTACCTCGAAAGGAAAAAACGGAACCCTTATAGGATCACTTTGTTGTCCGTCCGTCCGTCTGTTTGTCAAGACCCTTTTTCCTCAGGAACGCGTGGAGGTATCAAGCCGAAATTCATATCAAATACGCAGGTCTATAATACCTTTAAGCTGTAACAAAATCAAACTTCTATGTCAACGCAATCAAAAGAAACAGCAATTTAAGTCGCATATTTTTAAACTCGCAACTACTCGCAAGGGAATCAAAACCTCATATAAAGGAAAAATTCCGAAAACCTTAAATTTTTAGTTACATCACATATTTTTAGGGTTCCGTACCTCGAAAGGAAAAAACGGAACCCTTATAGGATCACTTTGTGGGTCCGTCCGTTTATTTTATTTTTAAAACGTGCGGACGAAGTCGCGAACGGGATAGCTAGTATTTATATATATGTATAGATAGGTATTTTTATTATATTAGTTGGTGTGTTATGTAACTTTTGGTACACCGCGGTATTTTTTTTGTATATCCTGTCCATCCCAAGGTTGTCTGGAACAGATCGCTTTTAGCGATAAGGCCATTGTACAACTTTATTGCTAATATTTTTTTTATGTTCTCTTTGTTCTTATTGTGTACAATAAAGTATTTTCTATATATATAATTAAAGCTATACTTACAGAACGAAATGCATGTACGCTATTTAACGCTATAAACACCTAATTCTCTGTAAACGAAGGCGGGCGGACACAGTTTTTCTAACTTCTGCAGATACCATCGTTTTTCTAATTGTTTTATAAGCAAATGTTACCTGTTCCTAAATAAACATTTTGAATTTTCAAAACTACTTAAGCATAATAATCAAAGGAACAAAGGGAAAATACACATTTTTTAAACACAAGATAAGCTCTTTGCTAAGGAGTAGAACTTATTGCAGACGTTTGATTTACTAGACATTATAACTTCGGAGTCTGGATCATTATTAATTACTAGCTTCTGCTCTTTGATGTGATAACGTCTTACAAATCGATGAACGCCCGGCTGCACGCATGAAAAATTTTCTCGTTCCGTCCGCCTGATCCAAGCGTGCAAGCGAGAGCGCAGAACAAGCTATAAAGAGGCCTAAGCGTAGCATTTTAATAGGTTAAAGGTATGCAATTTTCCATAAATAATTTCTTACGACGTTATCACGTAAAATTCGTAAACCGACATGAAATAAATAATAAATAAATATATAAATAATCCCGGACATTTCAAACAACATCATCTGGCCTCAAAGTAAGCAGAGCTTGTGTTATGGGTACCACATGACTGATATACCTACGACTTATATACCTGCGTCACAGCCAACTTTACAGACAACCATTTTTAGGGTTCCGTAGCCAAATGGCAAAAAACGGAACCCTTATAGATTCGTCATGTCTGTCTGTCTGTCTGTCCGTCCGTATGTCACAGCCACTTTTTTCCGAAACTATAAGAACTATACTGTTGAAAATTGGTAAGTAAATGTATTCTGTGAACCGCATTAAGATTTTCACACAAAAATAGAAAAAAACAATAAATTTTGGGGGTTCCCCATACTTAAAACTGAAACTAAACATTTTTTTCATCACACCCATAAGTGTGGGGTATCGTATAGGTATGTATAGGTCTTCAAAAATGATATTGAGGTTTCTAATATCATTTTTTTCTAAACTGAATAGTTTGCACGAGAGACACTTCCAAAGTGGTAAAATGTGTCCCCGTAACTTCTAAAATAAGAGAATGATAAAACTAAAAAAAATATATGATGTACATTATCATGCAAACTTCCACCGAAAATTGGTTTGAATGAGATCTAGTAAGTAGTTTTTTTTAATACGTCATAAATAGTAAACCGCAATTTACCTATCATTCAATCAACTCAAATATAACATGTTACTTGTTACTTGCTGATGCTGAAGGGTTCCGTCCTTTCATGGGCGAGTCCGACTCGCACTTGGTCGCTTTATTTTTTTTAAATATGTTACACTTACAGAGCTTCAAACAAGATATATCGGAAACCAGGTGCTGTATTAATCCTACATAAATAACGTACCCATAACAGAATATACATTTTAGTAAAGCCTCGAGTAACTATCATAATGAAATCTGTGCCTCCAGGCTCACATGGTTTGTGGGTAATTTCGACATAAAGGCTTATTTTATGAGCACCAATCGCGAACACGAACTGGTTTTTACTGCCTGTTTTACTTAGGTATGTAACGTAAGGGAAAACACACATGTACACGACAGTATCATTTCCTATTAGGCTAAATAGATGGAAAGGCATGTGAGAAGGAAGTGTTCACTAATATATGTTAGGTACTCATAGTGTAAGACAATTATTTACTAATTGACGACCTCTGTCGCGCATAGGGCGAAGGTCCGCCTGAGACGCAGGTTACTGGTCTGATTCCCGCCGCGGAACAAATGTTTGTATGATCTGCAAGTATTTGTCTCGGGTATGGGTGTTTCTATGTATAATATGTATGTGTTTAAAAAAAACGTATATAAGTAGTATATCAGTCATGTGGTACCCATAACACAAGCTCTGCTTACTTTGGGGCCAGATGACAAAAAACTGAAATGTGAAATGTCCGGGATTATTTATTTATTTTATTTATTATATATAATCTGAATCTCGGAAACGGCTTCAACGATTTTCGGGGCGATACATCGATCTAGCTAGGTTACATTTTTAGAAAAAGTCGTTTTATCCGTGTTTTATACCGAGCAAAGCTCGGTCAACTAGGAACTAAGTAGTATATCTGTCATGTGGTTCTCATAACAAAAGCTCTGCTTACTTTGGGGCTAGATGCTGCTGTGTGAAATGTCCAGCATTTATTATTTAGTTTTATTTAATAAATAATGCCGGACATTTCACACAGCATTATCTGATAAGTATCTAAGCAGAGCTAGTGTTATGGGAACCACATGGCTGTTATATTACTTCTATACTTTATTTTTTTGTAAATACATACATATTATACTATACTTGCAGATCATACAAACATTTGCCCCGCGGCGGGAATCAAACCCGCAATCTTCTGCGTCTCAGCCTAGACTTGAACCACTGCCCTAGAGGTCGTCAAATTAATTAATGAAGACAAATGAACGGGTACGATGCACAAAATGAGCTGCACAAAGGTCCCAAAGTTACAAATATCTTTGTTTCCATTACTACTAATCTACTAATATGTAGTTCAGTAATGCTTTCTGCGCACTAACAAACAAACATCAAACTTAAATCAAACCAGTGCTACTCGTACGTCCTTAGAAATGCCAATCGAATACTTCTGCTCGAAGGACCAATTTGGAATGAATTTACTACATTCCTACATTACAACCTAGTTTTAAAATGCGATCACTATTTAAAGTGGAGGCAGGTGCCAATAATTTTTCGTTGACACTTCATGGGTGCGGTGCAGTGCGCGTGCGCATGCGGACGAGTATCACTAACTTGTATAGGTTGTAGGTATCATATATATACCTAACATCCGTTCAATTTACAATGTAGATATCATTAAACATACCCACATACCTATAATACAGGTATGTGGCGTAATGTTACCAATTTATTGTCCATTGATTTATTAACTAAAATACCTTCGAATCAGGTGGTCAATGCTAGGACCCCGGATTACAAAATTTATCACGAATCGAATTTATAGAATCGTTAATGTCGCAAGCGTGTACTTAAACTGTTCATGTCAATAATAATATTTATTTATATACCTGCCTTTCATTTAAATGATCAACATCCGGTGTGTTATTGAGTTATTTAAAACATTGCATCGTAATCAAATCACTCTTTTATTCAAAACATGCAAAATTAAATTTATGTTCGGTTGATCTTAGCTTCGATTGAGGTATAAGGCATGCAGTTACCATATTTGGGATTAAGACATGAGCAATGCATGCTCGCTACATGTTTGAGACGTTTATGTATATTTAGCCAAGATTCCTAAGTTTAGAGAAAAAATCATATACAGCGTACTCCTACCTACCTTAGAAGATTGTACCTACTTACACTTACTTCTAAGAGTATATTATGATAGGGCCTTATTGCGTACCACAAAATAATAGAATCAGAACAGAAACCCAATGTGCCAGTGTACCACGCTGCTGTCCACGGTTTTGCCCACATTGTACGTAGCTAAATTAAATAATCCCGGACATTTAACACATCATCATCTGGTCCCAAAGTAAGCAGAGCTTGTGTTATGGGTATCACATGACCGATATAGTATTTATATACTTAATATTTTGTAAATACATACATATTATACATAGGTTGCTGTTGATGATGATATGTAAGGTTGCAGGTTTGATTCTCGCCGCGAGAAAAATGTTTGTATGGTCTGCAAGTATTTGTCTTGGGTCTGGGTTTGTTAATACATACATATTATGTATAGACACCTATGTATAATATAAAATAAATAAAAAAATCGGGTTGCACTCCGGGAGTGCCGACAGAAGTGAAAACTTATTTTGGCGGGTTAGAGTTTATTAATAAATCAGTTCAAAATCAGTAATTATGGCGACTGCCAATCAAATACTGAACGAACACAGATGATGCAATATTTTTTGTTCCGAATGTAGATAATATATCAAAGAACCAAACTCAGTAAACTTCTCCATACAAAAGTAGATTGTAAACATGTGAATTAAGGTTTATAATCAAATGGGGCGAGCGCGGCAGCCCTGCGTCTCGCCCCAAACGGTAACGGTGTCGCGAATCCAGAGGTTTTACCTCATCTAAAAATATGCGTAGCGCGCTAAAAGAAGTTTTCACTTCAACAATTAAATTTAAAATTGGCTTCAGAAAATAAACAATTCCATCATTTTTCAAACTTTTGCATTTATTATATTTTAGGATACGTTAATTCTTAAATGTGCTTGGATACTTCGTAGGATTTGATAGAAAGTAGGATAGTTTTGGGTAATATAGTCATCGGCAGCTGTGTGTGCTACAACACTGGTGGCATCTCTATCGATATATACTAGGTAGTAGTAGGTATATCTAGTTATTAGTAAATTAGCCTCCGGTATACTGCTGGATTCTCAAGGACAAGCGAAATCAAACAATATATAGCTCTATCACCGTTGGTTAATCTTTATTAACGCACCGAACCCTAAAAGTTTCCGGAAAAAGGCAATGCTCTGGTTGTAACATGCATGTCACTCAGGGTTTTATTTATTTGAAGGTTTCTTGTTTGTTCGTTCACGTCTTCCTTGTACTTGTACGTTCACTTCGTTAGAATTATATCTAAACATTGCTAGTTAAATCAGCCTGTAGACTGTTAGCAAAATATTTAGGTAGGTACTTCTTCTTCTTCTTCTTCTTCTTTGTTAATGGCCTGTGACATACTAATGTCAATTCTGCCAGTGTCAAGTGTTTATAGTCAGTTTGTTTGTTATTAGAGACTTAGTCGATGGTCAATTGTCAGTTCTAGAGATCACGCGGAATGGCGTCTAGAATTTTCTTGGGATTCCTCGTCGTTCAAATCACATTGCACCACAATACATATATAATTCATACCATACCAGTCCTGTAGTTACAATTGATTCATTAAAATTCCGCCAAAATTACTGAATAAAACATGCAATAAAACGGGTAAAAATATTAAATTAGCAGAGCTATGTTACTCCATGAAATGACAGACGAAGAATCTCAGGTAGGTACTTATCAGGAGACGAAAGTCGAGACTCGAGACTAAAATCCCTGTCTGTTTCTGTCGTTTTACAAAATGTGTGGATATTTTTATATTCTGTCTGTTCTAAACTGTATCTGTGCCGAAGCATTAGGAAAAAGAAAAGATCATGAATCATGGTAAATATACAGTTTATAGAGAACATTTTGGTTGAAGTTGTTTTATTATTACTAATTTTTACATAACTTTTACTCCTTATCCATATAAATTCAAAATTTCACAGCTAAACGCCTGAATGGATCGTGACGAAATTTGGATTATTGAAGAGATAGATTGTATTTTTTATGTATGTATCTACTACGCGTGCGAAGCCTCGGCCAGCAACTCGTATTATACATTTTGATAAAACACGGGCTTTACTCACGTATTATTTTGTTGATGGAGGCACCGACACTGTTTCGATTCATCTAGAGAATCTTCATCAGGGTGAGTTTGATCCGCGGTCCGCTCGTTGCCGCTCGCGTTCACGGTTCGCACTGAACCGAACACGGTTCAGTGCGAACCTGTTTTACATTAACATGAACATGTTCATGTTCATCAAAACGTATAGTACAACGCACAGAAGTTTTGAAAGTGAAACTCGTATTATATATATGTCGCATCCATCACGAACGGAGGCGCTGCGCTGCGAACTTCACTGCGCGCGCGCCTGACAGGGTCGTGACGTCATCGGCCCGGGCGGCGACTGAGCGGCTTGCACTCTCGGCATTCCTCTCTCGGCGCTCGGCAGATACACTTCACGGAACTGTCACCCCGTCCGTGCTAGGCTATCCTTTGTCTAGTTACCATAAAGTGCTTAACATACCAGTTTAATCTCTGTACCTAATCATTGTAAAATAAACGACTGATTTAGTGTAACTGTATGACCGTTTTATAATTTGCACGAGTACCCGCAACACGCCCAGCAGCTATGTCGAACGAAAATAGAAGCCTAGATCCCGATGTCCCGACATCAGAAGTGGGATCTGAACGCGCAAATAATTCTACGTGCACCAGCAATGGAAACGAGTCACAATGGCGAGTACTTTTCGAGATGCAAAATCAACAAATTCAAGCACTAATTCAAGCATTCAGTCGGCCTACCGAGAAACATGATGTTATCTTGCCGGAATTCAACCCAGATAAGCGCGAAGCAGACGCTCGATCAGGGTGCACTACCGCAGATTTATGCTTCGATGGAAAAAATGTGGAAGGAAGTCAGTTAATCATGACGATCAGTAAGGCGTTCAAAGGATCAGCTACTACTTGGTTGTCGCAAATAACCTACCCAGGTATGACGTGGACACAGTTTCAAGAGCTATTTATAGCCCGATTCGTCTGTACGGAAACTTTTGCAGCTACCCTCATAAATTTAAATAGTGACAGACCTAAAGAAAATGAAACGTATGCTGCTTATGCGAGCCGTGTAGTCACTTCGTTATTATATCAATGGCAGAATTTAACCGTAGAACAGATAGCGGTTTCGACGGTAATTGGTCACTTGGCTCAAATCGACACCCGCCTACAACGACTTGCTTTTACTACGGAGGTTACCACGCGACAGCAGCTGCAACAAGAGCTTCAAGCCTTCTCCTACTTGAAACGGAAGCTACCTACGGACTTACGAAATGACGCCGGGAACGAGAAACGACAAAAGCTTGCATTATCGCAGATTAAATGCCATCACTGTGGAAAACTTGGTCACAAGCAGATGGACTGTCGAAAAAAGATAGCGGAAACGAAAAACCCATCAGCAAAGCCACCTACACCTGGTTTCGGACAGCGGCAGCAGACCAGCGGCGGTACCAGCTCGGTCGTGTGCTACTGATTCGGCGCGACGGGCCACATAGCGAGTCGCTGCACATCAGCGGGAACCAGCGCTTCGGCAGCACCAGCAGAGCGACGTGTGGACCAGTGCGTGGTTCCCCATCAGGAACACTCTCACAATCTGGTAGGTGTTTTAGTTTTGTTTACGATTCTGGTGCTGAATGTTCCTTGATAAAAGAGACTGTAGCTAATAAATTTAGTGGTAGACGAATCGGTGAGGTAGTGTCTCTGGTAGGTATAGGCAAAAACAACGTACAAAGTACTGTTCAATTATTATGTGAGAAGGGATTTATGATTGAGATTTTATTTCACGTTCTCCCAGATGTATACCTACGTTGTGATATCATGTTAGGTCGTGAAATTTTAAATAACGGTTTTCGTGTAAGTATGACTGCGACTGACTTTACACTGACGATGATGACGAACTTGTGTGTCTCGATGAAGTTAGGAAATTAGCATCTGACGGTATAGCGACATCCGCGCGTTACGACAAACAACGTTTTGACAAGACTAAGGCTAACGTTTCTAAATTTTCGACCGGCGAATTCGTACTTATCGAAAACGAGGAACGCAGCCAAACGAAGTTAGACGGTAAATACAGAGGGCCATTTCAGATTGTTGAGGTATTAGATGGGGATCGTTACGTATTAAAATCGTTAACCAGTAAGCGTACCTATAAGTATGCCCATGATCGCGTTAGGAAGATGCCCAAGGGTCAAGTACCGATTGACATAGACAAGATTGTGGGAGATTCAGATACTGAATAATGATCAGTTGTGCAGACAGGTTTTAATTTCGGTGGGTCGGAGACTGTACCAGTGTATCGTAGCTGTAGCTCGTTAGAAATCGGCGTCTGCTCCTAGAGCAGTCCGTGAGTACGCAGTAAGCGATAGCTCTGGGTAGTATAGTCGGGTCTTGCCTTGTAGCGAAGACCATAGAGTTATGGGACAACTCGACGTTAGAGCAAAAGCTTTTGCTGGGGCTATGGGATAGCCAGGGACCACGAAATAGACACTTGTATGAGATTGAGACAAAAATTTGATGAAATTTGATTATTGTCGTAATTTTTAATCTGTAACGTGATTTTTGATTAGTAAGAACGTATGTCAATGTTACTCTACCCTAAAAAAAAAAAAAAATCTAAATAGTTAGATTGTACTCTCAGTATACTCGTAGTATCAACATAGTTCTAGTAATTTTGATTAATTTGGTTTAAATTAACTTTTATGTTGAGTTAGTTAAGTGTTCTTAGTTAGCTTTAATTAAAATTTGCTTGGATAAAAATAATTAGTTTCTTTATTTAAATGACGTTAGTATAGAAATAAAAAAAAACCCTAGTATACAGGGTTGGCCGAACGAAAATTGTGCTGGTTTCTCTCTTGTCACAGATTAACACACGAGGGCGTGTGTCAGCGTAGGATGGCCGTGTCGCATCCATCACGAACGGAGGCGCTGCGCTGCGAACTTCACTGCGCGCGCGCCTGACAGGGTCGTGACGTCATCGGCCCGGGCGGCGACTGAGCGGCTTGCACTCTCGGCATTCCTCTCTCGGCGCTCGGCAGATACACTTCACGGAACTGTCACCCCGTCCGTGCTAGGCTATCCTTTGTCTAGTTACCATAAAGTGCTTAACATACCAGTTTAATCTCTGTACCTAATCATTGTAAAATAAACGACTGATTTAGTGTAACTGTATGACCGTTTTATAATTTGCACGAGTACCCGCAACACGCCCAGCAGCTATGTCGAACGAAAATAGAAGCCTAGATCCCGATGTCCCGACATATATATATTCTTTTCATTTTAAAATGCGCGGACAATGTTGCGGGACAGCTAGTGTGCGTAGGTCGGTTAGTAACCTAAATTACATTATTATGTACCATTTTAAATTCTTGATATGAGTGGTCCCATAGTCGTGATTAATTACTTAAAGCAATAGTGTTTGGTGGTTGTTTGAGAAATAATTTCGATCGTGACTTGTATCACTGTTATGATATAATTTCAAGATAGCTACCTATCAGTCATGCAAAGCTAGTTAGATAGATAGATTAATACTTTATTGTACACAAAGAGAATACAGAAGAAATAATAGAAATAAAATTTTACAATGGTCGGTCTTATCGCCAAAAGCGATCTCTTTAAGGCCACCGTAGGATGGACAGGATAAATAAAAATAGAACAACGGCGGTGTACAAAAAGTTACATAATATACTTAAACAAATAAAAAAAACGAATAAAAAATATTATGCTAATGATGTTTATCGACATACAAAATAAACATAGACAACATACAACGTAGTTAGATCAAATATTAAAAGTAGACTTAGTCTAGGTGAAATTCTCGAATAATTGGTAGCCGAAATTGGTCAGGGTTTCTCAAACTGGTTCAGTCTTTATTACCCACCATTTAATTAATTAAATAATTCAATTATCTTGATATCGTTCGTCTAAACTTGACACAGAATCAACAGATAACTTGGTCCAGTTGTCACTGAGTCTGTCGATACACGAGCAATAACTGGAGCTTACCGGTATTATAGTTTAGGAGCTAGTGGTAATTTATGTAACAAGATAAAACTAGTGGCTCTGTGCTGTAGACCTCGCGAAAATTTTGCAAAATGGCTGAATTATAACTTTTTTTACGTTTTAGTTATAGAAAGACACGGAATATTACAATAACACTAACTAAACTTATTTAAGGCAATACAGTGGGCGGCTCAATGAGGTATCGCTAATAGCGATCTCTACCAGGCAACCGTTGGATGAACTGGACTATAAATAAACAGAGAAGGAGCATGTAGGTGTGGTGTATTTATATAATTACATACTTACATTTATGTAAAACTAAACAAATACTGATATAAATATATACATACATATGTACTCAATAGATATAATAATAAAGTTAAACAGTATTAAATAAATCAACAATACAGAAATAACAACAGTACAGTATAACATCACGACAAATAATGTTTTATGAACATGTTTTTGTAGATGGGAAGAGTTATAGAACCTGCTCACAAAATTTCACGAGAATCGGTTGAGAAATGCGACCTGTAGAAGAGAACATCCGGCCAGACGCCGGCGGACGCCGGCTGGACAGACATTCGAAAGCATTTTCGCTTAAGCTGAAACGGAGACGAGCTTCGCGCTAGTTCGGTCAATAAAAGCTATTTCGAGTGAGAGCGTTGACTCAACGGTCTCATTGCGGGTGTCAGCACTGGGAGGAGTGGGAGAAGGGTTTACAAGTATAAATTTAAATTTAAATATCCCTGACACAAATAAAATATATCTATATCACCTTGTCATTGAGAAGATTCCAATGAGCCCAAACACGATAGCTCTGCTGTAAGTTGTTAAGTTAGAAATGCTGTAGATTCCAGATAACTCGCATATCTTCTTCAACAAAAAAATATGATGATATTAAAATGGATAATAGATTTTCGTAAATTATAGCTCAGGACACTCTCGATCATGTCAAACAAAAAAAAATCTAAATCGGTTTATCCGTTTAGGAGCTACGATACCCCCTTCCCCAAACCACAAACACAAAAAATCAAAAACACAACAAACAAATAACAAAAAATTGCAAAAGCACGTGTCGGACCACGCACAGTGGAGGCTTCCGAAGTCGGTAAGAATAAGAATGATTTAGTTTGGAGCTGGCCACTGCCAGGCCAGGTCCCTAATCATCACGATCTAGTTAGCAAACTAAAATAACTTAGTATGGAGTTTTCATTATTTTAAATAAATAATTAATAATGAATCCTGGACATTTTACACAGCATCATCTGGCCCCAAAGTAAGCAGAGCGTGTGTATGACATGACTGATAGACTACTTATATACTTTTTTTTATAAATACATACATATTATAACATAGGAACACCAAGACCCGTGACAAATACTTGCAGATTATACAAACATTTGTCCCGCGGCTTCTTTTAAGGATACTAATCATTTTAGCCATAATCTAGTAAAGCCAATAATTTGATCTAGTACCCACTGGACCTTCATAATTGGACCTTACCTACACTATATGACCTATTCGACCTCCTATCAAAAACATGGTACCCACTGGACCTTCAAATAGGACCCATTGGACTATTTGGCTCATTTTGGAACGTTACAGTACAGTCGTGCAGAAAAGTAAAATTGTTAAAGAAATAAAGCAATGGATTATAAATAAATAAAAATATAAAACTTAAAACATTTGTCATCAGCAACAAACTTACTATAATAATCAAGTCACAGATTTTTAACTTTTTTTTTGTACGTTAGCTTAAACTAAATTGCTAAACATAAATATTGCTAAATATATATATTTTTTACATTGTGAATATGCATATGATATTAAATCACATCGTATATTTATTGTCATATAACTTAAGGTTACGACAAAGAACTTTGATGAATGGCATATTTATTATATGCCATTCGTCAAAGTTCTTTGTCGAAAGTAAAAATAAATAGAAAGATAATAATCGTTATATTAGTAGGTATGCTAAAGTGACGTCTTCCACTTTTTTATCAAATCTGTATCGGACTATGAAACTTCACGATTGTTATGCTTATACGTTTATTCAAGTGTTTGCTTTATACTTATACTTAAAACTTATACTTAAAATTAATGTTTTCGTTGAAAATCACACAAATATTTAAAACAATATGTTCTATGAATATAAAAAGTTCTGCGTGAAAATGTTTCACTGGTTTCAGTTTATTCTTGCCTTATTTGTTAAAGATATTAAAATTCTTCGATCATCTTGCTGATAGTCGGCCATTTAAAAGTCTTATTTTGGAACTTCGATTTCACCAGTTGTTTTTGGCCTTATATATTTGATACCTAATTTTCTTTTACGAGTATTGTAAAGTCCATGATTCATATTTTTGGATGGGCCATGTAAATGAGATCCTATAGGCACTTTTTGCTTTTGGGTCGAATCTTATAGGTCCAGTGGGTACCAAACCAAAAATTGTCCTTCTTAATACCATCATATTATGTTACTACGAGTATTTTAAATACTTTTCAAGTACCCTGACACAGCGGTTTAGCCAATGGCACAATGGAGTCTATTAATATTTCGCCCTCGAAACCCCTTCCATACTAAATTTCATGAAAATCGTTTGAGCCGTTTCTGAGATTCAGATTATATATATACATATGTATATACAAGAATTGCTCGTTTAAAGGTATTAGAAAGATAGGAACTAAATTAGTTGTATATGGAAAACTTAACCGGTAAGTAGTAGGTATGTATGTATGTATGTATACCTACACTTCTTTAGTAGGGTGACTATACTAACCATACCATGATAAGAATGCATAGCCTCATGTTGCTCTGCCTTTAGACAGTTAACTGACAGATTTACAACGTGTAAAATACTTGTATTCGTTTTTCGTAGTTAAGCTAGTTATAAGATGGATCATACAAAAAAGCGCTAGGACCAGGACGAGTTTCTTGCTAGTTCTTCTCTGACTTGGGTTAGGAGGAATTGGTACCTAAATTCACCTAGTATGTAAGACGTTTCAAAGTGATTCTATTGTATAAATATATTTGACTTTGACTTCATATAATAATAATAGCCATTGGCTCTTGGACTACTTATGACCGGTGGTGTAACAAGAACTATCGCTGTCTGGTCTATTGTAACTCTAATAAAGGATAATGCAAAATAGTTGCGACATTGCTCATTGTAATAACAGACTGATTGACATGAGAAATAATTAGGACATTTCTAAAATGAAATGGTATACCTACGCTATTCTCTGCGGTAGGTTGAAAGTTGAAACAGTCGACATATTGTATTCAATACAATTTATATATGTATATATCCTTTTAAACGGTCCTTAGATAGATCAACTGTTTCACATGTATTTTATATTATTATGTAATTAATTCTGTAAATTAATGTTATTGTAATTATAAACCCTCTTTCCTATAATCGAATAATAAGCTAGAGTAACGTTTAAGTATATTTTGTCATTGTCATTCAAATTTCAATGAATAGAGATGGCAACAGATTATTTTTGGTCGTCTCGTTGGGCAGTTACAACTTCACAAAAAAAATTAAAGTACTAAAATCGCTATTAAAAAATAGATAGCTATTCAAATTATTGTAATAATTACAGAGATTAACAAAGTTACGGATAAATATTGATAGATGGCGCTAGCGGCCACCCGCTGGGAAAATTTTTATACCAAATATACATTATTATGTCACATGCCATTAACAAAGAAGAAGAAGAAAAAGAAAGAAACTCATGAGCTATTGTGTGATTATAAGAAAAATAAATAAATATTGCTGGACACACAACAGGTAGAGCCATAAATTTTGTGAATATTTTTCCAGTGTAATAGATATGGTAGAGTAGGTTGTATTGAGAATATAATCAGCCACCTGATTGATTTGTTAATTAATGCAGTTTGGACCTATATGACACAAAAAGTACTTGCCTCACCTAACCTAACCTAAAGCAAGTTTACCTACAGTTTTAGGTCACCGCATATCATTAGTTCTCAATTAGGTACACAACGTGTCTTGCTAGACTTTAGGCCACGTTCTGACGGGACGAAAAACTGACATACCTTCGTGATTTGTTATTTTCAGAGACTGGATTCTAGGCTCTATATAAAAGTCATGATGTACCATGGGTATATTCAAAGAATTCGATAGAAACATAGAAACACATGATTCGCTTGTGGATTTTTCTTTTCATTCAAAGTGTTGCTTGACTGATAAGAGCCATTTTAGGAAGGTTCTTGGTGTTTTTGAATGAAGGTGCATGATAGCGCACGTATGATGATAAAGTAAGCTCATAAAAATAAATGAGTCAATTCCCACCGAAAAATTTCATACCACTTGGCGGAAGTTGACGGAACGAAAACTAATATTATTTCCAAACGCGTACCGTTATTAATAATAATGAATAGGTTATTTATTTATTCAGACAACAGTCCAGTCCAACAAGACAGTCCATGGGGTTAGCAGGTACCTAAAAGTAGGTTCAGGTAAGACCTCTGTGGAACAGTGGGCGAAAGTCCGCCTGAGACGTAGGTTGCGGGTTCGATTCCCGCCGCGGGATAAATGTTAAAGTAAAAGTATTCAAGAGTAGATAGAGAGTTGAAACAATGCAATCTCTAAAGTTGTAACATGGTTTAATGGTAAACAACTTATTACTTAACGAGAAAAAAACGAAATGTATTCGTTTTATACTGCCCAACGTTAAACAGGTGAAAGCTAATTTAAAAATTAAAAACGAAAAGATAGATCTCGTCGACACCACAGTGTTCTTAGGCATTACTTTAGATAATAAGCTGCAATGGGGCCCGCACATAGATAGATTGTCGAAGAGACTCAGCTCTGCGGCATACGCTGTTAAAAAGATCCGTCATTTTACCGACGTAGATACCGCTAGACTCGTTTACTTCAGCTACTTTCATAGCATTATGTCTTATGGCATTCTGTTGTGGGGGAGTGCTGCTGATATTAACACCATATTTGTGTTGCAGAAGAGGGCTGTTCGTGCAATTTAAATTAGAAATAAGTTTAAAGATATTGATATTATGACAGTGCCTTAAAAAACAGAAACTGTCTATTAAAGCATATTATAAAATATCTAATTATTTAGATGACAAAAAAGCTTGGGATGTATCTGCTCCAACTCGACTCGGCATCCGTAACAAAATTGTCAAGGATCATACAAAAAAGTTTTAAGACCAGAAAAGCTTTTTGCCGAATTCTTCTTGAACTGGGGTTAGGAGGAACCGGCACTTAGATTCACTAGCATGTAAGAAGACGATTCAAAGTGGTCCTTGTGATTGTATTGAATAAAGTTATATTGAATTTTGAATTTTTTGAATTTTGTGTTATCAGTCTTGTGGTTCCCATAACACAGGTTCTACTTACTTTGGGGTTAGATGATGCTGTGTAAAATGTCCAGAATTATATTTATATATTTATTTATCTACTTAGATCTACATTTTGGTCCCCAGGATGAGTTTCCCAACCAGAAGACGATTATTATAATTAGCAATCGCAGTTAGGAAACTGTTGCTGACTACGCGAAAGCCTATAATAGTAAGAACTCGGTGGCTCAAGCTTCATTATCCAATCAAGGTTGGTCCACAAGAGAGTTACCCTCGGGCTATGAACAGTATAAACAAGTAGGTGCATAAGTACTAACAAACATTGAAACCTCGATTCTATTGATCTGTAATCATGATCACACAATTGGAAGTTGCTGACCGTGGCGTGGCGAAACTACAATACTGACGCGATTATCGAAGAATCGATCTTTGTCTTCAGTAACTCTACGGGAGATTTGCTTGCAATATTTCAAGGACTACACTAGGAGTATAGAATATGACGCAGAAAGGTGTGCGCCTTCATCCTTAGAGTAGATAGGTTAAATCCATACTATCAATACTCCACACTTCAAACTTCTGGTAATAATTCATAATCCTTAAATGCGAAAGTAACTCTGTCTGTCTGTCTGTCTAGCTTTCACGCCAAAACTACTAAACCGATTTAAATGAAATTTGGTACACAGATAGTCTAAAGTCTAAAGTGTTGTAAGGGGTTGAAAAGGGGGGTGAAATGTGGTATGAAAGTATTGTGTATTGTTATTTTCAGAACTAGAAGCATACAATTTTTGGCTGTTGATATAATATGCTAATACTACTAATATACTAAAATATATTTATATATTTTATATATCTATAGGTACTAATATTATAAATGTGAAAGTAACTCTGTCTGTCTGTTTGTTACGTATTCACGCCTAAACCGCTGAACCGATTTTGATGAATATTGGAATACTTAGAAATAAATGGGACCTTGGAGAAGGACACAGGCTACATTTTATGTAGGTACCACGCGTGCGAAGCCGCGGGCAGCAGTTAGTAATTCATAATTCATTAATTGTGGAACATAGGTTTTATTAATTGCTAAGTTCGCTATGCTACCATTTGGTAAATAGTGCACAATATTTTCTAACAAAGTGAGACATTTATTTAAAAACAAGAAGGTAACACAATAATAATTCAATAAAAATTCAATATAAACGTAACTTAGAAATATTAGTTAATTAAATTTGTCATTTTATTAATTCAGATTCGTTATAAAAACATTTTTGACGACCTCTGTGGCGCAGTCGGCTGAGGTCCGGCTGAGACGCAGAAGGTTGCGGGTTCGATTCCCGCCGCGGGACAAATGTTTGTACGATCTGCAAGTATTTGTCTCGGGTCTGGGTGTTTCTATGTATAATAAGTATGTATTTACTAAAAAAAAAAGTATATAAGTAGTATATCAGTCATATTTTGCTTGTAACCAGGACTGAGTTCCTTAATAAATTTATTTAATGGTATTTTTTATATAGTCAGGTATGGAATTATATACTTTCCCGCATATTGCATAGCTACTATTTATATACATACTCGTCTTTGGAACTTTAGGCAATACAATTCTGCCCTGGTTTCTTGTGCTTCTATGATATACCTCACTAGCCTTAACAAACAGCAGGAGCAGGTCAGCAGGAGTTGTCTACCGACGGTATAGAGAAGCACTGCTAATGAAGAAAGTGCCCAGACTTTTTTTGTATAGTTCATAAGTTTGTGTCTATGTATGTTAATCTCTAAAGTATTTGTTTTCTATGGGCCCTTGTAATTGTATATTATACACATGATTTTGTTGCCTGAAATAAAGTTTATATTATATTATTATTATACTATACTTATAGCTATAAGAATGCATGGCCTCATGTCGCTCTGCCGTTAGACAGTTAACCGACACACTTGAAATTTATAAACTCTCTTGTATTAGTATTTCGTAGTTAAGGTGGTTATAAGATGGATCATGTAAAAAAAGCGCTAGGACCAAGACGAGTTTCTTGCCAGTTCTTCTCGGGCTTGGGTTAGAATGAATTGGCACCTAAATTCACCTAGTATGTAAGACGTTTCAAAGTGATACTTGTGATTGTATTGAATAAGGTATCTATTGACTTTGACTTTGACTTGAGCTGTTTGTTTTTTGTCTTAAAGTATCATAAGAATGTATTTAAAAATATATAAGTACGCATTCAGTGCGAACCACGAAATCGAGCGGCAACGAGCGGATCGCGGATCCAACTCACTCTGATTAGATTCTCTATGATGTATCGAAACAGTGTCGGTGCCTCCATCGATAAAATAATACGTGAATAAAACCCATGTTTATGTATAGTATAGTACAACTCACGAAAGTTTTGAAAGTATTCTATCAGTCTGGTCACCTTATTACTATGCTTAGCTTGGGGCTAGACTAGACGGCGTTGTGTTTTCACGAGTATTTATTTATTTATACTTACTAATATATAAATTCGAAAGTGTCTCTGTCTGTCTGTTACATTTTCACGTCTAAACGGCTGAACTGGTCTTTATGAAATTTTGTAAGCAGATAGATTGCGTCTTGGAGACGGGCTTTGTTATTTTAAGCGCGCGAAGCCTCGAGCAACAGCTAGTATCCTATAGCGAAGGCATGTTTAGTACAATACTATTAAATAAGTGTATTTTATATTGATGATTGAAGTCATTGATTCTTCTTTATCTTCATGTTTGAAGTGGCCAAAACCGCACAAGTTGTCACTCAAATACAAATACAGAAAAAAATAAGTGGGGGTCTAATCGTGTCTGTCACATATTTCCCGCTGCGCTAAATACCTTCATATCACCAATATTCATTGGCTCATTAGTCAATTACTCGAAAATTCGAACACCTGACATGCTATTCGTGACCATGCTATACTTGCGAAATTTCAAATGTGAACTTAAACCGCCCAAAGCCCACACCCTCAAGCCAGGGTTTCCAGAAGCGTTGTACCGTCATTAGAAACCTACAGCCGAAATATAGCCGAGAGCAAAACGGCTTAAAAAACGCAGCAAACCGCATTAAAGAACTATTTCTCAGTGAAACATCATCACACATCAATCATTCATCGATCTGTTTGTATGTATAATATTAATTTTTTATGTACTTTTACTATGTATTATCTGTATTTGTGTGTAAGTATCAATAATGTTGTGTAAGTTTATTGCGTTTATTAATTATAAAAATATTGAAATCATAGCTCATAATTTAGTGCAGATCGTGGAGATCACCCTCCGCTCAATATGTCTCTAGAGAAGCACCACTCCGCAACCTTCATTGTATTTCAGCACCAAAAAATAAAAATGGATTCAACCTTCTGTCTCCTCACTATCTCAGGTATTCTGTAATCTAAAATCTGTTCCGTAAACCTCGCGTAGTATCATCTTTTATTATTTACTATTATAACGCATTCCCTTTCCGCTCCACTAATGTGCATAAATTTTGCACAAAATTAGATCTTTATCTGCATCTGGGGAAGAAGATGGTTCGCATCAAGTAGCACAAGGTCATGATGATATCATTTATCGCATAATTCTATGGGATTTAATTATAACGAACGGTTTCTATTGCGTAATGCAATTAACCACGCATCGTGAAAGGGAAGCCTACCATAAGCCTTAGTTTTATAAAAGCTTCGCACGTTACATGACAGCCGTTATTTAATAGCAACTGGTACACAACAAATGAACCTTAATGTCAAATAGATAAGATATGAAAGTAATACTGGATCATTATTGGCCGCTTACAGTATATGGGAGTGAATGCGTTAAAAGGGACGGAATATGTAACATAAAGTCAGGGAAGCGCGCACTCCTACTATGAAAGGTCGCCATTTCATATACAATAATAAATGACGAACGATGTAACGATTTTGTGACGTCTTACTATAAAATATCTATTGTACAAATAATAAAAAAAAAAAATATAATAAAAAAAATCGCAAGCTTGTTATCAAAATGGATGCCATTCAGAGGAAAAAGAGGAATAAGGTGTAAACGCTGGTCTTGATGATCATGATATCAAACATGATCATGCAAACAGGCCAGTTGGCGCCGATGCGAATAGTCAGCAAGACCGTAACGTCTTGTCATTAAAACGGCCAGTATAATACGTCGGTTGCAGTTTCTGAAGAGACCAAAAGTAAATAGAGTTGTCTGTATTTCAATTTATGGGAGTCTTGTCCGGTTAAATTTCATCAAGCCAACTCATTTAAGGTTCTTTACCAAAACTTCTTTAATTGATTTTGTTATCTTTGTAAACTTCGTTCGTTTGTCTATGTATAAGTGGACTACCTAGTCCACGGCTATTTTGTATCCTCGATTGATATAATGTACCTTTTACTTCTACTTACACACACACGTACACAAACATACAAACACCACACCTTGATTACTATCGGTTTGCTTTGTTAATTATAATGTAAATGCCTTATTGGCTATCAATTATAAATTTAAGTATTATTGTGTATAAAATTATGAAGAACTGTGGATTATGTTAAACGAATAAATACATATTAAAAAATGCACTTGTACATGTGTATCCGACTTTTGTGAGGGCATTCCTATACAACCTATCTTTACCGAAGGTTGAATGAAAATATTACCGGCTTGTAGACCATTGAGCACCTTCCTAGTTACAAATCGTTATTGCTTGGTTTATTGATGTAAAATAACTGTGGTTATGGTTCACTGTTAATTTATTTGTTGCATCTAATTAGATTATTCCTGATTATGGTAACGAGTTACAACAGCAATTTGACCTACATCTTACAGGTATATGTACTTACCCATAAAATTTTACTATAAATAAACTATAATATAAATAAATATAATATAACTGTGGGGTAACACATAAAGACTTTCTTTTTCATGTAGAGTGCGTTGAAGTCTTTTGTATGGCATTATATATTGATAAGGGTTAGCTTCGGCGTACGTTGACTAGCATTTTGAACCCCATCGCTGGTGTTGTGTGTACCTATTTATAATGATTTGGCCGAGAGCGTGTGACCATTGCACTTGACTCTATGAAAAATTACCAATTCAAAGCTTAATATTTTTCATACAAATAGTTGTATCGTAGAATAGAATGTTCCTAGAATGTTCGTAATATTTTTGAAAAACCTATTCAATGACATGCCACTCGATGGAAAGTAAAAAACGTTTATTTTATTTTTTTATTTTTATATATTTTCAACGATGTTTTTTATTTCTTTCTTATAGATATATAATACTTATATAAAGAAATACGAATTACCAATACGTATTACCGTGTAAAAAACATTACTATAAGATTAATAGTCTGCGAGCAAGAGCTCTGGGGGCATATTCTTGAAATCGTTAAACTATAAATCGGGTCAATAATCGTGCAAAACCCTACTCTTAGCTACATCGTTTCGACTTTTTTTGATTGATGGAACGCCGTCATTAAATAACTAAATAAATATTGGAAGACAATGCACACAATACCATCTAACCCCAAACTAAGCATATTATGGTGACCAGATGACTGACCTAATACTTATTATATTTAGTTATATTAAAACTAAATACTAAATATCTATATTTAGTATTTAGTTTTAATATTTATTATATTTAGAACAAACACCTATGTTCATCTCACAAATGACCAACTGAGCTGATAGGCCATTAGAATAAGAATTAGAAAAAAAATATTGCAAAACTTAAGTGTATAATAATAATAATAATGCCGGACATTTCACACAGCATCATCTGGCCCCAAAGTAAGCGAGCTTGTGTTATGGGTACCACATGACTGATATACTACTTAAATACTATTTTTTTGTAAATACATACATATACATTGAAACACCCAGACCCGAGACAAATACTTGCAGATCATACAAACATTTGTCCCGAGGCGGGACAATTGTATGGGTACATCGTGCTTAAATTATATATAAATTAGGTCACTTTAAACAATTTGTGATCATAATGCACTATGAAGTATGGAACAAACCACCAGTGTTAGTTTGTAATTGTGCTACGGCGAGGTAGCTCTCCCTTCCTTACACAAAACATCATTTCAGTATGCTCTTGACGCGAGTCTTGTAAATATTTATCTATGTGGTAATTATACAAGTATTTAAAATTCAAAATTATTCTTGAGAATCTTTTGACAAAAGTACATATTTGACTTTTTTGATCGGTTTGGTAAGTCTCCACAACAGACGATTCGATAATTTTAATTTGACAACAAAAAAATAGTCAATTCGACTGAATTCGCCTTACATTTCAACGGCTTTATCGTTTCGATACATCGAAATCGGTTCGCCGAGTAAACACTCATTAGGGGCGGAGAGAAAGCCGAGAGACGACGACGTACATCAATGTTTGAACTAACAACATGTACTTACATATTTATAATATACCTATTCAATAATATGCTTATATATATATATATATACTTACTATCTACCTAGTAATTTTATAAGGCTTCTCCGTAGCAACCCAATGAATGCAGTCTATATTTCCTCTATTATGTAATTAGGTTCAATCATTTCGGATCGGCATCGGAGCTGCTTATGCTGGCGCTGCAATTGTTGCAGAACACTTAAACATCTCAGTGGATCGGTGTTGTCACGACTTTGTAATCGGGAGATCAATTGCTTGCAAAATAGTTGCGATTGCTGAATGCGATTAATTACACGTACCTACCTACTCTTACATTAGCTACTGTGCAAAAACGTGGGCTGTACTCATGAGCCAAATATAACGTTGGACGTATCTCTAATTAACCCCTTGGATATTCTTGATAGCCTGTCAAGCACAGTTGGTAGTAACTCTGCCCTCGGCGCTGTAGGTTGGGGATTCGATCCCCTCCCAAAACAAGCATTGTATGTTTGTTCTGTGTCAGGGTGTTATAAAGTATCATAAGTATGTATTTAAAAATATATAAGTAGGTATTCTATCAGTCATCTGGTCACCATAATACAAGCTATGCGTAGATCAGGTCTAGATGGTGTTCTGTGCATTATACACCAATATTAATTTATTGATCCTCAAAGTTCTGAGGTTCATTGTTCTCAGACAATAGGTCTGAGGTGATGTATTCCTGAATTTATGGGGATAATAGTCGTGGTCATATTATTCTTTAGTTAGTGTAATGATATAGAAGAATATAATTTTCACTTAAAACGGGATATTTACCATGATATATGAGTTTTTCTGCTTCCCGGTATTTCGGCACAGTTGCATGCTCCATGATCACGAGATAAGCTGAAGTCTTCGCGCGTGGGTGTTATTGGCAGACAAAACTGTCTACCCTCTTTCTCAGTCTTTTACTAAGAACATTACCCGTACTACCGGGTTCACTGTCACTAACAACTCGATCACGATTACGACACACCACACTCACGGTATCCGGACGCATAACTGGTACCTCACTTTTACTGTTTCCACACATCCTCACCACAGGGTTTCAGGCTCCAGACAATTGAAAACCGTCTTCTCGATTGAAATTCCTATGTTTGGAAACCGTAAAAGTGAGGTACCATTTATGCGTCCGGATACCGTGAGTGTTGTGTGTCGTAATCGTGATGGAGTTGTTAGTGGCAGTGAAACCGGTAGTACCTACGGGTAATGTTCGCAGTAAAAGACTGAGAAAGAGGGTAGACCGTTTTGTCTGCCAATAACACCCACCCGCAAAGACTTCAGTTTATCTCGTGATCATGGCGCATGCAACTGTGCCGAAATATCGGGAAGCAGAAAAACTCATATATCATGGTAAATATCCCGTTTTAAGTGAAAATTATGTTCAAAACCATGATAGTTTTAGAAGAGTATACAGAGTATATTTTTATATACCTTAAACCATTGAGGTTAGTGTCCACCAACGCATCAGTTTTATAGCCTCTGAGACTCAGTAGGCGTTTGGTCGCCCACTAAATAGGCTAGGTAAGTATTATTCACATCTTATTTTACTACGTACCAACAACCGAGCGTTTAATTCGCAATAGACTGCAATGTATGGCCTTCATAGTCACATGACTCGGAGCTTCGTGAATTGATCCACTTTTCACGTACAGTTGTAATAGATAAATCTAAGCGTACGCGCCGAGGCCAAGTCCCAGCGAAATCAGGCGCGTGCGGAAATTTTAATAAGTTAAACCATTTCATTCGTACCTTGTTCTTCTGCCTCATCTAGTTCCGTAATCAATTGTCTTTTTCTTCGATAAAGTTTGATGTCACAAAGTCGTATCTTGTCGTTCGTCATTTGTTATCTAATTAATATTATAACTGCAAAAGTAACTCTGTCTGTTTGTTACGTTTTCATGCCTAAACCGCTGAACCGATTTTAATGAATTTTCGTACAGCGAGATGGGATTTTGGAGAAGGACATAGGCGACTTTTTATGTAGGTACCACGCGTGCAAAGCCGCGGGCAGCAGCTAGTTTTACATAAAATGATGTCTTTTTATATAAAATAATGATTATGGATTATTTTTGCTCAAATCAGAAAGACACACAAAGCTTTTATTCCAATTATTCACACCCGAGCTCCATTTAAATAAAACCAAACTTACTAATAAAACCGGTAATAACTCGAGAAAATTTAAAAATATAAGTGCAATGTTTGCTTCGCAAGACGGCCAAAAAGAATTTCTTTCTTCATCCTATAACAGCATGATGACAAAAGTGCCAACGTCAAGTGATTTTGTTATTTTAGAATATCGTCATGAAGTTACAGTCGATCGTCTTTGTCTATTCTAAACTTCTAAACGTCATCACGGAATGACCGCCTAGAATTTTTTCCGATTCCTTGTCGTATAAATCTTAAAACACCATAAAACAATTATAGTTAAGTTGTCCACACTTATACTGTGTTATAATAATAATAATAATAATGGCGGGCATTTCACACAGCGTCATCTAGCCCCAAAGTAAGCTGAGCTTGTGTTATGGGTACCACATGAGTGATATACTGCTTATATAATTTTTTTTTGTAAATACATACATATTACACCTAGAAACACACAGACCCGATTCAAAAACTTGCAGATCATACAATATTTTGTCCCGTGGCGGGAATCTAACCCGCAACCTACTGCGTCTCAGCCAAGCCTTGGCCCTCTGCGCTACAGAGGTCTTATAATACAGTACCTATAAGTACATATAATATAATGTACTTTTGTAATAGGTAATCATGTTTTGCTAGACCGATCCCCCGCGATACAGACCTGGCCTAGTGCGGAGATCACTAGTAATTTGCGTGTGAAATTTAACATTTGGTAAATAAACATTACCTTATATATGCTATGAAGTCAAAAATTATTGATTCAAAATCCGCTAATATAAACCAATAAAACGTGTAATAACACGAGAAAAACGAATTAATCTAGAAGAAAAACCCAATTGTACAACCTAATTATGGAGTAAATTAAGATCTTGTGATGTTTTCATAGATTTGACAAGTTTGTTTGAAGGAAGGACGCGGACGCCACGATTGTTCGTGGAAAGAGATATCATTGATTTATCAGACGTATTTCGAAAAATCTGTCCCTACTCCGATGAACGTAAGTATTTATCTGCTTACTAGCTGTTGCTCGCGACTTCGTCCGCATTTTTTTTTTAAAGCCAAATTTTATTGATAAGTTTCAAACCAATCATCTGACCAGCCATTAAAACTTTCCATACAAACATTCACTCCATATTTTACTCATTTACGAGGGTTATTTTGAAAAATCCTGAAACACGTGTCCATTTATTTTGCATTTTAAGTATCCAAACCAAGTTTCAAATAAATCACACATGTTAAAAAGTTCCCATACAAACTTTGACAGCCCTTTTACCCCTTTTTAAGGTTATTTTGAAAAATCCTGAAACATGTGTCCATTTATTTTTTATTTTATTTATTCATATCAAATTTCAAGCAAATCGCACCACGTGTTAAAAAGTTTCATACATTCGTTTTCACCCTTTTTTTAGGGGTTGAATTTCAAAAAAATCCCGCCTAAAGGCATCAGCCTTTGCTGTAAAAGGAAGCTACCTTCCAAATTTCAGCTTTCTAGCTTCAGCGGTTTCGGCTCGGCGATGATGAATCAGTCAGTCAGGTTAAGCTCTTTTATAGGTATAGATTAGGTAGCTATCTAGTACCTTTTATTTTCCTAAGCCCGAGGGTGAACAGACTAACCACCATAAAACATGAGGTCGTGCTTTCTGATGCAATATCCGCAGCCAACCTATAAGTCGTTGCTTTATTTTTGTTGTCAAAGCAATTGATCTGAGACACGAAGGTCGCATTCCTATATCAGATTTCCATAGCGGATGCTATCGTCAAGGATGTCAAATACAAAACCCAAGCATTTGTTGCTTGGGTTTAGATAGATTTGCTTAGATAGATTTCTTAACAGTATTTCATTCAGAACTGTCAGAAAATATACATATGTTTATATAAGTAGTTCTCATCTCAGTCTGATGTGTATGTGATATGTTCTGATATACGGGCCTTAGATAATTGTTAGGATTATGTTATATAGGTAGCTTGAAAGGGCTTAAACTTACATATTGTTCTTCCAGCTTAATAAAATACATAAATAATATTACATAACAACCAAAGCATCATCTAGCTTCAAAGTAAGTAGAGCTTGTGTTGTACATGACTGATATATTACTTAACATACATACTTTTTTTAAATACATACATAGAAACACATCCGAGATTAATATTTACAGATCATCAACTCCACCAACTGCGCCACAGAGGTCATAGAAAAATATAAAAAATAACTATTATATAATTTTTATATTTTAACTTGGTAATCCTAATCATATACAGGGTGTACAACCTGTTTCAGTAAAATCACGTAAAATGTATTCCCAAATGCTGCAATCATTACGGCCGTAATATGCTGTTCTTATTTGGTGCTGTCACGACTCACGACGCTATTGACTTCCATATAATTTTTTTTGTATGTCTTTTATCATATGTTGGTAGTGTCTTTGCTTCCAAACTTTAAATATAATAAAAATAAAAAGCCAGTAATTCTGAGCATGATCATTAAAATAAATAAATATTGGTAGACTACGTAGGTACACAACACCATCTAGCCCCAAATTAAGCGTAGCTTGTTTTATGATGACAAAACGACTAATAGAATACGTTTATATTTTTAAATTCTTACTATGGTCGTCTTACTAAGTGTCTGTCTGTATCGATGGCTTTAAGAAGATCTTAAATAACCTTATATAAACCAATATATTGGTGGATAATCGGACACCATCTAGCCCAAAACCAAGAATAGGTTAAATTGGAACTATAGGACTGATAAAATACTAATTTATTTTTTAAATAACTACTTATATGATATAGGTGTGATAAAATGTAAGATCTATATCACACGAATGTTTTTCCTGGTAGGGAATCGAATCTACAACCTTCAATGCAGCACCAAGAGCTCAGTTCAGCTGCTGATCTGAAAGGTCAGACAAATTAGGTTACGAGTATAATATGACGGTGAACACTTTATAGAAACCATAGAGTTTATACCTACATTACTCGGTTTCGCAACTCAGATATGCTCTTACCGAAACTGATTGCGGAAAACAACCCAATAAAATTTAGACAAACCGGAAAGAATTAAGTACCTACTCGTGATTATTTTATGAGGTCAGGTCTGGTTTCGGTCACTTTCTAAGCGCGATGGAGCGCGGTCCTTAATGTCACAAGAGCTTTCGCCTAAATACTTAGCCTAAGGACATAAGCAGGTACCCATAAGTATAAATACCTGGTAATTTTTTTCAGGACTTTAGTTAATAATCCGTAGAATTACATAATGTGGGTGCCTACTTAAAACTAACTTTGATATAATATACGAGGTCCAAAAAACCCCTGATTAATACTTTCCAGTTTGCATTTAGGCCTAGCACGCATTCTCGATTTAAGCCGCGCTATTTTAGTATGTATTTATTAAGGTTATTTTGCGGTTTTTTTCGTTAGTGCGTGCGCGTTTGATTCCATGTTCTAATAATGAACAAAATCGCCGCGAAATAATCCGCATTGCACCAGCGCGCAATGCGCTAAGTTAAGTTACTTACTTATAAATACTTAATTGATTTTTTATTAACAAGAAGCATAAGCATGAGCATAACCAATCGTTATAATATTTGATTGACACTCATAAATTACATCACTTCTGATTGGAGAACACACTACTAAATTATCTGCAAACTGAGCCACAATTTAAGCAAATCAAAATCAACTTAATGAACTAGCTCCATCAAGATGCAAATTAATAATCTAAACGTATTAAACGTGTTGCAATTATTTTCTAACAGTAGAAACAGTTACAATTACGAGTATGTAGACATTGTACCTACCTACAAACACAATTATCTACAGATGTTTGTTAGCTAGGTATTTGGTAGTAGGAGAAGGTCGGTATCTTCAAACACACACTTATGTAGCCCTAAAATGTTACATTTCCTTAAAATAGTTCTATGTCGCAGTCTGTTCGTCTGCCAAAAAATCTACTTTAAAAACACGGGTTTTTATTGACCTATTTTTTTGTTCGCGATTCGCACTGCGGGGTATGTATCGTACATCTCGTCTCGTACTCGTCATGTCCAGGCCTAGGCAAGGGTAGTGCCTAGTCCTGGACATTAGGACCAGACGAGTTTCTTACCGAATTATCCTTTTTCGGCAATCTGTAAAATGAGTTTATTTTGATGAATAAGTATTATAAATTTGAATTTGATATTACAATAATAAGAAACTAATAATTAGCGTTGTGTTTATTTGCATTTTCTCTTTTGAGAAATAATAATATTATCGGACATTTCACACAGCATTATCTAGTCCCAAGGTAAGCAGCTTGTGTTATGGGTTAACACATGACTGATATACTATGTACTTTTTTTATTTCCTCCCTAAACTAACATTTGTGTGACGAACGTAGGTGTTTGTTTTGTGTCTAGTGTCATAAGTTAAATACTTAAAACATATATTAGGTATTAGGTACATTAGTATATTGGCCTCAAATCTGTTAGCACCAATTTAACTCATTTTAGCTAAAATTAGGTCTAGAACTGTCAAATGAAACTTTGGTATTCTGCTGCTACCAACTTATCCTAATTTATTTTTATCTAATTTAATTAAACGTTCCTAATTTAGTTAGATGGTACCAACCGAATAGATTTTACAAATGCTAATTACAATTTTACTAACTAAATATATTTTAGAAAATTCCTAATTTTAGAAATGAACCAACCGAATTGCCACCAATAAGTATATAATATATTAGGTATATAAGTATTAGTATGTTATCTGCTCGCCATAATACAAGCTACGCTTAGTTTGGGACTAGATGACATTGTGTGAATTGTACATTTATTTATTATTATTTTTAATCATACAATACTACATAGAACTAGATACTAGATAGAACACCTTATAGAACAACGACACGTATTTCTCTGTTCTGTGGAACACCCTCTATCTTCACTGTAACCTACAAACATAAAGTTTAATTGGTTCAAAGATAAAACTCAATTAGATGTTTACCTACGTTAGAACGATTGCTGTAAATTGGGCAATCGCAATAAAGCGCTTGACTTTGAAAACGGTACATAATCTTACCAGCCTTCAGCGCAAACCCGTTTAATTACTCATTTTGAACTCGACCAATTATGCTACACCTCTCGAAAGTTAATAATATAGGTACCTACATATAGTTTATGGATAGGATAGGTAGGTATATTGGATATTTACGCAAGGCGTGGTAGTGAGCTCTTACTGAGAAGTAATGTACTTACTCCTGTTTAAAAAATAATTATTCTTGACATTCATGTGATGATGACCTCTTGATGACCTCTTGACCAGCGGGCGAAGGCCCGGCTGAGACGCAGAAGGTTGCGGGTTCCACTCCCGCCGCGGGAGAAATGTTTGTGTGATCTTTAATGATTTGTCTCGGGACTGAGTGTTTTTCTATGCTTAATATGTATGAATTTACAACAAAAAAAAGTATATATGAAGATGCAGTATATCAGTTATGTGATTCCTATAACAGAAGGTTTTTTTGCTTAGGGTCCAGATGATGCTATGTGAAATGTCCAATATTATTATTATTTGTTTTGTGATACATCAATAAACTATAGACTAAATGTCAGTTTCTACAAGGTAGCCGAGAAAACGTTTGTTGCGGCTGCCATATTAGTCTGGGTAACCTTACTAAAATACATTTCAAAAAAATATAAAATCATCATTCAGGTTGAACCGTCAATCGTGTTTTTTTAGAATCATCCATATCTTCTACACTATTACTAACGATTAATTATAATATAGCTGAAAAATGGGATTATCCTGTTATGTATGTATTTACAAAAAAAAGTATATAAGTAGTATATCAGTAATGTGGTACCCATAACACAAGCTCTGCTTACTTTGGGGCCAGATGACGCTGTGTGAAATGTCCGGTATTATTATTATTATTTGTAAATTGGTCAAAATCATTACTTAATTTTTAAGTACTAACCCCTAGTTATAAACTAACACAATGGACTATGTAATTGTCTAAATAAATAAATAAATAATTATTATTAATAATTTCAAATTCTAGTGTAAATTGGCCCTGATTCTTAAGATGTCTAAATATTTAACTGAAATATCGTATAACACGAACTAGTTTAGTTTGAAGTCTGAATTAGAGTAACATTTTAAAATGATTTCTAATATTTACTAAGTTAACGTGTCATTGGCATTATTTAGCTCATTTTAGACGCCATGTAATTTGGTGTTAATTTAAACTGCGGAATATCCAAGGAAAATTAATAAATAATGGAACAAAATGTTGCCTTCATTATTATTATTATAATTGCGGGCGGGAGGAAGGTGGATGCGTCTACATCGTATCTAACTCAATAGGAATAGATTGGCGGAATAGTACTAAATATTTGTCCATCTGTTTAAATCTTCACTTATTTCTAAACTAATACTCATTTTAGTGTAAAAAAATAAGATCGTTTTATAATAAATTTTAGTTAATCCAGCGAAACAACAGAATCAAAGTAATTACTTACAGCATTTTTGACACAAAACGCACAAATCGATTTACCTACATCTTATCGATACGATAGGTGCAACGCTAATTGGCTTCAATTTATTTTACTAAACAATGCTCAACATTGACAGATGTTGATATATTATGTACCTACATGAATAACAAAATACCTGCTCCTACAGACGTGTTGACATGATAAGAGGCAGGTCGTAGTTCTCCCACACTTTGTTGAAATACTTAAGTATTACATTTAAAAATAAAATGACCAAAAAAGTAAAAAAATCAATTAAACTTGTATAAATAAGTGCATTGGTATTAAGCCATTGAAGAAATGGTTAATGCAATATGAACTCGATATTGCACGGATCTGGTGCACCGTTTCCAACGATAAATAACACCTAAAAAAGCAAGTTTTATCAGAACTACAACTTGGATAGTTATTTATAAATAAAGAATAATACAGAAATGCACAGAACTTATAATATAAATAAATAAAATAATAATAAATAATGCTGGACATTTCACACAGCGTCATCTGGCCCCATAATCTGGTGGTACCCATAACACAAGCTCTGCTTACTTATGAGTAAGCAGAGCTTGTGTTATGGTTACCACCTGACTGGTTCACTACTTACATCGTTTTTTTTATATATACATATACATAAGTACATATTATACATAGAAACACCCAGACCCGAGACAAATACTTGCAGATCATACAAACATTTGTCCCGCAGCGGGAATCGCACCCGCAACCTTCTGCGTCTCAGCCGGGCTTTGTCCCATTGCGCCACAGAGGTCAACGAAATAAATATGCGAAGTCAGTAAGGTGAAGAATGCCTAGTGGTCAGCTTCCAAACCAATTTAACCCTATCTAATTAGCATAGCGAAAAAATAAAATCGGGTTGCACTCCGGGAGTGCCGACAGAAGTGAAAACTTATGTTGGCGCGTTAGAGTTTAGTAATAAATCACTTCAAAATCAGTAATTATTGCGACTGCCAATCAAATACTGAACGAATACAGATGATGCAATATTTTTTGTTTAGAATGTAGATAATATATCAAAGAACCTAACTCAGTAAACTTCTCCATACAAAAGTAGACTGTAAACATGTGAATTAAGGTTTATAATCAAATGGGGCGCGAGCGCGGCAGCCGGCTGCGTCTCGCCCCAGACGGTGACGGTGTCGCGAATCCAGAGGCTTTACCTCATCTACGAATATGCGTACCGCGCTAAAAGAAGTTTTCACTTCAAAAAATTGTATGGGCATTTTTGGTTTTTTAACAAAAAAATTAAAATAGTATATCAAAATAGTATAGTATATGGTATACCTATATCAGTCATGTGGTATAACACAAGCTCTGCTTTCTTTGGGGCCAGATGATGATGTGTGAAATGTCTTGCATTATTTACTTATTTATTTAGTTAGTAGTAGGTACTTTCTTATGAAAGGCACTCTAGTGGCGAAGTTATAGGCCGCACAAAGACCCTCGTAATGGCTTATGTTTTAAGAAGCATGGAAGCACTCTGATGACGATGCCTCTGCATCCACACATTAATGTACCTTCTGACCTCGCAAAGCATCACTTAACTTCGTTGATGAATTACTATGATATTATACAACGAGCAATCTCGGACTACTGAGTCTTTTATGAGTTGTCACAGTAACTGCACCACTGATGAGACCTCTGGGAATGATCGGCACCACCAAGCTCCCGTAACATTCCAGTTGTGCTACGCAATACATTTAGAAATAAAATGATTGGAATGTCAATAAATTAATTAGTGGTTAGTCGTCATAGCTTGATTAATGATAGCCGGGATTTGTCCCGGGGCGAAATTGCAACATACCTAGTCGATAACACAAATCGAAGCTGCAGACCGACCTCGGTCCACATTGCCGTTTAAATCGTGTGTGAGCTATTTGGAGCTGTGTATCCGATCTACCTAAGTACATACAGGATGTTTATACTATGGCTAAGACGTAGCTAAGGGTGCCACGACTTAACTCTTTAGAATTAAAGAATCTCCTAAGGAGTTTTATCGTATCATTTATATTTTTAGATGTAATCCTAAATTTAAGAAATAAACGAATCATTTTTATTTTAAACCCCAATTAGTTTTAAATAAATATTATGTTAGTTGCATCCATCAGCTGTTTTTTAATGAAAAGTCGGAAAAGACCGTTTTTTTTAATATTTACTGACAGTTGCTTGGTTGGAGTGTAAGTACCAAGTTGCCGCCTAGCTAGGCTGTTAGAAATCTTTGTGTGGTCAACCTTGATATTTCGTATTACGAGTGTAGGTAGTACGAATGCAAACATGTTACATGGCGTTTACAATGACTGGAGATTTAAATTACAATGAAATTACTCGAAGCCTACATGTAAGCCGCATAAGAGCTGCCTGATTTTAGGTCGTAGAAGTATCTATAATAATATCATATGTAATATATATATATGTATCTATAAAAGAGCTTAACCTGACCGACTGATACATCATCGCTGAGCCGAAACCGCTGAAGCTAGAGAGCTGAAATTTGAAAGGTAGCTTTCTTTTATAGCAAAACCACCTACAAAGGCGGGATTTTTTGAAATTCAACCCCGAAGAGGGTGAAAAGGGATGAAAACGAATGTATGAAACTTTTTAACCCGTGCTGCGATTTGCTTGAAACTTGATTTGAATAATTAAAATGAAAAATAAATGGACACGTGTTTCAGGATTTTTCAGAATAACCCTTACAAAGGGGTAAAATGGGGAGTCAAAGGTTGTATGGGATTTTTTGCCAGATGGTGTAATTTCTTAGAAACTTGGTTTGGATACTTAAAATGCAAATTAAATGGAAACGTGTTTCAGAATTTGTCAAAATAACCCTCATAAATAGGGTGTGAAAACGGGTGAAAAGTAATGTACTTTTTAACGCGTGGTGCGATTTGCTTGAAACTTGATATGAATAATACTAATATATAAACTCGATGGTTCTCGTACAAACGCGCGGGTGAAGTCTCGGGGTTTCCAGCTAGTATACTATACTTTTATACTATAATATATGTATATTCATATATTATAGAGGACTATCATATATACTGTAGAGGTCGAAAAGTCCTTACAAAAACTACTGGATCGATATGGATGGGAATAAAATTTTATGCTAGCTTTCAGCACACGCTGAAGTATGTTTTATCACGCCTTTAAATGGGGGGAACGGATTTAATGTTGAAATTTATCTGTTATAAATAATGCTGGACATTTTATACGGCATCATCTAGCCCCAAAGTATGCAGAGCTTGTGTAATGGGAACCACATTACTGATATACTACATATACACTTTTTTGTAAATATAGACATAGAATAACATTCTAGTCTCGCGGCGGGAATCGCACCCGCAGCCTTCTGCGTCGCAGGCGAGCCTTAATCCACTGCGCCTGCTGCTGCGTCAGTTTGTATGGGGACTTTTTAACGCGTCGTGCTATTTACATAAAACTTGATTTGGATAGCTTAAGTACGTATTGTAGGGCGCCTTGTAGCTAGGTAGGTGCCATATTTGTATGGCAGCGGGCAAGGATTGGAGTCCTCCTCCAATCCGTGCTGAAAATAAAGCTCAGTGGGGTGCCATGGGAGAGGCTGATGTCTAGCAGTGGACTGACACGGGCTAGACTGGTGAAGTACAAAATAAATACAAAATATATAAAAATTAAAATACATCTCTTTATTTATAAATGTTAGAAACATATTTACAAAAACCTAATCGAAAACGCGCGGACGAAATCGTGAACGGGTCAGCTAGTTAAAAATAAATTAGATAAGGTCCTTACGTATGCATATGTTAAAAGCCCTAAGTCAACTGCATCTCTTAAAAGAGGGATTCTAGGAATTCCTTTCTTCCTGCGCGTCTACACACTATAAAACACAACCTCCAGAGTATCTACGTGTTGTCTATAGGTACAAGTCTGTTAGTGAGATGTTTATGATGCGTCTGCATTTTTATAGACCTGATGGTTTTACTACAGGCACGTTAAAGATAACTGCGAGAAGAGTGCTGGGGTGATCTTTATGTCAATGGTATAAGATCTAAAATGCAACAATTCACGACTCTACATTATAGAACGTACAATCAAGTCTTTCACTTTGGAATATTTACAGCCCGATGCATGTGATTGTGACATAATGTTAATTAGGAGATACTAAGCTTCTCTAATTTTTAAATGAAATTCAAGCTTGCGAAAAATGTAACTTTTATAGCTCAATTGACCGACATCTTGTTAGCTAAAGGATAACAAAGAAACTGCTAGATCTTGGCTGTTTTTATTTTGCATAACCAACATTAACTCACGCCTTTAAGCGATGTGATAAAATCGAGCCATTGTTGTCGGTACAACATTTCTAAAAGATGCAAATTAAACAATGCTTCTGTTGCATAATATTTAGAAAGAAAAATTGTTTTGATTCTCAAAATCGGATGCTACGTTAATGAAAATGTATGTTGCTCTATTATGTAATAAGATTAAATATTAAGCCATTAGGCGATGACAGTTTGTGTGTTAGGTATCCAAAAGGAAACGGATGCTCCGTGTCCTTTTATTTTGACGTAAGTAGAGTACAACATACTTCTTAGAGCAGATTTTTTACGGCTTCCGAAAAAAACCGGAGGTTCTCAGTTCGACTGTATTATTTTATTCTATTGATATGTTTTTTTTGTACGTATCTTGTCTGATATCTTGTCTGATATATCTCCTCCAATTATTAGCCGATTTTTATGATATTTTTTTTAATCTATAGGGTGTATATAGGGTGTGAAGGTACATATATAAATGTGGTATATCTGATGATGGAAAATATGGAAAATCTGAAACTACTCAACGCAAGAGAACTAGTATCGCTCGCTATTAGTAATTATTTTAGATAATATAGTAAGGGTCTATTTAAGGGTCCTTTTCAGTGGTCAACTCACTTGACAATGGACTTTGATACCCTACAGAATTCTTCAACGTCAAACAGCTCATGTATTGCAATTAAGGCATAATTACAGAATAGTGTACTATTCTGTAATTATACCTAATAATATACAATAATATTACGATTACGATTAGCCTATTGTGTCCCACTGCTGGGCAAAGGCCTCCCCTTGATCTCTCCAGTCATCTCGTTTTTGAGCTGTTTGGACCCAAGCTCTGTCGAAGGTGTCGAGATCATCTCACCTTCGACAGAGTTTTGGGTCTACCACGGCGCCGCCTCGCTGTCTCAGGGCTCCACTGAGTGGTGATTTTGGCCCACAGCTGATTCGGCATAATGATATAAAATAAAATAATATAAAAAAACAAATATAATACAATAATATAACATAAAAATATAATACAATAAACTTATTAAGGCATTGTATTGGTGATCACAGGTAATACTTTAATATAAACATGTCAGTTGATCAGACCATAGGATTTACGGAACACATCGATGACATAAAATATCATGTATCGGATTTATAGTGGGTATTGTATTGGTTATTTTATATTACAATTCACCGGTGTTGTTTTTCAGGGTTAAGAAGCGGGTCAGTTTTTTCAGTAATCAGTTTTTTGTTAAAATCTATTAGGTACCTATTATTTAAAATCATAATTACATCTATTACTCGTAATTCCAACTTACTTTCATTAAAAATGTATATCTAGATCTGTATGATCATACTTATCATCAATTCAATGTTCCTAACTATTAGTAACAACCTACGTATGTACCTACTGTGAAGAAATAAATAGGGGTGTATCCAACAATTTCCATTAGGTATTTCTATTAATATAAATACAGGAACTGATTCTTCCACTATTTCCATTGCTGGCGGCGGCAAAAAAACTATATTCTTAACTATATTAGTAACTAATCTGGTGCTTCGCCGGCCGCTGCCGCTGCACGCTCGCTTTGCTCGCTCGCCCTGCGCGTTGTTTTCTATACTCTAACATAACCTAACCAAATGGTTCCGATCTGATTTTTACTTTTTCAATAAGAACTACTATTCATATTAAAAAAGTTAAAAAGGCACGGGAAGGTAAAATTTGTATTCATTGCGTTTTTTTTCCCGCGCTAGAAATAATGGAAAAAACGCTAGTCCCACTTTTTCTATTTTGTATTTCCATGGAAATAGTGGGATACACTCATAAATAGGTCTTTCCCAGTTCGGCATGAGCAAAGACATTATTTACGAATCACATTAACTTTTTTAAAGCTGTAGGTATTTTAACACCTAATTAATTATTCGGTCATTTAGATGCAAATTAATGTTAATGTTTTGTAAATGCATTTTATGATTGCTGTAAAAAATCAAATAAATGAGTCAAGATAAAGATAATTACCTACATAGTATTTCTATTTTGAAACTCTCGTGTTAGTAGATACCGACCACTCGTATTTGTCAATAGTTAACTTATTTATTCTTTGAACAACTTGAGTGTTATTTAAATGTGTTACCACCTTTATTCGCTGACATTGGAGTGAAAAGGACAGAACATACTTTAACGCCACGCTAACTTAGTTTATAATTATAGGATAATAAATAATGCCGAACATTTCACACAGTATCATCTGGTCCCAAAGTATGCAGGGCATGTGTTATGGGTACCACATGACTGATATACTACTTATATACTTATTTTTATTTTTCTTATTTTTTTTACATATTATACATAGTAACACCCAGACCCGAGACAAATACTTGCAGATCATACAAACATTTGTCTCGCGGCGGGAATCGAGCCCGCAAACTTCTGCGTCTCGACCAGATCTTAGTCCACAGCGCCACCGAGGTCGTCATAATAGTGTAATAGGAGGATTGTGGGTATCTATCTTATTAAACTTAAACTCACATATGTTTTTATTCAATATAATCACAAGGGTGATCTTTGTGATTGTATTGAATAAACAGCTATTGATTATATGTATTGATTATACACCTACTATATTCAATATAATCACAAGGGTGATCTTTGGTGGCAATTCTTCCTAACTCAAGTTCGTGAATAATTGGCAAGAAACTCGTCCTGATCCTAACATTTTTGTATGATCCTTCTTTACTATTTTAATACGAAAACAATACAAAGTAATACAAAGTAACAGTAGGTTGCAGTACATTGCAAAATTAACAGTTAACTGTCAATATCAGCCTATTTTAGAGGCAATTTTATTTAGAGGCAATTTCAGCCTACATTCACCCACTACTGGGTATAGGCCTCCTCTTTATCGCGATTTTTTTTCGCCAAGGTAGACTAGGTACTCTGACAGATGACAGTTAACCAATGTATTAATATCTTCAAATGAGGCTGGCACGAAACGTGAAGTGACCCGATGCGATTACCTGATCTGAATACCTGAAAGCAATAGTTCCATACGGCACTGACTTCATATTTAAATACTTAATACTAACATACAAAACAAAACAAACGAATATAAATTTAATTATTTATTGATATAAACTAGGACAGATAATTGATTCAAGCGTGACATTGCGTTAATCCATTACAAAACATTTAACAGATGGACAAATATTTAGTACTATTGCGCCAATCTATTCCTAATGAGTTAGACACGATGCATGCATCCCGCATTTGAAAAACCATCCAAGCGTCTAACTCATTAGGAATAGATTGGCGGAATAATACTAAATATTTGTCCATCTGTTTTATGATTTTTTTAAAGGAAACCCAACACAGATATATGCACATTAAACATACATAGAATCAACAGGTAATAAACCTAGCGTAATTATAGAGCACCGTTAAATGCCGATGCGTTAAAACTAGCAAGGCAGTATTATGTCGCTATAGAAAGTATGTACTGCTACAGGTGAACCTTTCTGCGTCTGTGGTCGGGTTTAGACTGTAGTTACCTATTATGTGACCTCCCCGGTATCTAGGTATAATTAATACAAAAAGTTTATTACATTGCATTGTCAATACTGCAGGTATTCGTATTGTTACGGCACATGAATTTAAACTTTTTGCAAACACTATTATGTGCATAGCACAGTCGAATGACAAATTCACCTGCCTACTGCAGATGCTGTTTATTTGAAACTACTTTTTAATTGAAATACGTACACTACACTATTATATATTTCCGAAGGTTCAACCAGTGGCCTGAAACTGAAGGGCCGACGGTCATACACTTTGCGAAAATAGCAAGTTATTATCATAGTCATAGTCTTCGCTTTAGGCATTATTTACTAACTTTTGATGGAGATGGCACCCGTTTTTAACCGACTTCAAAATAAGAGGAGGTTCTCAATTCGACGGAATCTTTTTTTTAAATATATGTTCACCGATTGATTACTCAAAGGGTAAATTCTTTTTTTTTTTTTTTGGTTGGTTTTTGTTGCCTGTAAGAGATCGCTTTTAGCGATAAGGCCGCCCATTGTACAATTTTATTTATATTATTTCTCCTGTGTTCTTTTTGTGTACAATAAAGTGTTAATCTATCTATCTATCTTTTTTGTTGTTTAAAAGGGTTATACTTCCCTTCATGTTTATCGAAGTATAATTCGATAAAATTTAAGTGGTGGTCCCATTTAAATTTTATCGTTATCGGTCGAGTGATTTTTAAATTATCAACAAAAATCTAAAAACAATGTTTGTAATTGCTCAGTTTCCATTCAATGTGGTCCGATTACCAGTTTTTACCAATAAAGTCGTAAGTAAGTCCATAAAGGTGCAGTACGAGTGTTGATAATGTATATTTCATGCATGCTTACGAGTGAAGAAATAAAAATATTTACGATTTGAGCAAGAATTTCGTATGTATTTCGATATTATCTATATGTATCATTAACATGTATGTATAATGCATGTTATCTTAAGTAATTTACCGTACTGTTATTAACTGTAAGTTTGTTAAAATAAAATAAAATAAAATACTAAAAATACGTGAAACGAAAACTTCGTAAAAAGGGTTGTACCCCTTTTTACGAAAATTGGGGGGTCGGAGAAGGAGTGCAGAATGCAAATTTTTTTTTAATTATGCATAAAAATACATAAAGTATTAATTAATTTAGTAGGCGACGACTAGTTATCATAAAAACACAATATAAATAAACAAAATGCTTGCAGCTAATCAAACATTTTAATTTCTTAAAACTAAAACGACAACATAAAATGTGGAAGGGCTTAAATTTTCCATTGAATATAACGTTTACACTGGTCTCATAATAGTAGCATTATATTCCCCATCTCTCTTATCGTGTTACTAGTTCTTTATAACCAGTGTGGTGAAAGGGTTACAGTGCGTTATGAGATCAATAAATAGATGACTAGAGGACTACTAATACAGATTAGAGTCGGCTAGGTGCGCCGACACGTGACTTTTGTCATATCGTGAAAGGCATATTTCGCATACATAGCAGAGAAATCTTCTAACCATACAATTTGATATTCAACCGCTGTGAAATTGGCGAAACATGTTTAGATAATATATATTTTAGAATTTATACATTTATGACTTTTATAATAATTGATCGAGCGTGCGAGCTAAAATTTTCATGGCATCTTGGGTGATTCTGCTTTGTATGTTCTATATGTGTATGTTTGTTTGACGATAACAATCTAACCGGTCATCCGATCTTCATGAAATTTGGCTGGTCGAAAGATTAGAATTTAAAAATGAGCTGGTAACTTATTGAACAAAAGATATAGGGTGGGAGAGGGTTCCAAGAGGAAGAAAAAAAACACTAATTCAAATGAGTCAAGTGAGGTGTCATATGAAAGTGATTTGTTTGTACATTCAAAAACTATTTATATATATATTATTGGATAAATAGTTTTTAAAATACAGCGTAAACATTAAACCATTTTAATTTGAGCTCCCATTCACTACATTTTCGTTGACTTTATAGGTCTGAGCTTAAGTAGAGAAAATTGGACTCAAAGAAGATAGATAGGTAAAAATGGTGATAGCGAGCTGATCTGATGAAGAAATCCGGGTGCTGTTCAACAGAACTCCTCAATAAATTATCTGATTGAGCTAAAACTTGGTATACTTGTCAAGAATAACTGTATATTAAGGTGACAGCGAGCTGATTATGATGATAGAGTTAGGAGCTTTTAGTGAATATCAACAGGTAAATACCCGTGCTTGGGCTCATTTAAATCAGCTCCCACTAATCTCATGAAAGCTTTCATTTGTTTATATAAATCTATTTCCTGGCTGACTGACTGACTGACTGCCTGACTGTCTTATTCATAAGACATTCTAGACAAAGCACAGCCTAAACCACTGATTGTAATGACTTGAAATTGGTGGGATATATCTGTCTCGGTGTTGTATAGCGAAGTTTTAAGATGGGGATTTTCAAAATGTAATCTCTAAGGGGGTAAAAAGGGGTGAAAAGGTCGAGGTCGAGGTCGAGGTCGAAGTGAAGTGTGAAAATGTCAATACATGTGTAATGAATAAGCTCGCTTCGCTCGCTACGTTTACTTTTAAAAGCTACTTTCTTATTTTTTTATGGATAAGTGCTCTTTATTAGGTTTGTTACGGATTGCTTATTCAAAAAAGATTGCAGCTCGCTTCGATCGCCAGATAGGTACTATAATGTCAGACACATTATTATATTTAATTATTGTGTCTTAGTATATATAGAAGCAAAGAACTAGCAATAACAGTGACAGGTGAATTAAGTTACACATTATCACCCAGTTTTTAATCCATTTTTTTCTGAAATAGTCCCTTCTATTTATTATGAGTGTCAATAAAAATTATGATGTTTGTGGAATAGGCTAGCTTCATCCGGTAAAATAAAAATTGGGGCGCGTTCTCGCCCTTAAATTTTAGAAACTATTTACTTTGCGTTCTTTAATAATAAAAACGTTATAATAATGAACACAATTTGATATATGGAATGGTAAGGTTCGCTAATTAAAAAAATTTGAGGCTCCCTTCGCTCGCTAGTTAGCTTAATGTAGTTGTTGGTAATTTAGAGTATTTCTTTGTAACAGTTTGTTTTAGTGGTTAGATAAGTGCTATGTTTTTTAATTTAAAGTGTGAGAATCGATGTATCGGAGTAGGACTTTGAATCGGTTGAATTTTAAAACACATCACACAATAATTAGTACCCAGTTTTACTCTTTCGACTTATTTATGGAGACGTGGGAAACAGCAAGAACAGCGTATGTATATGCGTTCGTAATACGGACTTCGCGAGATCTCAATTCGAGGTGAATTACTAGTTATTATTATTAATTATTATAATTATAATTATTATAGTAGAAGTTCGAACCAGAAAGGATTAAAGTGCGTCTCAGAGACTTCGTTCACAACTTAGCATGCTTTCGAACTTTTTAGAACGACATAAAAATATACCACGAGAGTTGCATCTCGCAAATGCCAAGTTGCTCGTAAAATAAGTCGATCCGACACGTTGTGCAATAACCGCGACAAACATTCTCAACACACACACATCATTAGCCCATCAAATACTTGCATCCAAATAGGTAACCATTGGTTGTAAGTCGGTTTGTTTGTCTCCTGCCACCTGGTACTATTGGGTAGAAGAATCTATTCTATAACTGTATAGTCGCGAGTGCCATCTATGTAAATTAATACAATGATTCACGTCTCTATTCATATCGAAATGATATATAAACTAGCTAACATGACAGTTAAGATTGATCGTTATAATTTTATAGAAACAATTTAACCAAGAAAAGAAAACCACGACGGTTTTGCTAGTAAATACGAGACTGTCAATGTAAAATGAAGATTTGTAGCTCTTTATGTACATAGTCTCTATATTTTTATTTATCTTCTTATGCATTATGGATTAGTTTGGAGTTAAAAGGTTGATGAACTGTAGATGGGTCTTTAGAGACCATTAACTAGGTGTAATTTGTTACATAAAGATATTCTAGTTAGAGTCTATTGTCCAATATTTTTGACATCGAATAAACTTAGTTCACCTTGAAAATGTGCTCTATTTCACAACGGAAACAGCAACTAAAGTGCAAACATTTCTCAACAAAAGTAATCTTTCTCATTAAAAACAGAGAGCGGAGTAATGAGCAAAGTATTCAGAATCGATGATGTCCTTCTGATCTCAGAGTGGTGGATTCAGAGCTTCACTTTCATAGATCGCGCAGGCTTCGACGCGCAGGCGCATACCGCCATCGCCAGTGCTGTCACCGACACCGGACCACGCGCACTTACCTACCATAACACAGTATTGACTGAAAGCTGTGATTTGCTGAATTCGTTTACGTGATCGACTTTTGTGCCCATGGTATCAGTGGTCAAGTGGTCGGACTTTTTTTGTGGACAGTGAGTGGCTGCCACCATGTTATTCAAGTAAGTTTTTAAAACAGTAAATACAGTAAAAAACTGAATTAAACTTTTCGGAAGATAAAAAATGGTTGTTTCAGTGCGTTGAAATCTTTTGTATGTAGGTTGATAAAAAGTCCGTAGCGGCTACGAGCCCGCTACGTGCGCGTAGCATGAATACTTGCTACTTTTTGTACTATAATTAGCCATCGATGCTATTTTAGTTAATTATAAATAAAGATATGAAGCCTTCGTAGACTTTGGACATTTACAAAGCAAAACAAATTATGTAACTACGAAATAGGTGCTAGAAATTGTGTACGATTTTACCGACAACGCCTATGAAAATTTATACAATCTACATAAATTAGTGGATATTGATTACAGGCAATTAAGAAAGTATGTACATCGTCAGTTCATCCGGTTATGAGCGAGAACTCAATGTCGAAGAGAGTCGAAGCCATATTTTATTCCATTATGGATTTCCTCTCAACTGATTTATTCATCAGCTAATGAGAAGAGAGTCTGGTTTATTATTATTTAATATAATGCATTATTTTTTTCTTTGGATGGACAATAGAATTTCCCCAGAGATAATAAACCTTAAAAAAAAATGCAAAATAACTATTAAATCTATCATGAACTATCACGATACACGGTTTGTCTGCCTATAAACAATATTTTACTATCTAATCCCTAAGATAGAATTTCAATTTCTCCCGTGATTACATAGCGCATGCAACAATGCTGATATATCGGGAAATAAAATATATCATAAATGATGGTAAATATCCCGTTCTTTCTCATGCTGGTAAAATAAAGATTCATAATTTACAGATCACGCCAATAACTATCCAATTGCCTCTGTATTAGTCAAACGTGTAGGTTCAATACCAACATTAAGACCAATATGTTAAAAGTGTTATTTGATAATAAAATATTGTACAATTTGCTGTACACATAATCGTTGAAAGTGTTAACATATTTTATTGACTATAATTAATGCTTTCTTTGTTTTTAGTATGATAGCAATTACTTCTCAAACCTTATGGAGTTACAAAACTCAAGGTCGGCGTAATTTAAGGTTACCTGCGACACAGTAATAAATATTTGTTTATGTACGCCTTACTATGTTTCCCAACTGCGTTTACTTGATCGCGTGTTTTTGCACAACATATATATTTGCGAAACAGAGTACCTCGGAATGCTTCTTAAACATTCGTAAAGTTTACAAAACTGCAGCAACTGCGCGCATTTGAAAATCTCATCATAAACATTGAATGCGATAATTTTTTGCAATCACGTTTCAGATTGACTTTATATTTAGTTATAAAATAATAGAAAAAAATTTAAAAATTTAGTTATTATTTTAGAAATGAAATAATGCTATAATGTAATGAAATAATGCATAAGTAAGCAGGATTGTGTTAGGAGTACCACATTACTAATATACTAGTACCTACTACTTACATTCCTAATTTTTGTAATAGCATACATATTAAACAAAAAACACCCAGACCAATACAAATACTTGCATAACTTGAATCGAAACCGCAACCTTCTGAATCACAGAGATCGTCAAAACATTTCATTTGTCGTCATTACATTTATTGTGTAAAACTATTTTGTTACTACAAGCTGCGGTGTAAAAAGTAATGATCACGCGCAGCGCAGGTCAAAACGCTATCGAAAGTGACGTAAGATGGCGCATCGGATGCTATCTCGACGAATGACCGATTACATAACTATCAAACGACCCGCTGTGCTCTGTCTGCGCTACATTTGAGGCACGTGAGAACAAGACTAGGTACTTACTATTATGGCAGAGTTCGGTGAAATGTCTGAGTGGGCACAATGTAGATTATCTGTCTCAATAGAGAAACGAATCGTAAATCATTAACATTTGTGTGATGAACATACGAGGTAGGTATTTGTTCTGTGTCTGGGTGCAATAAGATATCATAAGTATGTATTTAAAAATATATAAGTATTATCTATCTGTCTGTCACATCTTGTTACCATTATACAAGTTATGCTTAGTTCGAGCAAAGTGTGTGCATTGTCCACCAATATTAATTTATTAATTTAGTATTAAATGGTGGTTTTAGTCTTGACCTCGCACTCGCTTGATACTAATAGCAATATCATCATAATCCACAATTAATCCACAAAGAGCGCTAGGCCTTATACGCTTTTCCTGGTCACTGACTACATCTACACCAAGTTTTATCAAATTCCTTGCATCTGTTTTTGTTATTGACGATATTGTACCACAACAAACATGAGAGCTTCCCCGTCATCAAACACCTACACAAACATTTGCATTTAAATATTATTAATTTCGTACATTTCTATATTACTTAGTTACTTAGAAACTTAGTTACTTAGAAACTAAGTTACTTAGTAACTAAGTAATGAATACTATTTTCTAGAAATCTTTAATTAAAATCCGTAGTCTCTATCTACCCTTTTGGAAAAACAGGCTTGATTTTATGTATGTATACTGATCATAGCTGGTATAATCATGTGTGTGTGTGTGTGGGAGAGGACATACCGAAACCGTGATTAATGTTCGTTTCTTTCATGAAACATATACTTTTTTCCGTACATAGCAAAAGCTCTAAACAATTTGATACATACATACATAGCATAGCAAACTCTCTTAAACAAGCAATCAGTTAAGCTTTCGAAAATAACTTTGTTGATGAGATATAAGTGCTTCGTTTACTAGTGAAGAAAAACCGTTGAAGGATCATTAAAATTCCAGGTTTTACTGTATCATAATCAACTTCTTGATAGGTAAAATGATTGAAGCCGCGATCCGTTATCTCGTGTTAAACTCATCGATACAAAAACATTACGCATTTATCAAGCAGCATTTCCCTAAAGTTTGATAACATTGATGTACAGTTTCATAAAGTGTTAAGTGCCTATCTGTGTCAAAAACTGTTGATCAAAAAACCATTACGTGCTAATGATTCTTGCAAATATTGTTTTCAGTAAAACAGAACCTGATTGTCATTATTTATCAGGTTTTTGACCCCAGAAAGTTGTATCTACCTTACTAAGCTCACATTTATGTGTAAGAAATATGGTTCGTAGGTTCGATATCACCTGTTTTCGCTTGTGGTGTGACAGATTTGACGCCGTCTCTCTTAATGATATTTGTCGAACGTTTCCGAACACTTGCTCTACTTTGATGGAAATACAGCCGAATTCACGCAACGATGCGCAAACGCCGAAATACTCGGTCACTGGCACAATTTTAGGCTTACGTCATTTGAGACATCTATACCTACTTCAACGAAGCTCTGTACCTCAAGAGTATCTAATAATTGTAAAAGTGTCGTTTGCATTACCGCAAACGTTGTACTTCCCAGTATGTGCGTACACGTACAACCTAAAACGAATGAATACCTGCATATTAATGTTACAAATTCGAAAGTATCTCTGTCTGTTTGTTTGTTACCTTTTCATGGCTAATCGCAGATCGTTTCTAGATAAAATTTGATAAGGAAACGATTGTATTTTGGGGACAGACATAAGCTATTTTTTATGTACCACGCTAACGAAGCCACGGGTAGCAGCTAGTAAATTACATAGCGCAGTGTACGGACACACTAAGAAAAAAAAAACGTGTGCGTCACGGGACGCCCGTCAGAAGTAATAACTTAAACTAATCTAACAAGCGCTGTGGGTTAGAGTGAGAGAAAAGGAGCCTGCCGTATGCGTGAGAGAAAGAGAAGCCATACAGACTGGCGCCGTAACGCGTTACGTAACGAAGCGGTTTACCCTCCCATAAGAAGTTATCACTTCAAAAAAAATATGCAAACGAAGCACTGTCCTTGCTTCACTCCAATGTTATAATTGTACTAATGTAGGTAAGTATTTTATTAGTTAGATCGCTAGTAGTGACAAAATTACAAATAGAGTAGGTACTAATCAAAGCAATCATATAAATTAGTGACGTGTTTCAGGAGTGAGAGGATTAGCACTCGAGATGCCATCGAGGCCAACGAGTAATCCGCAGATAATGTTGGAATTAAATAGGTGCTATTAAATGTTATTACCTACTTACATCCCAAATGCATTCTCAGAATGTAAAATGTTGTAAGTTAGTAGTACCAAAAAAAAAAGAACATTATTGCTAACAAGGTACTTTTTTTTGGCCTGTTTTATTTGGGACTGCTGCTCGCGACTTCGTCCGCATTTTTTGAAAGAAATTGTAGCTTAAATGCTTCCGCAGGATGCTTTTTATCTCCTTGCCAAGTTTTATTTATAAGTTTCAAACCAATCACACCCACCACCCATTAAAAAGTTCCCCTACAAACTTTGACACCCCATTTTACCTCTTTGTCAGAGTTATTTAGAAAAACCCTGAAACACTTGTCCATTTATTTTGCATTTATGTTATTCAAATCCAGTTTCAAGCAAATCGCATTACGCGTTAAAAGTTCCATACATTTGTTTTCACCTCTTTTCACCCTCATAGGGGTTGAATTTCAAAAAACCCCGCCTTAGTGGGAGGTTTTGCTATAAAAGTAAGCTACTTTCCAAATTTCAGATTCCTAGCTTCAGCCATTTTGGCTCGGCGATGATGAATCAGTCAGTCAGTCAGGTTAATCTCTTTTATAGGTATAAATTTGTTGTTAAACTAAGAGCAGGTAGGCTTGATGAACTCCTCTGAGCCTTCTCTCTTATATATTTAGTATCATGCACCATTCAGTTCGCTGATGTGTTGTCAGCGTAACCTCTTTGGGTATATGACAAATAAGTAAGTCATAAGTAATTTATTGGTACTCGTATCAGAAAGAAGTTACAGGTCATACAGTATACATAAATAAAGGCAATTAAGTACATCATTAATTTACTAAAATCTTATATAGGTATAAAGTGATTAAATAAATTCATTATTAATATAATGAATTTAAAAACGAGCAATTCTTGTATATATTATATAATCTGAATCTCGGAAACGGCTCCAACGATTTTCACGAAATTTAGTATGCAGGAGGTTTCGGGGGCGATACATCGATCTAGCTAGGTTTCATTTTTGAAAACGACGTTTTATCCGTGTTTTATACCGAGCAAAGCTAGGTCATTCAGGTACTAATATTATTTCATCAGTTCTATAGAAGGAAGTTTCGATTAGCCATTTCTTTGACCTTATTTTAAAATCCATACATTTATATTATCACTTACTTATACATACACATAGGTACATATAACATAATGGTCAGAGGTGTAACTAAGTGATTTGGATGAACACTCAGGCGTTTCTTGTATTATAAAAAATATAGCTAAAATTCATGAAACTCGGTTTTGTGGTTTGGGCGTGAAAACGTAACAAATAGACAGACAGACAGAGTTACTTTCAGAATTATAATATTAGTTAGATACAATAAAATCTTTATTAATTATCTTAGAGCTGCATGCTACAATACGAAAAATTATATGTATTATTATACTACAATACTTATTATAGAACTATACTTAGGTAACGGTTTACAATATGCCTGAACTAGGCGAGCCTGTATCTTAAGTGAAAAGGGCTAACAATATTAACATATAGGTAGGTCAATAAATAAAATAATATTTACTTAATTTGTAATAAATTTAATAAGTTAAATTCAATTCAAGATTGTCAAAACCGTTTTAAATTTAAATTAGTCGTACCTCAGTAGGTACCTAATTTAATGAGCCCATTGCATATAAAACGCCTTGCAAGTGATTTTGTTTAGGTAAACCAGTTTAGCGAATCTTTTATACAGCTGGTAGACAGCCCCAGTTGCGTAAAAGCCTTATATCGACACATTGATTGATAGATAAGTTATAAAAAAAGATTGTACTACTTACTTTTATAAACACTAGTATAGAGTCTGTTATAGAGTCTGTCTGTCTGAATTTGATTAGAGATTAAACATGTTTCAATATGACGACCTCTGTGGCGCAGTGGTTCGATTCTCCCCGTGGGATTAATTTTTGTATGATCTGCAAGTATTTGTCTCGTGTCTGGGTGTTTCAATGTATAATATGTATGTATCAAAAAAAGTATGAATGTAGTATATCAGTCATGTGGTACCCATAACACAAGCTCGGTTTACCTTGGGGCCAGATGATGTTGTGTGAAATGTCCGGTATTATTTATTTAAAATATGAGAATACTGGCGGTTTAGTGGCCTGTGATTCTAAGGTCTTGAGCTCGAATACGGTCGGCCACTAATGTTTTTTTCTGTTTGACAATTTAAGTTCGCTAGGTAACTAGGGAAACTGTCAAGTATAGAACCTATAAAGCTACAAGGCATGCAAAGTGCCTCTAAAACGCAGTTGAATACTTTCACCACACTACCTTGCCTAAAGTATACTCTCTAGAACACTTACCCCAGTTATCTGCTCCTTGGCATTTAGACCCCCGAAAGATAAGATCTGTCTGTATGACTAAGATACGAGTTATTAATGGTCAGTGGGTAACTATTTTATACAAGGGTCCAATTAGTAACATCCAAAGCGAAATCTGAATGACTGCTTCCTATATATATAAATAATAAGTAAATAAATATTGGTGGACAATGCACACGACACTATCACAAATGAATGAATCACTAGTGTCTTAGAGCAATTTAATGAAACGCAGAATTAACTAATGAATTGAAGGATTGGTAGAAAATTTCGTTATTAATAATTGTTGTCGAGTTGTGAAAATAAACATTTTATAGTACATCATTTAATTCATCTAATTCATTCGTTCATTCATTCATCTAATTAATTCATTCGTGTCACCCTATGGATAACCGTCTACACTAGTAAGGGTCGTGACTGGTCGTGACGGAAAAATCTTACACTTTTTTCGCCTAGCTCCCATCCGCCAAGTCCGTACCGTGCGATTAGGAACTTCGTTCCAACACCTATGTTCATCACACAAATGATTGTGGTTCCACCCTCAACCGACAGCGCAGAATGCAGTTCTACTACCTGAGCTTGACTGAGCTGAGATTGACTGGCCGTTAATAAGACTATGCTTTATACATGTCGGTTACTAACACTACTTTGATATACCTACCTATATAGCTAATAAGTACTTATGATAGATTCTGATATAATGATCGTCTAAGCGTACATTGGATTTAATTAAGCACTTAAATAATAACTTTATATGGGCATAAAGTTGCCAAAGATATATGAACATACTGTTGGCGGCCGTCCACACCTACATCAACTTAATTTATCCACCTAGTTTGTGAGCACGTTCTAATAACGTATTATAGTGACTGTTCACATTAACCCGGCTGCCAACTAAATTTTAAGCACTTAAATCTACTATTGGTACGGCAACTCCTGGGTCAAGAACCTCCCTATTTATTATTTATTCCATTCTCTTTAATAGGGATATATTTTGACCAAAATGTAGAAGGAACTGAGGTTCGAGGAATGTCTGAGTTCCGAGGAAGGTTCCGAGGAACTCAGACATTCAGAAAGTCCCGCATTTCGACCGCTGATGTTGCATTTATGCGAAACGTTGCGGAATGTTGAGCATAACCACAGAAGAAAATAATAATGATACTAACTGAGACCATATCCCTGTACCAAGCCAATCAATTATATTTATTTTTCTGTAAGAATTAAGCAATTCCATTTAATTTACGATCTTTAAACGTCAATGTGGATTACAAAAATAATTGCGCGTATTCAACTGATTTTGCGTGATACGTTTTTATAGAGCATCCGGTTGAGTGATGCAATTTGCGAGAAGTTATTAGTTATCTTTGAAATACATATTTTATTACATTTCTGACATATTTGGGCTTGGTTTAGTATGATAGCAAGGCCGTCTATAAGTATAGTTGATTACGGTCTTATGGGGTGGAGCATTTAGCCTTTGTCTTAGTGCTAAGTGCTCATTCATAATAGCAATGCTCTACTTATACTAAATTGTAGTCTCAACTAGAATTCTAATCAGGGCCTATTGGATAAAACAGCTCACGTTCACTTTTGGTCTAACGGATGTACTTAAATTTTATGCCAACAGCTTAATTTTGTTTACCTACGTATTACCTACGTAGGATTTGATTCACAAAAAACAAGCTATTATTCTCTACCACATGTACCGATTGTACTTTTCCTACATTATGATATTCTACCTTTCTCTATTTTCTGGGTGGCATTCATTCCGTTCGTCGGTAAATTATAGAAGCGTTCAAAATTGTGGTTATATATAAAATCATGTGTTTGTTTCAGAGCGCTAATATTAGCGCTATCATGCGTCTGGGCATACGCGGCTCTACAGGTGGCGAGCGACGATAGCGACTGTGCACTCTATCTCACCGGGCCGGGACGCTCCTCGGCGTATGATTACAGCATCAATCTGTTGAAGGGAAACTTGTAAGTATATCTACCAGGTTAAACTAGAATCTTGAGTAACAGTAAAGTCACAATAATATTCAAATAGGGAAATAAAGAACATCACACACTATGCAGCTCATTTTAAAGATATCGTGGCCTTGGAAAACATCTGGCGAGTTCAACAAGCCTAACGGCATGCGCATGGATTCCGCAGTGCCCGTCGAGTCACAAATGTTGTCATCTACTTAAATATTAGTAGTTTGTTGTGGGGAATGTTTTTTTTTATTATTCTTTTGTGTACCATGTAGCATGTACATTGTTATGTCTACGAAGTTTTCAGCCTTTAAAAATAAGCTTACTGACATGATTTATTAAAAAATTATGACCATATAGGACCTAACAATACACGTCGCTATTCGATGTAATGAAATCAGTCCATTCTAGGTGTACCCTAGCAATGATTTTGCAATATATCTGAAAGCCCAGGTGTTAACCGCATATGGCGGTTGGCCTGTATATCTTAGTAGTTATCAGCTGAGTCCGGTTGTTAGGTCGGACTAAATGACACTATAGTTTTCGAATTGCATTGTGTACTACTAGTAATATTGTTTATCTTCTTTCAAGATAAAGCCAGAATTATAAAAAAAAACAAAATTGCTCGTCAAACGTTATCGCTTCCCATACTTTATCTGATGACTTTGAGAGCAATATAAGGGTTACTTATATTGCTGTAATGACTAATTTATCTATCTACATACTTATAGGTATCTTGTATGTTATCTGATTTCTCACCGCTGACAAATGTTAGCAAACTTGTTGACATTGGAAATGTTCGGACAAGCGTTTGGAACTTTGCCATGTTCATATAATAGAATGAGAAAGTTGCGTTGGAATCCTTAAATATATGCCTGATCATGAGCCCACTTTTAAATTTCTCTTCGAAATTGATTTGATTATAAGCAATCAACAGTGTTTCTGGTAGGTTAAGTGTTTACGCATTATCGTCATCTCTTTGAATAAGTTACGTGTCATAAGATTTTAGTAAGCCTGGGCTTAAGAAACTTGTTCTTGAAACTTGTAATTTTGAGAAATGTTGTACCTATATACAACATTTCTCAACATTACAAAGGCTCATCTGGCATATATTTTAAGGATTCCAACGCAACTTTCTCATTCTATTATAAGAACATGGCATAGTTCCAAACGCTTGTCCGAACATTTACAATGTCAACAAGTTTAGTAACATTTGTCAGCGGTGAGAAATCAGATAACAAACAACATACTTGTATGGACATTGAAAATTAGTCATTACAAAGTAACCCTTATATTGCTCTCAATGTCATCAGATAAAGTATGTTGAGCGATATCTTTCACACTCAATATTGCGCAACGGTCACCGCAAACTTGACATCGTGACACACTACCGCTCTTTCACCATAGGAGCATGGGAGTCAAGTTTAAAGTAAAGTTTGCTCACGAATCGGGCTAATGGAGATGGCAGTCCCTAAGTTACACACCACACAAAGCATATTTGACTTAAGAAATTAACATATTGCAGTAAATGCTGCTTTTGTGTCGTTTTGAAAACATATTTGTTTAAAAAACTTGATAAGTAAGCTGTTTGAACTGGTTATTGTAAAGCCGTTACAAAATATAGCATATCTCAGTCTTTTGAAGTGCAGACATGAAATTAACATGTCAGTCAACAAGAACAATGGAAAAATGAGTAACAAAATTTCGCTTCCGGAAGTTTGACAAGAATAGCAAGTTCACAACTTGTTGCAAGAGCGATTTCCATAAGCCCGGTTTCTTTAAAATAGGCGCTCGTAAATATCGCGATGAATCTGTACACGTAACATAACCTAAGGTCTACAATTGCATTCACAATTACAAGCACTATTTGGTGCGACAGGTTTTAAAGTTACTAGACATTTATGGCTTACATTCCCCATAGACACCGCATCAACTGACCTCTGCCCGGCATGTCGTAACACCTAAACACAGTTCTACATGTTTTCATCTAAGCCTCCAGCACGCATTACATTGAGCAACGAAAAGATCACCACATTCACTTTCAAAATTCCTTTCGCGATAAAATTACCAATGAATTTTAACCAAAATATTTATCGTAGACAGGTTTGTCACCTCTTTGTCACACAGTACGGTAAAGATGAGCTCAACAGTTGTAACGGTGCAGCCCATATAATAGTAACGATCAACCTATCGATCGACTCGCGTATTCTTTCTTAATTTTTACGTCAAATATTGGTAGAACACTGGTCCGGACCTAGGACGCCTGCTATTAAGCACAAATGGAATTTATACCATTAAACATGCCGTAATAAATCATAAATTAGCATGAATAAGTACTTAACAAAAATAGTAAGAGCTTTGCGCATCCTAGAGAACTTTCTAGGTCCATAAATTAAATTGTATAACACGCTTGATACGCCCATACTGAACAATGTTACATGGCTATTCTAACGAGAATGTGATAAATGGATTATATTTTACGTGATATCTTGTTTTCATCTTAAATTCTCTATCTACATCCAATACTGCTGCGCGATTTTATTTTTGTATGTAAGTATAGTGAAATGTAGGATAATAACAATGTGTTTCGTCGTTAGAAGTTTGTTCTTTCAAGTTGAACAATACTATGATTTTTTTTAACCTGACATAGTTTACCAAACGGAGCTCACACAATGAGAAATTTTCTAAAATGGAAACACTTTATTTTATGGCATATTTATGTAAATTAGCAAAGTGAGCGACTGAATGACCGGAACAACACGGAATTGATCGTACCTAATCGCATAAATATTTGAGACGCAAAACATTGGTCTTTTCATTATAAATAAATAAATAAATATTTGTGGACGCACACGATACCATCTAGCCCAAAACTAAGCATAGCTTGATTTATGGTGACCAGATGACTCATAGAATACATACACGTGATACTATTTAACACCCAGACACAGAACCGACACCTATGTTGATCACACAAATGTTTGTCCTGGGAGGGAATCAAATCCTCAACCTACAGCGCAGAAGGCAGAGCTACTACCAACTGAGCTTACAGGGCGGTATTTCCTTTTCATCGTTGAACTGAGACTAGATAAGTTTACCCTAATTACCCTAATTTTAGGGTAGGTCTTAGATAGATAATAATTTAATAATATATGTTTTGTAGGTTGTCTTTTTCTATTTCTTCATCTTTTATATTGTTTAATGAAAAATAGATGTAACGCTTTGGATATTTCTGTAATGTTACTCTTATCTAAATAAATAATCTTGAAATAAACTTGAACTTGAAAACCCTGATACAATTTATCTAGATATATAGAAAATTGGTAGTATTTACAGAACTCGATATAAAATAGAGTTCCTCTGTCATCCTTAGTAGAGTAAGAGAGTAGTTATGTAGCGTACTTTTAACATAAGGAGGTTTTTCTATGACATGTTACAGGGTCATATTTTACTAATTACTAATCGACCCACACCTACACAATAGCTAAATGGAAAGGCGTTTGGTGAGTAGACTGATTACAAAATAGCTAGGAACCAAGTATAGTTATTATAATGAACGCGCAGCGATTTACAAGCAATGATAAAATCTTAAATATTGTGGCTCGTTGGGCATATATTTGACGTTACGTATTTTAAATGATCTGTAGTAGATAGTACCGAAGAACCTTTAGGAAAATATACATAGTAGATTTGGTTTTCAACATACTACAACGGTGAATGTTTTTTTCAGTGGTTACGACGGCCAGCAAACTTGCATCACATACGATGCCATCAATCAGGCGTATCTTGAAGCTAGGCAGAGAATTTGTAAGTTTTGACCTTTTTTTGCAACCCTCAACTTTAAAATAGGCGATCTCTTTGCTACGATTTATACACTTTGGAAATTAAATTTTATTAAATTTTGAATATTTCTTACGGTTTAATGCCAATCCAGCCAATCAGTGTTGGTTTAACAAAGATAAATAAATACACATATTGACCGAAATCTTACTTTCTACAGTGGTAGCCCAGCCGAAAGGAGACTGGAAGCCGGAGGACTACGCAAGTGTCGGCGAGCTCGTACTTGATATTTCCATAAATATAGCCAGACGGTGAGTTTCTCTGATCCACTATTTATTTTTAACCGGATTTATTCATTTTTTTGCTTTTTCAATAAAAGGTTAGCGTTCAGAGTTGGGGTCATGGTTTGTAATAATATAATTACCTACCATAAGGTGATATTTCGTTGACCCCGAACAATATTAGCTCCGTGAACAAGCGCAAGGTAAATTGCCAAATCGAATATTTTTATTATTGTCATCACATAAGTTTTTAACGACAAAATAAAATAAGGTATCTAGGAACATCAATATTTTACTTATCTACCTACTATACAGTGAATGTCTTTCCCAGACTGTCAAAGCATTTTATTTTAGCTTTACACGATGTATTTTTGTTACAACTGTGCTAAATTAATGACAAGCCTACCCGAATATACCCGAGAAACTATAATCATTCAACAATACATACGGATGTGTAAGAAGTCAAATGGTAAATCCACCTACAGGCTATGATTCAGTGAAATAAAATCCTGTTTGGGGTCAGTCCTTGATCTTAGTCGCTTGTCACAAACTGGCCTTAACTAGTGAACGGAGGTTTAAATGCCATCTTTCACTTATTACTGTTCCCTTTTAAATACGAATCAATGGCTTTTTATGCACCATGATATGAATAGACAGATAGTAGAGATATCACTGTTTCCCAACAATATTATACAAAACAAAAAGACAAAAGTACCCACTTACCCAATAAAACCAAAAAGAAAACATAATCCTAATATCATAGACTTTTGCTGTGCTAATTTTGGCCATTAGCAAAACAAACTATGCCTACCTAGTAACTATGATGGATGACTAGTAAGATGACGATTAGGCACAGATGTTTACGTAAACGGCAAACGTTAGCACAGCAAAAGTCACAAACAAATAATACACCACTCAGTGCACTCACGGAAGTGATTGAAGAGGGCCACTACAAGTACCTATTGACGAGCAAATGCGGTTCCTTGCTCGTAAAGCGAACGGTCACCGCTCACTTCCTCGTCTTTTCAAGCTTCACGTGAATGTAAGATTAATGGCGTATCTATGTCTATTATTCTTCTATTATTAATCTATTCTATTAATCTAGTCTATTAATCTTATAGCTTTCTCAAGGGCGTCCCATTCACAACCATCCCAGAGTCAAGTGTCAAGACTGTTTATTTGTTCTCTGAGCACAAACAAAACTCAATTTATACCTCTGTTTGACTGTAACCAATTGTGCATGTGGCATTTCAAAATAAGGCTGTGAAATCCGTAGTGCAAATTCAGAGTCATATTATTCGTAATACTCTTCGCTGTTCATCAGTACATATTATCAAACGAAGTCGCGCCGCATTAGTCTTTCTCTCTGAACGCGATAAACTCAAAAGCTACGGAACGAAGATTCATACGGTTTTCGCCAATGGACGGACTGATTCATAAAGAAAGTTTAAGTGCATAATTCATCCATGCATGACGGATTGCTAGTACGGTACAACATGTAGCATAACAGCGAAAATGTTTAAAAAATACCCATAGTTGCAAATTAATAGATACCTACCACCTAGAGAGCTTTTAATCTAACACATCTCTCAAATCATATTAAGCCCATTTCATGTTTGACGATTATCGTAGCATATCATCTTGAAGGTCGCGTGTGGCTTTATAATTTAGCGTGGCGCATGATTGACAGATCTAGGCCACGATACTTGATAGTTACTTTACTATTGTTTCAATACAAGTCATGCAGCTTCTGTATGTAATGTAATTCAAATAAATGCTATTGTGTTTGACTAGTCGCCGAAAGAGCTTTTACTTGTGTTTATGATTAGTAGCAGAGTCAAGTGCACAACTACATAATATACGTTCGCACTACTCTTATTCCCATGGTACCTTTTAGGTCATATTTTGGTACTTTTTTGAACCTTTGGTATAATCTGTTTACAGGTGTTCTTAGAATTTGTTATTTCGGCGATCTTATAAATTAACATAAAGACATTATATTTTTTTATATTTCACATTTTGATAAAAACGGATATTACCCACGAATTATTTTGTCGATGGATTCACCGACACTATTTCGATTAATCTAGAGAATCTTCGTCGGGACGAGTTTGATCCGCAGTCCGCTTGTAGCCGCTCGCGTTCACTGTTTATACTGGTTCAGCGCATGTTTACCCGTAAAACACGTAAAATCAAAATCACAACAAAACACGAAAGTTTTGATAACAAACTATTTTATTTTTATCTCTTATCTAAATAGCAAGCTTAAAGCTTGCTATTTAGATAACTGTCTATTCTATGAGTCAGGTTACAGTTATGTAATAAGATATTAAGGTACTAAACCTCCATTAAAACCAAGTAAATCACTCAGCTCTGTTGTTAACGGAGATTTCTTTGTCGAATTAACATAATCTTCGAATTAAGCTGCCGCATCGCAGCTCTAAAATTAAGCATGTAGGTAGGCATAAGAGACAATTCAGAGATGTTTCGATAGGCTACTCATATAAAAATATTACATAATGGTTGTTTTTTATAATCATTCTTAATAGTTTTTACTTCTTTGTGTGGGGCTGCTTTCGAATATGTTAATGACTATAAAATACTCTATTCTCTATCAATTTCTCAATCCTAGTTGTTTTTATTGAGAATAGGCTTTAAAAAATAGGTTCTAACCTACTTCATATATTTGGTCCTATATACACGTCAGTATCTACCTGACTTGATAGTGGAGATAGGTTCCTAATAAGGTCTTCACTAGGACCTCTCGACACTTATGGGAAGAAGATAGATTTCTGTTCGTTGGTAGGTATTTATTACAAAACCTTTGTCATTGATCCCTACTTACCTATCATAACTTCCCTATCATTGATCGCTTGATCATCTGTAGACATTGCTCTACGTGTTTAACCTTCGTTGGAATTATTGTCAAATTCATAGGTAGTGAACCAATGTAGAGCAAGTGCAATACCTTGAACTACATTATGGCGCTCAATGAGACAACGTACCATCCACCTGTATGTATTGTAACATTTTGACAGAATTTTTTACATTGTTAACGAATTTCTTAGAAGCTAACAATTATTACTAAATATAAAATTACTATAAAACGCAAAGATCTAATATTATACAATGTAACTAATTGTTTAAAACACTATAAATTTGCATGTCAATTTGAAATTTTATGACCTAATGCTTAGTGTTGATACGTATTATGACTTTTCTATATTTCTTGAATACAGGAAACAAATATTTTTGATAAGTAGACGGAGCTTCCGTTCGTTCGCTCACGATACATTCTTTACCTTATTATAATTATTATCTCACAATAGCACGAGAAGCTAGGAATAATGGCAGAATAACAGATATCCTGACCATCCTCTGCAGATAGGTATTAGAAGGTACAGCATGTGGAAGTTATAAATCTAAAAAAAATGTCTTCAATGGGCTTTAATTACAGCTTATCCGTTAGTATGACCAAACGCTATTAGGTATAGCAATAATCCTTGGCATTTGGTTATATCCGTTACTAAACTGCATGAAGTGTTATAAGTGTATCAATCAATTAGAGCAGGTATTTGAGGCTACGATGTTTATTCAAAAGTGTTAGTGGTTATTAATTTAACAATCGAAGGTAGCATGTTTCCGACCGAATTTACGTTCACTTTCGTTAGAAATCATATTAAAACGAAATGCTGGGGTAGAATCAGCTTTCACTATATAAATATTTATTAAGTCTCCTTAATCGTATGACACTACAAAACTGCAGTTTCTTTTTAATCCTAGGTAGACTTAGCTTTGATAACTTTGACTTCGATCTCGTCTCTCGTCGTCGACGATGGGGCACGTAGGTCTAGAACACACCTATTTACTCCTGACTTGAAGAGACCCAGATTGTAGTTTTCAGGAAAGACAGACGACGTCAAAGTATTCCAACCCTTGGCTGTACGCATTATAAATGTGGAAGCAAACCGCTTTTTTGCTTAAGTTTGGTTCTTCTTCGACTAACATAGCAATCGGACACTTCATATTAATGTTTACGTGGTTACAAATAGTAGGTACCTCGAATTATGTTAACTAACACCAAAATCTTGCTGTCTCATTTTGACTTTTCCTTAACTAAACTCTTGTCCACAGATATGGCTTGACGTATGAAGAGATCGAGAAAGGTTTACCTCTAATAGACACCTCCAGAACTCTGATCCGAGAGGTGTGTCCGCCAGTGTTCTCCCATGTGGAGTGTCGAGCTGGCAAGTACCGCCGACTGGACGGTCTCTGCAACAACCTGAGGCACCCTACCTGGGGCGCTACTAACGCTCCGTTCCAGAGGTAACATTGCTTGCGACGTAAACATCCACTACTATTATCTTCTGGCGTCGGAACTCAGTTGGTAGTAGCTCCGCCTTCAACGCTGGTTGAGGGTATCGATTCCCTCCCATGACAAAAAAATGTGTTTTTAACATCTATGTTTCTTCTGTGTTTGGGTGTTATAAAAGTACCATAGGTATGTATTTAATCAGTATAATTATTCTTTCAGTCATCTCATTCCCATAGTACAAGCTATGCTTAGTTTGTGGATAGATGGTGTTGTGTTGATTGTCCACCAATATTTAATATTTATGAATTCTGTGAAATTTATTCTCGATATCAGCAGGTGACTTCTTCAATTACATTATATTATGCGCTATTATATGATTGAGTTTCTATGAGGCGTTTTTTGTCTTTGGACGTGTTAGAAAAGATGAAAGAGGAAATACCATAACTACCCATGGTCATTTCTGAAATCTCTTAACGAAGGGACTTCAGCAACTTAGGGACCCTAAGTTTCCCTAAGGTCCCTTCGTTAAGGGATTGCGTTTACCACTGTTGATAAAGATACTTATTTTAAGATGAAACTTCTGAAACTTGACATTGAAACTACTGAATCAAACTGAAACATGGATGTAGCTCATACTTTTTTCCTCAGGTTGCTTAGTCCTCTTTTCTCCGATGGAATCAACTCACCTCGTATCTCCCACACTGGCCGTGACCTGCCTCTCTCCCGAGTCGTCTCCCGCACCATGCATCCTGACGATGGCTTCCACGACCACGCTGGCACTGTGATGGTGATATCCTGGGGCCAGTTTATGGACCACGACTACACTCTTACTGGAACTCCTCTTGGTGAGGCAATCTTCTCCGCACGATTGTTATTTCGTTTTCTAATTATGTGTTGCGTCTTTTAGGATTCCCAAATCATAGCTACTTAGATACATTATCACGATAGATTCAGCGTTCAGCTTTGGCGTTGCAGTAATTATCAATAACTATAAAAACAATATGAAACCAGGAATCGAGGAAGTTAAAAGCAAAATATTGAAAATAAATTCACTTTTTTTTAATTATTATTCTTTGTATTAAAAATAATAGCGATCATTTGTTGAGGTGGTACCCTCAACAAATGACCGCTTTTAATTTATATAGCCCTAACATTTCTTAGAGCCAATTTAAAGAGTTCTCTTTCAGTTCGACACGGACTGAAAACACTGATAAACACATGCTTATCTGTCTAAATAAGTTAACCTAGGACATGCACAAACCTTTACCTACTTACGTTGACTGACATTGACAATAAATCAACGTTTCTTCAGATCCTATCAACCGTAACGATCCTGAAGAGTGTTGCAAGCGTCCCCCTCACCTGAAGCATCCTTACTGTAACGAGATCCGCATCCCTGATGACGACTACTTCTATCGTCTGTTCGGAGTCAAGTGCATCGATTTTGTGCGAGGGTTCCCCTCACCGAGACCTGGCTGCCGATTGGGTGAGTCTACTTTCATCATATAAATCTTCGCATCGATAGATAGTCAACTCTTTATTGACTACCACACGGGAAATTACAAGAACAACAATTTTTCAACTAAAGGCTATGAGCGGCCTTATCGCTAACAGCGCTAATCTCTGCCAGACAACCTTTACATGAACTAAATTATAAATAAACTTGTTGAAGTAGTGTTTATGTTATAATTATATATGTACTTGCATATTTAAACGAAATAAAATACTGATATAAATAAATACATACGTACATAATAGTTATTGTGTTAGCAAATACAATCTTAACACATAAGTTACCGTTTTGAAACACAACACATCTTTTCTGCCAGTTGCCAAGTTACCTAATAGGTAAGATATATTCTGCATCCAAGCAGTACTACGCAAGCATTAAGTTAAAATATGTTTAGTTTTGAAGGGCACTGGAGCATGTGAAATTACTACTTATTGGATGTTGAAATGTATAGCAGAAATGGCAAGCATTTAATATGTCAAAAGCAATCTGTAACTTGTTGAAAAGGGCTCAAAACTACCTTGCCCTAAATTAGTATTGCAGATAATCGCACTTGTTTTAAAGATCATTGTAATGAGGTGTAGTTTTTACATCATAAAGATTTAAACGCGCCGTTTTATCAACAAATAAAAATATCTGTCGGTGTTCGATGTCTCTTGGGCAACCACGTTTGGCTTTGCGGTTGTTTAGTCGATCGTCATTTTATCCATTCGAACTTCTAATAGATACCTACTTTGAGAAACCTGCACAAAATAATGCCAACCACAGAACACTAATGTTGCCAGATCTACCAACACACTGTAGAATTTGACTCTACTTTAAAACAGCCGTACCTTCCTTTGTAGCTTTGCTTTTATATAACTTTTTAAAGGTACTATAGAGCTAAAGAAAACCAGGTAACTGAAAAGTGTACGTCGAAATTTAAACATTCCACATGCTCTATTATCTTAAGCACGTATCTTCCTCTGAAAAGTTTTATAATGATGATATTGCGAAAGTCTAAACCTTCTCAGTTTTTCGCTTTTATCACAAGCCTCAAAACATCATCCAATTATTAACAGATTACCTAATAGTGACCTCCGAATCGTCTGCCGCGCCTAGTGAGAGGCGAAAGTAAATCTGCTCGTTACGTGTAGTCACGAGGTTTCTTGGAGTATACTTGGAATAGAAGCACAGAATAAACGATAGTGAAGTGCTACACTGTTCCCATATTATGTAATCTAGCACAATCGGTATGGGAAGCATCCACTTTGTCAATTAAATCGAGATTGTAGAGACGTTATCTAAAGAAACGATTAGAGGCGTAACTTTCAGCATTTTCATTAATACGGACATACATTCACTTTTGTATAGATATTGAGGGATATTTATAAATAAATATGTTCCCTAACAAGAGAAAAGGTTCGGAGAGAACTTCACCAGATAGACAGATATAGGCACAGAAAAGAGAATAGGTTTCTGTTCTAGGATATTCTGAGGATACAATACGATTGTTATTTCTCTTATGGGAATATCTGATAAATTTCATGGGTGTGGGACACTCTTTTAAGAATGGAAATACCCATGTAAGAGGGTCTCGCTATTCCGTAGTACAGGTTGTTGAGGTTAAAATTAGAGCATTTACGTTAAGTAAAACTAAGATAAAATAAAGGTTATATTAAATTAATGATAGTAATAATTACGTTTTAAAAACTAAAAAGACAACCGACTTCATGTATATACACAAGGTAGCTACTAAAACGTTGAGGAGTTCCCTTAACTATCCTTCGTCTTCTTCATCAGACCCCTAATGACAGTCACAACCCATCTAGGTGTACAGTTCTCATCAATACAAAGAAATCAAGCCCAAACACCAGGTAATTGCTGTAAATCATTGAGGAGTTCCCTCGACTGTCTTCCGGCTCCATCATCAGATCGACTCCAGACCTTTATTAAATAAAAAATAAACAAACGCACTAGTCGCCACTACGATTTTCGAAAGTTCCCCTCGATTTCTCTGGGATGCCATCATCAGATCCTGGTTTCCTTATCATGGTATCATGGTTCCTTCCTTACCACCCTTGGGATAACTCCTTTCCAACAAAAAAAGAATCATCAAAATCGGTTCATAAACGACGAAGTTATCCGCGAACACACATAAAAAGAATATATACGAATCGAATTGAGTAACTTCCTTTTTTTGAAGTCGGTTAAAAATCATAAAGTTCGTTTTAGAGACGTTTTAAAAATTCAGTAGGTAGGTATGTTATTCCATCCGGGTGCATTTTTAGACTTGAGAATCATTATGATACTAGCTGTCCCGTTGGTGACTTCATCACATGAATGGTGTAACTAACACAACTTTGTTCTATACATATATATATATTACATTGGTCAAATTACAAAGGAAATGATATTGGTCCCATTTGACAAACTAACTTTTTAAACTTTTTAAATCTAATTAATATTATAAATCCGAAAGTATTTCTGTCTGACTGTTGGTTGGTTACGTTTTCACGCCTAAACAGCTGAACCGATTTTGATGATTTTTGGTATAGATATATATATATATATATTAGAATATGTGTCCAAGAGTACAAAAGATTATACTGTAATAGATAAAATATAGATAAAAAAATTGTAACTAATTTTTGTAATTGTATATATGTACATATATATATATATGTACATATATATATATATGTATAATTTGAGCTTTATCTAAGGAATCATTTATTTAGCAAATTCATTTTTTGACAAATTTATTTAAGAGGCGACCTTTCAACCTCAAGTCTGATCATCTTATATATAATACTAGCTGTTGCCCGCGGCTTCGCGTGCGTGGTACTTACATAAAAAGTAGCCTATGTCCTTCTCCAAGGTCCCATCTATCTATACAACAAAATTAATCAAAATCGGTTTAGCTGTTTAGGCGTGAAAACGTAACCAACAGACAGACAGACAGAGTTACTTTCGGACTTATAATATTAGTTAGATTTAAAAAGTTTGTCAAATGGGACCAATATCATTTCATTTGTAATTTGACCAACGTAATATACCAGTCGGTATCCGTCTAAAAAACAGTATAAAATACCATTTGTACGATGCAATCTAAAGGATAAATTGCTATTGGATCAACTAACAGATAAACCAAGCAATGCAGGTAACCTGGCATAAATAAATAATTAAATAGCCACGTTCGAAGGCTTGCGAGTAGATAAACTATGATAGCTTAATTGAAAGGCATTTATTTTAGTACTTATTACATAACGTACACTCATTATAGTTTCATAGCCCAGGTCCAGTGTCATATGACTTGCTTATTATGCTGCTAGTAACACGTATGTTATCTCATACATATTTAACTAGCAGCTACCTTAATGACAACAATATTTTGCAGGTTCTAGAACTCCCTTCAACACGCTGACAGGCGCTATTGATGGAAATACTGTGTACGGTGTCACTGAGAAGTTTGCGAGGTAATAAATACATGTCATACGTAATACAGTAGTCACTCAGTAGATTTTATATGGCCATATGGTATCTACTACTGTTGCGTAAAAAGATATCAATGTTTGAGTTAACTTCTTTTTGATTTAAAGGCAATGGTCCGCAAAATAGTGGAAACCTTTAAACACATGGACCACTAGTCTGCATTGCATTTAATCCTTTCTTCCCACTGGTTATTTCATCATCGCCCACAACCACATAATGGTATCATTACCTTTCAAAAACGAGGTAAATACATAACACGTAAGTACACTTTGTGAGCGATGTATGTGAAACCTCTAGCATAATAGACCCTTTGCATATACAATTTGAAGAGATTTAGATTCCAGACATCACTTATGTAACATTTCGAATGCTTGGCTCTTACTACGTTATATTACAATTCCAAGTATCTATTCTGAACTTCTGAAAACGCGCCGTATCTCATTTCTTTCAGGAAACTGCGCACAGGATTCGGTGGCCTATTGCGTATGAACCCCGTCTTCAAAGAATATGGACTTAAGGACTTGCTGCCGCTCAAATTGGACATCCCCGATGAAGGATGCACCAGACCGAATAAGAACATGTATTGTTTTGAAGCTGGTAAGTAACCGTCCAAATACCATACCACCACAGATGTAATGATTCATGATTCACGACTCTTCTTTTATTGAACAGCAGTCTTAGGTGAATGGTAGGAATGAGAGTATTCAGACAACCTGCATATAGATATTGGTGTAGGTGGTAATAAATGTTGTCCCATCTCTCTATTTATATTCACAAGCTATAATAGCTATATAATCACAACTTAACTAGGGGCTGGACAAGTTTACTCCGAAGAACACAATCCATTAGCTCGGCTTATTCTACTTTGATCATCCAGCCAGATGCTATATTAAATGATGTTGTGAACATTACTGTAATTTCTCCTCCTCCTTAGGTGAGATCCGAGTAAACGAGCAGCTGGTCCTAACTGTGATGCACACACTAATGGCCCGTGAACACAATCGCGTGGCTCACGGACTGGCCGAAGTAAACCCTCACTGGGACGACGAGACCCTCTACCAGGAAGCCAGGAGGATCAACATTGCGGAGATACAACACATCACTTACAACGAGTTCCTACCGATCTTGCTAGGAAAGGACGTTATGGAGAAGTTCGGATTGGTGCTTGAGAAAGAGGTGAGCTTAGAATTATCAACAGATGGGCTGTGCTTGTTAGCCAGTTATGGTGTTGGGAAAATATATGTAAGTAGGTACCAATTGGCTAAAGAAATTTAAACCTGAAATAAATACTCGTTTTGAGACCTTATGTTGATCGTCCATAAGCTTTATTGTACCATAATTATTAAAAGATTCCAATCTTCATTTTCAGGGATACTGGGATGGCTACGATCAAGAAGTTAATCCGGACGTGCTTGCTTCGTTTGCCGCTGCTGCATACCGATTCGGACATTCTCTTCTTCCAACTGCCGTAGAGAGGTGGTCGAAGGCACACAAGTTTATAGGCAAGTAGCTTTGGAAGCCTTATAAAAGCCTAAAAGAAAAAACCCAGATTTATTTTTACTTCAAACACAAAGACAAGTACTTTTAATGCTGCTATCTTAGGGACTATAGGTCCCTTACAATTATTTAACGAAGATTAGAGACTATGCTGCTTAAGTACTAATTCCGTTTTTTTTCCTTTTAGCATCAAAAAGACTGTCAGACCTCATCCGCAGACCATACGACTTGTACAGAGCCGGTGTTCTAGACGAGTACGTCATGGGACTGATGAACCAAGTGGCCCAGGCCATGGACGATTCAATCACACAAGAGGTCACCAACCATCTGTTTAAGAAAGTTGGAGCACGTTTCGGAATGGATCTGGTGTCATTCAACATGCAAAGAGGTCGTGAGTTTGGATTACCTGGATACATGGAGTTCAGAAAATTCTGTGGCCTGCCTGGAGCGGAAACATTCCAGGAACTCTTCGGGTCTATGACTAACCAAACTGTGCGGAAGTACGAGACTATTTTCGAGCATCCAATTGATGTTGATCTGTGGTCGGGTGGTGTGTCTGAAAGACCGTTGCCTGGTTCAATGTTAGGGCCCACTTTTGCTTGCATCATCGCCACACAGTTCTCATACTCTAGACGAGGAGACAGGTTCTGGTAAGTAAGGTTTTTAACGCTAGATTTTCCTGATTTTATTGCAATGACCAAACAGTGATCAGCACATAAATGATAACCCGGGCTATGCATACAGGTTTGAACTACCCAACCAGCCTTCATCGTTCACGCCTGAGCAGCTAGCTGAGGTGAGGAAGGCGAGACTGGCGCGAGTCATCTGCGACAACACTGACATCATCGATACAGTGCAGTTGTACCCTATGGTCTTACCTGACCATGAACTGTAAGTAAACCTCGATAAAGAATACAACATTACAGATTTGCCTTCCAAAACTGTATTATCGAATAAGGTCTCGTATATCGAGGTTGAAGTACAAATATAGACTCTATAGACATGCATGGATTGCATGACCCATTGCTACCTTTAACATTAAACATGTCCTTAGTAGGTAAATTAGTAGTCGTTATAGTTGGATGAAATTATTGTAGCCTACGAAATATTTAGAAAGAAGATTGTTGTCATTAAGGTAGGTAGTTCAATTGGTATGCAATATAAATCTTTGTTTCCACCACAGTAACCCAAGAGTACCGTGCAGAAGTGGAATAATTCCGTCAATGGACTTCAGCAAGTGGGCGGAACCCGCGCCATTTCACAACGGCAATGCGAAGGAATTCGTGAGTAGCTTCTCCTACAATCCTTACCTGGGAAAGAAGTAGCGCACCAACTTGTAGCATAGCTAGTGGTTTAAACCTGCCATTTTCATCTGTGCTCTTCAGGCGGTACCCTGAGCAAATGACTTTGACGTGCTTTGACAACGCGAAATCAAAATCGAGATTCTTCATTAGAAAAAATAATAATAGGAAATTAAGAAAAAGTTGAACGGACAATGTTTTAATTAGATTATTCTGATATTCCTGATATTCGTTTCTGTTACAAGTTATAACGACGTCAGGAGAAGATAACGATTATTGAATATTTAAGACCATGTTTCATAATTAAATTACGGAATTTACATTAAAAACGATTGAATTGAAAATATTGAAAACACAAAATAAGACAATTTTTTCTATACAAAAGTCATTTGCTGAGGGTACCGTCCTAAGACACTACACAATAACTAGGCTATTGTTGTCTCTTTCTCATCTATCACATATATGTAATGCTAATGAGAGTGAAACTGATAACATTTGTAGATAAAGTGAAAGTTCTTAGTTTGGGCCGTATCGTTCCTGAGTCCTATGTAAGTTTAAATTACAAGTGCTTAATATAAGTCTTAACTTAAGCTGTTCTAAATAATTAAGACGATACTATCTATACTAGTCCCATCTTCAACGTTACGCGCCCTAAGATTATGATTGTGACAATGATAAGCACAGGCACGAATGTGGCAGGTTTTACGAATATTTATGTACTTAATAGAATATTACACGTAGATATTGTTAGTATTGTGGTATTAGTCAACCGTATGCAGCGATAAAATATTAAATACATTCAAGCTAACTAAATTGTGGCATTAGTCTCTTTTTAAACTGGTTGTTTTGACCTCTGTGGCAAAGTGAATCAAGGCCCGCCTCAATTCCGCGGGACAAATGTTTGTATGATCTGCAAGTGTTTGTCTCGGGTCTGGGTGTTTTTCTATGAATCATATTTATGTATTTATATTTACAAAAAATATATATAAGTAGTATACCTATCAGTCACGTGGTACCCATAACACAAGCTCTGCTTACTTTGGGGCTAAATGATACTATGTGAACCGGCATTATTTATTAGTCCTATCGGTTTTTGCTCTCCTAAATTGCAATACCCGGGGTTTTAAAAGACCGCTTTTTAGTTGGCTTGAAACAGTCAGTAACGGAAAATAGTCTTGCATCTTTTATTGTTCTACAATTTCGTTTTAGTTTTTGCTTGCAATAAAATTGCTGCTAAATCGCTTATTTGCGTTTTTTCGGCCTTATATTAGGTTATATCAGGTTTTTAGGCAGTATTTTAGTCTCTCAACTAAAATACTGCCTAAAAACTGCTTAAGATTCGCCCTGTCACTGTTTAAAATAGTGCCATCTCTTATGTTAATATCTTACAAAAAGAGATGAAACTATTTTAAATAGTGTCAATCACTGTTTTGACAGAAGTTGAGAGACGTATAATAGTAGAGTAGTGTATGTTTAGTACAAATACAAGTGCAAGTAATCTTGAAAAGTAATTAATATAAATTCGCTAATGAAGACAGAAACAAAATATTGACAACATAGGTAAAATAACTTTTACTCAATATTATGATGAGCTATTTTTTTTCGATTATTTGCCTTGTTTTAGTTGCATTTTACATGCATAAATGCATGTTATGATCATACTAGATTTTTATAGAATATACTTTAGTTAATTTATATAAGTAATTTAATGTAGTGTTAAAGATGTGTACAAAATAAATGATAGAGCGCTTGATTGCCATAATTTTTGTAGCATATACAATAATCTTAGGTAAGTTACAAGTAGGTAAGTACTTACCTGCTTAGTTAAAATGAGGTAGGTACTTACCTATATCGTTTAATTTTATATATTTTTTTTTATTTCTGTGAAGGTTCTTTTGTGTTTGGTAGGTAGGTAAGTACCTATTTAATGTACCTAGTACATGGGAATAGCGTGGTATCTGGTAACACTGAAAATTGTATACACAGTAAATTAGACGTGCCCACATTATTTTGTAATGTGGGTAGTTTATATTTTTAACTAGATAGGCACCTACCTACTTAACAAACAAAAAAATTTTTTTTTACATATAGGAATGTAATCCAATCTACAAACATAATACATTTTAAATCTATTGCCATTTAAAGGTTTATTTGGCTTTTAAAAGGTGCAGTTGTTAAACGTTTTCTAGAGCATTAAAGTCTGCAAATCTTTAATTTTGTAAATTATAACCATCACATCTCAAATCCCATCAACCTGTATACCTATCCTAGGTAGGTATTTTAGTCACAGTAGAACTTGTAGACAGCACATTGTACCTATGCCATCAAGTTTTTTGTAAATAAAAAATGTACCTACACGTAGCATAGTGAAAATAAACATTGTTTTCCACAATATACATTTTGGTTTCATTTACAAAATAAAATACCACCTAGTTTACATGCACGGTGATATTAGAGCTAGAAAGTCAGTAAGTATATAGAACCCGACCTAATTATTATAAAAAACGTAAACTGAACTTACACACATATGAAATGACAAAGTAATTGTTACTTTACAGATGACAGATGCATTTGTAAGCAGAAATGTTACAAAAAATAATGGCACCATCGAAACAGAGCAAAACACAGACGTAACGCAAAGTGATAAACAGAACATTGTGCCAGAAATTAATATTGCATGCAACTGCAACGCAACTAATTCCTCAAATCAGAATAAACAAATAAAGTGCACTAACTCTACGACTGCAGAAGACAACGTCAAATGCGTTAATGAAACTGTACAAAATAACAAACATGAAGTTAAAAATAAAAATAATAAAACTGCAAATGAATCAGATAGTAATGATACAATACTAAAATATGTGTACAAAAAAAACGAAACCAATGACTCAGAAAAACCTAAGAGCCATTACAAGAATAGCCTTAGAAAAAAACGTTCACCAATAGATAGTAAACTTGCACAAAATGTACCGTTGATTGTAAACTATGAGACTTCACATACACCTGTACAGAATAGAGAACAATGGCTTCCAGCGAAACATACCGCTAATGTTATCAAAAGTTCTGACTTGGCCAATTTCAACATAGAAACATTACATGAGAATGTACGAGGAGATGGTGAATTACAAAACAAAGATCGCACAAGCTCTGTCTCTGATGGTCTCGAAGAAAACAGCGGTGAGATCAATAAAAATATAAATGATAAAAAAAGAGGTGAGTCAAGTGAAAATCATAATGAAACAAATGAAAGTCAAAGTCAAGAGAAAGAAAATAGTAATGAAAAAGATTCGAGAACAAATGATAACAGTCGTGAAAATGGAAATCTTAATAATATTTCGTATGAAAGCGAACAAAATGATGACAAGAGCACTGAGAGTAGAGAACATGAAAGGAGTAATGATGATGAACCCAAACCCAATTTGGATAAAGAAAAATCCACAAAAGCTCGAAGTGAGGGAAGCACTGAAAACAGTGAGGAAGTTGATAAAAATACAAGTAGTAACAGCTCACCTCATCAAATTCAGATTGATGATTTAGATGAGAACAGCTACGAAAAAAAACCACAACAAAATAAAAATAGTAAAGTAGATCGAGCTAGAGATGAGGATAATGCTCTAACCATAAAACCCCGTCCTTTTGCTAAAATACATGATAAATCAAACGATCCCATTTATGAGCATTCAGATTCTTCCAGCCATGAAGCAAATGAACCTACTCATTTTAATGATGGAGAAGTTAAGCCTGTCGTAGAAATTAACACTGAATCAGGCAGTAATGAGTCCAATGAAGATAGTTCTAGTTTGAATCATGAAAATGAAAGTCTAGAAACCCTTACTGGTGTCAATGATGACTCCAACGAAAATCATGATAAGTTGCAAGAAGATAAAGCGTCACAAAAAGTAGGAGATGTAAAACAACAGTTTGAAAGAGTTCCATTAAATTACAACCATGCAAATCAAAAACAAATTAAAGTCAAAGACGCCAAACAGAATAAATATTTCGAAAGCGAAGACGATGATGGTACAGTCGATAAACTATTACCTAAAAATGTACGCTATGATGAAAATTTAAACATAAAGTTCGATGACATAGCGATAAAGTTACCTGAAATAAAATTGCCTGAGGATATCCTATCGTATGCTTATGAAGACCCACCAATTTATGAAAACGAAGGAAACAAGAAGAAGCCGAACTTTTTCCATTATAACAGTGAGGAAGATAAAGAAGATAAAGACATACGTGAAGAATCTGATAATAGTGATGAAGATGTTTCCGAATATCATAATGACGAGGACGGCAGTAATAACTATTATGGATTTTACGACAAGACAAAGAAACAACAAGCTTACAAAAACGATAAAAATGTAGTTAATAAAGAAGAAGACGACCCGTATGAAAAATTTGTACGAGAAAGATTTGGTAAGCGAGACACATTTGAAAAACGATCTGAAAAATTAAGAGATTTAGGCGCTTATAATCCACAGCTGTATAGAAAAGTGCAAAATATCCTAGAAAAAACAAAAAACGTCAAAAAAGAAGCTGTTAAAAGTGGAGACCCTAATGCAGGTTACATGTGGACATTGGAGTATGGTCAAAACCGGTAAACTTTGTGCTCTATAGGTTTGTGTTCAAAAAGTTGAGTACCTAAGTAGGCATCTAACCTACTTAGGTACGTAGGTACGCAGTCAGTACATACTTCAGTGCATACCAATTACTAATGCACACATACCAGATAATTATGTAGTGAAACTAATTTATATTAATGCGAAAACAATAAAGTTATGAAATTAGAGTTATGGTACGAGTGACTGTAGTATCTGTTACATTACATTACACATAAATGTATTATAATTGTACTAAAAGTTGAAGTTTGTTTTTTTTTGTACGTTGAACTGTGGTAAGAATTGTGGGTGTTATAATATGTACATATAGAAAAAAAAACTCTTAGATTTTGTAGAATGTGTACATTCACTTATCGCACGTATTATTTTCAGCTTTAAATTAGGTACCCACAGGTAATATAAAGCTTTTTTACTAAGCTGGTTGAGTTCAAATGATGGGAAGCTGCTGCCCACTGCTGTAGGACACAGAATGCAGAACTTAATAGGTTCTTAGCTAAGATCGCTTATGGGTGTACTACACCTGCTTACATAAATTACATTGTTAAGTAGGTACATAAGAATAAAACAATGATTCTCTATCATACCTATATGTTTTATAACTGTTAACTTATATGGAAAATTTTCAATATTCGATATTTTCGAGATTTTTTCATATTTTTTATTTTAATCGTTTTTATGTGGTAGCCAAACCAGTGAACTCATTCAATATAATCGTCCTCTAATTTAATAACACTCCGTTATATTATGGACTAGCTGTTACCCGCGACTTCGGACGCGTATGCTTAGAACCTTTATTTTTGTAAGGAATGCATTCTGTGCATCTAAAGAACACCTCATAAGTTTAATCCCCTATTTTACCCCCTTCGGGGATGATTTTGCATAACCGTTGAAACACATATATCTCTATTTTTTACCAATAACCTAAATATGAATTTTCAGATCCCTAACTTAGAGAAATATAAGTTTGTACTTACAAACTTTCACATTTATAATATTAGTAAGATAAACTACACGGTTTTTCGTTGGCAGCTCTAAATATAACAAAAAATGACGAACGATAAATAATTAGGTTTACTTGTGAAAAGTGACTCCGCTTGCTTGTTTAAGAGGCAGCAAATTGTACTCCTTAATTTTGATTTTTCATTTAATACTTATATTTATAAATCAGACACTTAAAGGTATTAGATAATTAAATTACATCTTAATTTTAGTATTTATGCGGAACTGCGGAAAATTATACGAAAATAAACTCAATAATGAAACAAAATTGTCTATTAAACTTATTTTGAAACTGTCATTTAGAACTATTAGGTAGGTAGGTACCTACACTAATTGATTCTTCGTCTGTCATTTCATGGACTAACATAGCTCTGCTAATTTAATATTTTTACCCGTTTTATTGCATGTTGTATTCAGTAATCTTGGCGGAATTTTAATGAATAAATTGTGACTACAGGACGGGTACGGATAATTAAATTATATGTATATTGTGGTGCAATGTGATTTGAACGACGAGGAATCCCAAGAGAATTCTAGACGCCATTCCGCGTGACGGACGTCTAGAATTGACAATTGACCATCGACTAAGAATAATCAAACAAACTGACTATAAACTATAAACACTTGACATTGGCAAAATTGACATTAGTATGTCACAGGCCATTAATAAAGAAGGCTTATTCCCAGAGGTCCATGGTTCTATTGTTTTAAGTTTCCCAAAGGGTCCATGAAAAATATTTATAGAATTTGAAATATTCTTACATTAACTCCCAATAGGTCCATGAGATTTATCTAATGTACAGTCAGTATAAAAAATACAAGAGAGTATTTCATTAGTTAGTGAGTCTTAATCTTAAAACCCACACGCTGCATCTGTTCAACAAATCTTGTCACAGCAAATGTTAGTGGCAGTCATATACTCATTACCAAGGTCTATAAAGAGGCAGTAAAACAAGATGTAGATGCTGGTAATGACCTGGTGGATGACACTCCGACTTTTAATAGTATGAAAAGTTTATTATACAGAACGAGAAACAAAATTCTCAGCGTTACGAAAATATACTTGAAGCATTGAGAAGACGTGGAAATTTCTGCAGAATTCAGAGACTTCGTGTTGTTTGACCACAAGAGGACGAACGTATAATAATGTTCTCATCAAAATCCGGTAGAAAATTAGTTGTTTGACCACAAGAGGTCGAACGTATAATAATGTTCTCATCAAAATCCGGTAGAAAATTAATTGAACAGAGAGAGATATTCCTCATGGACGGCACATTTCACAGTTGTTCGTCACCATTCTACCAAATACATTCAATGCACGCTGATGTTGGAAGCACTGAGAGAGAAACGAATATAATGCCTGTTCTATTCGGGCTTTAACCAAATACACTGCATAAAATATATATAATTTGCAAGGTTGGTTTCCACTGACAATTAGTAAGTTTATAATCTAAACATAAACATACTAGAAAATTCTATCGAGGCGCATTGTTGCGTTATAAGTATATGTTTTTTTTATTTTATTTAGAACTGTTGATTGTTGTTCTAAAACAGTGATTTTTAATATTTAAGTCTATTTAGTTTAAGATTGATATTATTTACCTTGATGTTTAATACTTTAGGTGTTTTTTGTGATGCTGAATTTGTGATTGTTAATGTTTAAGTAAATTTGTATTAGATTGTTATTATTTAATTTAACTTTTAATGACTTAGTGAGTTCTTTAATATTTTTCATAAATGAAAAAAAGTCCTGATTTATTTATCTATTGTCTTTTATTTCATAAAGAAACAAATATTTGCCTTATCTTATAGAAATTAGATTCATAATTTCCGTAAGTTCTTAGTTACTTTTATTGCTTACTGTACCAAACAATTTCATGGACCCGTTGGGAAAGGAAATATTATTAAATTTAAAATAACGTGGACCCGTTGGGAATCAAAGTATCAACCTATTTTTATTGAAAACAATGAAGTCGTGGACCTCTGGGAATAAGCCATAAACAAGAAGAAGAAGAAAAGAAGAAGGTACTCTAATTTGAACTACTTACTACTATTGAACTATTTGAACTACAAACAATATAGGTACTTAGGCCTGTATTTTAGCTAGTCCGGTGAAACAACAGAATTGCCAGAATTTTATTGGCTTCAGAAAATTCTTAATATATGCAGGCGTAGGTAGGCGTAGGTAGACATTGCAGGTCGCTCAGACAGGACCCAACTCCAGTCATTTAGTTCAGAGACATCGACATCGAATATCGACACTAGTATCTCTAGCATACTTAAAGAGAGTTAAGGATGATGTAGTTTCTGCTGCAGTGGTCAGCACTACGCGAAACTGCTTTCCTTATGCAAGTTTGAGGATATATTAATAAACGGTTTTTCCAAAACAATCTTGTATATTCTTTCTTTTACACTTTACTCTCATTGACACAATGTCAATCTATTTTTCACAGTAGACATTAAACATTATTGAATAATATAAAAGAAGGTTGTAGTCTACTCAATACAATCTTCTTCAACACTTTCCCTTATTCAAACTGTTAAAAAGTCCCAGTTTTAGGCAGAGAGAAGAAAAAGTTGCCCTTGGAAGCCCTTTGGTCATGATATCAGCAACTTGATTTGCTGTCCCGATCCTTTCAACTTCGATGGCACATTCAGCAACCAACTCTTTCACGTAGAAATGCCTAATGCGAATGTGTTTGGTCCTCTTGTGGAATTCTGGATTGTGGGCAAGTCGAACCGCTGCTTCATTGTCCACAAACAATATCGGAGTCTTCACAAGAGACGTTAGGTCTTGCATGACTCTTGTCAGCCAAACCAGTTCTCTGGCTCCTTCACTAGCAGCCACAAGCTCTGCTTCGATAGTTGAGATAGCTACAGAAGCTTGTCTCTGGCTCAGCCACGAAATCACTCCTGAGTATCGACAGACAACTCCCGTTGTGGAGCGACTAGTTTCTCCATCACCTCCGTGATCTGCATCACTGAACCCCTCGAGCACGCCAGGTAAATGCTGTGCTTTATATTTGATAGCGTAGGAGCGGGTACCGTTGATGTAACGCATAATCCTCTTCACTCTAAGCCAGTCATCTCTAGTGGGAGATTCTAATTTTCGTGAAACAACTCCCACGGCATAGGCTATGTCCGGACGTGTTCCGACCATGAGGTATGCTAATGCTCCAACAGCTTCTCTATATGGAAAACATTCTCCTTTATCAGGTTCTACTTTCCCTGATTGAGGTTGCTTTTCAATCGGTGTGGTTACGGGATTCGATTCGGACATCCCGAAACGCTCTAAAACCTTTTTTGCATAAGCTTGTTGACTTATTTTAATTGAGCCATCTTCTTCTCTAACTATTTGTAGACCCATGTATAATCCGTAGTCTGTTTCCTAAAACTTTCAGAAAAGGATTGGCTAAATCCTCATCTGTAGCAGCTACTAATCCATTATCTACATACAATGTGATCAATATCTTCTTGCCATTGATGACCTTAGTGTATAGACAACTGTCCGCCTCACACTGCTTGAAATTCATGTCTAATAGCACTTCTTCAAAACAAGAATTCCAACATCTTGGAGCTTGCTTTAAACCGTATAGACTCCGATGAAGCTTCCATACGTTTGATGTCCCATCGGGATATCCATCTGGTTGCTGGACATAAATTTCCTCCTTAAGTTTCCCATTGAGGAATGCTGTACAAACATCGAATTGTACAAGATGCAAGTTCTCTTGTGCACTTACAGTTAGAAGAGCTCTAATTGTGGCAAGGCGTGCCACAGGACTGAACGTCTGGTCATAGTCCTGTCCGTTCTTTTGCTTATAGCCCTTAACGACAAGTCGAGCTTTATACTTATCGATGGTGCCATCTGAATTTCTCTTAATACGAAGGACCCATTTGCAAGGTAGCGCCTTCCTGCCTTTTGGTAATGCACACGGTGTCCATACCTTGAGCTCTTTTAATGACTCCATTTCACTGTTCATCGCTCTTTGCCATTCTTCGTGATCGGTTCTTTTCATCACATCCGAAAAATTCGTGGGAAACGATTCAGTCACGTAGACGTAATCATCAAACCGTTCAGGTCTCTTTATCTGACTGCGATCACAAAGTTTGTAGCGTGGTGATTCAGCGTCGTGAAATTCGTCCTCTTCTTCAAGATCACCATAATGTTGCTGTGTGACGGACTCTGATTCATGAACGTGGTCTTCCTGGACTTGTTCCAGAATTACTTCCTCAAGGCTACGTTCAGGATCGTCAATAACTGATGGTTCTAGGTCTCCCTCAGACTCAATTCTCAAAGGACCTTGACATATTTCCAGATTCGAAGCCGGCTTGTCGCTCTCTGTGATGTTGTCTATAGGTAACTGAATAATGTACTCCCTGGTATTTTACTTTACTCAGTACTCAGTTTTACTCAGTACTTATTTTACTTACTTTACTGATTTACTTTTATCAGTACCTGGTGGATCAACGTCATTGTTAGGAAGGGCATTCTCGTCGAAAATTCTCGTGGTCTCGTGATCGCACCAGTGTATTTTTCTTTCCGTCGGTAATCCAGACACGGTAGCAATCTTCATCGTGTCCAATAAGTCGGCCTTTGATTGCTTTTTTGTCTAGCTTTTTCCGTTTTTGCTTTGGTATGTGGACGTAAGCAGTGCTCCCTATTATTCGCAGATGCTTAATTATGGGTTTCTTTCCATACCAAAGTTCGTAGGGAGATTTGTCGTATTTTGTAGGACCTGTTCTGTTTAAAATGTAAGCGGCGGTATTGATTAGCTCAGCCCACAATTGTTGCGGCATCGTCTCATGCGCATACATCATTGTGCGTGCTGTCTCAACCAGTATTCTGTTTTCCCGTTCACTGACACCATTTTGTTCAGGCGTATACGGGGCTACAAGTCTCTGTTGTATTCCGTGAGAATCTAATATCCGTCTAACGGAAGTATTATTAAACTCACCGCCGTTATCGCTTAGTAGACATTTTACGGTATGTCCTGCTGCTTTCGTCTGAGCTTGCATCAAGGCGAGTTTATCTTTGACCTCTGACTTGTGTCTCAGGAAGAATACCATACAATAGCCTGTAAAGTCATCTTTAAACAAAACATAGTATTGCAACTTCGAATAGCTTGGTTGAAACGGTCCACAAACGTCGGTATGCACGAGTTCTCCTGGCATCGTAGCTCTAGTTCTCGTACCGAATTTAAGTCTATGGGCTTTCCCATATATGCAACCTTCCCATGTCTCCTTACAAAAGGTAGATCGAGACCCAGTTCGTGTTTAACTGTCTCTTTCACGTGTCTCTTGTTCTGGTGAGCAAGCCTTTCATGATATAGCTGCATCGTTGCTGACGTCGACGTCGTCGCACAGACTTCTGGAGGGTTCTCTGGTGGTATGTTTACTACGTCTAGTCGATATAATCCACCATTGCTGTGTCGTTTTCCAATCAGCCTTACTTCTCCGTTGACATAGACGGTGCATTCTTTTGTCGTTGATGAGAATACGCTGCTCGGAACTCTATCGTGAAGTGCCAAAACCGAGCATAAATTCTTATTTATGGCTGGAACGTACCAAACGTCGTTGAGGATTACTCGTTGTAGCTTTCCTTTAACATTTCCTTCGATCATTACTGAACCTTTGCCTTTAGCACTAATTGAGTTGCCGTTGGCCGTTGTCACAGTACGGTTTTCTTTGAAATGTTCGAAATTTTGGAACAGATCCGCCCGGTTGGTTACGTGGCTCGTGGCGCCATTATCTACGTACCAATTCTCGGTTTCGCGATCGATTGAAAAAACTTCTGTGTCCTCAATAGACATCAGTATCATGTTAGCGGCATTAGGAGTAGGTGTTGACTGCCGGTTACTGTCCTTGGAAGGCTTGCCATCGTTAATCCACTTCTGACAGTTTCTTACGCGATGTCCGATGCCGTGACAGTAATTGGATCTCAACTTCTTGTCCTTCTTTACACTCCTTTCATTAGCATGTGAGTTACTTGAATTCGCGATGAGTGCTTCTTGCTCTTGTACTTTGTTACATTTAGCTCGCTCGAACGCGCATAGATGGCTGGTTAAGCTTTCGATGGTTCTGTCGGTCTTTGGTTGTAGTAGCCAGCTGCTTCTGAACGCAAAGAAGGTGTCATCCAGCGTGTCTAGAATTTTACAGATCAACAGAAGTTCCGGTAACTCCTTGTTGTTGTCCTTGAGTTCTATGTTAAGCTGTGTCCAAATATTTTTTATTTAGACATATGGATGGCTATGTCATCAACCGCATCCTTTTTGTAACCAAAAAAGCTCATACAAAGGTTGTACGCTTTGTCTTCATCAGTGCCATCAAAAAATCGATGTAATTCAAGCCATACGTCACGTGCTCTAGTGTACCGCATTACTTTTCTTAATGTCTCTTCCTGCATATTGGTCGTTAGTATAAGGGCGGTTGCGTCTGCTTTTACAAAACGCTCTAGATTCGTATTGTACGCGCCCATCTCAGCATCACCAGCTTTGGGGCCTGGTGGTTTAGGTCGACGAAAGGTGCCCTCGACTACATCTAGCGCTGTCGTCATAGTGCGTAGTAAGCAGGTCACTTTATACTTCCATGTATCCTAATTCGATTTCCCTTCTTCTACGGGAAAATTTCAAATTGGTCTGTTACCAATTTGAAATTTTCCCGTAGAGTTTTCCATGATGGACACATAACCTGATGTAGTTTCTGCTGCAGTGGTCAGCACTACGCGGAACTGCTTTCCTTATGCAAGTTTGAGGATATATTAATAAACGGTTTTTCCAAAACAATCTTGTATATTCGTTCTTTTACACTTTACTCTCTTCTTCTTCTTCTTCTTTGTTTATGGCATGTGACATAATAATGCCAATTTTGCCAGTGTCAAGTGTTTATGTTTGTTTATGGTCAATTTGTTTAATAAAGTCTTAGTCGATGGTCAATTGTCAATTTTAGACGTCACGCGGAATGGCGTCTAAAATTTTCTTGGGATTCCTCGTCGTTCACATCATATTGCATCACAAAACACATTTAATTCAATTCTCCATACCCGTCCTGTAGTCAAAATTTATTCATTAAAATTCCGCCATTATTACTGAATAAAACATGCAATAAAACGAATAAAACAATATTAAATTAGCAGAGCCGTGCTACTTCATGAAATGACAAACGGAGAATCACATTGACACAATGTCACTCTATTTTGCACAGTAGACATTAAACATTATTGAATAATATAAAAGAAGGTTGTAGTCTACTCAATACAATCTTCTTCAACAAAGGACACCATATCAGGCTGACATTATTTCTATGCTTTAGTAGGTACTATTTGGATGGAATAGTTTTATCAGTCATCTCTATTATTTTCCATATTATGTTTCCATGAATTATCTAGTCAACATAAATAAGCATAAAATATTACTTTTTTACGTTTGTTGGCAAGGTTTTTGTCACTCATGTCTCGTGCAGTTTACAACCTAGCTAAACAGATCAATTAGTCAACCTAGCTTAACAGATCAATCAATGTCAATAAAACTGTCAAGTGTCAAAATTCTAACCTCTTTAATTTTCTTTCATTCATTGCTCTGCTCCTCCAATTGATCCAACCAAACTCGTAACTTGCTGATTTTCTATTGGAAATTCTGCAGAATTTCTGCAGTTTTACCAATATAATAACAATTTTATACCAATATGGCTGAGGAGATACAAAAGAAATTGCAAAAGGAGTTGGAAGTTTACAGTAATATGCAAAAAGAGTACCGGAAGGCGGTGACTCAAAAGCAGCAATTAGATGGTCAGCTGAACGAAAATAAAGCCGTAAAAGATGAGCTGATGCTGTTGAAAAAAGACTCTGAAGTTTATAAACTAATCGGGCCCGTCTTAGTGAAACAAGACTTGGAAGAGGCAAAACAAAATGTTGTGAAACGAATGGAATACATCAGCAAAGAGGTGAAGAGAACAGACGATCATATTTATGCGTTAGAGAATAAACAAGAAGCCCAGCAAGAGAACCTGAATAAACTCAAAAATGATCTCAACAAATATAAGATAAAAGCTTAGTCAAGTCAACATTACCTTACTCACTTCACAACAGTTACTCACAACATGCATTTGTGTACAACTAGGATCTAATCTATTAATTTACTAATTATAAGATATTTAATTATACATACATGTTTTATTGAGACTAACCTTCACACCATGAAGTGTAAAAGACATTTTCCCATATGAAGATCTGAGCTGTGGAAAAATACGAATTTTTTAACCCTAATATGCATTGACACAATCTAAGTGTGGTCAGATGGAGCTCTTCTATCATCAAAATTTAGATAATGTTTGTTAGCAACAAATTTGTTAAATCTTGACAGTGAAGAAAATAATCCAAATTGTCTTACAACTTTAACAACCATTCACAGGTTTGGTTAGAAATGAAGTCAGTAAAAAACCCGATCTACTTGTACAACTTTTTAGTTTATTTTATGATTTTTATAACATACATGATAATAAAAATATAGGCTCCTTTTATATCCCCATATAGAGTACACAAAATATATTGCTTATATAATATAAAAAATACATTTCTTAATACTAATGGCACTCATGGAATGTATTACTTTTATAGTATTTTACAATATTCATTGCTATTGTGACCAAGATACTTTGATATCCAGGATGAAAATTAGATGTCCAAAAATGTTATACTATGTAAAAAATATGTACTTATATTTATAATAACTCTAATATTTCAATAAAAGGAGTACTTAATAAAATATTTTTCTCTGGTCCCTCAAATCCTCAAGCTCTAATTATTTATAGCTCACTATTATCAGTCATCAGCATCACAAATATAGGCTTAGCCAAATGTCAGAATATGTATCTGAAAGTGGATAAAAGGTATTCCAGATAGTTCTTCATTATTAAATTTTATATTATTCTGGCATTGTCCATCGTCTTTCATCAAACTATTTAATTCTGCTCTGAACACATGGCACACTACAGAATGGCATCTCTTGTTTCACGACAAACCTACCACTGAGCAAACTCTTCCCACACGTTCTACCAGAGCAGATAAAGCAGTCTGCATGCCAATGCACATTACTCCATGATACGCCTTGTTGTTCCGGGCCTATTATACCGCCGCATGCTCGACAACGCTCTGCATGGAACTGGTCGTAGCAAGACAAACAAATTGGTAAGCCAGTTCTGTCGTCCGGCACGTACATCTGCCCGCCGAGGGGCGCATCGCAGTGGTAGCAACAGAAATGCTGAACATGGAACGCACGACCTTCAGCCGCGGTGTACGGCCGCGTGAATATCAACTCGTCACATCCAGCACAACGTGGAATCTCCAGTACGTTAGCCAAATCACGTGCGCAATACAACTCCCCCTTGTAAAAACAATACACGAGATCGGCCAACAACTCACCGCATTTGCTGCAGGTGAAACATTGAGGGTGCCAGATAGCTTCGACCCCGGCTCTTTCGGCTTTGACGGCGACTTCACCCGCAAACATTGGTTTTGTGCAACGCTTACAAGGCATGCCTTCGTTGTACAACTTCCTGTTGAATTCCATTTCAGCGGGACTGAGCTCGATTTCGCTGAACTGTTCGATAATAGGATCGAGAGTTTCTGACGAACTTTCAGATATGGGCGAAAAGCCTGTCTCGCCTGGAGTGTTGTCGAGTGTTTTGTCGACCCACTCATTTGTGTCTTGATTTGCTTGGCCCGGATACGTGCTATAATTTGGTAAAGGTGGAGGAAGATCCTCTTCTGAATGAGTTCTGAGATACTCTCTTAGTGGCGCTGTCTGTTGCGGTTCAACTTGGTTGATTGGTTTCATAGATGTTGAGTACTGAGGGCTTATCTTTGTAGAACATAGAGTGCCGCTATGTTCTGCCGTCGTCGGCTCATGCTTCCAGCTCCAGATTTCTCCATTCGGAGCGAATATCGTTCCCTTTTGAATCCTACTATCCAGTAACTTTGCACTGCTAGTGACGTTGTTATTGCTCGACCACAAATCGGGCATAACTTGCGCTCCGAGAACCTTAGTTGAGAACTCACTAGTCTCATCTCTGAACTGAGGGTTATTGTTGTACTCATCACGGAACAATTTGATTGGCTGCAAATAAACATCATTTGCAACTGGCATGTTCAAGTCATTCAAGTTCTTCAGTAGTTTGTCGTAAATCGGTCCATGTTCTACCGCACTTTTGATTCTGTCAGATTCAATGTGCATAATGTGTAGTTTGTCTTTGACAATACGACTGAGGATCGCACTAGATTTGTAGTCTGGTAGATTAGCAGCACTACTGACAATATTACCCTGGTTATCAAGAACCAGCTTTTTGTCCGAAGCGTTTTTAGGTACAATATTGTACTTTACGCCTCGGGAGACGTTAGATATTTTGAGTGGTAAGGCGTAAGATTTGGGTGCTCCGTGAGTTTTACTGCTTTCGACGGAGTATGTGTCCCCGTTTTGAAGTGGCGCTACGCGAACGACGTTACCCATCCCGACGACATTCTCTTTGATGCGCGTGATGTATTCCTAAAACATTTTAATATGTCAATAGCATAACATTTATACCAATGAAGATGATTTTAGTGATTATTTTGAAGCAGGATTTTAGTTAGATGCAAAAAGCAAGTGTTGCCATCTAAACGTTCACAAGGTTTTTAGCTACGTAATTCGAATCATGACGAGCCTAGATCGAACGCTTCGTCGATTCTAAGCAAAATGCTTGATCGAAACCTGCTTGTACAGAATTGTCATGTTTCGTTTAATATTTATTCAAATACTTTTCGTATTAAAATTAATATGCAATAATCGAATTGTAAGTAAAGGATACATACAGTATGCTCTGATTTTTCTTGATCATTGGCGTGGTGTCTGGCAGCTAAGGCGACATCGTGCGGCGGCAGCTGTGTCCGTAAGTTGGCTCGCCTTCTACGTGCCGCCTCCGACCCCGAGACCGGTGCTAGCTCTCCTAAGCACGACATGTAGTCTGACACCTACGATTAAAAAAGGGTTAACTTGACCAAGTGAAACTAGCCCTTCAATAATCAGATAACCAACCACTAGTCCTATGACAAGTAACAACTCATAAACAAGGCAGTGGCTATCCACTACCTTATTTTACGAGGTTGTTTTATCAGCAAAGTATACACAAAGTAATGCAAAGTGACGTCCTAGCATCCCAGCAGACTACTTAAAAAAGCACAAACAATTTATGCATCAGTACTTATAAGTTGGTGCATTATTTTAAAAGTTTTTTATGTATTTTTGGTTTGGTTTCTACTTATAGCCGCAAAACCATACCTAATCTAGGAGTACCAAGTATTTAAATGTAGCAATGATAAGAATAACAAGATTAGGTAGGTAATGTTGAAGCATAGTGATATTATTATACTTATCAGAATCAATACCTTATCAAAGAAAATTCTTTATGATTGTGACAACAATGAACAAAAAAATATGCAGGGATTCAAGAGATATCGGTTTCAAAAACTTACCAGCTCAGTGGATGCATTGGGAGGCATCCAGTCAACTTTTACAGGTTGATCAGTCAATCCCCGGATTTTGATGAGAGGCACTGGAAAATAATAAAAGGAAATATTAGTATTTGTTTAATGCACACATGGTGGTTTATTTCCAAAAGAAAGCATAACCTACTACTTATTTAAAAGTCCAAGTTAGTAAATCTTTAGAAAAAAATATATTATAATTATTAAAATAAAATTTTCTTTTGTCTTTGCGAATCTTTCAGAGTTTTCTCCCTGTTGGCCTGTTAGTCACTTTATATATATATATATATATATTAGTCCATTGAAATGTTACAATTTAAGGACCGAATATTGCATTTTTTAGAGGACGCAATTTTATTTTTGGGACATGTGTCAATAGTCAATAGAAGTTTAACCTCAAGTTTGTGGGGTCGCCACCCTTGTCCCCCGGCCGCCATCTTGGATAAAGGGGTGAAAACACTTTTTTCGCGATATCTCAGAAACTATGCGTCTTACAAAAAAATTGTCAAGTCATAATTTGTAGCAAATTGTTTTGCCTACAAATATGTTTATATAACTTTTTGCCCTAAATTAAAAATTAAAGAAGTTATGAGCAAAAAAGTGAGAATTTTTTTATAAAAATTTTCATTTTTGCTCTAACTTTTTTTTATACTTTTTACAAAAAAATTACCTCAGACCAATCTTGTAGATGATCTTTTGAGGAAATTTTTTCCCTAAAGTTTTTTTTAATTTCAGTCATTTAAAACGCTGTTACAGCGCTCCAAAGTTGACCGGGTTCGTCAATGCTCATGAGAATCCGGTTAAAACGAAATGTTTAACTTATTTTTTAATTTTTTTTTTATTGTAAATATATTCTTACAAATTTTTTGTTAAATTCGTACAACTTTACTTATTCATTCCTAACTCTTTTCCCCGCCACACATGAGGTAGAGTCTGTTGAAATTTGAATAAAACCGTTTGACTTTAAGTATCAAATGCGTCAACCTGTCACTGAAAATGCTGAATGAAATCATAGGTTGGAATCAAATCTGGCGATCTGTAAGACCTTAAAATCAAACCCGGCTATCTTCAGCCGCCGACTAATCAGAAGCGAGAGTTATTTAGCGTCATGCATGGCTAACGGAACATTCTGTGCTAATGGTTTGCTGTGTTTTTTATTGCATTATAAGGGTTTTGTCACTAAAACGAATACAAAACCTATAAAAAAAGTATCATGGAAGATCACCCAAGCCCTGTGACCAACATCTTTTAACGTAAACGCAAAAAAGACACTGGAATTTAACTAGAAACTAGCCAAGAAAATGAAGTAATTATGACCGTAGGGGTGTCACTTGTTGCTGTGGCGGTTGAAAGAAAGAAAGAATCGACACAAAAACAAACAAGATAAGATTCAATGACATTAAAATACTGTTCTATTGAACCAGTGAAGCGAAGTGCAGGGTTTCAAGGAATAAAATAAACCACTATTAAGTAAGCTGTGTAAGAAAAAATAAGAAAAAAGATAAAACTCCCAATATGCCAGTTTTTTTTTGAATTTGGCGTAACAAAACATAGATCATGAACAGATTTTATCACGTTGGAGATATTTAATCTAATATAATTTGTGATAACCCTTATTCTAGTAGCAGGTGTTTGGTATCAAAAACGGTTATCTGCGTCGTGTTCAGTTACAAAAGCGGCATTCTGTAAAATTTGGTTTCAAAGTTGGCAATCTGTAAAATTCAAACTGAATATGTGACTCTTTCAGAATGAATAATGCTAAAATAGAGCTTTTACTAGTTCTGTTACTCATCTAAGATGGTATTCGAATTAGGTTTGTAGTGGCAAGGATAATGCAAAGAAAATAGGAAGTTTTTTTTATTTACCATCATTTTTGAAAAAGTCAGATTGCCGGTTTTGAAACCAGACGACTCATATATATAATAGATGTTTTAGTGGCCTAGTAACTCTTTCACCAGATTAGGTCACTAATTCGTATGAAGTACCAACTTTAAATAGAAAAGAGATACAAAAAGTTTATAACTTAGCCTATTAGACCATTTTCAATAATAGTATAGACAGTTTATAGCACTGGTGCTCTAGAGCACAGAGCAGAGCTTTAATCCATTCTCCACACTGGTTCCAGAACCAGTGTGGAGAATGGATTAAAGTGCAACTCAGAATAGAATAGAAAATACTTTATTGCACACCACAAATACACTAGACTGTTATAAGAAACAATGCATAGCTACAAGGTAGTACAATGGGCAGTCTTATCGCTAGATAGAGATCTCTGCCAGACAACCTAGAAGATGCTCCATTTCTGCACTAGTATGGTTGTTATCATGAATACTCACAAGTGCCTTTCTTGGGTTTGGCTGTCCCAAGCAGCTCAAACTGTGCCCAGCCTGATAAGTCATCATCTTGCACATCATGGACATCTTTACTGCAGTGGCATGCTCGGCACACTTTACGCCAAAAGTGCAAGTCAAGTCCAGGGCATTTTGTACCTAGAATTGAAACATCAGAATTATTTTAACTTAGTTGATTTACAGAAATGTACAGAAACAAAAATATAAAATACAAAAATGTAAAAGAGTTAAGCTATCTAAGGACGGAATCAAACCCTCAAAATACAGCTCATAAGGTAGAGCTACTACCAACAGAGCTCATAGGCCAGTCAAGATAGCTCAACTGATGCCGATCACTACCAGACAGCATCTCCAAGACAGTAGCAGCATAGCCACTTTGAATGGCAATACTAATAAGATGGGTAAGATAGGAGCCAGCTTATATTTTGTTAAAAAGTTAAATAGGTATCTGAATTTAGAGTCATTATTGCTCATAATTAAACCTAAACACACCACACTGTAAATGCATACTTCCTGTCTAGTGCTGGTAGTTAGTGCCGAGAATCAGTTTGCAAAAGTATGAACTTCAGGAACATCAATGCCAAACATTCATCCCATTTTAATGTATGTAGGTACCTACCAACTTTATGATGATGACATAATAACTTTATGTCTCAATTACATATGGTAAGGTAATAAATATGAATAGGGACTAATTATTTAATAAAATGAGTCATATACTATCACAGTAAAGAAAAAGAACAGACTAAGTACTTTGCAACTTATGATGAAATAAGTAATAAAATATATTTATTCACCAATAGATATTGGGTACATACCGCATGAGTTGCAAGGAGCTCCGGCGCCGCTATCATGACCCAGTCGAGCTTTGCTGAGTTTCTCACGCTGGCTCTCGAGTTTCGACAACCAGGCTGGAGCCTCAGGTGTCTCCACACATGACTCACTCATCCTTCCCTCCTCAGTCTAATCAGTTCCCTTTTATCTCGTCTGTAAACAAACGGACATTGTAGGCAGGAAACGCAGAGATAATTATAAATATTATACTAAAACAGCCGATTATTAATCAAAGTACCTCTGGGCAAAGAGTATGCAACCTCTGGGTTTGATGGTTTTATAGTCAATCAAACAAAATAATAGTATTTACAATACAAGTGTGTGTACTTAGCTATATAATGTGTAGGTGCTGGTTTGAAGAATTGACACTGACATTGCTGCCAGTGCCTGCTAGTAATTTGAGACGGTAGGGAGGAGGGTCATCTCGTCGATGGGAAGTTTTGGACGGTGGGTAGGTTGTCGTAGGTATTTTATACACTCGACGACGTCACAAAAATCGCACCTCGTCGAAATTATGTTTGAAGCGTCTCCAGCAGCTAGCGCATCCATTTTATTCAGCAAATATGAATTTTATATGAAAGTATATTTAATTAACGCGTTTTAATTTAATAACAAAAGAATATGCTTTGCCACAGAATGTTGAAGTTTTTGGTCCTATATTACTCATTGAAGTAGCCACTAGTTGCGCTACCTTAAAAGAGTATAAATAGGCCGATCCAGGTAAAATGTGGGTCAGTCACTACCCAGACTCCAAGGTGAACACACATGAACATCATAAGCAAGAAAGATACACCTCAAGTCTCAAGATGGATACTACCGATGAAGAAGTTGCTCAATTGATTACACTGTTGCAATAAGTGATGCGCGGTGTGATGTTGCTCGGCAACTTAACGTGAGCCGTTTTTCCGTTCGGCAAGTGTATCAACGGTTCCAAGAAACCGGTGGCTGTATTCGAAGACGTGGATCTGGGAGAAAACGCTGCACATCTGAGAGAGACGATAGATTCATTCTAACCACATTTTTACGCAATCGGTTTTCTAATGCTGTTGAGTTGCAACAGGATCTCCGATCAGCTCGTAGGACATTAGTGAGCGTCTCCACGGTTAGGAGAAGGCTACGGGAGAAGAAAATCACAGCCTAAAAACCTGCTGAATGACCGAAACTGTCTGTACAGCATCGCAGAGACCGACTGCAGTTAGGTCACAATCATTGGGATTGGTCACTCGATCAGTGGAGTGGAGACTCTTCCTATTTTCTGATGACCTTTTTCTGTGACGACAGTCGTAGAAGAGTATACAGAAGGCAAGGGGAGCGATTTTCACAAGCTTGCTTCGAAGAATCCCTCACATTCGGGGTGGATCGTGTATGTTCTGGGTGGCATTTCCATCGACGGGAAAACGGAACTTGTGTGCATTTCCCGGGCTAGAGGTGTCGCGGGCGCAAGGGTCGCTGACTGCTGGTCGGTACAAAACGGAGATGCTGGAAGAGCATGTGGTCCCGTATGCTGGTTTGTAGGCGATGGGTTCTTGTTAATGCATAATAACGCCCGTTGCCACACCGCAATCATTGTACGGGACTGCTAACAAGAGGTCGAGATCCCCGTTATGCAGTTGCCAGCACGACGTCCAGACCTGAACCCGATCGAGCACCTCTGGGATAATATCAAACGACGAGTGCAGTTCATGAACCTGCTCCTACCACCCTTCAAGAGCTTGAAGCTGCCGTCGTTGCGGAATAGGAAAACGTTCCGCAAGAACGCGTGGTTACAATTGTGAAATCAATGAAGGACCACAAGTAATTTTTGTTTGATTTTAAGTAATTTTTGTTATATTGTAAGTCTTTTTCACGTGAATAAAAATCATTTGTTTTCTGGCCTTAGGTACACAAACTTTGTTTTTTTTTCTCAGATTAAATGAAACAACCCTTTTTTTCTGAGAGTAGTATAAATTACCTTTCTAATGATACCCATAATCTAGTCCTTTTTATAACCAAATATGTTTAAATGTACTTTTAAGTAAACTTTTAAAATGGTGCGATTTTTATGATGAGTGTATGTTTTATATGTTTATATAGGTATCTATATATATTTACATTTTATATTGTCGTAGGTAGGTAGGTTGTCGCTGGCTTATCTGACGGTTTTCAATAATATACGAATAAAAGTTATTCGTAAATGTGATTAGTTTAGTTTACGTCCGCAGAGCACCGCTAGCGGAGAAGAACAGGTGGTTTCAAAGTGTGATTTGATGCGAGTTGCAGGGACTCTTAGCACGTTCACTGGATCATTTGGCAAATTAATTATTGTGCTTAATTAAATTTGAAAAGACTCATAGATATTGCTTAAAGCAAAACAATGTCGATGGTGCTTTTTGTCTAGCACAGGTATTTGCCTACAAGCAGTTTAAGGGCCTACTCTTGAAATCGATAATTATATCGTGTCAAAAAACGTTTTGAATGAATCGTTTTGACTCGTTTTGAGCGATGAAACGACCGACATTACTTTTGACAATCAACGTCGTAATACATCACAGATGATACTTTAAATTTGAAAACGTAAAAACTATCGATTCGACTGAATTCGACGTTCATTTCAATGGCTAAACTCAACACACCAAGTTGTTCCTTCATAATTACATGTATATAAGATTGTATAAAACGTATCATCAGTTATAAAGTACAGCTTATTTAGTCGCATTGGCTATTCTTCTTTTTTTAGGGACGGTTTTGGTCTGAGATTCAATAGGACGGGAAACCGTCCTGAAAACATCGGTCTGGCAACGTTGGGATTTATATATATATATAGGTATTAGATTTTCATAGATTTCGTGTCATGCATGAGTTCATTGTAAGTTGGATACATATTTTGCGGCATTTGATCAATCAATAAATAGAGGAATCCTTGATGATGTTATTTTGTTAGCAGTCGACGAATAACATATATTTTTTTATAATAAAATTTTTAACCCTTCTTAATAAAACCATTAACCTTTTAATTTAATTTTATTTCATTAATGTTAAAACAGTTAATAAGTCTAGCCGTTTTTACTATGTTGCTTTATTGTTGTTATTTTATTAATGTCTACAGGAAGAATAACATTACATGCTTACAGTATTCACTTTCAATATTTTAATTATCAAGGATTAGCATGTTTTATTTTCTGTGGAGTCTAAGCAAAAAATAGGTTTCATAGTATTATTACCCGTATTAGGCGTATATAACGTATCTTTGAATAAGGAAATGTAGGCTAATTTATGAAATAAACATACATTTGGGTATAAAAAAATTGGGCGATTTTAGGCTACTTTTTGTATTTTTTTTGGCGATTTGGACCGAGCTCTATCTGGCAACACTGCCATCTGTCTGTCTGAAGTCTGATTGCTTCCATTCCAAAAAATAATTAGATTTTTATAATTATTCATCGGGGTCTTTTCTTTACATGTTTTATTTGATTAGATTTAGCTATTTTATGAACGTTTTCTTTAAATAATTGCTGTGTTTTCAAAAGAGAAGGATAAACACGTTTGGAATTGTAAGTAATGTTTGATTCTCTTCACCTTGTGTACACTTATGTTCTATATGAGTCATAGTTTCTTTGGGTAAAAATATTTTATGTTCTCTTGTAGATGTCTTCTGGAAGACCTATAAAGTGTGTAGTGGTCGGAGACGGCACGGTCGGAAAGACGTGCATGCTGATATCTTACACCACGGATAGTTTTCCCGGCGAATATGTGCCAACAGTGTAAGTGAAGAAACCAAACAAATATTTTCCACCCTATTATCTTTGTTTTAGTTACTTATAACGCCAAATAGAACTTACAGAGATTCTTGACCATGTATATCAAGAGCGCATGATCATTTTAATTAATTATCTCTAGATAAACTGTTCTATGTATATATTATTAGCACTAAATACTTCTGTAAGTAGATATTTTAGGCTGTTCATATTCAAAAGTATATTTCAATATTGTACAAAACAATACAATTCGTAATTGATCTAAGTGGCTCATTAAAAAATTTACGAAATATGACTCAAGTTTCTTGATGAATATCTCTTTCTTTTGCAAATTTTAAAATCTGATTAGATTTCAGATACTATTTGAAAGATATCCACACCATATATTATGTACATATATATATAGATTAATATATACATATGTTTTGAATTCTATGTATTGTGCAGCCTATGTAGAGAAGCATGTTTAATATAAATGTTTAGCATAATTTACACAGTTTTGCAATTATGCATCAAGTACACAAGTAAAATTATAATGATATCTTCAGATTTGACAACTACTCTGCGCCAATGGTTGTTGATGGTGTAGCGGTGTCTCTAGGACTTTGGGATACAGCAGGTCAAGAAGACTATGACAGACTAAGGCCTCTGAGCTATCCGCAAACTGATGTCTTCCTTATTTGCTTCAGCGTTACAAGGTAACTGTCCAATCATCTTATTACATCTATTTGTCACAGCCATTGACCTAAAACTGCTCCATTATTTGAAGGAAATTGGTTGTGTTGCTCTTGTTGGTAGATCTCAGGGATAATATTATTTTAGAAGTAACTGTACAGCTGTTAAATACATGAACTGTTCCTAGCTGATTGTGGATTAATGATGGACTAGTAGAATCAGTTTAGCATCCATTAAAAAGTAAAATAGTGGGTTCTAACAAAATACTTATGCGACTGGCTGGTAGATTCCATAATCTTCTGCAACAGAGTTGGATATCAGCATTCATTGCAGTGGACTAAGGCCCGGCCGATATGCAGAAGGTTGCATGTTCGATTTCCGCTGTGCAATAAATGTTTGTATGATCTGCAAGTATTTGTCTCAGGGCTTGGGTGTTTCTATGTATAATATGTATGTAATTAAAAAAAAGGATATAAGTAGTATATCAGTCATGTTGGTACACAAGCTCTGCTTTGGAGCCAGATGATGTTGTGCGAAATGTCTGGCATTATTTATTTTATTTATTTAGTAGCTAACCAATGATAAGCAAGTTTATTATGGTAATGAATTCATTAGCATAATAATATAATATATGTTTAATCTCTAATTAATCTAAATCTACAGACTCAAGTATACCCATGTGCTGATAATGTTTTAATTTTCTAGATAGACAGCTTTTAGGTCAAAAATATCGAAATAAAATTCATCTTAATATACATTTTTAATTAGCGATAAAAGAATATGCATTCATTTTAAATAAATTGTGTCTGAAATACAGGGCCACTAAACTAAAATCTGTACATTCATAACAAGAACGTATTCTGTAAAATGTGAAAGTAGTAGAAAATATCATTAGATGTATTTGATGGTCTATTACATAAGCATTATGTAAAAAATAGTAACTTGTTATGTACCAGTTTCTACTCAATTTATTTTCATGTTCTACTTCATATTATGTAACTTTGCTTTCACATTCCAGTCCATCATCTTACGAGAATGTCACATCTAAATGGTACCCTGAAATAAAACATCACTGCCCCGATGCACCTATAATACTAGTTGGTAAGTTACAGCTAAATTATTTTGGTTTTCATACTCAGTTTGTAACATAACAAAAATAGGCGTGAATATGCCGGTCTAGATAGTCGAGACCCTGGGCCCGTGGGCCACAGGAGCCCATTGCATTGTCAAAAAAACAAGACCCAAGAGCTGGCTCCTATCTTGCCAAGCATATTAGCATTACCATTTAACTTGGCGGCAGCCTGTGTCTTGGAGACGCTGCCCTTTGGTAGAGATATCAGTTAAGCTATCTATAAAATGTGTTAAGGCCGGACGAGTTTCTTACCGGATTCTTCTTGAACTGGAGTTAGGAGGAACCGGCAGCTAGATTCACTAGCATGTAAGAAGACAATTCAAAGTGGTCCTTGTGAGTTTATTGAATAAACAATATTTTGACTTTGACTATAGAGTGTTTTCACTGACCTTATATTCGATGAGACAGCTCGACATGACATTTATTTTATATTATTCTGTAGTTTCAGTAAATAAACGTTTATTTATTAAAAATTACTAGGTAATTACTAATTGATCTGTACAAATAGGATATTATAAACATGTAATAGGCGAACAGTAATCTAAATATAGAACATAAAGTTTTATATAAATGGTTATTAATTAATAAGGTAACAATACAGACACAAATAAAGTGAGACATTGGCATTGGCCTATAATCTCTTTTAAAGTCCTTTCCTGCATGTGAGAGAAATGATTAAGCAAAATATTTACAAAACTCAGAAAGAAACTAGGATGTTTTAAATAGTTTGTTGTATTTTGATTGGATTTCATTGATATTTGGTATCTTTTTTATACAGGAACAAAGATTGATTTGCGAGATGACAGAGAGACTTTAAGCCTGCTGTCTGAGCAAGGTATGACACCACTCAAGAGAGAACAAGGACAGAAGCTAGCCAACAAAATCAGAGCTGTCAAATATATGGAGTGCTCTGCATTGACTCAGCGTGGGCTGAAGCAGGTTTGTTGTACATTCTACAATTTCATCATCACTAAACAAATCAGTATTTTTTTGTAACCATAAATACTGAATTGCCAAAAATATTGGCCCCACCAAATTGGCAACACCATCTAGCCCCAAACTAAGCATAGCTTCTAATTAGGTGGCCGGATGACTGATAGAATACTTATATATTTTTAAATATGTACTTATAATATTTTATAACACCCTAACACAGAACAAACACCTATGTTCATCACACAACCTATGTTTGTCCTGGAGACTCAAACCCCCAACCTACAGCGCAGAAGGCAAAACTACTAACAACTGCGCTGACAAGCCAGTGAATGGTGGTTGAATGCTAAGAACAGTGATAGTTCCCAGTGTCATTGAATGACAGTATATTGGTATGTCTACTAGGCTAAAACAAATCTGAGTTCTTGCATAGTGGACAACCGAAATTCAAGGAATCATTGATTTTCAGGTATTTGATGAGGCAGTGCGTGCAGTTTTAAGACCTGAACCCCAGAAGAGACATCAGAGGAAGTGTTTAATTATGTAATAATCATAAACTCCATGACAAATTAAATGGGCAAGGCACATTGAGTACTTGGACTAAAGATCTGAACTTCCATAGTTAATTAAAAATAATTAAGTAGTACTCTTCAATAGCGAGGTAAAAACATGATTGGAATAATAAGATTCGTCTGTGTCGTTGTTATACAGTATGCATACAAAGAACCATATTATCTGAAATTGACAATGTACTTACCTATCTATTCATCTCACATTATCTGATTGAGATTTAAGACTTACTTAGACCTACAATACTCAACTGAAAATACTCAGAACAAACTGACAATGTTGTTACAAACTGATTTCAATGTGCCTTCGCGCTATGCATAAACTCGAACAGTAATAATATGTTTCTATAATCACAATTTCTTAATACTTTTTTGAGTAAAATAGTGTTTTCCAATTTCGTTAGATTTGTGCCATAATCACTTTATTTATTACAATAATCAAATGTATAAAACAAATCATCACACTAGCTGATATCTTCTGTAATTAAGAAAATGCGAATGCCAAAGATTAAAATTAGATTTAAGTCTGAATATCTCTAAAGCTTTGTAAAATGTTTAATAGAGACAAATTGTTACTGTTTTGGGAATTGATAACGTTATTTTTATATAGGTATGCAACTGAACCTCAATATTCAAACTTTTGAAATACTATATTGAAATCGTGAACAAGGACTGACAGTAGACGCTAGTACTAACATACTCAAGTAATATTTAGGTTGCAAGTTTATGTATTTTGTTGTGAGATTTATTTTATGAAAGAATGGTTTTGTCTGAAAGGCCTCACGTAAGAGGCAATTCCGAAAGAATAAAAGGCAATAACAAATTGCAAAACGCTTTTCAAAGGAAGGCAGCTGAGACAGCTGACAATTCATTAGTGGGCTTATGTGGCCGGTGAGAATATCTCGTTAGGTTTGGACTTTATTTCACTAACCATACTAATACTTTTACTAGCATGTGATTAAAACAAGTGTGTTTATAGCGATTATTAGGGGCAGAATATTTTTGTATGTGGAGTTAGATAATAAGGTTTAATATTCGTTGCATTTAGTAACATTATATAAATGAAAGCAAGCACAATTTTATATGTGTTCAGTTTATCCAGTAAATTATATATTATAACAGTAAGTACCTACTGGTATAAGCCTAGCAATTTATATTATTTAGAGAATCTTACAAAATAAACGCATTACTAAAATAGCTAGGGATTCAGTTTTTACGGTTTGTTAATATCTATGTAAACAGACTGGTGCAATAGTTCCATAGTAATTGTGTACACCTTGTTTATTTGAACGGCAGATTATATGCCATTCTCTAGTTTTTTTTTACCTATTTAATTTCGATCTTATAAAAACGTAGGTTTAAGCTGCAGGCAGAATAATACCCACCCTTGTAGTCCTCAAAAGAATCACTGAATATGTATGTTGCGCAAACGATAGGCACTCAGAACACAGTAACACAAATATGATGGTATGAAATATAATATATAAAATACCTCTTACTGTGTTCTGCGATGTGGACAACAGTATGTTAATTAGCTGATCTGTTTAGACATGATTATTTACAGATGTATCTGCAAATTGCTCTTTATGTTTTAGGTAGGTAGGTACCTATCTACGTACTTAATACAATCGACCGACGTTTCGATTGTTACAAGTAGTCAGTTATTTATAGGTACTTACATATTTGATAAAATGAAAATAAAACACGTCCGTCGTCTGCGTAACGTCTAAGGGTGAAACTGTACCTTTACGAGTACCTAAGTAGCGATATCGTGACGGGAATAATTAAAAAACTATTGTGTTTATAAAGTAGTTTTCTACAGATTTAAGAGCTACCTTCAAGCGTCGGGAACAACTTATGGTTGTACATTTTGTAGGTACTTACCATAAAAGATCTGTGCAAAACCAAAATACTAACTACAAATTAAGATGTCTGTTAGCAAGCATATGAAAATTTATACAGTACCTACCTAAGTAGTAATGTTTATATTTAGTAAATATTTTATAGACTGCTTTGTTTTATCTCTATGTACCTAAAGCTTTTAAAATATTTTTTGTATATAACTATTTAAATAAGAGCTAATCGCAATTTATGATTGAATCTTGTGTAATAAACACTTCATAAATTATTGAAATTGAAAATACTCGTTTTATTTTAATTTAGCTCGTAAGTCATTTTCTTTATATATATGCACTTATCCTCCTGGTACAAGATCTATCCTACATCTACAGACAGTTAGGTGCTTAACCCTTTACCGGTCAACCAACCAAGTAAACAGTTACGATATTTAACCTTATTGTTCAATATCAATACCGGCATACGAAAGAATGCTCGGTAAAATGTTGTTGTATTCGTACTTCAATAGTATATTTTTTGCACCATTCTTATCTCTGTGTATACCTTTACGACATATACTACAATTTACGTAACGGTGTGGAGACTTTGATACGGTCGCTCTATTCGTCAGCTTGGACTCGTAACATTTGCTGCAATTCTTTGTGGTGTACGCCTCATCAATTATGTATAATGACAAATTTGATCTTCTTCTGATGGATTTAATGACATCGTTGTGTCTAAACATTCTGTGTCCTATGAAAGTACCCTTGTTCATGAAATCGAATCCTGACCCGTATACAACAAGAGTGTCAGGCTCCGTACCAAAGTGTCCTTTCACCACCTTCTCTATGGCCTTTTGTTCTTGCATGTACTTGTCGAATTTGAGCCTTTGAAGTGCACGTCTCTCGTAGACTTTTTGTTTCTCAAAGAACCATTCCGCTTTAATGCGATCCTCCAAGTCACGTAAAGTTTTCGTTTCTTCTCTCTTCTCCTCTCCAGAGTATCGTGTTTAAACTGTTCCTTCTTCAGTATTTTGTATGTAAATTTAGCATCGTCAGTCCTCTGACAAGTGGCTATTGGAGTTTTAGCACCGGGACCGCAACGACAATGACTCGCTTATACGCTCGTTTCTCATTACCTAGTTTAAGTTTCTTTGTTTTGCTTGCAGCTGACTTGGGAACAATCCTGTTCATGGAGATGCCCACACTCTCACCGTCTGTACTGAACGAATAGCCAAAGTTTCGTTTGAAATTAAAGTATCTAGACCAGTACTGTTTTGTGTTCTCCGAGAACATTTGCCAAGTGCTAGGCGTATCTTTGGGAGAGATATAGTTCCTCTTGCATTTCTATAAAGAGTGGCACAAATCGCCAATAATTCTTCTTCATGTTTTTTTCGGTCAAATCATGCTTTTTCAGCCAATTACCTAGCTCTGAACTGGACTTATACTCTGCTTTATAGTAGGCGCGAAATACCGTTTCATGTAAGGTCAATGTGGGCAAGTCCGGCATAGTTTTCTTAAATTTAATTTCAATATAATTTTATACAGAGATACGTTTTCTAAAGTAACTTGAGTAGGTAGTCGAAAAATATTGGTAATATATTGATCTGTCTATAATGGTCTAAAAAGAAGATATATTGTAATTATCTTAAGAGTTCAAGCATTTTTTTTAAACTCGGTGTGTAGACGGACTTCCCAAGCAGTTTGAGGCAAGTCCGTCTAGTAGCAATAAAATCTTAATTTGTGAGCCAATATTTATGAAAACAGTATCGAACAAGGATACAAAACTGCCGTTGAAATATGTGTTTTAAATGTTTGATCTTAGGGTATACTTTTCAAGAAAAATAAAATTATTTAAATTAAGGGCCAGACCGGCATATCTTTGTTGACGACGTACTTTCAGTGATTGTAAACATTTTCACGAAGTAGGGTCAAGTGGTTAACAGTGGATCACTTTTTTTCTGAAAGCCTTAACTCGGCTCTGGATAGAGCTAAGACATTGAAATTGAGATTGAGCATAGTGTAGTTCAGCTAGTTTGATCGTGTATTATTATTTTCTTGACTAATGAAATAGGGAGAAAAATAAAACCGATTAAAAAAAAGTCAGAAATGAGCCACTATGTACCATGGGGTCGACACAGTGGCTATGCCTTAAATATACAGTGGATCGGGGTAGTACACAGTGGATAATTTAATAGGATTAACAAGAATAAAACAATTTTTATACGACAGAATCAGTCTATTCGTTAGTTTAGTTTTATCTTAGATGCTTAAGCGTATACATACCTACAATTACTAAGCTAAGAGATCAGGCAATCATTTACCAAAATTACCATACAAAATAAAGATAGCACAATCGACCACCTAAGTCGATACTAACAAAAAACATACACCTGAAAAAAAACATGCTTCAAAAAATGCTTGTCTGTAAAGTCGGTTTACGGACGATAATTTTACGTGAAACGTGACACTTTCTTGCGTGCAGCCGGCATTCATAGATTAATAAGAAGTTATCACGTAAAAAAAAAAACAAACAATATAGAAGGATGACAAATTTTAGATGTGAATGTGAAATATTCAATCTCTTAATTTTTTTGCGTGGAAGAACCATTACTGGTGGTAATGCTAATCCACTTGCACTTATGATGCAGCATGTAGTTACGAGTATTCCTTGCTCTCCACTAGTAACTTTGCCTACGTTTTGGTGGCTTTTTGGAGCAAGGACACGTTGAGGTTTTTGAACTGTGGTGGTTGATGTCGAGGTTAAAAATACGAGTTCCATCCTTAAACAACAGGTTCCATCACAATAAATCCTCCAACTTTTTATAAGAAGTTTCAACATGGTTCTGTTGAAAGCAGTGGCACGAGTAAGGCTGCAAGGCTCTGGTTTCCGCAGGCTGATATCTTTATGCCTACGCCTGACACTCCTCAACCATTATTTTCCAGCCATTAGGTTTTTATCCAGCTGTCAGGCATTTTCAACTTGTTTATGTCCGCCATTTGGTAGGCCACTCTTCTACTATCATTTGCGGTCACGCCATAAAACAATGAGGAACATATACACAAGAGTACACAGTGGATCATGATCCACTGCATACTTTCATTAACTGATCCACTGTAGACTGCATCGCTATTTTACATAAATAATTATGCAGAAAAAAATGTTTGCGTTATTCGAGGGAGAATTACACGCAAAAACAACCTTGTTGGAGCATATAACACAGTGGAAGGAAAGCTTTAGTAAAATGTAGTACGAAAATGAAGATGGAACTAGAGATTGCTTACCTTGTAAATATATATTTTTTGCGAAAACAAAAAAATTCCTTCCACACAAAAACCTCGCGCCGTGTGCGCTGCCCGACTGGTTACAACTTATTCGCGTCTCAAGCGCTGCCTTTCGGTGAATGAGGTAGGTATATATCTCTGTTCGTTTTCGTGTACTGTTTCTGCGCCACTACTTAGGTACTTAAGTATTTTATTATAAATAAAACTCAAATGTATAAACAAGAACCTGTTCTTATAAGTAAGAAATTGAAAATGATAACTACAAAATCAACCGTAAATTTCCTCATAATCATTGAAGGTGTTAGAACTTCATTAAAATCCTGGCATAACCTATCAACTTGCATTTTAACTCAAAATGGCGGCGCACTATAAATTTATGTTATAGTGCGCCGCGATAAATTTATTTAAGGCACCGTGCACTGTCTTTTTGAGCTTAAAAAAATTATATATGTACGTGCAAGTAGGTATCGTAAACGTAAAGTATGGTACCTAAGCTTCGTATGCTCAAAGATTCGAACCCGTATTGGAGCAGGCATTGAAAAATTGAAAATTGTTTATTTTTCAGTAGCCAAACATTACAATTAGCTTAAACTTTACAAATAATCATAATAAAATAGATCAGTCTAATTAGTTTGCGTTATTTCTATAAATTAATTCCTAATTTTATGAATTCTAAAAATATATAAATAAATAAATTAATTCTATAAGTTTCGTGCATTCAAAATATATTTACGTTTTAAGGACAGTTATACGTAATGCGTAATAATCCTACTGCAAACATTCCAGTCCATATTTTATCAATCACTGTTACACTTTGAATTATAGGTAGGTAGGTTATAGGTATGTCTATAATAATTTAAAAAATATGAGCTATTGAAAAGGTTGACAATATCTGATATTGAGGCAAGACCGGCATGTGACGGACTTGCCTTATCCATGGTAGACGGACTTCCCAACCATAACATTGTAAAGTTAGATTTTTTTCTGTCGGTAATAATTACGAAATGAATGCGTTAATAATGTATCTAACACCAGAAATCAATTCACGTAACTGTAAATGACTTACGTTATCACAGACACTCGAAAAACTCCTTGAATTTTTCGACCTTTTTTTTATTATATGACGAGACGTCACACGTAAAGCTTCATGTAAAACACGCGAAAAAAATGCATGTCAAATTAAATTACTTCCAACATAAAGATATTAACGACATCTATGGTACCCAGTTCGAACTAGCTCCATAATAGTGTTATAACGACCGAGTTATAGGGCTCTAGCTATTCAAAAATAGAAGTTATTGCCGCTAGACGGACTTAGGGCCTAAACGGACTTCCCCACGTTGACCTTACCAACTTTTTTTCCATTTTAAATTGAAAACGCAGATATCTCTTGATTCCAGCAAAGGCGTGGGTGTACATGTTTGTCTCATATTGCTTAGCGATGGCGATGATGGTGAAGCTGCGCAGTTTTCCGTCGTACATCGAAGAGGACCCTCTTAACTTTTTGTACTCATCAAACACACGCCTGGGATCGGATAGTTTCGTGTAGGTTACGTTTTTCAATAGATAGGTGAACGCCAAAGCATCCAATTTGTTGTATCTTTTCATGTAATCAGAATCGTTTGAATAAGTTTTATAGAATAAATTTATAAGATATGACATCTCCACTGTGAAACTGCTCAGATCCCTGACATCTTTTCTGATCTCTGAGAGCAACTTTGCTCTCGTCAGTGGATCGAGAAGAGGATACGTAAAAGTATTCAAACCACATTTTACGGTGTATACATGCACATCCTCATCGTTTTTTAGATCAGTTTCTCTTAGCGCACTTTGAGCTAGACGATCTCTTGTGCTCATCGTTTCCGCACGATGGACACGGCATGTTTCTATAATAGAGGAGCGGTATTTTAGTGTGTAATTTATTATAAAAAAGGTATTTATGATTATAAGACATTTTGGTTTTTATTTGTTTTGGGTGGAAGGTAGCTTGTGTTCGATTCATGGCCTAATTTTGTTATTAGCCGACTAATTTACCTCTATGCATTAAAGCTAAAAATACTGACATTATCTTTTAATACTTTGTATTTTTAACCGACTTTATCAAAAAGGAGGAGGTTCTCAATTCGTCGGTTTTTTTTTATGTATTTTCACTGATTACTCGAAAACGGCTGTCCGATTTGGAAAATTCTTTTTTTGTTTGAAAGGGTATACTTCACAGGCGGTCCCATATAAATTTTATCAAATTCGGTTGAGCTAAAAAATAAACGAAAATCTAAAAATTGTCGCTGTCTCATTGGAGCGTTGCGTTTATTTGGCCTACCCATATTATATATTATACAAAATACATCTACTTTTCACTAAAAATGTATTATAGGCTTAAATTTCATTCAATGAAGTCGGTTTCTTTTTAGTTTTTAAAACGTAATTATTACAATCCATCTGTCCTCTTTTCATCACCAATTCAAGTTGCCGCCTTATTTTCCTTCTCTCTTTATATTTTCACTGTGGCTACAACAATCAATCTATTCTGCCAAAGATCATACTTTCTCTAAATATTCTACCAAAATATAAATATATCCTCTAAACAAAAAGAGGTCATAGAAAAGCGTTCTTACATAATTTATTTAGAGGGATTAGATTATTTTAACAATAAAGCTGTGCGCCTTCAAAGGTTATCATTTGTTTGCCATAATTTTGTCCGTATCCTCGGAAGAACTAAAAAACTCGCTCTTCGCTATTTGTTACCATAAAAGGTTTAAGTAAAACATTACCGTGGTAAGACTAAGGTTTACTAAACTAAATTTTACAGTAACCGAGGTGGTTTACATATTGCCAGTGCCTGATAAAGGATTAAGTAAAAGAAAAAGCAACATTTACATTTCATTTATTTATTTAATAATAAATGTAACACATCATTTTACATGTCTTAAAACATTATAATCCAACATACATAAAATACCTACATACAGTAGGTTTCACCTGAGCTTAAACAGACACAAAATCGAAGACGAAACGACTGCATAAACGACAGAAGTAACTACTTACTTTTATGTAAGTAATTAAAATTTGAAATATTTTTTTAACAATAAAATTGTAAGTGCACCGGCGCCTGATCTGCCAGTGGAGTGTTTACATGAGAGACAGTCAAGCAAAATTGTTTTTTTACTGACTAGATTTAGAGAACAACATACTTACATTATTCAACACCAATTTAAATGAGTAGGTTATATAATTAAGAATAATAAAATGCATAATATTTAGACAGATACATAAATGTAAAACTTGAAAGCTCTTATAAATACATAGAAAAGGTCAATCAACACATTGATAATAAATACAGCATCAAACATAGAAGATATAATCTAATTTACAAAAAATAATATAGCTGTACAAAAATCACTTAATTTAACAAATAAATGCATTTGAATAGGTAAATATTAGTAAATTGGCAAATATTTACTATGACAACATGGTGAACATTGAACAAGTCATTTTCAAAATAGATTTTGTTCACAGAAACACTAGTCGAACAAGAATGCACAGACAATTTCAAGGAACACAGGTACACATATTATTTGACCAAACAAATTCAAGCTTAAACTATATTATGCATTTACATACATGCCTAATATGAAACCAACAACTGGATGGTGCCAATGGGCAAGATGTTGTCACCGAGTATTGTAATGTTGGGTATTAATGGGTATCAACAATACCTTCATAATGTCATTTTAGTAATATTTAAACATTTTATATCACTTAGAATTGTAAACTGATTAAACATCCGTGTGAAATCTCTATAATTAAAAAGATAAACACTGAATTCTTAGATACTAAATACTGATAACATCATTACTGAAGATGACATAATTGATTACACCACTAACATCAATAAAAGTTTTAAAATGATTATGTTTCCAATCAAACTAAATAAATACACTTGTGATTAACATATTAAGCATTTACCAAATGCTAATTTAACACTAAATTACAACTAATCTTGCCTTCCCTGTGATGCTAAGCTCACTGACCACTCCTCCAACAACATTATGATTAACATTTCATGCATCAGAATAATTTTACATTCAGCAACTCATTAGTCATTTATTTACATAACAACAATTAACTTTTGAAACTCCTTAATCATACCAACCAAACTAATAAATTTGGCCTCTGAAATACATACACAATGTAGGCAAATTTCATATTTATGATTAACTGTCATTTTAAGTTAATTTTGTGCAATAATAGACTAATCTCGGTTATTTTGACTTCAAACTAATCAGATATGATTAAACCACCAGAAATTAGTAACATTATAAATGAAAATCATACCAAAACCTATCTTAATATCTATTAGAGACATATTTAAAATATGACTGGATAAAGTGATGGTTACTTGCTTTCTGCTATTCACTTGCAGCATCAAAAAAAGCTTCGATTGATGAGTCAGAACATTCAAATCATGAACTTAGTAGTCAGGCCAAGCAGTATCATAGACCGCGCGATATGGCCCATCATATCACATTGATCTGTATGGGCCCTTAGTTTTCAAATACTGGATTACAAGCGATGGTCCCTGGCTGACAACTTCAGGAGGCATGGAAGTCAATGGACAGTTTTCAATGCTCATAATTTGTAGATTTGCACATAATGCAAGTTCATATGGAAGACTTACCAAATTCAGATTATCATTCAAATACAGTGATTCCAATGCTTCAAGTGTGCCTATCTCTTCAGGGACATACTGCAAATTGTTCTCACCAGCACTTAAGCTTGTCAAGTTAGTCAAGTGACCAATAGACCGTGGCAAAGTAGTTAGTTGATTAGACTGAACAATCAATTTCTTGAGATCCTGACAGCATCCAATTTCATTTGGAAGTATATCAATCTTATTCTCTTCTAAATCTAAAACTCTGAGTTTTCTCAAATTCCCAATGCTAATTGGAATCTTCCTCAAAAGATTATTGGATAATATCAACACCTCCAGGTTCTGCAGGCATTGAATATCATCAGCTAGTTTAGTCAGCTGGTTGGTGCCTAAGTTGAGCTCCACCATATTACTCCAAGTTCCAATATCTAATGGCAGGGATGTGAGCAAATTCTCTTTCATATTTAACTTTGTCAAGTTTTTGGCTCTTGAAAAGATACCATAAGGTATTTTGTCAATTTGATTGTGTTCAAGATTGATGGAATAAACATTGGTGAATTGAGCAGGGCCTCCTGAGGGATAGCTGTAGAATGAGTTACGGGACAAGGTGATGCTTGTGAGCTCATTCAGCCTGGCCAGAAGCCCTTCTGGTATTTGAGAAATAGAATTGCCCTCTACATTAAACTCATCCATGTGTTTGCAGTTGCTAAGTGTTGCAGGGATGCCAGTCAGTCTATTGTATCTCAGGCCCAGGCGGCTCAGAGCCTGCAGGTTACCAATTGTCTCTGGTATATCAAGTAATTCATTATGTTGCAAGTCTAAAGTGGAGAGGTTCACACAATATCCAATGTCTTGTGGCAGATGTTCCAAGTGGTTGTGTGAAACATCAAAGGTCACTAATTGTACCAGTTTTCCAATTCCAGAGGACAATTCCTTTATTTTATTTTCCCTTAGACTCAGCATGGTGAGGTTGGTCAAATTGGCTATGCCATCCCCTACAACTCGGATTCTGTTAAAGCGCAGAAATAAAGTTGTTAATGATGTTAGTTTGTACACAACTTCTGGAATGTCACTCAATTTATTGTGACGCAGGTCCAAGACCTTCAAACACCTCAGATTGGCCAATGAATCAGGTAGGCTTGTCAAAGAGTTCTCATTCAATGCAAGTGTTTGAAGGTTTGTCAAGCAACCAAATTCAGCAGGTAGTGCAACCAACTTGTTACCGTACAAGTAGAACTCCATCAAATGTGTCAAATCTCGAACGTTGGGTGGAAGAGAGGTGATTGATGATTTACTGAGATCAAGTCGAGTGACACCTTCATCTCTGCATCTCATAAATTCTTTGATGACATCAAGATCTGCCTGAATGGGTTTATTTTTCTTAGCAGTTGGCTTAGGCTTGTTGGACTCTGGGTGCTTAACAGTCACCACTTTAGGGCGCGCTCCTTCGGGATTCGTTAGAGAAGCAGTAGACAACTTCTTTTCCCTCATGGTGGTCTTTTCTCTTGGACTTACGGTGCTAATGGTGTCCGCTTCGGAATTCTCTCGGGACGAGTTATCCTGATTCATTCCGCTTTGGTTGAATGAAAGCACGTAATACCCTTTTCTTACACTTATATATTCGTTTATTTGCGAATATTACCAAATAATCTCACAAACTCATGTTTTTTTTTATTTCACGCAAATCAATAAATGATTGAATCGCATTTAGATACTTGATTTTTCACTGACTCATGGAAGAAGTGGTCTAATGTTTTAACAACATTATCGTTTCACGAAGATCAATAGCAACTACAACTATTACATTACAATTTACGACCAATGGAGTAGGTAATCATTTAATCTAGCTTGGGATTGAGAAAAATATCAGCATTTCAGCAAAATGCAGAAAAACTGATCATAGAAAAAAAAACCACAGCACTAGCAAGAATCATGATTGATTTACTGTTGCCAGATGAGATTTTCAAAGTTACCCCCGATATTTTGTCGCCAAATTTTAAGTACATACTATTGTTTTATTTTTTTATGATAATGATGATGCCATGTGTAATGTCCAGCATTTATTATTTATTTGTCATCTTTAATAATTATTTTCTATTTATTTTGCCTAAAATTACTATCCCTATCTTATACATACTATCCATATTGTGAATTTTAAAAATGTTTTGTCATTAGCTATGAATGAAGTTGTCGTTTTGTGCAATTAAGTTTGTATCTGTCATTCATGATCAACAGGAACGAGCAATTGACCAAAGTCGGCTGAAGATTTGCGAGCTGCTCCATCATTGTGTTCAGTCCTTCATAGTACACAGTCATCCCCAATAATGCTCGTGCTGTTTTGTAAGAAGCTGTGATGAATCATATCGGTTCTAGTAGC